>CM076401.1:33926952-35126952 GCA_038363315.1 Mugilogobius chulae | reverse complement strand
AATATAAATTAACTTTTTGGCAACAGACATTTGAACATCTTCTGTTTGACTTCACTGTACGCAAATGGAAAAATTGTTTGACAGCTTCAGTTAATTTACCTTTGGGGGTTTTCTTAAACTATTTTGGCATTTCCATTTAAAAGTTGTGAAACACTGCATGTATGTAATAACTATCATTCTTAACATTACCACGTGACAAATAAAAAAGGAATACAGCTTCCCAATTGGAAAAAAGCAGTCTTTCAATCATGGTATTGACAACTCAGTCTGAAAATATGTTATGTAAAGAATACGCCAGAAAAGGAATCTGGCAAGGTCTTGGATAAAAAAAAAGTGAATTCTTGTGTGATGCCTGGCTGAAAATAGACATGTTGTGGTCTTGAAGATTTGGTCTGGATGCAAATAAAGCTCTGTTGATTCTTGGTCATTTCTGTCTAACAGCTCTGTAGATTGCAAATCCCAAAACCGCGACAACAGCCGACCCCAGTGCCACCCGCAGCCAAAACGAAGAGTGGCTCATGTCTGAACCATTCAAATGCCTGTAGAAAGAATAATGAAAAATACTTAAACCTAATACAATGTTTGATTTTCTGAATGAATGTTTTTAATTGTGAACATACGGATACACTGCTGCCCAGGCCAACTTGGTATAGATGTTCTTGCGTGTGGAATCAAGGAACTGGTGAGAGAATGGCAGCGGAGCAGGCAGCCTGTGTTTATAACAAAACTCTGCTGGTGTCATCCCATGGAGCTGCTTTACATCAGGGAGATCCACCTTTGAGGCAACCACTACACATGGGATGTTGCTGTCCATATAATGTTGCTGTTATGGAAAATTAACCAACAAAAACGTAAGAATGAGAACATGATAATTCATCTTGATAACCACACATTATAAAGCAGTGCTGCAGCATTTAATATTGGGTTGACTATGTTTAGAAATCTTTCTAGCTCAGGGATAAAAAAAAACAACAACAATATGATCCCTTCACTGTTGCACCTGTTGGTAGGCAATATATGAACATTGCTAATCTATTCTTTAAATATGTATTGAATTTTTGTATTGAGATCATCAATAAGGCACTTTTGTTTATAGTATATGTGCTCTAAAAAAACAGCTGTGTGAAATGTTTGAAAAAAGACAAAACAAAAAATTCCAACTGACCAACCTTATAAATGCTGGCACAGTAGTCAAAAGAGTGTGGATCGCTGACGTCATACATGAGACAGGCAACATCACAAGCTGCATCTGACGTCTTTAAGAACTCTGCCTCCACATCCACCTCATGGAGCTGCTCAGAGAATACACATGTTCACACTGATGCCACAGTTGAGTGTTTTGCAATGATAGACAAATGAACAAAAATACACACTATAAGGTACTTTTCCTGGTTGCTGACTTGAATGGTGTTTATAACATAGGGAGAAAAGGCACTCCTGGGTTTTTCCTTGTTTTGTAAATGCACAAAAAGTTTTTTTATTAAATGATTTTAAATCAAATATCCAATGTTAGAGATGGCATTGCTGTACCGGTGTATTGTCAGTGATAAAAGCTTGGAGAAAGTCTGATTTCCCTGTTCCTCGAGGTCCAATCACTTTGCAGAGAAAGACAGATCGCAGAGTATGACGTTTTTCCAAGTCAACCTCTTTTTCACGTGTTACTGCAACATGAAAATAAAGCAAGAAAATTTTTAAATGTTATCTATTTTTACCATGTCAGATACGGTTTGTTCTTTATTCATAGGATTCATTTAGGTTTTCTTTGACAAACACAAAGCCCCCCTTCATTTCTATTAAATGATCCTAACAGCACTTACGGTGCAAGACTGCCACGTAATGTCAATCAGTTTTGTAAACATAAAGAGCATGTACCTGCAATTGCAGCGGTCTGGGACTCCTGCTCAGTGAGTATTGAATAGCCTAAATATCCGAGATGCTCCAGGCAACGATGAATGTCCAGATAAGCGGACAGTCTGAATGGAAAAACAGGATTAGGGAGTTTTCTGAATTTATGGACTTAAAAGTGCAGGAGAGGTTAGACTAGACATTCAATGCGTTTTAAACATGACTGCCTTTAAATTGTTATAAAATGTTGTATATTTTAAAATTGTATTTCTCTCTCTAGCTAAAAATGGGCACCAGATAAGTAATTCCACAACTATTACCTAGCAGCTATTTTGCAACAAATGCCAAAATCTATTGAACCACACAATACTACTTAATAAATATCTTTTAAAATACTGTTCCAACTAACCTGGCTTAAACCAGATGGATATGTACTGAACTCCAATTTTAGTTCTTCCACATTATCCATCTGGAACTTGAGAGAATCCATTGGCTGACCAGGTTAGGGGTAAATCATCAGAAAAACTCTCGTGTTAAAATTGTCCCTGAATAGGGTATGGAATGTCTCTTATAGAGGACATAAGGATCCTGTTCTAGAATTTTTGCAAATCATTTATTACAATTTGATTGTTGTAAAACTATGAGAAATTTCTATCACAAACTATCAAACCACAGTTTGAAAAACTTGAAAACCAGTTATACCATTTAGTCAGACACTTACATCCACTGACAAAGATAGCCTTGGTTAGAAATAAAACCCTTGTCTGAGGTAGGGACAGACACATAGACCTCTGGGCCCCATGGCATGTAGGGACATACACAAAATAGATTCTTAAGTTCTTCTGGTGACAGGGCTGAGTCTTTGTCCTAAGAGTAAGATGGGTGCAAAGATTATATAAAAGCATATTTTGTATAGACTTTGCATGTTCAAGTGCAGTGAAATGACCTACTTCATCATACTTGTCAAACAACCGCTGAAGAAACTGTAAACCGAAATGATTGAGTTCTGTTGTGCAGCCAACAGGAACTCGAAGTCTAAAAAAATAATAATTTGAACCTTTTAAGTCAATGATAATCAAATATGAGCATATGTTTTGACATACTCGGGATATAGATAATCTCAGTCAGTTCTAAGTTGTCATCATAACCAAATTTACGAAGGATGGTCCAAGTCGTTTCATGTCGACCTCTTTGAATAAATAAAGTATTCAGGAACAAAAAACCTGAAAAGTGAAACATGATCCTCAGTCACCAGACACTAGTAGTGACAACTGGATAATATGCTCTGAGGCTCAGAAGATATATTTTTACCATTTAAAGTCAAGCCATTGTCTTGTACACCATCACTGGTATTCTTCCAAACTACAGTTTTCACATCTTCTAAAGCTTGAGGTGCCAAAGGATTCCCAAAACAAGATTTCTGCATAGAGTAAAACACAATCATTTCATATTGCACTCCATTGTATTGCATATTAACCTTATCAAAAACAAAAAATTGTTAAAAAAAAAAAAAATACCTGAAAACAATTTAATTCAGCATCGCTAAGTATCCGGTCATTATCCTGGTCGGAAATATAGAAAACTCTACTCAGGGCTCGTACACATAGAGGCTTTAACTGTAGGCAAAAACATGAAAGGATATTAGAAGAATCATTAAACTAAAGAAGTAATGGAAAACAAAATTCCACTACTTTACAAAACCTTACTTGCTTGTCCTCAGGGTCATAGAGAGGGGCAGTTGGATGAAGAACTGCCTTCTGTGCGTAGTAAAACAGCTCAGAAATATTTTTTAGATTCTTTGCGGAGCACTTGAGAAAGAGGAGAGAAGTGGGGTGACACAACAAATCTAAGTTTACAGTGAGGCAAATAAGTATTTGACTCGCAAGTTCTCCCATTTAGAAATTATGGAGAGGTCTGAAATTTTTCATCTTATTCCACTGTCAAAGACAGAGTCTAAAAAATAAAATATGGAAAGGACACTTTATGATTTTGTTTTTTAAATAATTTATTTGTATGTTACTGCTGCAAAAAAGTATTTGAACACCTGACTATCAGCTAGAATTCTGACCTCAAAACATGTTTTGAGGTCCGCCTTTAAAGAGTCCACCTCCACACCACATATCCTAGATTAGAAGCACCTGTTTGAGGTTGTTAACTGCATAAAGACACCTGTCTGCCCCATAAAATCAGTAAGACTTCTACTTCTCACATGGTCAAGAGGTGGCCCAAGACACCCGAGACAAAATTGTAGTCCTCCACAAAGTTGCCGCAAGCTAGTGATGGGCAAATGGCGCTTCATTGTATACTCGAACCATTTGCCAGGTGTATCAAAACATGAGCCGGAGCTACGCAGAAGTGGTTCGTTAGCTCTTCTGCGCCATCTTGTGATCAAAAACATGTATGCATGTAAAATGAAATAAACGCTGATATTATTGAAAATTAACCAATAGCTTAGCTGTTTGCATTTCATCTGTTTATTTTTCATTTCTAAAATAACATCCAAATCCAGACACAAATGTACAAAAAATGTACAAAAATTTTATCTTCAGCTAGGCTCGAACTCTCAACCTGCCGCACTCCAAGCAGACGCTCAGCTCGTTGAGCTACAGTGACACTTGTGATATTTCCACCCAAAATCTATTCATCCTTACATACACACCAGAAGTCTTTTTTTCAATTGATAAACGGGGTGCATGGTAGCCAAGTGGTTAGAGCTCTGGCTTCCCAATAAGGAGGTCGTGGGTTCGACTCCCGGGTCGGACTATATCAACATCTCACGATCTCTCTGGGTGGAGTTTGCATGTTCTCCCCGTGTCACCGTGGGTTTTCTCCGGGTACTCCGGTTTCCGCCCACCTCCAAAACATGTACAGTATGTTTAGGTTAATTGGGCATCACTGTAAATTACCCTTAATAGTGAGTGAATGAAAGAGTGAGTGTTTGTCTGTCTAACCCTGCGACGAATTGGCCACTGTCCAGGGTGTTCCCAAAGTCACTGGGATAGGCTCAAGTCACCCACGACCCCTAACAGGATTAAGCGGTAGAAAATGAATGAATGAATAAACGGGGTCTAAGCTTATTTTTTCATTGAGAGTCTTTAATATTTGTTAAAACCAGGTCCAACATTAACCAGCCCAGGTCTATAAAGTGTCCCAGATCCAGGCACGAGACGATCCTTTTGCTTCAACACAGCTCGGCCCAAATGAACCACTTTCCGAACCACTTCAGCCAAACAGCGCTTCATTACGCACTGATGACGTCACTCCCTGAAAACACCACAAGCTCCGGTACGCGCTTCACTCCCCTCCCACCAGGAAAAGCTCGAAGCATGTACCAAAGCGTCGTTCATTTCGCCCATCACTACCGCAAGCAGCTTGGTGAAAAATGAACCATTGTTGGAGCAATTAATATAAATTGGAAGGTAAACATCACTGGGACTCAATGCAAGATCTCACCTTGGGGTCTCAGTGATCCTAAGAAAAATTAAGTACCATCATGACGAGTACCATCCCAGGAACACCACCTTACAGTCAAGCTTTGGGGATGTTTATTTTAATGATCATCTTTTAATGTTTATGTACTTTTGTCATTATTTATAGCAACAAGGATATTTATACAGTATTTGTGCTAACACAGTCTGTATTGACCGAGGCTTCACAAAATTCATAAAATATCTACTGCAGTTTGTGCAAACCTGATGGAAATCTACAAGACATGCTTGACCTCTGTAATTCCAAACAAGCTGATTCCCAAATCCCAAAGGTACGTTGCGTTGCCTTGATCTGATCTGGACGTGGCAAGACATTGACATCATACAAGACATGTTTCAATGTTCAGGCCCCCACAGGCAGTGTTCTTCGTTTGGTTAGTATGTGGCTAATTTATCAAGGATGCTCTGGTGAATTTGTTCATAATGCACCATGATCATTTAAGAAGGAAAAATTAAGTTTCAAAAGTATATTAATATGCAGTAAAACACATTTTGTATTAATGTTATTTTAAGTCTTCCTTAGAACACAAGCCCCTCACTCCTGTGTTCTGGGGCTTCATTATGAACACTTGATGCAGCTTTGTCTGATTCCTCTGAAGCATATTCCATTAGCTGTCGGTTTAAGCTGGAAAAAAGACACTTGCCTTGGATAGAAAGGAACTGACTTTGGAGGCGATGCAAGGTACCTGGGTTTTGGGAAACAGCCAAAGGCTATTGCACCAAATATTAACATTGATTTTCCCAGGTGTTCAAATACTTTTTTGCAGCAGTAATATATAATAAATGATTTAAAAAAATAAATAATTTTACAATCTGATTTCCAGATTTGTTTTAAGATTTTGTCTCTCACAGTGGAAATTTCAGACCCCTCTACAATTTCAAAGGGGGAAAACTTGAAAAACCGTGTTCAAAGGGTGTTCAAATACTTTTTTGCCTCACGGTATGTGCAGAATTACACACAAGGAGTAATTGATCTTCACTAACAGGTGTGCTTAGCAAGGGTTGGACCTTTTAAACTCACCTCAACACATGTTTCGATTTCTGAGAACTGGTTCATGATGGGAAGAATAGTTTCCATGGAGCTCCCGCAGCGAAGGTCAGATTTGTTTCCCACCAATATAATAGGAATTCTGGATGTTGAGAGGGAATTAGTTTTACTGATCAATTGTTTGCTGTATGGCGCAAAAAATGTCTTTGCAATACTTTACAAACATATCAAAGAATACAAGTCATTATAAAAAACATACTTGTTTCCTTTCTCTGCATTTCCATTCACCAAAGGAATCCATTTGGTTCTAATCTGAAATAAACATCAGTAAACAAAGACATTTTTAAACTAGGGCTACACAAGACTCCTAAATTATGTATGACGGAAGACACTACCTTTTCTATTGTGTCTTCATTGGTAACATCATATACAACACAGACAACGTTAGCCTGGAAAAAAACAGAAGCAAAAATATTTATAAAGTTTCCTGTGCATCGTTAAAAAATAGCTAGAATATTTTGGGGGGGCGTATCTCCTTTACAATATTGAAGCAATATTATATAGTAAATATTAAATTTATTATTAAACATTATATTACAAGCAAATGTTAAAGGTTGTATTAAAGATTTTTCAAATCCAACAGCTGCTTGCTGTTTTTCAAACGATGCACGTGTTTCCCCTCTCAGGGCCACGCCCTTCACTGCAAATGGGCCAATGAGATACTTCGGAACACTGAGGGTTAGCCTGTTACAAATCTATGCAACTGTTTTTAACCAACACTGAAAACAAACAATTTTTGAAAATCCTCCATACAACCTTTTAATGTCTGTAAAATTAATGCCATAAATGCCAAAATAGCACATTTATATATTTGTTTGAAAACTTACAACATGTTTTTTTTTTTTCATTATTCATTTGTATTTTCTTCTTACACACAATGTATTTTTTGCATAGTTTTAAAACAACATTCACAAAATTTTTCTGTATTGCCAACCCCTAAACAAAGTTTAATTTAATTGAAATCTTTGCTTACCTTAACTATTTCATCTCTCAGTATGTCTTCAGTCTGCTCTTTTTCTGTAAAGACAAACTGCAACAGTTACATGTAAGGTCAAATATACTTCATGATTTGCTGGGTAAGAGTTAGATATAGAAAATACACCATTATTTTACTATTCATGTATATACTATTTAAACCAGGGGTCTCCAACCTTTTTTACCTTTTGCACTAGAGATGAGCTACTTTTACCAATGACCAAAAGATGAAATTAAATGAAGCACAGTCAGATGCCAATGTTATACATGAGTCATTAACCATTTGGAGGAGGACATCTAAAAATATATACAGTAGTAAGTGGTAAGTGCAAGTAAAACATTTAATTTGAGTAATATTAATATATTATTTATTAAATAAAGTGTAACACAGTATGTACAATCCAAAAAATCCTTTGGCGAGCTACTTGGCAGGGAGTGATGAGCTACTGGTAGCTCCTGAGACCTGAGCTACAGGTTGGAGATCACTGATCTAAACAGTAGCCTTGAGACAGTCCGGTGTTAGTTACCAGAGTAATCCACAATGTGCGTGGGGACCTTCTCCGGCGTCACATCAGCTGGAATTGTGATCTCCTCTGCTCTGTGAGGAACCTAGAATATTCATAGAGAATATCTCAGTTGTGACAGAGACAAAGATTTCTCTAATTTTCCTGTCTGATTTCTTTTCAAGCATGTTCAGTGACCTAACAGTGACCCTACATATGAGAGGAAGTAGAACTTATAAAGTTTGAAACAAGTAAGTAAAAATTTATATCACTATGAAAATAATGTAATAGACATTTATTGAGAACAGGTCAAGATATTCCTCTGTACCTGAGGTGATTGTGCTTAACTGCACAACAAACTTCAACACAATCTAATGTAAACATTTTAGATTTGTTCACCTGGACTGACCTAGCCAGGCTGGCGTCATCTAATGCAGTGGTTCCCAAGTGGGGGTCGGGACCCCTCGGGGGTCGCGAAGCAAAATCTGGGGTCGCGAGATGAATTCAAAATGTATTTTCACAATTATGACTTGGCATTTAATCAGTTTTTGGGGAAATTTGGCTTATATAAAGCTATATACTGTCAAAATAAACACAATTAAGCCTAATTTAAATGGCTTTGTAACTTAAAATTAAAACAAAAGTATATAATTTTTGCTGTGGGGGTCGCGAGTTGGTTGCACGGTTATTTGGGGTCCGGGCTGAAAAGTTTGGGAACCCTGATCTAATGAATCCGTTCAACTTGTAACTAAAACTGAGCAGGAAGATTGATTAACCTATTTACATTTTTAAATATAGTATGGTTTTTGGTCAAGTCCGATTTTCCCATGCTTTTTGTTAAATGTTTTTTTGCTGTTTTTCAACCACTTGATGTGGCAAGTCTTGCATTTTGTCGAGTGTCTTTTTTACTCACTGCACACCAATTTTCTTACGAGGACAGGACACAAATTCTACCACTGATATTTTAGGTATATCGTCTATTATATTGTTTATATTGCCCTTTATATCATAATACAAATTTTAGATTGACTGAACAAATAAAATCTGTTGTTTCTGTTGTGTATCAATTAAAAAGTAGAATCTTCTTTTGGCATAGTTTGTCGAATTCTGTTTAGAACTTACAGTGGTTTGGTTTGCGTGACATCACAGCATTCAATCAGATTGAGGGCAGCGAAATTATTATAGCTAAAATGCAGTTTATTTTTGTAATACTTGCTTAATGGGTCTAGACACCTCAAAATGACCCTGATTTTAAACTAAGTGAAATTTTTTTTTAGGTACTTCATGACAAAGTACAATGGTATTAACAGTAAAAGCTGCCTCTTCCCCTCCACCTGGCCTTATGACATCATCAAACTGTCGAACATGAAACCAATCTCAATTTTTTTATTTATGAATTATTTTATTACAACCTACAGTGTGACTGATGTAAATACAATAATAAACTATTCACCACAAAGAAGCCTGAGAACATGTCATATTGGCTTTAAAGGTACTGATACTTACCTCTTCTGGAAACTCTTCACCAACTAGAGACATGATGAGAGAAGTCTTCCCCACTTGAGCTGCAAAAAAAGTTATTTAACTGTAGCGTTGCATATCTATGCCCATTGTGATGCAATAGAGGAGTTAACAAATATTTTAGTAAATACTGTCTTGATGGTAACAAGCAACTGTTTTGTACCTAGTGTGTATTTTAATATTTAAGATGATTGCCTGGCTAAAATTAACCCGTTTAAGGATTATTTTGGAGTGAATTAAAACAGTGAAAACAAGCTCTGCACAAAAGACAATCGGATTTTTTCTCTCTTGAAATTAACATAGTAACAAGTAGACAACGTTAACAGCTTCTGTTTCAGTTTAAGTTGTGTTATTCAGCAATCCACAGATTTCAATGTTAACTGATTAACCTAAATGTCCTATAATCGTTACTTCAGTAGGGACGGTTTGCAAAGCTAACTTACGGCAAGTTTTTTGGACATGATATCTAAGAGATAAGTTAGTAACTAACGTTAAGTCAGCTTTATTTGTATAGCTAGATTTTCACAAACACAAAGTGCTTTATAGTAACAGTTGTTTCCAGACAAAGTAAACTTTAGCTACTGAAGAGAACACGAAACTTCAAAATATCACAAATATTAACTATATAACGTTAATTGTATTGTTAAAACTTTAAAGTATACTAGCTACGGGCTTGAAGTTGTTGCTGCAACAGCTAAAATCGCTAACTCAGCCTTTAGCTTGTGTTGAGCTGTTGACGGAAGACTTACGTTCCCCTAACAAGAGTATCCTCACGTCCTGTTTCATCTTTCCCGTTTCAGTGGCTATGTACGTCTAAAGTTCCATTTAGGTTAGTAATAATACTGTAAAAGTAACACTTCAGAATAAAGCCAAATGAGCGCCTTTGCATGGTTTGTGTAGCCAAGGTGAATCTCATGTCTTTCCGGTTCATGTAACGGTCCCTGAGCAAAAGCGCACCCTCTAGTGGACAAACGAACAAACAACAGCAAAAAATATATTTATATTGCTTATTGTATGTTACAGAAGAATTCAACAACAGACACATAGCTTTGTGATAATCTGGTAATAAAATGTTGTTCTAAAAAACATTCCTGTAAAGATATTTTAACAACTCAAGTATGTTGTAAGAAAAAAGTGATAAATGTACAAAATGTGTATGCAAAAACAAAAATAAGAACCTATGTTAAAACATGTAAGAAGGAGCAAGAAGTTGAAAGTCCATAAAATTTACGAAAGGCCGAGCACTTCCCACAGAAAGACCTCATTAAAAGCAACAGTGAAAAGCAAAGCTCCGGAGGGAGAGAAGTGACATTTTTGCAGAGAGTCACTGTGCACAAAATCCTGAAATCTGCCACTGCACGTTTCAATTAGCTTCATCACACAATCTGAAAACAGCAAGAAGAAAGATATGCCCATTAATTCATTAATAAATTATTGATTAACTTTGTATTTCATGTGTGTTCTCAATAAAATAACTTTTGAGGTGAGTGGTGTGTGTTTGTGCCAGATGTTGTCACACAGTTTGAGGCTCAAGAACAGTTGATTCATAAAAGCACTAATTGCATCAATAGATTTTGAGCAACTGGCTAATGTAAGCTTGTCTACTTTGAATCACAGTTTCAGACAGAGCAGCGCCTACAGTTAGTTTCACCTCCATAAAGGAATGTTAATGACATTACATACAAGGTATCAATAATAAATAATCTTAATATTACAAATTAATAAAATAAACATGTTCACCTTTTGATCCAACAGCAATGTGATGGCTCTTGGGTGACAGGCTAAAACAAGTGGCCCATTGAGGTATGGTAACCTTTTTTAACATCTAGAGCAAACCATGTTAAATCATTTTTTGTAGGGAGACAAGTTTATAGAAAAATAAGTGTTTTAAGAGCAAGTAAACCTGTTTGGTAGTGAGACTGTAGAAGGACAGCTCCTTCTCTATTCCATAACCAGTGTAGACCACAAGACTAGAGTCTGTTGGACAAAAGGCTGCCAGGCTTGGAGGAGGACTACCTTCCTAAAACAGAAAAAGAGAGAGGGAAAGTGAATGCATAAACAATGTGCTTTAACTCCTTGTGAGAGAAGAGGACTCTACATTAGGGTAACCAAGTATTTGGACATCCATCGATTGTGCAAGTTGTCCCACTTAAAAGGATGAGATCTATAATTTTCATCATAGGTACTTATGAAGCAGAATCTGAAGAAAAACAGAAAACCTGTGTTGGCAATAACAGACAACAAAGGTTTGCACACAGTGTAGCAGATTATCTCTTCCATGCGGATCTGTCATGTACTGGACTCAATCCACAAATTTTCTTTTGGGTGAGAATGGCTAGGTCGTTCCAGGACCTCAAAAATTCTGGCCTTGACCATGGTGAAAAAGTTGCAGTCTGACCTGTTTGACGCTGTGGACAGATGTCTTTTAAACAGATAAGTTCAAACAGATGCTATTATTCATATAGGTAACAATTGGAGAATAGAAGAGAATCCCCCAAAGAAATAACAGACAAGGAGGACAACTTGCATAATCGATGGTTGCCTAATTACTTCCTTACCCAACTGGACATGTTTTTAGTGGAAGGGAAAATTCTGTGTTGCCCTGTGCTGTGTCCGGTAAAGCGTTACATAAGTTCTTCTTACATTTAACATAAAGAAAACATACTCCAATTCCAACAAGTTTGGAAATTACAATAGGTAAGTACTGACATTTTTAGGTTCAAACTGGCAGTTGAAAATCAAAATGACAATATGAAAATTAAAAGTGGATTTTAACTTAATATGAATGCTTAAAAGTTATAATTTAGAGAATGTTTACACCTTATATTAAGTTACAGTATACCAGATGATGCATATACAGTACATACCCCAGAAAAAGCTGGAGCAGGAAATGTTAACCAGTCCAACAGTTCACATTTGTCACTCATCCAATCCGAAACCCAGACACTGACTCGTCTGTCAGCACTTGCAGCAAGCCATATTTCGGTCCCCTCCAGTCCAAATTCTTTACCCTTCAACACCAAGGGAACCTCCTTAGTTGCATTACATGAAATTTCTTCTTATGTCCATATTAAAGGCTTAGCTTTGCGAACCAATAATTAGGGTAAAAATATATAAACAGACCTGCTTATTCACACTTTGAATGGTGGTGATGGCAGCCCCTTTATGGTCCTTGATAACGCGCAGAGTAACTCCACTCTCCAGGCTGCTGACTGCTACAAAACCATTCTTTCCAGCTGAAAGGATCATGTGGCCTATCCACAGAAATTACTTTAACACACCCATAATTTTAGGAGCACACGCCTTTTTAAAAACACAAGATTTTTTTTTTTTTACTACAACTACTTCTAGTACCACAGTTGGTTACGAGTTTTGATCTTTCTTTAAACTTTTACAACTAGGAAACTGGTATGTAATTACCTGCTTAAGTTGCCCATGTCCAACCAGGAAGTCAAATCAAGCTAAAGTAAATTATTAAACTACTCTACCAAAGTACATTTTGTGTAAGAAGTAGCCTAACCTGCCATAAGAAGTACATTCAAGTACAATTCTGTTAATGTACTTTGAAGTGTTGATTTTGCTGTCATTTTTTATCCGGTTTGTGTCTCTTAAACTGCTTTATTAATGTGACTTTTAATATATGAATGAATGTTGTGCGCTTTGAGCTTCACCAACCTTTTTCCAATGACATTTTAGAGGCTCAAACTAACTTAACATTATTAACATTAAGGACAGTGACATGTCCTTGCATTCAGTTAAGGAACACTCTGTCAGTATGTGTGGTGCAGAAGAATGGGAGACGTTGAACATCTGACCTTTGGCAGAATACTGAATTGCAGTGACCTCCACATGATGTGGACGAAGTTTCATTTCCATTTCAGATGAGGCCAGTCTGAAAACCCTGACTGTTCCATCACTGTAGCCTGCAGCTACACACAAGCTGTCCATATTGAAAGATGGGTTCCAGCAGATGCAACAGCAAGCCTAACAAGCAAGACCAAAAAATGATGCAAAAAATGGTAAAAATGCAGACAATGTTGTGTTAAAGACACAAAAATATGTGTCTTTATTCTAAGCAGCTTTCACCTGGTTTAAGACCTGGAATTGCACCAGCAACTCATTGCTATGTGTTGCCCAAACTCTCACGCTGCCATCTTCACTGCAGGTAGCAAAATACTTCTCATCAGAACTAAAGGCCACATCATTAACCTAGACAAAGACAATAAGAGAATCAAGGTCCATAGAAATTGTAGACATTGTTTTTTTTTTTTCTTTGTAGAAGATTTAAATTTAAAGTTCCAAAAGGTTATGCTCCACATTAATTAACAGAAAAATAAAACAATATTAAAACAATGGTCTAAAATGTTTGGCAAAAGTGTGGAAAAATAGATACATCATAAATTAAACACATTACCCACCCCCTGCCCCCCATAATGGTCTGTTTCTAATAATCCATAAAGCAATCCATGTCCGGGGGCATTTCCATAATATTGTGACTTCAATTATCAATTATCATAGTATTGCCATATTGTAAGTATTCAAACATGTGCTAATGAAACACCATATCATAAAAGTTATTTTTTTCACTTGGTACCTTAGCCTTATGTCCACTGACAAGACGAATACTGCTGTTTTCTGACCAGTTGATGTACCACAAAGTCCCCGCAGTTGTGCCAACAATTCCCATGTCGATTGCAGTATCAAATGCACTGCTGACTATGGTTCCATCTAACAGGATCTCCTGCTTCATCACCACTGCAGTTTCACTGTTGAACCATGAAGAAAAAAACTTTAGAGATCACAAAGTTATTTTCATCTTTTTCATTTAGCCGTAATCTCTATTGAGTACCACATGGCGTTCATTAGGTATACAATACAAACCTTTCCATCTTTGAGATTTTTCCAAGAGGCCTCATTCCATGTACAGCTTCTACCTCCCACAGTCGAAGCCAGCGGGTGTTGCTGCCTGTCAACAAATGGTTTCCTTGACACTGCAAAACTCCTATAGTAAATTTACTTCAATTACTATTTATGGCCAAGAGATAATGAACATAATAAAAATAATAGTAGATAATGCACGTTCTATTTGTACCAATTTCCCCTGTGTCTGCTTCCCACGTCATGAAGCATTGCTGTGTCCTAATGTCCCAAACACATACGTGCCCTTTGTTGGTTCCAGTGATAAGGTAGGAGTCCATGTGATAGCTCAGTGCTGTCATTTCCACCTCACCGACCTCAGCAGGTGTATCAACATTCTGTACCTACAGGATTAAGGTCACCTATTAGAAGGTGGGAAATGTGAGCCATTCGCCGATCCATTTCAAAAGAGTTGTTATCTGAATCAGTTTGGAAGGAACTGGTAGATAAACAACCAGACAGAGTTCGCCAAATAGGAAATGGAGAACAAGCCTGTCTGATTACATCCCAAAGAACCGATATAGCTCATTTTGATTAAATTTATAAAGGTTTATTGTTTAGGCCAGGGGTATTAAACAGAAAACCAAGGGGCCAAATCAGCCCCTCCAACCTATTAAAACCGCCCCATGACCCCTCTGCCAAGTACCTGAAAATATACAGCATTTGTTTAAGCCAGACACTAAGACTTGTTTAAGTCTTAATGTCTGATCAGGCTGAACAAAACAACAGCCAGACTTGAACGCCCTCCTAACCTCCCAATTCTTTCATGTGTTTTTGTTTTGTTTTTATTACACTACACAAAAAAAAAAAAAAAAAAAAAAACATCTCAAAACTCAAGCTGGTAGGACAAGCAAGAGGTGGTTTCCTTGGGATATCGTCTGTCCCAAGTAGAGACACTTGCATTGCTCCCCTTCTTTTAATGCACCCACACACACGCATATACAAAAAAAAAAAGAAAGATTGATACTAATGACAATGAAATAAATCTGAAGGAATTCGGAGGGAAGTTTTTGGCCTTGCTTATTATAATTGTGAAAGTGGGGACAATGAAAACTACAAACTACAATACCTCAGTTAAATGTGGTAGTCAACATAATGATAGCTATATAATAGATCATTCACTCTGTAAAGTACACGCATACACATGCACCCACACCCACACATTTGCACCCTTACACAAGCTACTGTATGTTCTACTGTTGTGTTTTATTTGTTTACTGTCATGTTTGTCTGTGTTGTTGTTGAGGTTATGGATGGTGATGGCTGTGTATGTCTTAATGTCTGGTCTTGTAGTTCTATTAGTGTCCTTTGTATTTTATTTCCCCATAAAATAAAATATTATATGACTATTATATATATATATTATATATATATATATATATATATATATATATATAATATATATATATATATATATATATATATATATATATATATATATTAATATAATATAATATAATATAATATAATATAATATAATATAATATAATATATATATAAATATATATATATATTAATATATATATTAATATATATATATATATATAGGTTGTGTTGCGAACAGCCTGTTTATTCGTTTGGCTTCATTCTCTTTCGTGTATCTCTTTAGGCGGCTGGCCAAGGCTTGGAGCCTTATATTGTGTATTAAGACATTTTAAAAATATTTTTTAGCTAAATGGAGGTTGAAATGGTGACACAAGTCTTATAGTTGAAGAACTTTATTAGGTTTTTAGATTTTACTTATTCAGTGGTCTTTGCGATAAAAATGTGCTTCATGTAGATTTTAGAGTTTTTATAGTAGTCCTGTTTTTGATGATAATTTTTTTAACATGACAATTAGTCGCTTAATTGTTGCAGGCCTAAAATGGTGATTTGCTGCGTATCTCTGGCCAAGAGGTGCTCACAAGAAAATAAAAGTTGAATAACCCTGGTTTAGGCTAACATACTGTGGTAGTTACTGTTGCATGATCATAAATATTCCATTGCTCCAAAGGGCCATTATTTTGCTGAAGTTTCTTGTCAATTTAAGATAGCTTACCTTAAGCTCCACATCTGGGGCATATTCATGGATGAGACAGAAATAAACTCCCATACTCCCCACACATGCCAGCTGGCTTGCTGCTGAGGGGCTAAAGGCAGCATCATGAAGAGGTCCTGACACTCTGAAACTGGAGAGCAGCTGAAGGGTTCTGCTGCACCATAGGACCACTTCCGGGTCGCTGAAGTCACCTAGAGGCAGAGAGAAACCTAGTTTAAACTAAGAGATTTGGCTGGAAGCACTACAATGGAGTAGACATAGCGATGGAATACATTACATACTATGGTGCACAGTTTGTCAAAAAGCGGAATGAAAATTGTTCAGCAGCATAAAGTCAAATGTCAAATGTTGGCAGTTAGATGATGAGGTCAACTGAACAACTCATTGGTCGAGTGACTTGCTCCCTAACACTCTAAACCATGCCATTTGTATTTCACCAACGGTTAGAAAAAAAGTCTTTATTTATGATAAACATACAGTAATATGCATAATCTATCATATTGTCCAGATGACAGGAAAACATTTCAATTCTGCCTATCTAAATATACCTCTCAGTTATCCAATGGTATATTCTCCACTGATGTAAAAAAAAAAAAAAAAATTACACTCCATTCATCTTTGAACTCTTTCTTATCCAGAAGAACAATGCTCTAATAAAAGAATAAAATAAACTATCATTTTGGACATTTTCTGAGCATCACTTTCATACAGATATTTTTATAACTAACCTACAGAGAGGAAAAACCGATCATCTCTGGAAAATGCAAGACACTGCACTGCTCCTTTGTGATAGGAGATGAATTTACGACATGTTCCACCCTGGACCTCCCAAATACAAATCTGACTTTGAATTCCATTTGTTCCACCAGCTCCTGTGCTACAGTCTGGAGAAAAAAAACAGAAAAAGGGTTAGTGAAATTGCGTAGTTTTTAAAATCTTGATGAATGTGTTAAATGTTTGCACATCACATACACAAAAATAAATGCAACATATAATGTGTAAATGGGTAAGTGAGGGTTTTGGGTTTTTTTCTATGTAAATACATTAAAAATGTATACCTGTGCATCATTTGTAATAGCAAGACAAGAAATCTCCTCTTTGTGTCCCTGGAGATGTTTCTGGGTTCCTGTGTGAAGGTACTCAACCACAACTATACAGCCACAAGAGTAGACAAATAATCCTGCAAAAACAAAAAGATCATGAAAAAAAAATAAAATAAAAATACGTCAGTGCGAGTTTTAATATGTTGATATAATAATATGGTAATAGGTTGATAGAGGAAGTTGTAGTGATGGTTGTGGGGGGGTTTGTGGCTAGTTGTATGTGTGGCAATGGTTGTTTGTGGTGATGGTTGTGATGATAGTTGTGATGATGGTTGTGGTGTGTTTTCATTTGAGGAAAATAGGAAATTTACTTCTGGAACCAAGCAGTGTATGGTCCCGGTTGAATTTGGTTTTCACCTTTAGTTTACAATATTACTGTATGAAACAAAGCTATCTTTCACACTTTGCATAATACTAAGTACAATGTAACACATTTAATCCTACTGCGTCTGGTTTATCATCTTTGCCCATAGCTTGTATAATGCCATGTTTATTAAATTGTGGTGTCTAATCTTTCCTGGTCGGATAGCAATGTATAGTACTAAGTTAAGCTGAGGCCACACTACACATGATATCACATTTAGCTATGTAGTAGAGGAAATGTTTTGTTAGTTTTGCTTTTTGTCTTTTTATTGTACTTTTTTTTGTAAAATTCACTCCTTTTGCTTTACTCTTTAACTTGTATGAACTATGTTGCACTGCATTACATATAAAACATGAAAAAAAGTAATGTGCATATATTTTGTATTTTTTTATGGTGGCATAGAAAAAAACCTTTGCCAATTATATACAAAATTGCCTGGAATCCAGAAAACGCAGTGATTTCTAACCTTGATCAGGACTCCATGCTATGTTGTTGCGGCCATTGCCATTGTAACCAATTACAGTTTTCAACTTCAGGCCTTCTTCCCCTGGTTGAGGCAACAATGCATTCTGGATACAAAATTGCATCAACTCAGTTTTGTTAAAACAAAAGTCATACAATACTGTACATTTAATTACCTCATCCAGCACAGAGTTCTTAAAATGTGGAACAAAATGCCGATAACAATCTGGACGTACTGACTGTTTTTTCATGTCTTCTAATAACCAAAAATGCTGTCAGTCAAGCATTCATACTTAAATGGTCAATGTAAATCATACATACCAATGCCAAGCTTACAGGTGATAGAAGAGACACTTGGCAGCTCTGTAACTTTAAGAAAAGAGGCTGGAGATTTTGACCTAGGCACGAGTTTTGACTGAAGGGTTTGGGAGCCAAGATATGGACGGTTTTTCTTAGAATTCAAAGCTGCTGAAAAGAGACATAATGGGAAAAAACACACATTTATAGTTTCTAGACAAACAAACAGTTTTCTTGATTTTGCATAATAATACCACTTCTTCATGTAGGTACTGTAATCATTTATAAATAAAAGTCAGAGCTAACTGCAAATAATGTGGCAAATTTTAGGGGTACCATCATGATCTAACTGTGAGTTGCAGATGTCCAGCTGTTGAAGTGGTGAAGTGGGGAGAGGAGCTGCTTGCATGCTGTTGGACAGCTGAGCTTGATGTACATCTGTTTGAAAAATTACACAGAAAAAAGTAAAACAAATGGCATCACAATATTAATTCAAAATTGACATTACTATTACTGGACCGACCTGCAGTTGCACAGCCATAGCTTAAATTCAGAGGTGAAAAAGAGCATTGAGTAACTGCAAAAAAATGCTATCATCTATGACCATCATACAGCACAAATGGTCATACCCATTAACAACCGAAGAGTTCCTGGGTCCACCTAGGAAGTCCCAAATAAATATGGCATCTCCCACTGAGATGACACTATGCTGGTCAGGAGTAAAGCCCACCTTGCAGACAGGCTGACTGTGGCCTATGAACATCTATAAACACATTATAATGAGTGGTTAGAAATGTACAAACTGTAAAGAAAAGAAAAAAAGAGAGATGTGCAAATAATAATTCTTGTGTTCACTCCCTCTCCCTTCCCTTGGCCTTGACACTGCACATCAAGGCTAACAATGTAAATATGATCTTGTTTCATAAGTTCACACACACAAAAAAACCTTTGGTGTTACTAACCTGTGATTTCCTCTGCACATCATAATCCCACACTTTGACAGAGTTATGTCCCGCTGTCAGTAGGAACTGGCCGTCTTCACTGACAGCCAACGATGAACAATGCTGCTTGTCCACCTTTGACACCTATTAAGTGTGCAGGAAGTTACAAAAAGATATGAAATAATTAAAAAGCAAATTAGCTGACCTGAACTTTTGTTAGTGGCAATTAAACACTTCCTTGTCCTTTTAAACAATACTATTCACAGAAAAAAATAAATGAACATAGCATATTTTCTGGGTTAGTTTTCAAATTGTTAGTAATAAAAGAAAGTTGAGTCGAACAAATGTTCCAGTTAGGGTCTGTGATACTACACTACAAGTTCCTGTTATACAAATTGACTGTGTGCATTGAAGCTGTTTACTTTCAAATTGTTAGACTTTAGCGTTAGCATTGACAGACAAACACATCGTTTTATAAACACACTTTGGTCCTTTGGTGAAATATTCTCTTCTTTTGTAAAGTATTTAACATGTTTTCAGAGAAAATCACCAACTGCTCACTGTTCCTAAAACCAGGGAAATGAACCTGCCGGCAAGATGTTAGCATTTTTAGAAAAAAATACTCTTGTGCACACAGTCAATTAGATGCTTTAAAATATTCAGAAGAATAGACATTAGAAAATCAGGACCAGGACATTTGTTTCTACTCTTGACAACCTTGTGTCTGAACAAATGAGGAGGATAAATGAACAGTACTTGCTACACATAACATTATTCTCGTTTTAGGTATTGTTTAACAGCTCTTTATTTCAGTAACATTCAGTAACACACACAAAAACAACCAAAACTCCTTTGCAATCCCCATTGCTACAAAAATGACCACACAAATATTTTTGGATTTTTGAGTGGTCTGGTCCTGCTATAGACTTAAACTTAACTAAAGTATCTTTATTTTTACTGAACTGTAGATTGAAGTTATAAACTGTTATTTCTGTAGACCTGCACTCAACATTAACAACCTCAACTTCAGGATAAATACAGTACCTCTCGAAGCACACGACCACTTTTAGTGCAAATCCAGAGGACCTTGTTAGCAGAAGTGGAAACCAGCAAATGTTGAGTAGAGGCTGATGCAAAGCAGACCGTCAGTGCTGAATCCAAACAAGAACTCTCGACATCCAAAGTGCTTACATCAACACGAAGCAACTGCAAAGTATAAAGAAGGAACTGGTTTTGTGAAGACTGGCAGGATTGAAAAGATGAGAAACACAAATCAGTACAAAATACCTCATCTAAGCTTCGCGCATCAACAATGGTCACAATGTACTCTGACGGTCCAACAAATGCCAAGCAGCAATTGTCTTTGCTTACTGTAAGGGCATCAGGAGATCGCTTGGTGCCATTAGCAACCATGTTACCTAGAGTAAAATGTGCAAAGTAATTTCAAAAAGCACTAGATTAATAATTCCTGTGCTGTGCGTACTTACACACAACCCTAATTGCAGAGTGGCCTTCCTCAGTGGCATCATATTGCCCAAGAGAGCCTTCAGAACTAGCACTGTACATGAACTTGCCATTTGATGAGAAAACCAGCCCAACAATTTCACCTTTATAATGCCTAAATTGACACAAAAAATGTGTAACTTGAAGAGCATTATTATTATTATTATGAAAAAAAAAACATTTGTCTATACTTGTGTTCTGCCAGCAGCTTTGAACTGGAAATGTGAAAGACTCTGATGATGCCAGAGCTGAAGCCACATGAAAACACCTGCTCACTGGGATGAAAGGCCACTGAACAAGGGTAATCTTCAGACACAAAATCATACAGCTAGGCATAGAATACATGAAAGGTGTTAATATGAATGATGGAAATACTCTTTTATATAAATGCTAACAGTGTCTGGGGTATACGTACCTGATGCAGAGAATCCATATTCCAAATGCGCACAGTGCCATCAGAGGAGGCGGTTGTCAGATGTCTACTAACACTATCCAAACTGAAACCTAAAACAGAGTCTGTATGTGACCTCATCAGAGTATTATAATTGCGGCTGCTCACATCCAAATATCCTAAAATCCCATTGGAGGTAGCCGCCAAAACCCGGAGACCATCTGAAGACACAGACACCAAGCTAACAGGGCCTTCGTGCTCTAAAAATGCAAAAATCAATCAATATCAAAAATATCAATCTGCATTTATAAAACTTACCAGCTTCCAGGAAAACTGAGGAAAAATCAAGTGGCCACAGCCGTAGGAAGCCATCCTCCGAGCCTGTAGCACAAAATGATGTGGACACACTAATACTGTTTATGGCTATGCTTGGACCTGGAGCAGATACACACAGACACACACTTTAGCCTGGGTAAATTTACTACAAAAATGAAATCATCAAGTTTTACAGTCACCTGTTTTGAAGGTCCACTTATCTCTGTGGTTGCCATGCTGCTCCTGTACAGGTTGTAGTTTTCTAACATTTTTAATGACAACTCTGCTGTAGTCAATCTCAAATATAAAGCCACTCCGACTGCTTGCATATCTACAAAGAAAGATATTTTTAAATTAGCTCAAATTTCTTTCAGCCCCAAGTGAAATAATTCACTCACAGAGTTCTACCATCGATCTGCTGGGAGGAGAAGACTCCCTCTTCAAAAGCAACATCTGTGAAATCTTGTGAATGGTATTCACCCAGATTGACAGGGCACGAGCGCAGTGAGCCATTGCGGATTCGCCAAAGACGGATATTGTCACGACCACATGACACCATTCTAAAACCAAATAGAACATATAAATAGTCACATATAAAAAATATCTTTTGGATAATAGACACCAGTTGTCTTAGATAGACTAGATATACTGCATATCTTCAGGAATTGAGCTGAACTACCCTTTGAGACACAAGGGCGCTGCAGGAGTCCGTTAACGTGCGGCACATCTGCCTCGCTGTCACTATTAATTGCCAAAGGCGCCATTCTAATTTTCAGTTATGCTAATGTGGCCTTCAAATAACAAGTGTCACCTCAGATTTTCTTACCTTTGACAATTATGGAAATATTCTTCTTAGAATAGAATAGAAAGCTTTTAATGTATCATATGTAACCATGGGGGAAATTTGTCTTCAGCTTGCTCATCCGCACACACCTCACATCATAGAAACAGTGGAAACACCTCAATAAATACATTTCAATAAACTAAAAATTTGGTAAATTTGGTAAATTCTATATATAGCTCTTGAACTTTTTGACATTTTTATAACAATACATTTGCATCAGACACTATGCTTTTTACATTGCGATTTTTAAATTAAGAAATAGGTTAATGGTTATGAACAACAGTATTGCTAAGAACAGAAATAAGAAGTAAGTTTCATACCTTGTTTCGTCAAAAAACGCCACTTTTATTGTGTGAATGTCTACGTCAGTGTGTGCTTTGGCCAAGACTGTCACAATTCTCTCCTTCTGCACATTCAGAGTACTCCACACAACCACCAGCTGCAATGGGTTAAATTAGTATGTAAAAAAAAAGTCTTACAAGCTCAGTTCTATTCTTTGATGAAAATAAAGTAGCATTGGTATGCTTTAATGAACTTTTTAACTCCAGAGTTTATTATGGTATATAGCCAAATCATAATCTTAAGAAACTCAATGACATTGTTGCAGATGCCTCAGATTCTTCTCAGTCAAGGCTGTGATAGTTCTACTCCATCATTAGGCTTTGTGTAGTAATCTTACTTTTGCCATTTGGCAAGGTACAGTCTTATCATAACAGCATCACAATAGTGTCGTTTTTAGACCTGGAACAACCAGGACCGAGCATTTGGCTACACAGTTAAATATAATTGAATGAATTAGACAAGGCATCAATCTTTACTGAAGCCACTGTAGACTATAGACTATACTTTACATGAATCATGGAGCCTAATCATTGCACTTACCATTTTGCAATGACGGTCTTTGCCAACACCACACAGTATTCCTCCACTGCACGAGAAACTACCAAAAATAGATAATTATTACGCTAAATGAGTATACCAATGACTATACTGAGCTATAGGTAAAATTTTGTGGGGTGTGATTGAATACCTGAGGGAGGACAATGAGTGAGTATGAATCCTTGTTGTGACAAGGCAGTGTCCTTTTTGGTAATCCCATATCCGAACAACACTGTGTTGACCACTTTGGGCGGAGGCAAGAAGGGTAGTGCTGGAGTTGAAATCTAAAGCAGACACCTACAAGATAGAACAGAAATAAGTGCCAGATTCTAATTTTGATCATTTGTAAAGTCCTTTAGGTTTAATTAAAGTAAAACACCTTACAGTCTCATTTATAATATGTCCTATTTATAAGACATATACAGCTTTGAGAGAAAAGATTTTATTTTTACCTTATCGGTGTGACCAATAAAGAACCTCTGCTTCTTTGATTTGATATTCATAGAAACAATAACAGCATGACACGGATAAACAACTTCATCACAGGATTTGGTCCACACGCCTAAAGAGTGAGTAGTTAATTTATGACAACTCTCTCTTTGTTATTTTATTTTACGTAAATAAGTACACAGTGCTCTCCTGTTTTGAAAAAATTATAAACATACATGTTTGTTTGTTGCACCTCCAAAGCCAATGACACGTTCAAGTTGAAGAATGGGGTCAGGGAGCATCTTCTAATCCATAAAAATGAAGGCAATACATCATAAATGAAAAAAAAAAAAAAAAGACACTTTTGATGTTGATACTAATATTACTTATATATGTTACTAATATGTTACTAATGTTACTCATAGGTGATAATGATAATCATAGGTAAACTATGCAAATCTAGAAAACAAACGTTTTATAGCATGTTGTATAATGTAATTTAAACCATTATTTTTCAGCTTTTTAATGATGAATCACCACAAATCATCTATTTCAAGGAATGTGGTTCCAATATTGATTTTAGTGAAGATAACCAAATTGATTTCTCTTAACCACACCAGATTATAGTAATCCATTTGTAGTTTTACCTCAATATCACTATCGTCATTGTGTTTTCTGACGCTGTCACCAGATTGCACAAGTACATGGATCCCATCTCCAGTGTTACAAGGTGAATTTGGTGAGACTTGAGGTGAACTGGGGTATATCATTTCCTCTTGATCAAACTCCTCCTGACTCTGAGGAAAACTGTCCTCCTTTAGTTGAGAAGATACTATACCAAGCTCAGGAACGTGAGCGACCATACAAGGCGGATCTTTGGAATACTGAAGAACAATGTATAATTAATGCATCATAAAAAATGTGAAGAATCTCAAGAGGCATTCAGATGTGTTTGTCAAGGTGCATTGAATTATGTTTTTTATATTATTTTCTTCAAATGTTTTTATTTATTCCCTTTTTTATGTTGTTCTCATTATAATTTGTATTTGTTTTGAGTAAAAATCATTTTTTTTTAAGATCATATCCAATATCAGTTTGGGTATATTCTTCTTGCAAGACACATTTAGTTTAGTTTATTTAAAATGTTCTTAGTCTTACTGGTTTGGGGGAGGTAATCTGTTGAATAAGAGAAACATGGTCCTGAAATGGTTTGTCGAGGAAAACACAGCGAGGCTTTTCTCTTATAGGACATTTTGGGTTTGAGGCCGTCCCTGCAAAAATACAGTGGACAAATGAGAAACACATACAGTATTATCTACAAAATATAATCAGAATATGTAAATTTAGAATGTAAAAGTAACAATTAGTAATTTATGTAAAAGATTTTGAAAGACATACTTTCAAACTAGTCTTAAAGGCTTTTAGAATAATGTTGCTCTAATCAATGGCAATATAATGTTATATAAAAAGGTAAAATATGGAATATACAGTATATGAGACTATGGAACATTAATTTGTAATCAAAAAGCATCATCAATGATACTGCGTTTATTTATGAGCTCTATAATTACTCACATGTCTGTAGTGTTTGGTGGTCTTTTTGAATAGAGTCATATGGTAACTTTATACCTTCTGATGGGAATCTATTGGAACAAATACATATACACATTAATGCCAGTAATATATGCAAATACATTACTCCCACCGCCACACACACACACCCTTATATCCTTAAAATGACAAAGCATAATGAAAACCTAGAGGCTTTTTTTTGCCTATGGCAGATTATAGATTAGAGTTATTCCCAAAAGGTACCTGAGGTAGTCATAAAGGTCATGCCAGGAACTTCCTTTAGTCACAGGAAATGCCATGTCCCTGGGACAGGACCCGTACCCTGAGAGGAGGATAACCCCATGAGCCTGGCTTCACTGAAAGATACACCTTCAAAAAATAAAGAGAAAAAAATACCATTACAGATATACTCAACCTTAATATGCATGCAAGATGTACAAAAACGAAAGAACTTCGTGAAAATTGCATATATTACCAGGATTAAACAGGAGGTCACTAATGAACATATTTTTCACAACCATGTTTGCACAAAGTTTAATGGTCTTGAGGTGGTTGTAACAGCGGTTTAGGTACATAGAAAGTATAGACTGCAAATCTAGCATGAGACAGGTCCAACGCACTGTGGCTGGTGCTGGACCTGTAAACCCTAAAAAACACAAAATGAAGTAGACTCAAAGGCACGAACGTACATTTTTTTATACAAATAATTCATATACGTACCACATCTAGCAATCTTAGCTGTATTTTCATATACTGAATCTTTGGCTGCTCCACAAAGGAATGGAAACTGGAGCCATGTGGATGTTGACTTGAACTCTTTAAACATGTTTGAAAATGAGATACGCACTACCTGGCCCTCCTAGAATAAAAAACAGACTTTACAAGAATGTAACTTACATATACTTATTGTCATAACAAACATAGCAATTAGCATCACCCAGCTGTGAAATGGCAAAGGTAGGTTTACTATAAGAATTTATGTGCCTACATGAGGTCTGTTCGATCTACAATGGGGAAAAAACAACTTACCAACAAATCAATTTACATACTAAAGAACATAAAAACAAACACGTTTATGGGGTACCTCTGTAGCAACATCTAGATGGACCACAAAATATTTGGATGGAGCAGGTCGAAAAAGCAGATAGAAGTACTTTCCAGTCAGCCCAAGGCTCTGGCTACTGCTTTTTGGCAAAAGAATGTAGCTGTTGGCAGGAATTGGACCCTTGATTCTGTACACTGGACATCTTAAAGTTTTGTCCTGAGAATATAACAAAAATAAATATATGCAACTTTAATTTAAAATAAATACCAGTAAGACTTCGCTAGTTACAGTTAAATGCAGTACCATGAACGTAGTGACGTCGCCCTCTTTGAGTGTTTTTTTACTCTCTTCAATTTTACAATGTTTAAAAATGTTGACATAAGGATGCTGCCAACCTGTAAGTATTTGGAGGAAGACAATAACACAACTTTCATCTCAGGTAAATTTTTTATCGTGACGCATATTACCTTTAGATGCCATTTTGAGCAGATTCGGATCACCTTTCCACCTGTTGTTAATAATGTCCCAGTTTTTTTTAAAGAGATAGGTTAACTAGTTGGTGCTTGATGATGTTAGCTAGCATGCGTAGATTTCTCACAATGTTTCCTACTTTTTCCAATCTTACTTTATATGCATATCTGCCATGGGAATCGAGAGTGGTACGTTGACAAGTGAGTATCCAAAACCATCTCAAATACACAGGAACCAAAAATTTTTATCCAAAAGTTAAAAACAAATCCTCCTTCCCGCTCCAGCCACCGCCG
Source organism: Mugilogobius chulae (assembly GCA_038363315.1). Taxonomy (NCBI): domain Eukaryota; kingdom Metazoa; phylum Chordata; class Actinopteri; order Gobiiformes; family Gobiidae; genus Mugilogobius; species Mugilogobius chulae. Next base: position 35,099,708 of record CM076401.1, on the reverse strand, counting down.
TTGTCACGACAGCACTGACGCTGACTTTAGGGCGGTTCTTTTGCAAGTGTTTCTGGGTAATGAAGTTCAACCCGAACGGAGCTGTCCGCTCTCTGTGCAAACTGAGCAGAAACAGATCAGCAAGTTTTAGGTCAAAAGAGTTCCAAACTGACACTGTGCTCTTTGCAGTGGCCAATGTATTTTTTTTTATTGCTTGTTTGTTTTTAAGCACAGGTGTGATCATACTTAGAAATAGAAACAGGTCCACTTCCTGTTCAAAACTGCCTGAACTCATAAACTGTGCCTCTTCACTGTAAAATTTGACTTTAAAGGTGCACTGTGTAACTTTTTGGCCAAAAATAGATTTGAGTAAAAGCATGTTTTTGTTATTTAGATTTCTTTGTTGGACTAAATAAATAGTACAAATCTGTTTCTTTACTTCCCATATGGAAAAGACTTATGAAAAGTATATAAGATTTTTGTATGTTCTTAAATAATTTTATGTTGTTTATATATGAGGGAAAAACAACATATACAGATTTTACCAAATTAATGTATTTCTAGTCATACATGAATGCCATATGTTATATCTGCCAGTAATCTACCAAACTTCTCATATGTTTTATTATAGAAAATATATAATAACTTATACTTCTACTCTTATGGTATTTACCAAACAGTTTTTGAGTAAGTCACTTTATCAGTGGACTAGACTTGCACTGCAGAAAAGTATCTCACTGTGATGTTTTCTGACCAGTTTTGTGAATGCAATTAGATCTGATAAGTTTACCACTTAAATCCTGCTGGATCCTTGTTGTTGACAGAAATTAGGTATTTTATTGTTTCTGTTTTCTTTGCAGTATGTTAATTACGGTCATTCAAATTCAGATTTTTTTTTACGCCCTAATCACATGGTTTAGGTCCTAAAACAGAGGTCACCAACCCACCGATCGCGATCGACCAGTCGATCTTGGAGGCAGTGGAAGTCAATCCCAAAGCCCCCTGATTATACGAACTTTACACAAAAAACTACACGTGCGAATTACAAGCGCAAATTTAGGGGTCAGTTGATACGAGTTTTCACAAATCCGAGACATTTCCATGTCAGATTGGCTTCTCTTTAATACGACAACGAGCAATGTGTTCATTGAATTGGCGTTCCTCTGGATATGATTCAAAAGGGAGTTTGGCAGCTCAGTGGGGGCTGGTTCAGTGAATACACCACAGTGTAAACCGATATCGTGTAAACAGGAAAAATAGTTGTCAACGAAGATGGTTACGTTACTGACCATAGCCGCTACTTATGACTAGAAGAAGTGCGCAGTCACCAAAAATCAGCAGAAGAAGAAGCACAGTTGTCACTCCCGGTTATTTCGCTCTGAAAATGTTGTAGCAACAAACAGTTGAATCTGTTCTGGCGTTTGTCGCTTTCAGCCACAACACCTTCCATTACGACAAAGTCTCACAAAGTTAAGACAACAATGTCCAGCTTCTCTTACCTGGTATTGCAGAGGAGGAGACACTAAACAAATCTTCCAAAGCCTTTAAATAAAATTATTTAATTAGATCAGTCTAAACGTAGCTTGCGAGCTAAAAAGATTGGTGACCACTGTCCTAAAATATTAGGCTTCATGATCAAGTTTTAGATTAAAATAAAACATGTTTAAAATCCAATTCTATGTGTATTGTTTGTGGCCTGTTATGTATGAGTATTCAAAGATACATGTAAAATTCTGTGCTTCTCAGTAGCACAGTGGTTAGTGCTCTGGCTTCCCAATAAGAAGATTGTGGGTTCGACTCCTGGCTGAAGCTTTAGTAAATGTCATGTTGCTGACCTATACAAAACATATACAAATCATCTAAGGTACTCATAAGTTAAATATAAGATACTACATGATGTTGTATAAGATTTTGACATGTTCATATAAAACTTGTATATTCATACATATATTTTTAAGATAAGAATCATATAGGGACAATATAATTTTAAATATTGAAAACAGGTATAATGCATATATTATTTCTATAGGACTTCAAAAATCCCCTATATGATTTGAATGTTGCTCCACATATGAAAGTGGCCATAATCGGTCTGATTTTTTACATATTATATACTGAATTTATAAGTATCACCACATACATTTTAAGTATAGAACATCTATTGCTTACACTATATAAAACGTATAGTTTTTTTCATATGGGTTTGAACAGGCGTGCATGACAACAATATGGACTGTAATTTGCCCTAGAGGAGGCCCGAAAAGTGGTTACTGTAACTGTATTTTTTTCATAATATAGCATTACATGTATTTAAACCCACTGAGAATGTCCCAAAGTCTGGTTTTAACTTTCTAAATTCTAGCAAATTGAGTAGTTGACTTTTCACCGCCACAAAGTTACACAGTGCACGTTTAAGCAACAGATTTTAAATTAAATTTTGTTGTTGTTGGAAAAGTGCTTAAAGGTCCCCTTTAAACACTGCTTTTTAACCACTGTTTCTGTCCACTCTCACTTCTCTGTTTGAAAAGTGTTTGTGGGTGGATATCTGGGTTTAAGCAAAGTTAGATTGTTCTGTTGGTTTACAATGTACATGTCATTTCTTAAAGAAATAATCCTGCTACTTTTTAGAGTTAGTATTTTTTATTTTTATTTTGCGTAAATAACATTAATGTAATGTTATACTAAGTTACATTTAGCTATATTAAAATAGCCTATGTAAAACAGTACATTCGACTAGTCACAATATTAACATTATTTATATTAACAGAACTGCAATAACATAACAACATATAAATAAAGTACATATGCAGTTACTTAAAGGTGTAGGTCTTTATTATTCCAGTGGTTTCCAAACCTTTTCTTCTAATCAGTCTGACAAGGCTGCCATTGGTCTCCCATACCACCATCATTCACACACACATCAGATCCCAACTAGACAATGGGGTGAAGTGTCTTGTCGACATAACATAACGACATAACATTAACATTTATATCTACTTGGCTCACAATAGCCCAGCCAAAACTACTGAATAAAAAACTTGTAATTTTTAAAAATAAATATTATCAATAAAAATGCCATTCTTTTGGTCTCTTCCCTTGAGCCCCAGGTTGGAAATGACCTGGGATCCAGAACCCCCACTTAACACAACAACAACAGAAGACTTTTTTTTACAAAGACAGTGGCACTTATAAATTATTTGAAAATGAAAGAAGGTCACTCTGTTTCTGAATTTACAACATGTGGCAGTAACTCTACGGGATCCTGGAGGTGTATGAGAAAAGAAACCTGCATAGGCACCGGTGGTTGTTGCCATCACTTTGTTCATTATTGGGATCCATGTCTTTTTTAAGTGATGTTGATGCACAGTTTTGCAGAGAAGCTTGTGGCTGTGGGGTGAGTGGCTGACTCTGACGCCTTAAAGTCTGTGAACTGTCCGGAGTGCGGGATGATCCTTCAGGCAACGAGAACCTGTTGCCTTCAGGAACTGTGGCAATAGAGAGTGTTTCTACTCGAGAGTCAGCCACCGCTAGTCACTGTCCGTAGCACATTGTTGCAGCCTCTGTCCTACAACTGTGTGACTTTCTCTTCACTCTGTTCTAACCTGTGTAGAAAGCAGAAGTAAATTACTTTATGATTGGTTGCAACTTAAGATTAGTCAATGCCAAAAGTTACTGCTCGCAGCTTACCACTTAAAAAGTTTAAACCCTAATATAATAATAAAACTTTTCCTATTTAGCCTGACCAAGTCTTTTAGGTATATAAAAAATAGCAAAAGGCTGTGTCTACATTCTCGAATGTGATGTCATTAGGCCAGCTTGTGGGCAAGAACCTGTACTTTCCATTTACACAATTACATTGCGCTTTTTATAGAACAAAAAAAAATATCAATCTGATGATTTCTATAGACATGAAGTACAAACAAGAAAAATGGAGCTAAGAAGCGAATATTCAGCCTGGCAGACTGACTGCTTTGCCAAGCTCATCAATCAGCTTCTCCGATGCCAGCGGTATCCAGTCTCAGCTCAGCCAATCACCCGGAGTTCTCATCGCCCCCTTCGTTCCTTTCAGCCTATCGGAGCATCAGAGCTAAATTCAAAAGAGCAGCCGGAATTCCTGAGTTTGCTGACAGCTCATGCAAGCAGTTTGTTGCCTCGTCGCATCTCACAACCCTCCACCTCCCCAGCACCACCTCAGAAGACATCTTTCCCCTTCACCACCACCACCAGTGTCTAGGCTCCGGGGGAATTCTCCTACTCTATCAGCCAATCATTTATCACATGCATCGTTTTCCTGCCGGGACCTAAGCGCCAAACCTGTATTAATAAATACTCTTATTAATCGCATTCTTTTGTCTGTTTGAGTCTGTCCAGGTTGAAACTACATTAAACAAATATTTTGGTTGCTCTTCATCTGTAATCTATTTTTATTTTCAAGCAAATACACGTTAATGCACTCATGCACTAAAAAGGAGGTTATGGCTCAGGGAGCGATGTCACCATCGAAATAATGGCAAAACAGCTTTGGACTCGGAGCAACCCGAAAACTGCTGGGTCAGTACTGGTAAATGTATCTATCAATCTGTAGTGTCAGAATATGCTTTAATTAACATTTATTTCACTTATTTGCAATTTAAAATCTTTATAACATTGGGCCAACTGAACATTCTGCTGTGTGATGTTACTATCCCGAGCCTTATTTTGTGTTTCAGATGACATCACAACTAAAGCTAAAATGAATTTTGTTTATTCATTCATTCATTCATTCATTCATTTTCTACCGCTTAATCCCGTTAGGGGTCGCGGGTGACTGGAGCCTATCCCAGTGACTTTGGGCCTTAGGCAGGGAACACCCTGGACAGTGGCCAATCGCCGCAGGGTTAGACAGACAACCATTCACTCTCTCATTCACTCACTAAGGGAAATTTACAGTGATGCCCAATTAACCTAAACATGCATGATTTTGGAGGTGGGAGGAAACCGGAGTACCGGAGAAAACCCACGGTGACACGGGGAGAACATGCAAACTCCACCCAGAGAGATCGTGAGATGTTGATATGGTCCGACCCGGACCATATCAACATCTCACGATCAACATCTCAATTTTGTTTAAATACAGTTTATTTTTGGTATACAACATATTAATGCCTTTAGTCACCTTAGAAAATGCCACGTTTTAAATAAAAATTTTTGAAATATCTTTTAAAATATTTCATGTCAAATTAGTTAGCTAAATGTGTGAGTTAAATCTGTGAGTTTTGCTGCGTTCCAGGCAACTGGGAACTGGGATATTTCCCAGTTGAAAAATACCTGTTCCACTGGTTCAAAGCGTTCTTGGAGGTCAAATTTTCTGTGCAGAGTCTAACTAATGAAATCAGAGGGCAACATTTACCCACACAGCTAGAGATTGACTGCATGGAAGTCTTCTGAAGATAGCCTATATATACACTCAAGGAAAAAAGAAACGCAACACTCAGTTTTCAGAGTTTTGCAGCGTTTGCACATTTTCGAGTCCAATAACACAACCTAACAATAGAGCAACCTCCAAGCCAAAAGTGACAGGAATTTCATTATACTGTCAATAGTTCACGTGACCCAAATTGGCCATGGACAGCGGTTATTCAACGCCTCATGGATCGGCAGTAGTGTCTGAGTTGATCCATTCTTCCACCAGTGCCGCCCTCAGCTGCTGCTGAATCTTGGCACGATGTTCACGTCGGCGGACGCGCACACTGAGCAGATCCCAGACATTTTCAATGGGATTTAAGTCCGGACTCATGGCTGGGGTCACATAGGGTCGTGCTGGAACAGAGCTGGAACCACCCCATCGGTTCACTTGGTACACACAAGATTCTGCATGCCTCTCCCAGTGTTTCCTGTACACCTAATCTGCTCTGAAGCACTGGAACATTTTTTCGTCACTGTACACCACTTGGGACCACCTCTGCAAAGTCCAACAACGATGTGCAGTGCACCATTCGATTTGAGCTCAGCAATTTGGGGGTAAGCACTGATCCACATATGGCCCGATATGGTGGAATACTGTCAGCGCAGAAGCGATTACGGATGGTTCTGGCCGACACTGGCCTGTGGTGTGTTTCAATGGTCTCGGCCGCAGACCTGGTGGCAGGTGAACCTGTCATGAAGATGTGCAGTCTTGTGCAGCGGTCGTTACACGGAGGCGACCAGTATGAGGGCGGTCGTTAGAGGAATCAGTGGCCTGGTATCGACTAATGGTAGAGCGGTGGACTCCAAACACTCTGGCGACAGCAAACAACACCGTCCAGCTTGGAGCTGCCAATAGCTCAATTCCTCTCTGGATGAGACAATCGTGGCATCGTGAAGAAGTGTGTTTTTGGCTTCATTCTGGTGGCCTTTTATAGAGAAGTCTTGAGCACTGTTAACCAGTGGTAAAAGTCAACTCTGAGTTTCAAACATGAGTTTGTGTGAATAAACGACCTTGTAATGCACTCTTTATTGTTCTCACAATTAGTCAAGCCAAACCAAGAAATCTGTTCACATGTCAGCTTACTGTGGACTGAAATCATGATGCTAACCCATTTTTACAAATGTACTCGTTTTATAAGGAATTTTCCAAAAATTAAATGTGTCTTTTTTCCTTGAGTGCATATATATTTTAAAATTTTTAAAAGCTTCTAAATACTTCAGCTGCAAAACAGCTGCAGAACATTCAGAACACTGCTGCTCAAGTTCTGACTAACCAGGAAGTCAAGTTCTTAGATCTTTATGTAACCGGTGTAGACCCACACGAGGTACCAGTATGGAAAAGTGTGTGGTGGTGAGGGGATAAACTCACCCCCTTAGGTATAAGATCTGACCGGCAAACTGGGCTGAGGGGAGCGTTCCCTTTAGCTCAATGCGTTTGTCAGTCGACCGCCCACGGGAGACCAGGGTTCAACTCCGCTCAGGACACAACACAACGCAGAGAGTGAAAACACACCGGTCACATTTATACTGTACCTATTAATAGGTAAAAGGTTTGTGCACAAAGCAAATTTGTAGTCTGTGCACAGAGCATCAGTTGGCTTGTTTATATTTAAAACAAGTTACCACAGCTATGCTCTCTTTAGTCAATATAAATCAATGGCTGCTGCTTTATAAGTAGGCCTATGCCTTTAGCCGTTGCTCAACAAAAATCCTAATGCCTCTAAGCTAAGTTTACATTATTAGGCTACTGCGTTCCTAAATTACATTTGCATTAATACTTATACTTACAAGACAGCTGAAAGTTACAAACCTCTTTATTAGCATAGCAATACAGCACTGCCACGATGAATCCCTGCCAATACACAAAAAAGTTTAGTAAAGTGCTATAAGTTGAGTGATAACTAATTGCACATTCTGTTAACTTTTACCTGAAATGAACTGAGAAAAAGTGTAAAGAAGACTTTGATGTAGCGCAACAAGCCTTCTGTCTGCTCATCAGTGGCAAAGATGAATATTAGCTCATGGATACCAAACAGCGGGATCAGGGTGAGGGTAGCCTTAGCTAGTCTGACAGTAAAGCATTAGAAAAATTATTATTTAAAATGAAAACTCATCTAGTTCAGTCTTATAGTTCTGATCAACCAACCTCAGCTTAAAATCAGGATAACCTCTTTGATTGCTAGCTCTGAGCTTTGAAAAAATAACTTTTATGACTTTTAAGAAAATCATAAAGTTAATCTGTTTATATGTAAAAGGGAGATGTTAAAATTTACGTAGACAAAAATATGTTAAAAAAAAAAGGACAAAAGAAGACAATTCTAAGATTCTTACCAATGATGCAAAAAGAATAGGAAATCGAATAATCCACCAATAGTTCATATTTTCATTAAATGCCCAACATCTGTATAGGAAAAAAGTATGCTATCTTAATAATTTCATTACACAAATTAATGTCACATGTCTTACTCTTTGTTTTCTTTTAGTAACTTCATTACAACCCAGGGAACCACAAACAGCACCGGCATTCCTTAAACAAAATAAAACAATTTGCACAACATCAATTATTAAAACATACATTTACAGGACACTATCTTGCCCCCAGTCTATGTCTTAATGTTAAGAGATGTTTTTGTGTATTGACCACTATAAGCTTCAGAGCACAGCTCCAGGCATGTGGCACTGTTTTGTCTGATCCCAGTTAATAGTGAACCTTATTACACATCTGCAGAACATGACAGTGGAGCAGTGCAAGTTCATAGGAAAATATTAAATATTACATATTTTTTGCTATGTATTGTAATTCTATTATTTATTTACCGGTAGTTAGCCATTATTAAATTATATCAATATCCATATTTGTAAAAAATGATTCACTCTGGGCTTCAATAAGTTTGTGTTTTTCCTTCAATAACTTAAGAATCTTGATCTTTGCAACTTTACGAGTGTCCTTGATATAATCCTTTTGAATGAGACAACAACTGTCCATAGCAAGACTCATGAGGTCACAGTCCTCCTCGGTGTGATCAGTGCGGAGAGTCCTTCGTACGTGATCGCATCTACAGTCCCAGGACAGACGAGTCTGGTCTGGTCTGGTCTCTGGTCGCGCAAGATGCTCTCCTCGTGGTCCAGGTAAAGCCCAGCGTGGGGCTTTGGACTGTGCCAAAATGATTCTGTATGCTCTTCCATGCATGGTGTTCACTGCTGTGAAGCCGGTAGGCCACCTTTCACCCAAAAAGCACCAGGGCTCACACAGCACCGCACTCTCCTGGTTTATCTCATGAGTCTCTGCTCTGTCGGAGACTGGGGAGAGCTGCATTCACACTGACACTGTCCCATGTTCACTCTCACATCTAATTTTTTTTTTTATATTAAGCCAACAGGCTTTATGTAAAAGAAAACAATTTAGATGAAGTTAAAACCTGTCTTGTGAATAGTTGTTCACCAAATAGATTTCTATTATTACACTTTTTTCTAAACTGAAGCTGCTGCTACAGTAACTTTTGCCTGATATTAATGCACTGCTCACTTCGCAGATGTGAGCAAATCTCAGGTTCACTGAATGAAATTCTACCCTCATATCTGGCTTAAGCCACACCTCCACGGGTCACCAACCCGTCGATCGCGATTGACCAGTCAGTCTCCGAGGCAGTGGGTGTCAATCTCAAAGCCCTGCTTGTTTATGCAAACTTTAACCGCAAGCTACATGCAAATTACACAAATTCTATAGGTAGATCTTCGGGCTGTGCTCAGTCTAAAAGTAGCTTGTGAGCTGAAAAACGTTGGTGACCACTAAGTGCTTGGAGAGAGCCCAATAGTGGCCAAAAGTAAAATAACTAAGACTATGCGCTGGTGCTGAGGGCAGAATAGAACCCATACAGTGTATTGTATGCAGGGTAATGGCAGGCCTTGTACTTACCCCAGCCAACACAGATGTAAGGTAATAATTTATTGTTATCAACAAAGACTGATGCGATGAGCACAGAGTACAAATAAAGTGCCTCTCCAAAGAACCAGTGGTGATTGGCTAACACACAATACTGCATCATGACCTGTGCAATCCTGCAGCCAACAGCAGCCTAGAAAACATTTAAAAGAGATTATTTATTTTTGTTATTCAATAAGAATAACAAATGTTGAGGTCTAAGTTGTTATTACTTGGTGAGTGTATGTTTTGCCTAAAATATTACCCTAAAGATTTTGTTTTACTTTCCTCTAAAGCCTTACAAGTAACGTTGATGGATAAATTTGAAAAAAAAAAAAAAAATGATGGCAAAAAACCCCTGGTGAAAACTTGGTAAATACACAAATTGACTCAAAACCATTGCAATCTTTATGATGAAGTAATCAGAAAATAATTACAGTGTTGCCAGGTCGGCGTTTTTTTTTTTCTTGTTTTGCTTCATAAAAGCACTATTTGTGTGTGAGAGAAAGGAAGAGAAGGTCTAGGACATCTGAGGAGTGCTATTTTCATAAATAATGGGGAAAACACCGGTTTTACTATTTTTTGTCTCACCTAAGGTCTAATGGATGATTGACGCAGAACAGAATTGATTTGTAGCGTGAGGCTGCTCATGCCACTTCTGTATGCAACATGTTTTAATATTACAATTGACCAGGTTCAGTTGTTTTGAACCTGATAATAATTTATATTTGAACAAAACGTACATGCAATTATAGTCTTGGATTTTGCTAAATTACTTACAAAAAACAAAACAAAAAAAACATGTCTCAGACTAAAATGGTCATGTTTTGAATTAGGGCTGGGCGATATTGACAAAAATGAATATCTCGATACTTTTTTGGCGAATCTCGATCCCGATATTTGGACGATATTCTGTCAGTTCAACGTAAATGTGTTAAAATCTGTGTTCAAATTAGACTGGAAAAACAACAACCTTAAACCTTCAAATCAGTTTAAAATTGGCTGAATGACGTTGTGTTTAACATGATTTGAGCAGATTTGACAATAATGTAATAAGTCTATTTAGTTATTATCTTAAAGAAAAACTAAACTCAGAATCAACTTTTTTTCACTGTCAGACTGTGTATATGGGGTCAAAATTGAATTATCTACTGTTTCCAAGCCTTTTTTAGACATTTTTGTGCAAACTCGTTCATTTTGGAGTTATGTGTGCAAAAACAGCGGCTGTACTGCCACGATGGACAAACGCTGTCACTGCAATTTTAGTACCCTCTGACGTCACAGTGTATTGACGCGGCAGACGAACCGCCCAGGTGGTTTGTCTAAACTCCTCCCTCTGAAACCGCCACTGCAGAGAGTTTGAAAGGCATCACTCGCTGCATGTTAACATCAGCAGTCAGTTAGCTCAGCTTGGTCAGTGAGTGGTGCGCAGTGCAGCCACCTGCACAACGATTCGCTGGTTCGAAACACTGCTAGTGGCAAGTTTATCATTTTCGTTTTTCATTTTCATTTGTAGAAAATACTCACATCATACGATACGATCATGTGCTTATGTAGACTAAAGCAAAGGTTTAATACATAATATGTTTTGTAACGTAAATATAAAAGGAATCTTGACGTGCAAGTTTGCTTCCTTGCACGTCAAGGAAGCTGCAGTGCTGCAGACTACAGCTTCCTCATCTGTGAATCTCACGTCAAGACCTGGACCGCTCCAATACAAAACTCAGCATTCACCAGGCTAGCTGTTCATATTTAGTGCTGTCAATCAATGTCTGTTCACACCCACCTGGGCGTCTCTTAAAAGGCCTCCAGGCATCTCCCACTTTTGCGAGCCTGTTTGAGGTTCAGTTGTGGGCGGAGTTAGTCTCTGAACGCCTGTTTAGCCTCACTTTAAGAACACAAGATGCAAAAAATGAGATATTTTAAACTTGTAAGGTTCAAACCAATTAAAAACCTACTCAAAAAATGTAAAATACTAATTCTAGACAAACATTGTCTTTTGTTTTCTCATTTTTTCTAGTGTGTTTAATTATGAAACAAATATTTGTCAAGTTTATCCCAAATGAGCAGCAGTCTCCCATTATAAAACAAACTTTGTTTTATGTTTTGTTGTTAATGCATAAGTTCTGATAGTTTATTTTTAAATTTGCCTTGTTTTTAAGAGTACAGTATCACTTTTTAATTTTTTTTTTGGTAAATAAGCTCACATTCTCATTCACGATATTATCAAAAATTCGATATATCGCCCAGCTCTATTTTGAATGTAAGTGTTGTTTTTGCTATAATTTGGTCAAACAGGTTTCATGTTCCAGGCTGGTATCTATCTCTGCTTACCTGATGACTTAGCATGTCAGTGACATCTGAGTGCTTCATGATTTCTCGTCCCCAGTGCTTCTCCATCATTGTGTCCTTTACTATGACAGACAGTGCCCTCAGGATGAAGGATAAGAAGAGATTGATATGGATGTAGTTTCTTGTGCAATGTAGTTTTCTATTGGCAAAAACAATAGCTATTACTTTGCTTGAACAAATTGATTTCCAAAATATTTCTAAGCAAAAAAGTATTAAAGAATCTGTTACCTAAAGCTCAAAAGAATAATAAGTGCCATAGACAGCGTGAAAAGTGATAATGAATATCCAACCGTGTACAGTATCCTGAACCTCACCATGAGCTGTTTTAGCCATAACTGTAATAGAAAACAACAGATAATTGAAGACGGATTTTCTCTTCGCTTATTGTAAATCTTATACCAATTTAATAAATCTTAAATGTTAAATAGTTCAAAAGGCAGCAGCAAGAGTATAACAGTACTAAAAACAAGAGCACATTACCTCGGTACTAAAAGATCTTCACTGGCTTGAGTTTAGAATCAAATTGAAAGTTCTTCTTCTAACCTATAAAGCTTTAAATGACATGGCCCCTTCTTATAAAGATGAAATAGTTCTGTATCATCTTAACCATACACTTCGATCCCAAGTTGCTGGACTTTAAGTGATTCCTTTAGTCTCTAAAAGCACAATAGGAGTCAGAACATTGAGTTACAAATCTCCCTTGTTATGGAATCAGCTCCCGGTTCATGTCAAAGAAGCCGACATAGTCCCTACATTTAAGATTAGGCTTAAAACATTCCTCTTTGAAATAGTTTATGGTCAAGTCAGTTAGGAAGAGAAATTAAAGCTACAGTTCTAGTCAGGCTGCTCTAGGAGCAAATATACTGAGGAAAGGATAGCAACTTGAGCACTATCTTCTCACTTCTCCTGCTTTCCCTATAAAGAATATAGAACTACTACTTTATATTTAGCCTGTTTTTTGCTATTCACTTGTTGTCCTTACTTACGGTATATAATCTGCTCTGCTTTGACATGCTTGATCAATAACTGTTTCTAAACGTTTATTGTTTATTGAATGTTTATTGTTTTATTTTCTACCATTTATGCTTGTTAAATTAACAATCTTGGTAAGTCCTCAAAGATGACTGTTGGGATTTTGAGCAATAGGCCTACAAAAATAAAGTGATTTGATTTGAAATGTTGTAGAAGATTCACAAGTAGTCCACAGAATATGAGAAAGATGCAGAAGGCAATCTGGATGTCACACGCAGAGGAAGATTATTACAATTAGAGGTTCCAGCGAGGACACTCAAGCAGGAACACTCAAGCAGGGACACTCAACACACACTGTAGTCAACTTAACATTTTTGGTCTAAATACTATTCGTACCAATTCGACCACATATATGATCCAAGTTGACCTACAACTCACAGAATTATTTGCTAACAAACAATTTGTAAAGAAGAAAAAATCATTTAAACTAAATTTTCATACTGAAAAAGTCAATTACATTCGACTTCAAGCACACCTTGGAGTCAAACACACACATACCCTGCCTCCCACCGGCTGCAGTAATTACATTCAGTAATTAAACAAATTACTGAATTTACAATTTTTAATATAAAAAAAAATGAATTTAATAAAAAGATTCACAATTCACTCCCAGGTCAGTGCACACAGGAAGTCCACAGAATTGAAGCAGACCTGTTTTCAGTTATATTTGTGTTTGGCCATACCTCTTGAGCAGTAACCTCTATTTCTTCCTCACACTGGCTCTTGTCCCTCCATATCTGTCCAATTTCATCTTCCTCCCAATTGCCATTAGGGCCACAGCGTCTACGCACGACACCCTGGGACACTGTGAGGGACAAAAAATAGTTCAGACCTGGTCATAAAATGACCAAATGCATCAAAGCAGGGGTCACCAACCCCTTGATAGCGATTGACCAGTCGATCTCCGAGGTCGATCCCCATCTTTTTATACAAACTTTAACCGCAAGCTCCATGCGAACTACATGCATACGGTCGAACTACACGCAAACTGTCTAAAAAGTCTAAAAGTAGCTTGCGAGCTGACAAAGGTTGGTGACCACTGCATTAAGGCATTAACGTTAGATATTTGCCATTGCACTATAACATCATATAAGAAAGCTATATCAGCTTTAAGCTTGCACAAAAGAAAAAAAAACAAAACAATTTTTTTGTGAATGCGATTGTGAAGCCTTGTGTTGAAAAAGGTAGGTTTGTTTTTTACATTATAAAAATCCCAGGAGCAAAAACACTTGAGAGAAAAAATTCTGTATGATATGAAAACTACCTTAATTTCAAAAAGAGACATTGGATAAAACAAAGGGTTTCAATGTGTGTGGGTGGTGAAATAAGGTTAAGGTTAGGGTTAGGATTAGGATTAGAGTTAGGTTAAGGTTAGGCAAGTAATCACTAAGGTTAAGGTTAAGGTCCTTGAAATGAATGTAAGTCAATATAACGTTACCATGAAATATTGAAACACAACATGTGTGGGTGAACGTGTGTATTGAGAACCTTTTATAATTTAAATACTAAATTTATTTATTTAACATTTAAGAGGAATAACCCCTTGAGATGAATCATCTCATTTTCAAGAGGGTCAACCTTTGCGACTTGATCAGTGCTTCCATCATGTGATGTACTGTGCCGCTCTAATCTGCTAAACCACAAGATTATTGTATGGATAAATGCAGCTAGAGTAATTCAGTCAGTGTGACACATAAGTTTCACACACCTACGTAAATTATATAACTTTTATCTGTTTGAGCAAGAAAAACTATCTTACAATGGAGCACAGTAGTTTGCACTTTCCAATTTGCCACTGAAAACTTGCTTAGGTTCTGAAATCTGACGAGATCAGGCATTGACAAGCAGGTATGGCCAGCTCCGCAAGTCCTAAAACTAGCTTGATTACTGTTATTTAGAATACTGCAAGCTTGTAACATAAGAGTAGTCAAAATGGAGTACCTTTGTCGAACCAGGGCAGATAGAATGGACAGGAGATGTTGACCATGCTACCAGCTGGTGTGTCTGGCCAGCAAGCATAGTGGTCAAATGTCCTGTTACAGAACACGCCACCTTAAGAAAAAACAAAAGAGATGTAATGTTTGATTTAAATGTACTGAACTTTAGATGTATTTTTAATTAGCTTTAACTGTTTCACAGAGCTTTTATCTCTCATTCATTTGAACCGCCTTCACTGAATATTTACCTTGGGGTACCACTTCACTGAGAAGCATTTTAACACAATCATCTTTGTACTGCAGCCACTTTAGATATGTTTCCTCCAGGACTTTGCCATTGACCACCTTAAACTAGAGACACCAAAAAGTTATGTTACCACATGCCAGTTTGAATTATATTCCCCACAAACTTATAAACAGTGGACAGTTTGAATCCTTAATGGAATTTGCTTTGACGCACAGCTTTAGATTTGATGTTACAAATAGAGCTGTGCAATATATTGAATTTTAGATAATTTCGTGACTGTTGTTTAGAAGATATAGAAAAATCTAATATCAAGTAGATTGTGCAATAAAATCGTGCAACAAAAGATAAAATAAAAATTAAAGTAATACTGTACTTTTCTAAAGATATAAATATAAATCAGAATATGTACATTAAGCAGCTCACAGAGCTTCATAAAACAGGAAAATTAGTTTATAATGGGAGATTACTGCACTTTTGTGATTAATTTGAAAAACTTTTGTCTGATAATTAAACACAATGGGAAAAAAATGTCATTTTAAATACAATAACTCAACAAGTTCTGAGTACATTTTGAATGGTTTGAACTGATTGCCAAAAAGCATTTATAAATTCTTATTTTAAAAGAAAAAATAAAGCATTTATAAAATCTAATTTTACTTAAAGAAAAATACACACTAATTTGAAATGAATGATGAAAAAAATTCTTGTGTTCTTGAGAGAATAACTAAGTTTACTTGTTCTACTTTATTTAAGACAGTCAAAAATGCTCAAATCCCGATAAACATGGCATCTTTCAATTTTAAACTATTTCCAGTAGAACAAATGTTAACAAAGGTTTTAACACATTTATGTTGAACTGACAGAATATCGTCCAAATATTGTTATTGAGATTTATCAAAAACTTATCAACATATACATTTTTGTCAATACCACTCAGCCCTTGTTACAAATAGGTTTAGTTGGTGTGGAATCATAACATAATACAGTGGGTCAGCTTAGCTATTAAGAACCTTGTTTAAATACAGTTTTTTTCAGTAATACAAAAGGTTTATGTCCACCATCTGGCCTTATACGTATATCAAATAGGTACGCATTAATTATTAGTTTTGACTTCTTGAAAAAATCTGTTCTAGCAGTTCTATTACAGCTGTCTTACAGGTCTTTTGCTATACACACACGTGTGTGAGTTTGTAGCAAATTTAAATTAATCTGTCTGCATACTGAACAATGTTTCGCCTGATTTAGGGTTACTTTAGGAAGGTGTGGTCCAAAGAGAACATCATATCTTTGGGTTATGTACAACAATGTTACTAATGTTTGTCAGATTGTAAAATTTCAACAGGAACTTTAAAACAGACGATCAGAGCAGTCAGACAGTAAAATGCTCTGCTGCTTTCTTACAAAAACACAGAGTTTACAAGCAGACAAAATAATTTAGTTTTTTTTGCAGCGGTAAGACAATAAGTCATTGCAAAATATCTTTGTGTCTGTGGGTTGTATTTTTTCTGACAAGTTTTAAAATGGTGGAATTAAGCTTTGTCCAGAATATCAATAATAATGGGCTTCATTTCATTGGTTTTCAAGTGAGTAATGAAATAAATTAGGGAAGGGCATAACTGAACCAAGATATCAGCAGAACGTATAAACAATCTATTACACTAGATTCTAATCAATCGACATCCATTGTGAAGAAAAACAACAACAACAACAACATTTAGGCCAAGCTCTAGTGTGAGGCAAAGTTTTAAACTAACCTTTGGCAGAAAGAAGATACAAAGAAAAGCTATAAACGTCTGAGTCATATCCATCATGGCCCTTTCACTCAGAAGGTGAACAATCTAGAGACTCAACTTCATGTGAATTTCACTGCAAAGAAATAAACAGTTATATATAAATACATATTATTCCTTGTGTTCTGGTCTTGTGAGTATTTGATTTAATGTGGCATAGGTTTCTCCCTACCTAGGCTTAATATAGACCAATTTCTTCTATTATTATTATTATTATTATTTTATTATTATTATTATTATTATTATTATTATTATTATTATTATTATTATATTATTATTATTATTATTATTATTATTATTATTATTATTATTATTATTATTATTATTATTCGTCAGGTTTCAAGTATGGAAAAGAGCCTTGTTTCTCCTGTTTGGCAGTGAAACACTGAACATTTGGACAAACTACTGTAAATATAGCCACACATAACTATATAAGCTATAATGTGTTTATTGTGTCCTACAATTAGGCTGTTTTACGTTTTCTTTGTCTCCCAAAGGCACCAGTGGCTCCTGAACTACATATTAGACTTATGTCATGTTTTATAACAAGCTTAAATGTTAACACGTTTTTTTATTTAGAGACTTATATGTCAAATATGTACTTGTCAGTTTTCTCCCATGAGCCCAATATTTCATTTTGTTCACTGTCAAATAAATTGACATAATGTCAAACTTCTTAGCAGCCTCAAGCCAAACACTCTCGTTGATTTCTGTCTTATCTGTAAGGCTTTGTCCTCCAGCTCCATCACACACGCTGACTTGAACGATTCCACTTGCAGGTAGGTGGCATTTTGAATTTGGCTTTTGGCAATAAGAAGGGAAAAATATAGGAATAATCTCCGGACTCGAGATGGAGTAACTGTCTATACACGTTTCTCTTTCAGTTCTAAATAAATAAAAATCTAATCATCTTGTAGCTTCAGACATATGGATTTGCACATGCTTAGTTTTAACTTACTTGAGAACACAGCAAATTAATAATAATAATAATAATAATAATAATAATAATAATAATAATAATAATAATAATAATAATAATAATAATAATAATAATAATAACAATAATAATAATAAATAATAATAATAATAATAACGACGACGACGATAATTGTCTATTTGAGAAATCGTCTTTTGGCCATTCCACGGTTCGTTAACGAGCTAACTTCATATAACCAACGCTACGATAAATATTCTATTAACAAAGACATGGGAGAGCGCGCCCAGAAATGCCACTATGTTTTTGTCACCTGGAGCTGTAAGGGCTACTTTGAATTATTTCTCCTTTGTTAACCATATTCCATATAATGTCACGCAAAGCAGAAAGTCTCTACGTTGCAGTTTTATTCACTTTGCAATCAGATGTGAAGGATAAGGCTACGTAGAGCTTAACCAAATTAAAATGCTTCAAAAAGTTTGTACCTAAAGATAGCGACAAAAGCACAGCGAGAAAAAGACTAAAGCATCCCCAAAACACGTTGACATTAGTTAGAAATTATCTTCTTCCAAAGATTGTGTTTAAATGTAGAAGATTGTGTACTTACCAGGCGTGCTGGTTGGTTGCGACTACAGGTTGTGCAGCGCCATCGATTGCTCTTTATCCGAAAGAAGCAGCACGAAGCAATGTTCCCCACGTCTCTTTTTATACGCAGCACTTCGGAAAACACACGCTCAGCCAATAGCTCTTTCGATAACCAACAATCTGTTGTTCCTCTTCCTTTTTTTTTTTTTTTTTTTTTTTTTTTTTTTTACATCGGATGCTACCTATTCAGATAACTTGACAATTAGATTAGATTTCTTTATTCTGTAGATCTTCTTCTTCTTCTTCTTACATTTCACATACATTTCAGCAATAAAATTCACCATATTTTATGAAATGTAGTGTGGCATTGAGTTATTAAATTGACACATGGTCATCTATACATTTTTTTTTGTAGCTTTGTAGGCGTCCTGTAGTAAAACAATAGTCCATTAAACACATATGTTTACCAACTCTTCAAATCAACCCACTTGCTGCTGTCTAACGGTTTTATAATGTTAGAATTATGTAAGATTATTATACACTATATTTAGATTCAGCTTTTCCAAATATACCTAATATGTAGAATGTGGCACTTCTTGTTTTTGCCATATATACAGTATCTCATATTTATCTCTTTGTTCTGTGAGTGACTGCCCTCTGCATGTTTGCTGCGCATTAAATTCCACCCTATGCTGTAATATGGATATTCTGAGTCACTTAGAATATTGCAATTCTTTAAAAAAAATCTGAGCTGTATGAATGAATGAATGGTAGCACTAGCACATTTATACTGACAGATGTCTTCCAAAGTGCTTCACACAGCAGCCATCCTCTCACTCAGTGATGACAAACAGCCCTGGTGAAACTCAGCAATTCTCGCATCACCCAAACCCATATTGAAATGAAATGATTTGTTAAAGGTGGTTTTCCCTACAAAATGTGCTTGCTTATGTTTTAGTTAGCCTTAAGTTTTAGTTAGCCTGTGAAAGTTGTGAAAAATATTGGAACTCTTGTAAATCAAATCAAATCAAACTTTATTTTCCTTTTTATTTATTTTATTTTTTTAACCTTTATTTATTCGGGATAAAAATCATTAGATTACAAATCTCTTTTGCAAGAGCGTCCTGGCCAAAAGGCAACAGCACACACACATAAATACACAAACTTTAACATTTTATACATTGGGTCGGTAAAAGGTGAAAACTTAAGAAAAGCATTTGCAAATTGAGAGTTTTGTTTCTTGTTTATCTAGAATTCTCCTAAAAGAGGCCAATGAAACCAGCTCTTTTCATTAAAATTTCTTCTGGAGTTCCTTCCGAGATTGCGCAGCAGGAAATCTAAAAGCCTTTTTACCCAGCTCTGTGTGCTCTCTGGGCTCATAGACCAAAAGCAGGTCTTGAGGGCGCAGACTGTAACTGCTGCTGCTCCTCAGGTCTATGAGCAGTTGGAGATAGGAGGGCACCAACTCAAAAATACACTTATAAATCAGAAGGTATAGTGTTTCAATCTTCAAACAGATAAAGAAGGCCAGCCTACTTTAGCATACCAAACACAGAGCAGCATGAAAAACATTCTCTAAAACACGTAAAGCATCAGCAAATACATTCATATAGATGACATCACCAAAATCAAGAACAGACAGAAAAGTTGCAATGACAAGTTTCTTTCAAGCTTCAAATGACAGGCATGCTTTGATTCTGAAATAAAAGCGTAATTTAAGTTTTAGCTTTTGAGCCAATTTCTCAATGTGTGGATTAAAAAATAAAGAATTAAAATACCAAGGTATTTATTCTTTACCAATTCAATTTGCTGACCATCATTTGTTGTTATCGGGGGTGGATTTTGAAGTGTTGCTTTGCTTTTAGAAAAGAGCATATATGTGGTCTACCCTTATGATATGTAAAAAAAAAAAATAATAAATTCCGCATGCTCAAACCCATCTAATCACCCCCACAATATTATCCACACAAACAATCCTTTCACAGTCATACGTCTGCATACCAACACCGACACCCACACTAAAAAGAAGAAGAAGGAAAATTCCCAGTCACATTGTTGTCATTGTCATTAAAATGGAATAGTACTATTTTGAGTCCATACATTTGATTTGAAGAACGATCAGCTCACTGTTCAACACAATTTTCTACTTTTCATTTCCGTTGAATACAGCTCTTTAATTAGTCGGGGCTGGACTTTTGATCTGGGTCATTCACAATTTCATTTTATTCAATATTAAGAGACGACTCATCACTTCATTGAGTAGCCTGTATTGCGTATTCCTTCTTCAACTGAACACTATACAGAAAATATAGAAATTGTTCTGCACCAGAGTCTGATTCAGACAAGCTGTATCTTTAACATGTATGTTGTATGTATGTTTATCAATCAATTTTAGAGCTAACCAAGATGATGAGCAAAAACAAAACATTAAATGCCATAATCAAAATGTACTGATATAGCCAAGATGTCAAAGTGTCTGTCAGCCTGGTGTAAAAAATACATATGACAAAATGAATGATTGGACGAATTAATCATTTATTTTTATAGCAAATTTAGATGTCTTCAGACACATGGAGCTAAGAAGCAAATATTCAGCCTGGCAGACCATGTCGGCTTTGCCAAGCTCATCAATAAGCTCCTCTGACGTAGTCCTGTATCCAATCACATCTTGGCCCCGCACGGCTTAGCCAATCACCCTGCAGCTCTCATCTCCTCCTCGCTTCCTTCAGCCAATAACCTTGCAGCTCTCACCTCCTTCTTGCTTTGTTCAGCCTATCGGAGCACCAGGGCTAAATTCAAAAGAGCAGCCGACAGTTTGCTGACAGCACATGCAAGCAGTTTGTCGCCTCATCGGCACAGTGGCAGAGCGAATAGCGCTCAGGCCTCACTGCAAGAAGGTCGCGGGTTCGATTCCTGCTCGGGCCCGGGCCTTTCTGTGTGGAGTTTGCATGTTTCTCCCAATGTCGTTCCTCCCCGTGTCTGGTTGGTTTTCTCCGGGCACTCCGGTTTCCCCACCAACCAATAACATGCATGTTACACTGGTGGTAGTCGGAGGTTGAGGCGTCAGGTGTTTAGGTGAATCGCCTCTGTCTGTGAAATGCGCTATACAAATAAAGGTTACTTACTTACTTACTCATCGCATCTCACAACCCTCCACCTCCCCATCACCACCTCAGAAGACATCTTCCCTCTTCACCATCACCAGCGTCTAGGTTCCAGGGGTAATTCTCCTACTCTATCTCTTCTACTCTACTTTATCACATGCTTCATTTTCCTGCCGGGGCCTAAGCGCCAAACCTGTATTAATAAATATTCTCATTAATCGCATCCATTTGTTTGTTTGAGTCTGTTCAGGTTGAAACTAAGTGATAGTAAGCAGCCCTGGGGCAGATCAGCAGAAGCAAATTGTCTAAACACCTGGCACCTCAACCTCTGACCAACACCAAACATTTCTTCATGTAAATGTTATTGGTTGGTGGGGAAACCAGAGTGCCAAACTCATGACTTTTTTTGCTGTGAGTCGCACTATCCGCTCTGCCACCATGCACCTGCCCCCAAGTTTTGCTCAATAAATAATATATATATATTTTTTAATGTATTCTTATGTTAAGTCTAAAATAAAGGTAAAAGCAGCTTATTTCTGTCATAACCTTTGCCTGGAATGTGTTTTTTTTTTTATTCAAATGTCTACGACACATCCTGGAGCACTGGATCTAATAGCATCTGATATAACCTTTGCTCCAGACTCTCCAACACCATTCCCTTGCAGGCTAAAAACAACAACAACAACAACAACAACAACAACAACAACAACAACAACAACAACAACAACAACAACAACAACAACAAGAGATTGTTAGGTCATTCTTAATCTCATTACAGTGAATGCTTCACTAAATCTTAAGTCTTAGTCTTACTTAATATATGACAATTGGTGGTTTCCTTTCAATGCTGTTGCAATAAATATGGCTCCATCCATGCCCAGACAGTTTTCTTGCAAACTGTGTGAAGTGGAAAAAAAAATGTTATGGCTATCTCTTTGTCATTCAATATTCTTGATAATAGTTCACTTTCTCTTTAGTTTTCAGAACAAAAAAAGCAAGCTCAAAGATATGCAATGTCATCAGAATCAGCACATACAGTTATTGAGCTTAGGTTTAGTACTACAATACATACAAGAACGTTGAAACTCATTTCAGTAGCAAACATTGTACTATTAATCTGGTTGAGGTTTCACTAGTTTTTGTGAAGGCTACCAGGCATCACTGTAATTTCACAACCAGAATGTGCCATGAAATTATAGAACTGTTACCAAGCAACCATATAAACAAGGGCCAATGGGTAGAGTTCAACATCTGGCCATTTGGCCTTATGCTGTCATCACATTTTATAAGATATATGTAACCTATTAATTTATCTGAAAGCCCCTGGGAAGCTCAATTTTCCCATTTCCTTGTATACTTACTTCAAAGACTTGAGACTCCTATTGATTTTCAGAGCATTAGCCAAAGCCTTTGCACCTTCAATGCCAACAGTGTTTCCTCGTAGGCTGAAAAAAAAAAACGTATAGTTGTCAGAACATTGCAAGCCTGCTCATGTTGACGTGTTTACACCTTTTATTTTGCAGTCTGTCTTTTGCAACTGTGAAAAAGTCAATATTATATTTATTTAAAAAAAAAAAAAAAAAGTTTTATCTTATTTTTTTTGTCAAGGCCACTTTTTTGATGACTACTACTTTTTTACAAAAAAAAAAAAAAAAAAAAAAATCATACAATAAACATAAGATCAGCATGCGAGCCAAGAGTGGCTATGAGTGTGTAGGTCTTAGTTCCTACAATGATAAAAAATAATAACTCACCCGGAACAAATGTTGTAACTTACTCAAGAGTTTGAAGTGACTGGTTGGTGATTAATGAATCTGCCAGTGCAACAGCTCCAGGTGAGCCTGCCGACACCCCCTGGAGACTAAAGTGACAGTAAATAAGACTTTTGAAATAGATATTCAATTTGAGGGGGAAAAAAGGAACATTGTAAGTACTAACCATAAGGTTTGAAGACTTGTATTGCTTTTAAGGGATTCAGCAAGATACACAATGCCTTCATTTCCTATAGCATTTTCTTGTAGACTGTTGAAAAAGGCAATTTGGTGATGAGCAAATACTTACACAACCTGCTAAATTAGGGGTGTCTCGATGGGCTAACATGTATGTAACATGTATGTACCCTGAAGTGTGCGAGTGCTAATCTTATTTTGTTTTGCCTTTAAAAAGTCTATTTGAGAATAGATGATGAATATCTTTTCTTCTTCTGTTTTAGAAGATTACACCTGATTCGGTGTCTTTCCCCTCCTTCGCAGTCCATTTTAGAGGTCCCCAGTTGCCAATGTAGATTTTGTCATCATGCATGTTCACTAATGAACACTAATGAAATATAAAAAATACAAACACTACATAGCTGCTCTCACAAAGATGAAAATCCTTTTGCCTTACTCCAAAATTGCATTGTCTTGTTAGATAGCAGGGCTTGAGCCAGAGCCTGAGTTGCAGGAGATTTTATGAAGTTCCACTGAAGACTAAAGGGAAAAAAATAAAATGAAATAAAATTATATTTACAACAACAACAACAACAAAAAACAACTACAACACACTAGGGTTCTCAAAAAATCAATTCCCGGTATTAATCTTATTAATCTATATATTTATTTTATCAATGACATAAAAAATAATAAAATAAAAGTAAAAATTCTATCATACTAACAAATGTTTTAAAAGTTGGCACCGAAAGTTGGTATCGAAATAGGTATCAAGTTACAATATCGAGTATCAGGTTTTTTTCAGATAATGTACAATTACATTAAGCACAAAGGCAGAGATGCTTGTACCAGATTGTAGCTTACAGCTCATTTCCATCTGTAGTCCTGGAGAGGAGTGCAATAATAGAATAGAATAGAATAAAATAAAATAATAATATAAATATAATAATAATAAAAAGAAAGTTCTTGTAAATTCTACAAGGTAGATCAAAGTATTTAATACTATATTGATTTTTTCACATATTGATATTGTTCTTATACTGAAACATCTCATCATTGTTGTAGGAATACTTCCATTATATCCATTTTGTGATTTTTTTTTTCCTGGAATGTCTTTTACATGTGCTTATGCAGAAAACACTTGAAGGAGCTGCATGTTTCTAAATGCACTCAAGCGTCAGAGACCGTACTCACTTTAAGGATATGAGGGACTGATTGAACTTGATTGCATCAGCTATAGCTTGTACTCCTTCGTCGTGTAATAGGTTTGCGGTGAGGCTGAAAATGAGTCAGGAGAGAACAGAATGAAAATAGAATTTATACATTGAATAATTTTACACTGAAAAATATTTAATCAAAGAATTTTGCTATATCAAATTTGAAATTTGGCTTTCAATGTGCTGTTATCAACTAAAAACTTTAAATGATAAATTCAAATGTAGGTCTTTTCAGGCCCCTAAACACTATTTGTATTTTTGTAGAATAGTGTAATCCACAGTTATGTTCTAGCATAACAATGCACAATGTAAAGCGAGTAAATCCAGCCCCATTACAATCAAGAAACTTCATACGCATACTATTTGATCACAATTAGCCTAGTAAAAAGCTCTTCTCGTGGATTCTTTAATTGTGAATTTCACCAACAGAAGAAAAATGCCCAAAGTGAATAGCCCTACATACAGTACATATATATATATAATATATATATATATATAAAAATAATATATATATATATATATAGTTTTAATGTTATATTCTTAACATAGTGTTATATGTTATTAGGTTATCTTTTCAAACTTAACTATAAACTTTTGGCTTTATAATAATCTTATTTTTACTAAGTGAAAATAAAGAAACAAAATGAAAATAAATGTATGCTTTCAACTCACTCAAGCTCCTGGAGAGTGCAGTTCCTATAAAGGGCTTGGGCCATGTTCTTTGCTCCTTCAACACCAATAGAGTTCTCTCTTAAACTGTAGAAACATGGATATTACTTGAAGATACACAACGTATACATATATAAAAGGAGAGAAAACTTCCAACTCACTTCAAGGACAAAAGGCCATGGTTCAACCTCAGTGCTTCAGTTAAAGCTGTCATCCCTTTGTTGCTTATTGAATTGCTCTGAAGTCTAAAAGAACATTGAGTCATGAAAGCGTATCTGGTTTTCACCAGCTCACTAGAATACTATGGGAGAAACACACATCACTAATGGACCATATAAAAGTTCTAATAATTACATCAATTAAACATTTTTACATGAGTCCAAACTTGCTGTTTGGACTCATGAACATTACAGCTAAGCACGTTTCTATACATGCATACATTCCACATCATGCCCCAACTCCAATGTGGCTCTTAAAAAGTAGGCACGGAAATGATGTCTTGAAGTTAGATGAAAAGCACTTGCTCCTTATTTAAAACTGCATATGTGGCACTTTCCTGTTCCTTTTCTGCCATACAGGTATCACAGTTGTAAGTTGTCATTTCACTTGATTCAACTTTTCTTTTCAACTGAACAATAAAAATGTCACTCAGCTGCACTGCAGCAGATGGTGGTGAATGCTTACTGTAAAAAAGCAGCGTGTGGTTAGTTGTCAACGCCTCTGCTAGAGTACAGCTCCTTTATCACCAAGTTGATTACTACAAAGACTGGAGACACAGACACAATTACTGTAGGTTATGCTTGAATTGAGTTGCTAAGAAACTGTGAGCAATAACTAAACTTACATTAGCTTTTTGAGGGTCCGGTTTGTCTTCAGTGCTTCAGCGATCTTTCTAACCCGCCTGGTCCAATCAAGTTTTTCTGTAGGCTATGAAGAGCTTTTATAAAAGAGATCTACCCCTCAAAGTCTATTGAAAAACAAAGCTATATTGGTAACTTACTTCAGAGAGACCAGTTTGCGATTGCACTTCAAGAGTTCAGCTGCTGCCTGAGCCCCCTCTTCCTCTATACCATTATTCTGAACGCTAGATGCAGGCAAATAGACCACTTTACATCACAAAAGAGTAAGCGCGAGGTAAGTAAAAACATAATTGACATAATTTGTACTTACTTGACTGACACAAGAACTTGGTTCGTTTTTAGTGCCTCAGCCAGCAATCTCATGCCTTTAGAGCCAATATTATTGCTTCTTAGACTAGTTAGAAAGATATTTTACACAAAAATACATGAAACCTGCTTGTTTTAACAACAATATCCAAATCTTACTTGAGAGATGTTAATGTCCGGTTGACTAAAAGTGCACGACCAAGTGATGTGGCTCCTTTGTTGCTGATGGAGTTATCAGCTAAGCTAAAATAATAAATAAATACAAAAAGTAATAACTTCACTGGTCATATGCCAGTGCCATTACTGGATTACTGGTTTGGTGTCAATCAAAGACACACAATAATTCTGACAGTTATTGTCTTACCTAATTTTCTTTATGTGACAGTCTTTAGCACTCAAGATACTTCCCAGGAGTTCCATAACATCATCTTTGAATTGATTATTTTCTAGCCTGCATGAAGAAAACGTTTATTAGAAAATGTATTCTCAACAACCCATATTTCTGAAGCAGCTTTACACCTTAGATGACTGCAATAGAGAAGTTGAGGGAGCAGGCACTTGACAGTGGTGTAATTGAGACAGTTTGTTAGATTGGTCTGTTGGCTGCACTCTGGAGACACCTGCAGCAGGTAGCTCAACACCACACACTGGGCCGGGACATCTTCCTTGACAGGCTCCCCAAACAAAGGTCCTCCTCCACACTCCGCAGCAGCTCTGTGTTCTGCAGCTCATGAAGGCAGTAAGCCAGGTTCACAGAGCGCAGAGCTACCACAGGGCCACTACTACACAGCAGACTGTGTATAAAGCCCGCTGCCAAGCCTTCTGACTGCCATCATCTTTCCAAAGTGCCACAAGAGCAGAGAGCGGTTTCAGAATGTGAGGGTTAAGGAGGCCAGAGAGAAAGCGAACAAATACATCAAAGTGGCCACTAACTTCCTGCTGTGAGTACTGGAAAGCATTTTTGAAGTGATTCTGAAATCCAATCTTTGGCCATGTTACAGTACTTTCAGAGAAGAGATCAAAGATGGCTCGTTTGGAAGAGATATAGTAGAAAATGGCGGCAAAAAATTCATGTATGCTTAAATGAATGAAACGATAAACAATGGAAATGAGCGACTCCTCACGTATAAGAACTCCTGTCCCCAGACTGCACTGTAGCAAACTCTGGTCTATGCCATAGGCCTTGAGGTCCTGTTCACTGAAGGTGTACTTGTGCCTGAGGAGAGCGTAAAAGGCCAGCCGCCCTAAACTCCAAAGCAGCTTACGGTTACTTACATGGAGCAGCTCAGTCTTTACAGGCTCTCTGCCTCGTGGTTCCCCTGCTTCTGCCTTCATCAAGCAGAAATGAGCAAACAGTTCTGTACACGTCCTGGGGAGATGTGACTGAGAGCCACTCTGCATGACAAACTTCAGAGTATCAGCCACTATCCAGCAAATGGCTGGTATGTAGCACAGGGACATTAGAGTCTTATTGGCTTCAAGATGGGCCCATATCATTTTGTCATAGTCATTTTCAGAGAAAAAGTTGTTCAAAAACTGTTTAATATCCTTTTGACTAAAACCTGGGATTTCTGTAACCCGGTCAATTAATCCTCCTGGAATTAATGAGGCCACTCCAGGCCTGGAAGTCACCCACACAGCCACGTGAGGAAGTAGGTTTCCCCGAATGATATTTGTAATTAACTCATCAATAGACATCTCTTTCTTTGGGTCATTGCAAGGAGCAGCTTCAGAGAAATTCAATGTGCCTCTGAAATGATCCAGGCCGTCCAGGATGAGCAGAGTCCTACAGTGGCTACTCAACACCAGACTGGGATCTGGCAGATGAGGGAAGGCCAGCTTCAACAACCTCTCAGTGGACAGCTTCTCCAGGGAGTTAAGCTCACAGAAACTCAGAGGAAGCACAAAGCTTATGTCTGGACAAGCGGCTCCTTGGCTCCACAATTTGACCAAGTGCTTGATCCAGGTGGTCTTTCCAACTCCAGCCACTCCAACAGTGAGGGACACTCGGGGAGGCATGCTGGCCCGAGTCAGAGGATCAAGCAGAGCTGTGAGGCTAAGCTCTCGCAGAGAACTCCTCTGGGCTCCACGAATGGCCTGCACCTGCATCAGGTCATGTTCTTTCTGCTGCAGGTCAGATAGCCCCTCCACAAGCAGCAGGGACAGGGACGGTATGTTCAATTTGTCCCTGTGTTCCTCACAGCGCCTCAGAAGTACTTCCCTATGCAGCTGCACCATAAGATCTGCAAATACAACACAAGCTTTTGTTATGAAACAGAATAACAAATTATGTCTATTGTTTATCATAAAACCTTTCTTTTTTTATCCTGTTATGTCACAAATCATTATTGCTCTCAGTGCAGTTACAGTACATATAGTATGTAACTGGATGTCTTTAAACCATACAGAAAGCCAGATTTGCAGAAAAAAAGTCTCAAATGTGGCCCCTTACCGTGATTAATGATGAGCTGGGCCACCTGTGAATCTGACTTCTCCACAAAGTCACGCAGCACGTTTGAGGCAGCAGAGCCCTTCCCTGAGATAATGGCTGTCAGCGTGGTCACCTGATCCTGCAGCTGGTCGGCTCTCTGTATCTTTGCCTCCTCACACGAACTCAGTAGATTAACGCTCTTCAAGTGGCTCAGTATCTGCTCCAGGAAAGAGGATGTGAGGAAACGGCAGAACTGCTCCTGATGCTGCTCAATCCAGCCATTGTCTGTATCAGAAAAATAATATGTAATGGCACTGAATTACATGCATTATACTCTATAATTATTTTTTCAATTTGCAAGCAGATGTTTTTCTTCTGAGGGTGAAACACTAAATATAAATCTAAAGGAACATAATTTCTACATAAATAAACTCTTCCAGCCAAATCCACTTTTGTGTTCATGGTAGAAATTTTGGGGGAAGTGGGATGTCAGTGACCATTATAAAATATTTCTGAAAAGTCAGCGCAACCAATTTCCCAGTATTCTACAAGAAACAGACCATGGATACAGAAATTGGTTTGTTAAAGGCATTCAAAATCCTAGGTTATCTGCAATTAAGCTAAATGACACAAGGCTTGACACCACTGTATTCTTTGTTTTAGTGATTTATTAAAAACAATACAATATATGTGATTAGCAAGGACAGTCCATTCTACAAAAGAGAAGAGAAAAAAGTAAAAACAAAACAAACAGTGATTACAACCATGACACGCAATGTAGCATCGACTCCTCTGACACTTTCAATAAACTGAAATTACCTGTCGCTGGGTTTGTGGGTGGCTTAATAATAGAGTGAGTGCCTAAGAGGAAAGCGATGAATCGAAGATGGATTCCTGTTTACCTGTATGCATTTTGAATTACCTATTAAAATCCAGGCCGAGAGAACATCAAAACATCTGCTGGGATAAACGTTGCAATCATGCTCAAAATAGAACATTGGATAAACATCATGTATCTGATTTTTGCAAACATTGCTTTTGTCGGTGGAAATATTAAAAGCAGTGTATTTTTCAAACCAAATCAAACGTTCAGTGCACTTGATTGAGTTGAGTTGATTGTAATGACAGCTCTCCTTGAGCTCTACAATTACAAAATTCCACCATGAAGGACAGATCTGCAGTTAACGCTGGTGCTGCTGAAAATACACAGCTTTTGCATAATATATATGTGTATATATATATATATATATTATATATATATATATATATATATATATATATATATATATATTATATATATATATATATGTGCAAATATGAGGAGGAATAGCAAAACCCCCATTTTCTTGGCAGCGCTGTTGACCTCTATTAAAGTAGCTGAAGCTGACATGATTGCTTGTCTGTCTTGTGATTCGATCCCAAATAGATACAGTATAATGACAATTAAATAAACATAGCAACTGAATTCTACAGCATTCAAACATCATGCATGTGTCAACCGGAAGTGCGCTGCCAAGAAAGTGGGTGGGCCGGAATAAGGTGATCATGTATTAATTCAGTCAAACACGAGATCTACTTACTGATATTTTAAAAGATTGAAATATTCTAAAAACTAAAGCGGAAATATGTTTCGATAAGCATTTTTATATCTCTTAGGATAATAATAGTGCTCCTTCTGACTGTAATTATGATGAAGCTGAATTTGTAGCAGAAAATAGGGGTCAATGTCACTTGGAGGTCCTAAAGGGCACTCTTCTCCAAACACCCAAGAAAGTCTGATAAAAATCTATAACTTATGAATTCAAACTTGTGTTTACATAAAGACAGAAACATTTTTTGTCTATAGTGTTAAGTTTGTGCATATCAGATTACAACCTGTTTAAATAAAGGTTCAATTTTAAAGTCTTCTCGGGTTTCGGAAAAAGACACAGTACAGTTACTGCTACTACAAAAGTTTTGAATGACGTTTTTACAACTTTGAATGAACAAGATTTTGTGGCACTTTTTGATTTTGTAAGCCACCAATACTTTTGAAACGTTTGAAACATTGTGGATTTAACAATGCTGCCTATATTTGGTTTGGTAGCTGATGGGTTTTAAATCTAAACTTTTTTTTAACTATATTTTAGTAAGGGCCGGGTCTGCACATTAGCTTTGAGCCATGGTCTATGAATGTGGCATCGGTTGCACCTAACAGGGCAACAATGTTAAATGTTCTGTCCCTTTCAAATAAACTAACTAAAAAAAAAAATTATAAAAATACAATTACGCAAAGGTTGTGCCTCAAGGCTCAATTTTGGGCCCCTTGCCTTTTTAGCAATATTTATAAAAATATTGTGCCCTCTTCTGCTAAAGAAGCTTTTTTCAAAACTGATAAAAGATTTAATGTAGTTCAAAATTATTTTAGGAAACTAAAATTATCATTGAAAGTAAAGTAAGTATACGCTTCTTTCCACACACACACACAAAAGAAACAACAACAACAAATAGGGTTGGTGCCAAGTTACAAATCTTCAAACTTTAAATGGTACAATGACTGAAAGAGTTTTCTCTTAAGTATCTTAGCTTTTGGCTTAATGAAAAACAATTTTTAAAGTCCACTTCAGAATTATGTAAAAGGTTATCATTTAATTATAAATAAATAAATAATAAATAAATTGCTCAGACAACATTCTAGATTACAGTGTCATTATATACTGTATATGCAGGTGTAAACTCTACGCTGGATAAACATAATCATTCAGCTCTTCATTTTGTAAAGGTGCTGATTATAATACACATCATTGTGACTTTTATGAAAATGTACGTTGGACATCACTCACAACAAGAAGAGAACAACACTGTATCAAATGTATTTATAAAGAACTTCTGGATAGGCGAGTTTTTTGAGCTTTAAATTGAATTCTATAGTACAAGATCTCAAGATAGTTTGGTGCTTGAATTGGACTGACCTAGAACTGAAACAGGAAAAAAGGTATTTGGATTTTTGTATCGTATTATACTTGTTTTTATATTGATAATATTACTGTATTTACTTGTTCTGTGTATAAATACAGAATTAAATATATAGTATTAAACAGCATTAATACAATGATAATAATAATGTAGATAAATAAAGCCTTACTGTTGTCAAAATACACTCAAAAAAATATTAATAATCTTCTCTCTTACAAGAACAACTGTATTTAGTTTTGTCGATGACACAATGCCAACAATTTATCATGAGTAAAATGTAACAAAGAGAGAACTTGCTTGTGCCGTGGCCCAGAGGAGAAGTAAATACAGAGCAAACCCCATTGCACACATTATGACTGGTCAGACCTACTTCTGTGTCCACCTGGGAGGCCTGGGAGGAGCTGGAAGATTGGAGGTCTATGTAACAGTCATCTTGCCAATTATGAGCTTACTTCGGTCCAAAAAGTTTTCGTAAGTGGGCTTTCTTCTCCATGACACTGAAGAGAAACCACAACTAAGGTCATTCTATAAGCCCTAGTAATGTCAGAGATGAGGGCAAAATGTATGTTGAAATTTACATTTTTCATGAATTAGCCATTTATAGCTGCTACAGAAATGATCAGATTTAGAATATTTGAATTGTTTATATGTAATCAATTGCAAACTGACTTCAGTAAAATACAGTAATCATTCCTTAAAAATAGAGTATTCTGGATCTGGAAAATATTTGAACAGTCTGGGGGGAACAATGCATTATGCCATAAAAATATACATATTTTTATACCGATGCACCACATTGTGAAATATAACTGTATGGAACGAAAAAGGAGAGTCAGTGAGAGAAAAGACTATTTCTCTTTAAGAGCTGAAAACACAGCCGGATACAGTCTGAGAACAGATTCAACCCAGACACGGTGTTTGTAACAAGCATTTTGACTAATTTAACCTTGATTTATGGTCGAACATAGATTATTTTTCTTGTTTAAGGTGTTTCGAACTGATTTCAAGACATTGCTCTTATTTCAAGCAAATTTTTGGTAAAAGTTAAAACTGTTAAAAGATGTCTTTAAACCACTAAAAAATTCTACATAAGCAATTAAATTTATCAGCTCAAAACTGGATTAAAATTTGATTGTAGGTAATTTAGTTTTTGTAGTGCATGCTAACCTTTTTCTTCCACGATGGCACTGCAAAAAGAGGCCTTTCAAAAATAAGAACATTTAGCTTATTTTGAGGTTAATATCTTATTTCCAAGTAAAAATTATCTGCCAGCGCTGCAAGAAAATGTGACTAAACTCAGTTGGTTTTGATCAGTTCTTGTGACAAGATTTTTAAACAAATTCTTACTTGATTGAAGTAATTTTATATTGCTTAAAATAAGTTTTTATATCTAGATCAGATCAATCAGGATAGAATATATAACACTAGTTAAATAATATTAGCAAGACTGTCTTTCAAGATTAATATGCTAATTTAAGTCATTTTATCTAAGTTAGGTTTTCCTTTTTGCAGTGTGTAACAATCCAACAGCTTGTGCACTGCAAAAGTGTATTTCAAGTTAAAATAGCTTGATTCCAGGAATTTAACCTCATTTTTAGCATTTTGACTAATTTAAGCTTTATTTATTATAGAGATTTAGATATTTTTCTTGTTTCAGTTTCTAAACTATCAATGAGCTACTAAAATTGTTCTTACCCATTGGCAAATCTCTGTTCTTCTTTTGAGCCAAATCTTCATATAAGTACGTAGAAACGCTTGAAACCAGTGATATATTCTACATTACTCAAGCAATTAAATTTATCCAGTGAAAAGAGCTAAATTCTGGAGTTAAATTCTGATTCAAAGTCATTTTAAGCAAGTCTAGATATATAGTTTTTGCAGTTGTGAGAGTATATTTTGCATAATGTAGGACTTTAAGGAAGTCTAAACATATCGTTCTTGCAGGCATCTTCATGTGAACTTCGCGTCAGATAGTCACTGATGTGTGCTACTTTTGTAACGCTGAATCGCAAAATATAGAGAATTTTACCAGTGCAAGACCAAATGAACTCACATTACTTGTTGAATTACAGTTTCCAAATGAAATGAGAGCTACAATGAACTCCAGTCAGGTCTCTCACTTCACTCTGGGAGCCTATTTGGACACTGGCCCGTTGAGATGGCTGTATTTCTTCATTTTACTGTCTTTGTACGTCCTCATCGTCTGTCCAACCTGCTCCTCATCGTCGTCATTTGCTTCAACCGGACTTACACGAGGCCCATGTACATGTTTCTCTGCAGTTTGTTTGTGAACGAACTCTACGGCGGCACGACGCTGTTCCCTTTCCTGCTGCTTCAGATCCTCAAAGACACCACTCCATCCCTGCTCCGTTTTGCTTCCTGCAAATCTTCTGCATGATTTCTACGGACATCGAGTTTTTCATGCTAGCCGTCATGTCGTACGATCGTTACTTGGCCATTGCTTCCCTCTGCAGTACCACTCCAAAATGACCTACGCCAAAGTCTACACTCTCATCGCTTTGACTGGATTTTAGTATTTATTGCTATTTTTGTTTTAATATCACTCAGCTTCACTTTACCACTGTGCGGCAACACTATGACCAAAGTTTTTTGCGATAACTACTCTATTATTAGGCTGGCTTGTTCAGACACAACTGTGAGCAATGTGTACGGGCTTGTCCAGTTGTTTGTAATCATGGTGTCGCCTTTAAGTCTCATATTCTTCACGTATTTTCACATTTTCAAAGTCTGCTTCCGTGGTTCTAAACAGACGCGACAAAAGGCCCTCAGCACCTGCACACCTCATCTCGCCTCTCTGATTAACTTCTCATTTGGCGTCAGTTTCGATATAATTCAGAACAGATTTAACATGAGTTCTGTCCCGGATATCTTACGAGTCATGCTTTCTCTGTACTTTCTTACGGTGCAGCCTCTGTTTAACCCGGTGATGTACGGACTGAAATGTCCAAATTCGTAGCGCTTGTAAAAAGACAATTTTAGGCGATAGCGTTTTCTCGTTTGGAAATGTCACGCAGATGCAGAAAAGCAAGTAAAGTCCTCGTTGTCTGTTCATTATCTGTGCATATTTGTTAAAAGTAAAAGAATCAATAAGTCACACAGTTAGAACTAAAGCACACTGAAAAACAATATTCTGGTCCTTATTCAGATTGTATATTTTTTGTTGTTTTATTGTTATTAAAATCTAATATTAACATCAACCGCTGAAATGGAAAATGTGTGTATTTGTTTGTATAACACTCACATCAAAAAATTATATAAATGCAATGGTCAACTTATTGCACATGCCCCAGAAAGAACCAAACCCCTCCATTCTCTAAAGCAGTGGTTCCCAAAGTGGGGATTGGGACTCTCAGGGGTCGCGGTGCAAATCTGGGGATCGCGAGATTTCAAGATGTTTTACTATACTAATTATGACTTGGTTTTATAATTTTAGCATGAAGTTTTGCCTGAATTTTGGTCATATGAAGCTATAATCTACAAAAATAAATGCATTTTAGCGCAATTTAAATGGTTTTCCAACTTGAAATTTCTAAAGACATCCATTTTATTTGCTGTGGAGGTCGCGAGTTAGTTACATTGTTATTTTGTGGTCCCGGTCTGAAAAGTTTGGGAACCACCGCATTAAAGGGTCTTTCGCACCAACACAATCCACCCGGTAGGTGCAGCGTCTGTTCAAGTCTCTTTGGGGCGCAACGATATAAGAGAACATTGACAAAAACATGATCCAAACGGCCAGTGTTCGCTGAGACATTTGCAGAGTGAGCATGCACCTGATGTAATGTGTGNTACAAGAAACAGACCATGGATACAGAAATTGGTTTGTTAAAGGCATTCAAAATCCTAGGTTATCTGCAATTAAGCTAAATGACACAAGGCTGACACCACTGTATTCTTTGTTTTAGTGATTTATTAAAAACAATACAATATGTGATTAGCAAGGACAGTCCATTCTACAAAAGAGAAGAGAAAAAAGTAAAAAACAACAAAAACAGTGATTACAACCATGACACGCAATGTAGCATCGACTCCTCTGACACTTTCAATAAACTGAAATTACCTGTCGCTGGCTTTGTGGGTGGCTTAATAATAGAGTGAGTGCCTAAGAGAAAAGCGATGAATCGAAGATGGATCCTGTTTACCTGTATGCATTTTGAATTACCTATTAAAATCCAGGCCGAGAGAACATCAAAACATCTGCTGGGATAAACGTTGCAATCATGCTCAAATAGAACATTGGATAAACATCATGTATCTGATTTTGCAAACATTGCTTTTGTCGGTGGAAATATTAAAAGCAGTGTATTTTTCAAACCAAATCAAACGTTCAGTGCACTTGATTGAGTTGAGTTGATTGTAATGAGAGC
The DNA here is from genome assembly GCA_038363315.1 of Mugilogobius chulae. Lineage (NCBI taxonomy): Eukaryota > Metazoa > Chordata > Actinopteri > Gobiiformes > Gobiidae > Mugilogobius > Mugilogobius chulae. The sequence goes on along the minus strand of CM076401.1, from coordinate 35,063,630 downwards.
TCTCCTTGAGCTCTACAATTACAAAATTCCACCATGAAGGACAGATCTGCAGTTAACGCTGGTGCTGCTGAAAATACACAGCTTTTGCATAATATATATGTATATATATATATATAAATGATCCCTCTCACCCTACGCGGTGGTCTCATCCGCTTTCCAAGCTCGGGTCCTCTACCAGAGGCCAGGGAGCTTGAGGGTTCTGCGCAGTATCCTTGCTGTTCCTAGGACTGCACTTTTCTGGACTGAGATGTCGGATGTAGATCCAGGGATATGTTGTAGCCACTCATCCAGTTTGGGGGTCACGGCCCCCAGTGCACCGATCACCACGGGCACCACTGTTGCCTTCACCTTCCAAGCCTTCTCCAGCTCTTCTCTGAGCCCTTGGTATTTCTCTAGTTTCTCATGCTCCTTTCTCCTGATATTACCATCACTTGGTATTGCCACATCCACCACCACGGCTCTCCTCTGCTCTTTATCCACCACCAGGATGTCTGGTTGGCTCGCCATTACCATTCTGTCTGTCTGTATTTGGAAGTCCCACAGGATCTTGGCTCGGTCATTCTCTACCACCTTGGGAGGTGTTTCCCACTTAGATCTTGGGGTTTCCAGTCCGTACTCGGCACAGATGTTCCTGTATACTATGCCAGCCACTTGGTTATGGCGTTCCATGTACGCTTTCCCTGCCAGCATCTTACACCCTGCAGTTATGTGCTGGACCGTCTCAGGGGCCTCTTTGCACAACCTACACCTTGGGTCTTGTCTGGTGTGGTAGATCTGGGCCTCAATGGCTCTGGTGCTCAAGGCCTGCTCCTGTGCAGCCAGGATGAGCGCCTCTGTGCTGTCCTTCAGCCCAGCCCTTTCAAGCCATTGATAGGATTTCTTGAGATCAGCCACTTCAGTTATGTTCTGATGGTACATCCCATGTAGGGGCTTGTCCTCCCATGATGGTTCCTCCTCCAGCACCTCATCATCTGTTCCCCACTGTCTGAGACATTCACTGAGTACGCTATCTGTTGGGGCCTTGTCCTTGATGTACTTATGGATCTCGGATGTTTCATCCTGGATAGTGGCTCTCACGCTCACTAATCCTCGGCCTCCTTCCTTTCGGCTAGCGTACAGTCTCAGGGTGCTGGATTTGGGGTGGAACCCTCCGTGCATGGTGAGGAGCTTTCGTGTCTTAACATCTGTGGTCTGTATCTCCTCCTTTGGCCACCTTATTATTCCTGCAGGGTATCTGATCACTGGCAGGGCGTAGCTGTTTATTGCCCGGGACTTGTTCTTGCCATTGAGCTGACTTCTGAGACTTGCCTTACTCGTTGGAGGTATTTGGCTGTTGCCGCTTTCCTTGTTGCCTGTTCAAGGTTGCCATTTGCCTGTGGTATCCCAAGTACTTGTAACTGTCCTCAATGTCTGCTATTGTTCCGTCTGGGAGTGAGACCCCTTCTGTGTGGATTACCTTCCCTCTCTTTGTCACCATCCTACTACATTTCTCAAGCCCGAATGACATCCCAATGTCAGTGCTGTAGATCCTGGTGGTGTGGATCAGTGAGTCGATGTCTCGCTCGCTCTTAGCATACAGCTTGATGTCATCCATGTAGAGGAGGTGACTTATGGTGGCCCCGTTTCTGAGTCGGTATCCATAGCCAGTCTTGTTGATTATTGGCTGAGGGGGTTCAGACCTATGCAGAACAGCAGTGGGGACAGTGCATCTCCTTGGTATATGCCACATTTGATGGACACTTGGGCAAGTGGCTTCCCATTGGCTACAAGTGTGGTTTTCCACAACTTCATCGAGTTGCAATGAAGGTCCTCAGAGTTCTGTTGATATTGTACAGCTCCAAGCATTCAGTGATCCATGTGTGGCATTGAGTCATAGGCTTTCTTGTAATCAATCCAGGCTGTGCACAGGTTGGTGTGTCGGGTTCTACAGTCTTGGGCAACTGTTCGGTCAACCAGGAGTTGGTGTTTGGCTCCTCTGGTATCTTTACCAATGCCCTTCTGTGCTTTGCTCATGTATTGATCCATGTGCCCACTTATCTTAGCCGCAATGATGCCTGACATGAGCTTCCATGTTGTGGAGAGACAGGTTATTGGCCGATAGTTGGATGGGACTGTACCCTTGAGGGATCCTTCATTATCAGGATCGTTCGCCCTTCGGTTAGCCATTCAGGGTGAGTCCCATCCCTTAGCAGCTGGTTCATTTGTGCTGCTAGGCGCTCATGGAGTGCAGTGAGTTTCTTTAGCCAGTAGGAGTGGATCATGTCAGGGCCCGGTGCTGTCCAGTTTTTCATACCTGAGACTCTTTCTTGGATGTCTGCCACTGTGATAGTCACTGGATTCTGTTCAGGGAGATTGCTGTGGTCTTTCCTCAGATCCATCAGCCACTGTGCATCACTGTTGTGTGATGCCTCCCTCTCCCATATACTTTCCAGTACTGTTCACTTTCCAGCCTTGGTGGGTCTGCTCTGCTGTTATTACCCCTGCCATTGAGAGTACACTTTCGCAGGTTGTGTTGCGAACAGCCTGTTTATTCGTCTGGCTTCATTCTCTTTCGTGTATCTCTTTAGGCGGCTGGCCAAGGCTTGGAGCCTTTGCTTGGCAGTTTCGAGTGCTTCAGGTATGGGCATCTGGCTGTACCTTCTAGGTACTGGTCTTTTCATCGCACCTCTCTGGGCCTCTGTCAACTGGCTCACTTCCCTCCGAGCTGCCTTGATTTTAGCCTCCAACCTTCGTTTCCATGGTGGGTATTGTTTCTCATGGCTCCCATGGTTGCTCTTATAGCCCAGCACCTCTAGGATCACTGATGCTGAAGTGTAGATCAACTCATTGGTTCAGTGATTGTCGTGGTAGGTATCGCTCTCACTGCAGCATTCACATCTTCCATGAGACTTTCAGATGGTACTTCACTTAGCCGTTGTAACTGGCGTCGGGGTTGCCTGGAGCTCATTCTCGCCATGATTCTATCTTTCAGGTCAGTCGCTGCCTCGCTCAGCGTGATCGCACTCATTGGGCTTCGTACCCAATCTCTGGTTGGGGAGATGATGAAATCTCCCCTCTGACCTGGCGTCCTGGCTCCCCCTTGCCGTAGCATTTGTATTTGTGTTGTACCTCCTCAATCTCAAGATGTGATAGCAGTTGCCGTTTGTGGATGTTGGATATATATATATAATATATATATATATATATATATATATATAATATATATATATATATATATATATATATATATAATATATATATATATATATATAATATATATTTTATATATTTGCACATATTTGCACATATATATATATATGTGCAAATATGAGGAGGAATAGCAAAACCCCACTTTTTTGGCAGCGCTGTTGACCTCTATTAAAGTAGCTGAAGCTGACATGATTGCTTGTCTGTCTTGTGATTCGATCCCAAATAGATACAGTATAATGACAATTAAAATAAACATAGCAACTGAATTCTACAGCATTCAAACATCATGCATGTGTCAACCGGAAGTGCGCTGCCAAGAAAGTGGGTGGGCCGGAATAAGGTGATCATGTATTAATTCAGTCAAACACGAGATCTACTTACTGATATTTTAAAAGATTGAAATATTCTAAAAACTAAAGCGGAAATATGTTTCGATAAGCATTTTATATCTCTTAGGATAATAATAGTGCTCCTTCTGACTGTAATTATGATGAAGCTGAATTTGTAGCAGAAAATAGGGGTCAATGTCACTTGGAGGTCCTAAAGGGCACTCTTCTCCAAACACCCAAAGAAGTCTGATAAAAATCTATAACTTATGAATTCAAACTTGTGTTTACATAAAGACAGAAAACATTTTTTGTCTAATAGTGTTAAGTTTGTTGCATATCAGATTACAACCTGTTTAAATAAAGGTTCAATTTTAAAGTCTTCTCGGGTTTCGGAAAAAGACACAGTACAGTTACTGCTACTACAAAAGTTTTGAATGACGTTTTTACAACTTTGAATAAACAAGATTTTGTGGCACTTTTTGATTTTGTAAGCACACAATACTTTTGAAACGTTTGAAACATTGTGGATTTAACAATGCTGCCTATATTTGGTTTGGTAGCTGATGGGTTTAAATCTAACTTTTTTTTAACTTATATTTTAGTAAGGGGCCGGGTCTGCACATTAGCTTTGAGCCATGGTCTATGAATGTGGCATCGGTTGCACCTAACAGGGCAACAATGTTAAATGTTCTGTCCCTTTCAAATAAACTAACTAAAAAAAAAAATTATAAAATAACAATTACGCAAAGGTGTGCCTCAAGGCTCAATTTTGGGCCCCTTGCTTTTAGCAATATTTATAAAAAAATATTGTGCCTCTTCTGCTAAAGAAGCTTTTTCAAAACTGATAAAAGATTTTAATGTAGTTCAAAATTATTTTAGGAAACTAAAATTATCATTGAAAGTAAAGTAAGTATACGCTTCTTTCCACACACACACACAAAAGAAACAACAACAACAAATAGGGTTTGTGCAAGTTACAAATCTTCAAACTTTAAATGGTACAATGATTGAAAGAGTTTTCTCTTAAGTATCTTAGCTTTTGGCTTAATGAAAAACTAATTTTTAAAGTCCACTTCAGAATTATGTAAAAGGTTATCATTTAATTATAAATAAATAAATAAATAAATTGCTCAGACAACATTCTAGATTACAGTGTCATTATATACTGTATATGCAGGTGTAAACTCTACGCTGGATAAACATAATCATTCAGCTCTTCATTTGTAACAGGTGCTGATTATAATACACATCATTGTGACTTTTATGAAAATGTACGTTGGACATCACTCACAACAAGAAGAGAACAACACTGTATCAAATGTATTTATAAAGAACTTCTGGATAGGCGGAGTTTTTGAGCTTTAAATTGAATTCTCATAGTACAAGATCTCAAGATAGTTTGGTGCTTGAATTGGACTGACCTAGAACTGAAACAGGAAAAAAGGTATTTGGATTTTTGTATCCCATAAATGGAATAATTTTCAAAAACGTATATACTTGTTTTTATATTGATAATATTACTGTATTTACTTGTTCTGTGTATAAATACAGAATATAAATATATAGTATTAAACAGCATTAATACAATGATAATAATAATGTAGATAAATAAAGCCTTACTGTTGTCAAAATACACTCAAAAAAATATTAATAATATCTTCTCTTCTTACAAGAACAACTGTATTTAGTTTTGTCGATGACACAATGCCAACAATTTATCATGAGTAAAAACTGTAACAAAGAGAGAACTTGCTTGTGCCGTGGGCCCAGAGGAGAAGTAAATACAGAGCAAACCCCATTGCACACATTATGACTGGTCAGACCTACCTTCTGTGTCCACCTGGGAGGCCTGGGAGGAGCTGGAAGATTGGAGGTCTATGTAACAGTCATCTTGCCACATTATGAGCTTACTTCGGTCCAAAAAGTTTTCGTAGTGGGCTTTCTTCTCCATGACACTGAAAGAGAAACCACAACTAAGGTCATTCTATAAGCCCTAGTAATGTCAGAGATGAGGGCAAAATGTATGTTGAAATTTACATTTTTCATGAAATATAGCCATTTATAGCTGCTAACAGAAATGATCAGATTTAGAATATTTGAATTGTTTATATGTAATCAATTGCAAAACTGACTTCAGTAAAAATACAGTAATCATTCCTTAAAAATAGAGTATTCTGGATCTGGAAAATCATTTGAACAGTCTGGGGGAACAATGCATTATGCCATAAAAATATACATATTTTTATACCGATGCACCACATTGTGAAATATAACTGTACTGTTAGTCAAAACTGACAGGCTAATATGAACATTAGCTATTTTTACAAAGTTAAACAGAAAAAAGTGGGTGCGGGGATTTAATACACATCATTGTGAAAATGTAAATCCATACTATAAAATAATAGGCAAAAAAAAAGTGATTGCAGACCCTGACTGTATAAACATTTTTCACCAATAATCCTAATAAACTCATCATCTGTCTGTCATCAACCAACCAATAAGAAAGAAAGAGAGCTTTGTCACAAATGTTAAACTCACCATATGCTGTAAATGTTGAAATAGGTGATCAAAGCATGCTTGTTGAAGATGACTTCACTCGTTTGCACTGGTGGGTTTATGAAGCAGTAGGTTAGTGCATCTTCCTGTCAGCCTGCTTTGCCTTCCTGTCTTGTGGTTTGCACGTTAGACAAAAAACTGAGCACGTTTGCACAAAAGTAACATAACTTATGAGTTTAACACACAAAGCAGTTACTTTTGTCCATATGAAAAAGGTAGGCAAAGCTTCCTAGACATAGGTTTTCAAAAGTTAGAATCAAATAAAAATCCAAAACAGGTGACTTCAGATTTTGTATAATACTGTGTCCTGACAGTAAAAGTCTGTCACTTATGTAATGTATCGATCACTGCCAGTTTGCACTGTTCTGATTACCAGACTATATATTTTTGCATTGATTCTTAGGCCTATTTTACTTTGACATTTGTTCACTTGTCTTTATATTGTTTATCCTATCAGAGTATAAATATTATTATCATTTTTTTACACCGAACAATGACAATAAAACCATGACATGACAATAAAAACCTTTTCTGATTCTGATACAAATCAAAGACAAAATCTTAATCCGAGACTTGAAGAGGCAAGATTTTCTCCTTAAACTAGTTCTTCAAAAATACATAGTTTATAGTAGTTTTCTTCAGTGTCATCAACATCGTATGTAGTAAGGCTATAAGAACTAACAAGTTACCTGTTAATCAACAATGCAAATTGCATATGATTATATTTAGAAAGTAGGTGCATCTGATCAACATTTTTATATGCATGTCAGTTGTTTCATGTGGATTGAAAATGAGACTCAGGAAATTGTGGTTAAAGGGAAAAAAATAACACCAAGGTTATAACAGTAAACAAATTACACCAAGAAAAACAAATTAGATCACACAGTTTATTTCTGAACTTAGAACTGTATGTTTAAAATTCACATAGTGTACAGTAGATTTTATGTATACCTTACCTCAAACCTCTGAGGAAAGCGGCACACCAAACACAAACACTTTAAAATACATTTACAGTGGTTTTCTTTTAAAACAATCTTATATATAAAACATTTAATTTTATATAATGTCTAGAATTTCTTCCTGATTTCCAATCACATGTAAACAGTGTGCCTCCAGATAAGCAAACAAAGTGGTTACAGACAAAACAGCCAAGGAAATTCACAGTTAAAAATTTTGAGATAAAAAAAATTGTCAAGTATTTCAAGTGCTTCCATTGAGAGTCTTTACATAGCAGTTGCCAGCACAGTTCAGAGGCAACGAGGAATATGATTTAGAAGGGCACTTGTTTATGCAATTGCATCTCTGAAAGATCCAAAACTTCTGAGACCCACATTATCCTTGCTTGTTTAAGCATACGCTCTCACTCCTGCGTGGCTTGATAATGAATGCAAGACTTCATTATAGATCTGACAGACCCTCTGCATGTTCACTCAGCTCCATGGTGTAGTAGTCCAGCGGACGTCTGTAAATACAATCCACTTTTTAATTTAAAGGCCATTTTCTTTCTCCATCTATTTTTGTATTGTCTGTATCTCTTATCTTGTAGTGAAAAGATAACATGATGTTGATTCTTATTTTATATAAATTCAAGAGCATGCTGTATACAAATAGGGGAAACATTTCGAGACGGATTTGATTGCTTACCTTTTTCTATAGAAATATGTAAATAGAGCCACTCCTAATCCTAGTAGAAGAAATACTGCTATAACAAGACCGATCTGTAAACCCAGGGCAGACGCTAAATAAAAAACACAGAAATTTAACATTAGATACTGAAAATAAACAAAGGCATGTCTGATAGGGCTGGGTAATCGGAAAATCAGGTAATGTTTGTATGGTTGAGATTTTTGTGAAACATTTGGTTTGAAGCATTGGAGGCAGAAGTTTGATATATTTTTTGTTCAATGGGAAAATAATGTAAAGTGTAGATTCATAAAATCACTAGAAAAATATTTTACTTGAAGTTCTAAAAACTTAATAAAGTTAAGTAAAGTAAAATAAGTAAAAAACAAAAAAAACAGGACCAATCACTGAGCGTAAAAACATATGAATAAAACTATTATTAGTTACTAATCAATACTATTGTTTTCCAATTTATTTCCATATCACCCGGTCCTACTGATAGGTGATTCATTTAAACCTGCACTTGTGTAGCGGTCGATGGTCGGAGCGGAGCAGGCGTCCCCTCGTGAAGAGGAAGGGTTCAGGTGGGATGTCTGGATGATGAGGGCTTTTTGGTGATCAGAAAGTGCCTGGATGTTGCCCCAAACTCGCAGCCATCCAGACACACAGGAAAAGTTTGCTCCTAGGGATGGATACAAGACACATTTTAAAGTTCTTGTGAAATGCTGTTATTATATATATATATATATATATATATATATATATATATATATATATATATATTTTTTTTAATTATTATTAATATTATAAATTTCATTTCGAGTGAGCCATTTAAAGGAATACAATTATACTTCCTGAATATAAATGATGACATTACACTAGGAGGTTGCCTAGCAACCATCTGACAAACTGCAATGAGTTGTCCTTATAATAACTCATTGGTAACCAGAGGCAAAACCCTTGACAAATAATAATCAGAACATATTAATGCAATTGAGAACTCTGCAAAGTCTTGTTCTTGATTTGACAACAAATAGTTAAAATATGACAAAAGTTTTTAACTATTTGTAGATATTGTAGATATAAATATCAAGATGGTGTAATCCCTTATTCATCAAGATGTTTCGACTCTCATCCAAAAGTCACTTTCAATCAGATTGTCTTATCTTCAGAAGCAATTTCCAGATGACCACTTTGAAAACTTTTACTATAGCTATAAATATCACAAAAACCTGTAAATTTTTGTTGAAGGTTGTTGAGAAAAGAACATTCCCACATTCTACACCTAAGAAATCAAAAATCCTACACATGTAGACCATCAATTTTCTTTTTGTACTGCATAGTAGTACAATGTGATATTTTATTATTATTATTTATTTTTTTTACATAAATTACCTTGAAGATATAAAGCTGATAACCCACAGTGACATCTCTGCTCAAGGTAGTCAGCCACTTCAGCAATTCTTTTTCCCTGTAGAAGACTGCTGCAGTCTAGAAGAAAAGACAAATACAAAAGATCTAAAACATGTTTTGATTTTTTATTATATAAACCAATACAGCATATATGAAAAGTGGTTTTGTAAGTGCTCACCCCCTGAGTAGCCGTGCCAGTCAGTGGCCATAGGACTAAGGCAGATGTCGATGTTGCTGGAAAAGGCAGCGCTGGGGCAGAGGTTGTCTCTGTGGGGAGTGGGGGAGGAGCTTGTCCAGGACAAGGGGCTCCTTACCTCACAGCATGAACAGCGACTCAAGGAAACTGGGCCATCTTCCACAGACCTGCGCAAAACTATACTGTGTTAGGAAAAATAAGTGCATGAACATTTTTGTACAGATACCTGAACATTAAGTCAAATCACTGGGAGATACAACTGAATTATTATTGTCACCATCCACTTCAAAGTGAATACTGATAATGAATATATCAAATCTATTGGCTATTGCAATGCTCGAGTCTACAGCCATATCTTTTTAGGAATAAACATGATATATAAAATACTGTATCTGTGAGTTTGTCTTATTAGAGAGTCAAACATTATCAAGAAACTTTTGTAGTTATTGCGCAATACCATATAATACATTTGTTCCATGTGCTGTTTCCATGGTTTTCTGTCTTTTTTTATGTTCAATGTAAAGCAATCATGTTATGAGACTTAGCAGTGATACCTAAGCGCTGGGATAACATGTCTCCCTCTGGTGGTTGAGAGAAAGGATAGCAGGTGCTTTCTGTCACTGAACACAAGCACATCTCTCAGGCTGGAGTTAGTCAAAGGAGTCCCAGCTCTGCACACACTAAACAGGTCATAGCACAAGACCACTGCTCCCCGAATGGGCACTGTGGAGCTCTCTGGAAAGGTCTGATCTATGCAACACAAAAACAGAAACAAGGAGAACCAACAAGGGTAAAAAAATGTACAAAATAATGAATTCTTGTTAAGAGAGATAATATATCACCTGCTCCAGAGACATTTCCAACAATATAGAACCCATCTTGATCAATGAAGCCAGTCAAAGGAAGAGCCATGACAGTCCCTCTGTGGTCTTGGTCAAACACAGAGAGTACCAGGCCCAGAAGTGATGTCATGGGAGGGCCCTTTAACTCCACAAATCCTCTTTGTTGGGTGTGATTCGTCCAATATCTGCTGCTAACCTCACTGATGACCACACCCTCAGGAGGAGGAGGGGGACGGGGGCAGCTGTTCTCCCGTAAGGGGGTAGGGGGAGCCACCTATAATACAGTATGTAAAGTAAGTCAACACCTTGTACCAGCTGATGACAAGCAAATTGAATACAAATCTGTGCACAAATGGTTTTTGTATACTGTATAAGCACAGTGACAAAAATGAAGATGAGGACACCCAGTATTGAGCTTATTACATTTGATACTCACAGAGAAAGCAGACAGGTCAAAGGGGTACAAGCCTCTGCAGCGGCTCAGCGCTTCATCCCCTGGAAGCACCTCAGGGTCCTCCAGCAGGGGGAGCTGTCCTGGAGTAAGAGCTTTACTCAACTCTTGGGCATCCCGGTCTGAGCCTCTCTGTCTATAAACCACTGCATCCAATAGGCCTTTGGTGGGAATGCCCCTCTGTGCAACTGATGGGGGTCCAAAGGGGCTCCGATATAAGGCGACAGCATCTGGTCCATTCTGGATGGTATTTGGAGGCAAGCGCAGTGATGGAGCAGGCACAAGCCTGTCACTGCCCAACAGAAAATAGCCTTTGGATGTGGTGAAGTGTCCACTCAGGCTGATCTCTCTGTAGGGTTTGTTGTTGTGTGCACTAAACAGAAGTATCCAGATGCCTTGCAGCGAGACTCGACGGGCTGATGGGTGCCACAGCTCAATGTACTCACCATCCTCAGCAGTACCAGGTGTGTCTGTGTTGAGCTCGTTAATGAGGAAGTCACTGTTACCCCAAGGCGGCAGGTGTGGAGATGTGTCCGTGCACTTGGGTTCACTAAAGGAGACACCAGACCATATGTTAGGGGTCACTCTGTGACAGCTTAGAACAATACAGACAAAATGTGTGAAATATGATACTTACCATCGTATAATCTGTTGCAAAAACAATGAACATATGACTAGTCTTAAAACATACTTCATGTTAATATGCTCATTGTGATGTTATTTTTTTTATGACAAAGTTATAGCTATCTATTTGCACTAGTGCACTGAAGCTGAATGTGCTTGTTCTCATTTTTTGGTCAATAGAAACATTCTGACTCAATGAGGAACATCAACTTAGTTTCATTTAAAACTCATTTTTAGGAGGTTGTATTTATTAAAATATTATGAAAATTGCAATTATGAATTGTTTTGTTGAGGGAAAGACTTTTTACCTATAAGGCTTTTCAAATGGCAGCTCGGGGGCCAAATGCGGCCCACTAAGCACAATTTTTTTGGGCCACCATAAAAAAATAACCAAACCATTTTGCTGTGCTATGCATCATTTGAACCAGATTTTGTTATGCATTTTAAATGGTTAAGATCTTGTAGTCCTGGTTTAATCCCTGTGCCGATTCTGGCCAAGGTGTGGTTTAAATCTAATCCAAATGTAGTTCAGTATAGTCTTGGTTTGCAAACTTGGTTTAGTTCCACTGCTGCTCTGATTCAATTCTGGTTATTGATTACTTTGGGTTTGCTTTAATTGGCCTAGTCCTGTTGTTTTTATTTAATTGAAAATAGTTTATTTTTAATAAATGGTGCATTGTGAGTTGTTTGTGGATAGTGGATGTAAAACACCATTGCAGTTCACTTTTGTCGTCCGGCCATCAGATCGCAGATTTTCAACAAATATGGCCCACTGGTGAATATAATTGAATAGGCCTGCATTAGCTCTACAACGCTTATTATTCTGCCACTTACTTAGATTGTTGAGGGGAATTTTTGAATGAAAATTTAGTAATTATGGATGGGCAATACAAAACATTTATATCATGATTTTCTTGAAACTATACTGTATTATGATTTAAATTTTTTTAATTCACATATACGTCTTTTTATGAGGTATCATAAATAAAATCATGTGCTTTTACATAAAGTTGTCACTTAAGTGTAATTGACTAAATCAATGTTCTAATTGAACGGACAGTCGTATTAAATGAAGAAAAGATGAATCACAATATGACAATTTCATCAAAAAAACAAACAAACAAAAAACAGATTGTTACAGGCATGAGCTCACAATTATTTTTTATTAAGATATTGGCAGCCCTACAGGTAATGATTATACCAGAACATTTGTTATTGTGGAATTTGCTGTTTAACTGTCAGATTGCACATTTACTTGGTTTATGGTGAGCATTTCTGCAATTACTGAGTCTATCACAAAATTGTTCAATTGTTCAATGTGACATTATTGTAGAAAAAGATTAATTAATTAATTAAGGCAAGTTTGTAAAGCAAAATTCTTACAATAATGGTTCAGTATTTACAAATAGGTTCAATGTCATATTTCTTTTAAAAACACCTTTAGTGTTACATTGGACCCTGCCCATCTGAAATTATGACATCGAAAAAATTTAGAAAGTAACACCCCCCAAAAAAGAGTTACTTTATTTGGAATAAAGATCTAAAATAGCAGTGACCAAAAGATACAAATTTTAACTTGATTAAAATCTGTTTTTAGCACTGCCCCAGCCTATATTAAATATAACAAATCTAATGATGATGTCATCTGAGACATCGTAATTCGTTTTTGAGTACTATTCATTTTATTTATCTTACATTATGAGATCTACTTTCAATGAGAGGACACATTTGAATGAAACTTGAAGAGCATGTTATATAGACTATTATAAACTGGCATTTATCAAAAGAATTAAAGCAGTCCCCCTTTTCTTTCTCTTTAACAGCATATATCCAGCGCTCCTGCTCTTTTAAATAAGGTACATTAACTACAGATGAACCTTGGTTGCCTTCACCAACATATACAGGACACATTCATTCAATAGATTATCTTTTCCATTTGGACACTTATTTCATATTATATTTCAGCATGCCTTTGTAAACTGTGTATTCAGTATAAATGTACATACTATACTGTACTGTATATACAGTCGTTTCGTTCACTCTAACATGCTCTGTAGTGTTTGTGAGTCCTGCAAACCCGTATATGCGGACTGTTTTTAAAACTTACCAGAGCTATGTGGACAGATCTTTGGCCAAGGACACTGGTTCAGCTGCCCAGGCGTTTGAGGAGCTTCCCAAAAGACTCCAGGGTCTCTGGACCATGTGGCAACACCACAACGACTGAGATGGAAGCCGCCCTCTCTCAAGCTAAGAGCAGAAAAAAAAACATTGAGCACTTCACACCCCGCTGTGCTGATTACAAACACTACAGTCTACCCATTCAGTGCTCCACATTTAGCACAGTTTTCATAAATGTGCTTTTCAGGATTTAGAACAAAACACAGCATTACTCATTGTCATATACTTTTAGTTCATATTATTTAGAATACTTTTGAATGTAGTTTTCATTCATTCATTTCTACCGCTTAGTCCCGTTAGGGGTCGTGGGTAACTGGAGCCTATCCACACCCTGGACAGTGGCCAACTCGTCGCAGGGTTAGAGACAGACAACTATTCACTTTCTCATTCACTCACAGCAAAAATTTATAGTGATGCCCAATTACCCAAAATATGCATGTTTTTGGAGGTGGGAAGAAACTGGAGAACCCAGAGAAAACCCACGGGGACACGGGGAGAACATGCAAACTCCACCCAGAGAGATCTAGAGATGTTGATATGGTCTGAACTGAACCAGGAGTCGAACCCAGGACCTCCTTAATGAGAAGTCAGAGCTCTAACCACTTTGCTGCCGTGCACCCCAGAATGTAGTTTTATAATGTTTTATAAAGAAATCAAAATATCCATCCCATTTCAAAATTATGCTTACAAAAATCTGGAAAAAAGTGGAAAATCTGTTCAAGACCTAACTTCTGTGAAAATTTGTCTTGATGAGCATCAGTAGTGTGCGAGGCCTCCAAAGTCTGTCAGAGCATCAGTCAGCTCCTGGACAGTTTTATGGTGCATAACAACACCAGTATGTCCGCAACAACAAAGCCTTTACCGTCCAGGAACTGCTGATTCAATCTAGTCACATGACATTTGTGCTGCTAGTCTGCTACCATGCAGCAAGGACACAGGACGCCAACCTCTGTGTTCTCTGGCAAATGCCAATATCACTGCATGTTGTTGGGCTGTGAACATAGGTCCCCCAACCAACCTTATACAATCACGAGGGGTTCTAACTGTTCTTCTGTGTACAAAGGACCAGAGAGCTGTTCTGCTGCTCAGCTGTTGCCCTCCTTTTGCCTCCTCCTAGTCACCTGAATATCTGGATAGACTAAATGAGCTGCACAACCTGATCAAATTGTGTGACAAAAGTGACAAAAACTCAGAAAGACAGAAAAGATGAGGACAGAGAAGTGATTCGTGGTCAAAACCTGCAAAACAATTCCCATTTAGAGGTGTATTGTTAACTACTTTTCGTTTCTGCCTACTGTCTGCCTCCTTACTGGACTGGCTGAAACGAAAAAAAAAAAAGCTTAGTCAATCCTTTTTGACTAAGCATTTTTTGAGCAATCTATTTATAATGTTCATTGTGTCATCAACAACTTCTGCTTCTGATAGGCAACCTCTCTCCCTGCATTTGCTTTGGTCTTTAAACCAGCACCCCTTGCACTCCAGCAACTCTTTAACTGGATCATCATATGGAATAGATTTAGGGTATCTACAAGTAATTGGTCATAAGTTATCAAATTACTTAAACTTTTATTCATGCTAAAACACACAAACAAGTCTTGGCTAATTCTTAGGTTAGGTTGTCCATTTCATTTAACAGAAAGTCACATTTACTGTACAGCTAGATAAAATATTAAGGGACCCATCTTACATTAAATTTGATCCTTGTTGTTATACCATTTTCTTGTCTGAAACAATTTAAAGCTTTGTTTTCTTTTTTCCATGCGTTTTTCTTTCAGACTAAATCACTGTTTCACCTTGTAATGTCATTGATGGGTAATAGAAGACAAGAAAGAATTTCCTGGTGTTTTCAGACTCCATTCAACTTGAGAATAATCATTTCATTATTTTCAGAATTGTATTTGCCTGATTTCGAAGGTACAGCTACAGATTTAGCCTCATTCAAACTGCCCCACGTCTTGGTGCAATTTAAAATATGTAGATTATTTCTGTAATAGACTCATCTAAACTAAAGTTAAGCCTAAAATATTCCCAAAATAGATACCAACTTAATGTTATTATAGTGTTTTGCAGACATAAATTAATTAAATTGAGGTTAAACTACCTGTAAATGTTAAATCTACCACTTAATGACATCACAGGGTGGAACAAAGCATTTTGTTCTTTGGAGATGCAGGAGCAAAAAAATGCAAGATTATTTGTAAAACAAAACACAAATCTATGGCTGTTTTTGATGAATGAACATTATTATACATAAAATGACTGAAATCTCTCAGAAGTTATATTTAGAATTTTAATGCTGATTTGTTTTTTTTGTTTTGTTTTTTTTGTTTTTTCAAGCAATACGGCACATGTATGACATTGATCAAAAACATAACATTCAAATGTGATGTGAAAATTGATCAACAAATTCAGAAGCATCAACTGTAATTAACTTACCTGTTGCTGAGTTGATACGGCTGCCTTCCCGGGACCAGTGTCTCTGTGAGGTTGGGGCTTGGCCTGTTTCCAGGTCCAGCAAAAACAAATGCGTCGAGTGGTTGTATCTGACTCAGTGCACTGCCCACAGGAAAGTCCATGACTGTGGCCTGGTAAACGGCCACAGCTCCAGACTGATCTCCTGTGAAAAGCAAGCAAATAAATAAACTCGTATTATATTTGATAAATTACTGAATGAACTAATACTTTTTATGTTTTTGTTTTAACTGCTGTGTACCCCCCCAAAAAAATGGGATTGCATTTAATATTTGGGGACAAAAATACAGTAAAATGTGTAGTATTAGTCCTTAAGTGACCTAAGCCAGTGGTTCCCAACCTTTTTTGTCCTGAGTACCCCCTAATCATGATCTCACACAAGGAGTACCCCTATATCAGTCTTTCCCAATGTTTTTCTAGTCATTGCACACTTTTTTGCTTAATTTATTTTCTGTGGAACACAAAATTATAACATTTTTACATAGAACAGCTTTAAATTATTCTTTAAATGCACGAATGGTGATTGGTTTTGCTTTTTTTCTGGCTGTAAATAACTTCCAAATTGTAAATCAAAATATTAAATCTGATTAACCTTATTTTATAGATTAAATATTGAAAAAAATTGCATATTTTTCAAGGCACACCTGGCAGCAACTCAAGGCACACTCGTGTTCCCTGGCACATTGGTTGAAAAACACTGCTTATGTCATGTATTTTTAGGGGTATTTTATCATTACTCATATATTTTCATGTATAACCTTGCATTTTATTGTTTGAATGTATTTCAAGTCAAACAGTTTCCTCTTAACATGTAATATGTGTTGCAAATAACAATTTTCTCATTACAATCTACCTTTCATTTTTACCTTTCTTTTAAATCTGCTATCATCCCACGGACCCTCTGGCAAATGGTCGTGTACCCCTGGGGTCCACGTACCCCTGGTTGGGAAACACTGACCTAAGCAACTGGTTATGACAATTTGCTTTTCTTTAACAGCAAAATTGAAGTCATAAAATATACTCCCATTAAATATACACTAAAATGATGATTATCATATCTCTATCTCTTCTTTACCTTTCATGTAGTTTTTATCAATGGTGAAGAAGACCAGTCCATTTGTGGTGTGCATATCCAGGGACTTGCTCACACTCACACGGTCTGTCCTCCCATCCAACACCACTAGCACAAAGGGTCCTGCTCCAGGAGCTTCTGTCATCTCCACGAAGCCCTCCACCTGCCTCCGCCCAGCCTTACTTCAGTTATCAGAGGTGCAAAGGCTGAAGACATGGGTGGCGTACAGTTATTTCTCTGTCCTGGAGATGGGAGTGATACTTGAAATCCCCACCGATCTTCAGACAATAAACACCTCTCGATAGACTCATCTCCATCGTGGGCTGTATCATCCTCTACAAAGACTGGTTCACCTGGTGTCAGAATTTCAGCAAGATACTCTGCCCCTCCGGATCTCCTACTCATGTACACACAGCGTCCACCAACCCGACCGCTGTCACATTCATTTTTTCACTATATCTTGCAGCGCTGGAATGGTAGATTGCTATAGCATCCGGGCCGTTTTGCACAGTGTTAGGAGGAAGTAGAATAGCTGGTTTAGGGAGCATGTCCAAGACCCAACCAAGAAGAAACCTCTATCATCTGTACTATATCCCTTAAGATCCAGCACTTTATAGGCTATATTCCCATTTCCATTATAAAAAACAAGTGAGTATCCTCTAAAGATGCTCGTTGTCCACTTGTGTGATACAGTTCCACAAACTCAGTAGTGTCCAGTCTGGGTTGTCTGCATTGATCTCACTAATAATAAGGCAAGGGTCACTGGCAACGGCCATCACGAAGCAGAGGCAAGCCACAAAGGCCAATGTTACCTCCATCATGTTCAGCTCCTGCAAACAAAAAATGCACATACATATATGCACAAAAAGTAGATCTACTGTATGTAAAAAAAGATATAGTGTCATGCATAGATTGAAAGAGGTTGTAAAATTAATTAAATTGAGAACAACAGTAATGTGACAGTATGTGTGGGATAAGGGCTTGGAATAGATAGTAGTAGGCAGCAGATCATCTTTGTTAGGTAGCTCTTGGCCTAAGGATCGTTGAGTATAGTGCATGACTGAAGTAAATATAATTTAATATGATTTAGTTTTTGCGGACACACTGTTTGGTGGGACTCATCGAGATTAATGAAAGTAGATATGATATGAGCTCCGTGATGGATTATGCAGCACACTTAAGCTAGCATGGTGGATGGTGCCAGAGGAGATAGGAGTGTGTGGTTACCTCATTTTGTATCAATTCTTAAGGATGAACGTTGACACATTTCAAAGTCAGCAGTCGAGTAGCAGAAGAGAGTGCACAGCGAAGAGCGATTTAGGTGTTGAAGAGAAGATAAATAAACAGATATTTGAGTGAGTGAGAGGATTGTGGATGAGATAAGGAGAACAGGTCGATAGATGGATAGACTAGATATAAAGATGATGTTAGAAGTTACGATATAATTGGGGTGGTTGGCCGTGATAGGGGTGGGACTATTGTTAGGTGAATTGATACAGGTGCATGATACTAGAATTAGCTATTCATAATTTTATTTAATGTGATCGTCTTTTTGTTGTAAGTAATGAAGGTGTGTATATATGATGGGTGTGTTTGATGCAATTTTAGTTTGTTTGCAGGAGCTGAACAGGATGGAGGTAACATTGGCACTTTGATGGTTGGCTTTCTGCTGTGTGAATGAGCGTGCATGACCCTTGCCTTATTATTAGTGTGATCAATGCGAAACTAGACTGGACAACTACTGAGTTTGTGGGAACTGTAATCGAACAAGTGGGGACAACGAGCATCTTTAGATGGGTTCACTTTGTTTTTATAATAGAGATAGAGATAGAGTTAGGGAGAAGATAAGATAATTGGAGGTGAGAGATATTCAGAGAGATAGTAGGTAAAAGGTATAGTGATGTTGTGTTCTTGGTGTGGGTCTGTGGAATGCTCCTAAACCAAGCTATTCCTACTTCCTGACTAACACTGCTGACAAAACGGCCCGCGATAGATATAAGCGCAATATCTACGATTTACAGGTGCAAGATATAGTGAAAAAATGGAAATGTGACAGGGTCGGGATTGGTGGACGCTGTGGTGTACATGAGTGAAGGGGATCCGGGGGCCGAGTATTGCTGAAATCTGACACGCAGGTGAACAGTTTTGTAGAGGATGATCCAGCCCACGAATGGAGATGAGTCTATGGAGGTTGTTTTTATGTTCTAAGATCGTGGGGATTTCACGTATCCCACTCCGATATCCAGGAGAGAAGTAACTGTAAGCCCAGCATGTCTTCGGCCTTTTGCACTTGATAACTGAAGTAAGGTGTGGCGGCGGGCGGTGGAGGGCTTCGTGGAGATGATAGAAGTCTCCTGGTAGAGTGTACCTTTGTGCTAAGTGGTGTATGGATGGGATGGACAGTACGTGTGAGTGTGAGCAAGTCCTGATCATGCCACATGGGACTGGTCTTTTCACCATATGATAAACTACATGAAAGGTAAAGAATTAGGATAGAGATATGATATATCATTTTAGTGTATATTTATTGGGAGTATATTTTATGATTCATGATTTTGACTGTTAAAGAAAAGCAAATTTATAACAGTTTGACTTAGGTCAGTGTTTCCAACCAGGGGTACGTGGACCCAGGGGGGTACGACGAGCAATTTGCGCAGGGGGTCGTGGGTGATGAGCAGATATGTGAAAAGAATGGTAAAAATGAAAAGGTAGATAAGTTGGTAATGAGAAATTGTTATTTGAACACATTTAATGTTAGAGGAACTGTTCTGTGATTTTTTGAAATACATGTAACAATAAAATGCAAGGGTTTGTAAACATGAAAATATATGAGTTGATGAAAATGCTTCCTAAACGACATACTGAACATAAGGCAGTGTTGTTCAACCAATGTTGGCAGGGGAACACGAGTGTGCCTGATTGCTGCAGGGTGTGCTTGAAAAGTTATGCAACTTTTTTTTCAATATTTAAATCTATAAAGTAAGGGTTAATAGATTTATATTTTGATTTAACGATTTGGAAGTTATTTAGAGAGAAAAAGCAAAACACTGACCAGATTCCGTGCAGATTAAAGAATGTTTGAGATGCATTCTATGTAAATGTTAATTATTGTGTTCACGAAAAATAATTAGCAAAAAGTGTTTGCAATGAATAGAAAAAACATTGGGTAAAGCGCGTGTATAGGGGTAATCTTGATGTGAGAATCATGATTTAGGGGGTTCTAGGACAAAAACGGTTGGGGTTAAACAATGGCTTTAGGTCACTTAGAGATAAATGACTAACATTTTAGCTGTTTTTTTGTCCAAATATTAATGCCAATCCCATTTTTTTGGGGGGGTTACAACAGTTAAAAAAAATAAAAAGTGATTAGTTAGTGGTGGCTTCATTCAGTAATTGTATCAATATAATAACGAGTTTATTTATTGCTTGCTCTTTCACAGGAAGATAGTCTGGAGTGTGGCGTTTAAGGCACGTCAATGGAGTTGATGTGGGCATCTGGGATGAGTGAGATTAGTGGCGAAGAATAGTGTGCTGAGGTGCGCACTCGTAGATAAGCGACGATAGTATAGTGGTAGTGTAGTGTATTAGATGGAGAGAGATGAGATAGAGCGGAACTTAGATGCAGAGAAGTGAAGATGGTAGTTATGATGAAGAGATGGATCAAGATACATGGTTTATCACATGGATTGAACTGTGTGGAAATGTAGTGGATCAATTTTCCATATTTGATGTTGTTTTTGATAATTGTCATACATGGAGTGCGTAATTTGGCTTGAAGAAAAAAAAACAAAACAAAAAAACAAATGCATTAATGATATCTAATATACGGACTGGTCTGAGAGATTATGCAGTATTTTTGTATAAAATAGTGTGTTCATGATATGCATTCAAGCTAGCGCATAGATTATGTGTTTTGTTTTGAACAATGTGTGTAGTAGCGAGTATTAGTATAGTGTGTGTGCGTGTTGATATAGTTTCACATATAAAATTGATAAGGGTGGTGTGTGTGTGTGTGGTGAGTGAGATAATTAAGTGGTTGATTATAACTATTTAAGAGATAGTTTAACCTCAATTTATATTAATTTAAATGTGTGCAAAACAATTAGTATTTGATGTGATATGTAGATAAGTTCGGAGAAGTGTAGGTATAAGGGGATAGTATTATGTAGAGCGCAGATAGTAGTTGGTATTATTTAAGAGATGTAGGTTGAGTATATGTAGGATAGATTGATATATTATGTACTGAAAGATAAATGTGATATAGTGACGGTAGAGATAGAGAGAGAGGATATTAATTGGAGATGTGGATCGGGGTGTGGAGATAGTATATGTTGGATATAGTAGAGTGCATGATTATTATATTGATGTGAGTAGTGAAGAGATATTAGTTGAATGTAATTCTTCAGTGTGAGAATGAAGTCTAGAAGGAAACACCAGTTATATTTGATTTCGCTTAGATCGTTATTCTATTGTCAGCATTCAAAGTGCATTGACAAGGTGGAAACAGTGGAGATTAGTTGAAGAAAGACGCGAGGTGAAAGAGAAGAAAACAAGCTAATTATAGTTAGGTTTACGACAGAGAAATGGTGATAAGTACAAGGATAATTATGTAAAAGAATGGTACCTTGTAAGTGTTTTGAATCTGCAATGTGAAGTATAGTGATGTTGACTGTTATATGAGAGTGAGGAAACTACTGAGAGATTAGAAGACGTTGGTGTATCTGATGATGGTGTATTTGACTATGGAATAGAATAGTTTAAGTAATATTGATAGAAGTTATGAGCGCAGAAGTATACTGTGTAGTGATATATCTGTAAGTCTTATGCATATGATCCGGTGACGAGTGATTAAAGAGTAATGCTGGGATGCGAAGGGGTGCTGGTTATAAAAGAACGAAGAGCAAATGCCAGGGAGAGAGGTATGCCTATTTCAGAAGCAAGAAGTTGTTGATGATCAACATTTTGAACATTATAAATAGATTGCTCAAAAATGTTGCATGTAGGTTGATAAGAAGGATTGACTGAGCGCTTTTTTAATTTTTTCCGTATCAGGCAGAGTGACGTAGGAGGGCGAGAATAAGGGTAGGAGGAACGAAGAATAGTTTAACATGAGTACAGTACTTAAATGGGTAGATTGTTTTGCAGGTTATGACGAGAATCATTCTAGCTGGATATATCCTCGATTGAGATTCGTGTTGTTGCATGCAGTATTGTGGTCGTATTTAGATGTCAGCCGACACTTAACTGAATAGTATGACATTGTGACAGAAGACGTCATGTTGTCTAATCCAAGATTTAGTGAGCTATGGAAGAGGACAAAAGGGGGCGAACCCAGAGCTGAGCAGAGAAGATCTATCTGGTCCTTTGTAAATGATGGTGAACAGTAATTAGAACCTCGTGGATATGTATAGGTTGTTTGGGACTATGTTAGCAGTCCAACAACATTGCAGTAGAATATTGCCATTATGCGAGAGAGACGAGGGTGTATGGAGATAACTGGTCCGTCATTGTGAATAGGTAGCAGACTACACACAAATG
Source organism: Mugilogobius chulae (assembly GCA_038363315.1). NCBI lineage: Eukaryota > Metazoa > Chordata > Actinopteri > Gobiiformes > Gobiidae > Mugilogobius > Mugilogobius chulae. The sequence continues at coordinate 35,041,147 of CM076401.1, read as the reverse complement.
TCATGGATGACTTAGAATTGAATCAGCAGATTCCCTGCGGTAAAGGGCTTTGGTGTGTATGCGGACAATAACTGAGTGTTGTTATGGCACATAATATGTCCAGGAGACTGGTATGGATGCGTTACTGATAGACGTTTGAGAGAGGTCTCGACAAAGTACTGATCGCCTACCAATCAAAGTAAAATTTTCAACCAGAAAGTTAGGAGGTCTTGAAGATGTTATGCACTTTTTATCCAGATTTTTTGTAAGCATAGATTTGGTGAGACTGGGATGGCATATGTTTGATTAGTACTTTATAAATTATAAGACTACTTCTGGGGTGCACGGCAAGCTAAAGTGGTTGAGTCTCTAGGACTTTCATTTAGGAGGGTTGGGATTCGAACTATATGGGTGTGAGGTTCGGACATATGCACGATCTGCTAGATCTCTTGGGGAGTTTGCATGTTCGTGCGCGTACGGTGTCAGCGGTGTGGGTTTTCTCTGGTTATGGTTACTCGTTCCACCTCCAAAAGTCATGCGTATATGATGTGGTAATATGGAGACATGGACTATACATGCAGGAGGATGAGATATTGATCGTCATTATTTGCTGGTGAAGTGGAATAAGAGAAAAGTAGTAATTAGTTTGATGTGATACTCTAAACCTGGCGTACGAGTTGGCGCTGGTAGGATGTAGTGGAGTAGGGCTCCATTAGACCACGACCTTAACGGGATAATGCGGTAAGAAATGATGAATGAAATACATTAAAAGTTTCTAAATAATAATGAGTAAAAGTATATGCAATGAGTAATCTGTGTTGTTGTTCTAATCTGAAAGCACTTTATTGAAACTGTGCTAAATGTGGAGCACTGAATGGGTAGACTGTAGTGTTTGTAATCAGCACAGCGGGGTGTGAAGTGCTCAATGTTTTTTTTTCTGCTTGTAGTTGAGAGGGGCGGCTTCATCTCAGTCGTTGTGGTGTGCCTGGTCCAGAGACCCTGGAGTCTTTTGGGAAGCTCCTCAGCTGGGCAGACTGAACCAGTGTCCTTGGCCAAAGATCTGTCACATAGCTCTGGTAAGTTTTAAAAACAGTCCGCATAACGGGTTTGCAGACTCACAACACTACAGAGCATGTTAGAGTGAACGAAACGACTGTATATACAGTAAGTATAGTATGTCATTTATACTGAATACACGTTTACAAGGCATGCTGAATATAATATGAAATAAGTGTCCAAATGGAAAGATAATCTATTGAATGAATGTGTCTGTTAATGTTGTGAAGGCAACCAAGGTTTCATCTGTAGTTAATGTACCTTATTTAAAAGAGCAGGAGCGTGGATATTATGCTGTTAAAGAGAAAGAAAAGGGGGATGCTTTAATTTTTTGATAAATGCAGTTTATAATAGTCTTATACATGCTCTTCAAGTTTCATTCAAATGTGTTCTCATTGAAGTAGATCTCATAATGTAAGATAAATAAATGAATAGTACTCAAAACGATTACGATGTCTCAGATGAATCATCATTAGATTTGTTATATTTAATATAGGCTGGGGCAGTGCTAAAAGCAGATTTTAATCAAGTTAAATTTGTATCTTTTTGCTATGCTATTTTGATTTTATTCCAAATAAAGTAACTCTTTTTTTGGGGGGTGTTTACTTTCTAATTTTTTCGATGTCATAATTTCAGATGGGCAGGGTCAATGTAACACTAAAGGTGTTTTTAAGAAGAATATGACATTGAACCTATTTTGTAAATACTGAACATAATATTTGTAAGAATTTTGCTTACAACTTGCCTTAATTATATAATTAATCTTTTTCTACAATAATGTCACATTGAACAATTGAACAATTTTAGTGATGACTCAGTATTGCGATGCTCACATAACCAAGTAATGGTCTCGTGACAGTTAAACGCAAATTCCAAATAACAATGTTCTGGTATATCATTATGTAGGGCTGCGCAATATCTTAATAAAAATTAATCGTGAGCTATCCTGTAACAATCTGTTTTTTGTTTGGTTTGTTTTTTTGATGAAATTGTCATATTGTGATTATTTTTTCTTCAATTTAATACGACTGTCCGTTCAATTAGAACATTGATTTAGTCAATTACTTAGTGACAATTTATGTAAAAGACATGATTTTATTTATGATACCTCATAAAAGCGTATATGTGAATTAAAAAAATTTAAATCATAATACAGTATAGTTTCAAGAAAATATGATATAATGTTTTGTATTGCCATCCATAATTACTAAATTTTCATTCAAAATTCCTCAACAATCTAAGTAAGTGGGGAATAATAAGCGTTGTAGAGCTAGATCAGGCTATTAATTATATTCACATGGGCCATATTTGTTGAAATCTGCGATTGATGGCGGACGACAAAGTGAGCTTGAATGGTGTTTTACATCACTATCCAACATCACAATGCACCATTTATTAAAAATAACTATTTTCAATTAAATAAAAAACACAGGACTAGGCCAATTAAAGCAACCAAAGTAATATCATCGCAAATTGAATCAGAGCAGCAGTGGAACTAAACCAAGTTTGCAAACCAGACTATACTGAACTACATTTGGATTAGATTTAACCACCTTGGCAGAATCGGCACAGGGATTAAACCAGGACTACAAGATCTTAACATTTAAAATGCATAACAAATCTGGTTCAATGATGCATAGCACAGCAAAATGGTTTGGTTATTTTTTTTATGGTGGCCAAAAAAATTGTGCTTAGTGGGCGAATTTGGCCCCGAGCTGCATTTGAAAAGCCTTATAGGTAAAAGTCTTTCCCTCAAAAACAGATTCATAATTGAATTTTCATATATTTTAATAAATACAATCCTAAAATGAGTTTAAATGAACTAAGTTGATGTTCTCATTGAGTCAGAATGTTTCTATTGACCAAAAAATGAGAACAGCACATTCAGCTTCAGTGCACTAGTGCAAATAGATAGCTTAAATTTGTCATAAAAAAATAACATCACATGAGCATATTAACATGAAGTATGTTTTAAGACTAGTCATATGTTCATTGTTTTTGCAACAGATTATACGATGGTAAGTATCATATTTACATTTTGTCTGTATTGTTCTAAGTGTCACAGAGTGACCCTAAATATGGTCTGGTGTTCTCCTTTAGTGAACCCAAGTGGCACGGACATCTCCAACCTGCCGCTTGGGGGTACAGTGAACTTCCTCATTAACGAGCTCAACACAGACACACCTGGTACTGCTGAGGATGGTGAGTATTGAGCTGTGGCACCCATCAGCCGTCGAGTCTCGCTGCAAGGCATCTGGATATTCTGTTTAGTGCACAACAACAAACCCTACGAGAGATCAGCCTGAGTGGACACTTCCCACATCCAAAGGCTATTTTCTGTTTGGCAGTGACAGGCTTGTGCCTGCTCCATCACTGCGCTTGCTCCAAATACCATCCAGAATGGACCAGATGCTGTCGCCTTATATGGAGCACCTTTGACCCCATCAGTTGCACAGAGGGGCATTCCACCAAGGCTATTGGATGCAGTGGTTTATAGACAGAGAGGCTCAGACCGGATGCCCAAGAGTTGAGTAAAGCTCTTACTCCGGACAGCTCCCTGCTGGAGGACCTGAGGTGCTTAGGGGATGAAGCGCTGAGCCGCTGCAGAGGCTTGTACCCTTTGACCTGTCTGCTTTCTGTGAGTATCAAATGTAATAGCTCATACTGGTGTCCTCATCTCATTTTTGTCACTGTGCTTTACAGTATACAAACATTTGTGCACAGATTTGTATTCAATTTGCTTGTCATCAGCTGGTACAAGGTGTTGACTTATTTCATACTGTATTATAGGTGGTCCCCCTACCCTTACGGGAGAACAGCTGCCCGTCCCCTCCTCCTCTGAGGGTGTGGTCATCAGTGAGGTTAGCAGCGAGAATATTGGACGAATCACACCCACAAAGAGGATTTGTGGAGTTTAAAGGGCCTCATGAATCACTTCTGGGCCTGGTACTCTCTGTGTTTGACCAAGACACAGAGGGACTGTCATGGCTCTTCCTTTGAACTGCTTCATTGATAAGATGGGTTTCTATTGTTGGAATGTCTCTGGAGCAGTGTATATTATCTCTGTAACAAGAATTCATTATTTTGTACATTTTTTAACTTGTTGGTTCTCCTTGTTTCTGTTTTTGTGTTGCATAGATCAGACCTTTCCAGAGAGCTCACAGTGCCCATTCGGGAGCAGTGGTCTTGTGCTATGACTGTTTAGTGTGTGCAGAGCTGGGACTCTTTGACTAACTCCAGATGAGAGATGTGCTTGTGTTCAGTGACAGAAAGCACTGTATCTTTCTCTCAACCACAGAGGGAGACATGTTATCCAGCGCTTGGTATCACTGCTAAGTCTCATAACATGATTGCTTTACATTGAACATAAAAAAGACAGAAACCATGGAAACAGCACATGGAAAAATGTATTATATGGTATTGCGCAATAACTACAAAGTTTCTTGATAATGTTTGACTCTCTATAAGACAAACTCACAGATACAGTATTTTATCTATCATGTTTATTCTAAAAAGATATGGCTGTAGACTCGAGCATTGCAATAGCAATAGATTGATATATTCATTATCAGTATTCACTTTGAAGTGGTGGTGACAATAATAATTCAGTTGTATCTCCAGTGATTTGACTTAATGTTCAGGTATCTGTACAAAAATGTTCATGCACTTATTTTTTAACACAGTATAGTTTTGCGCAGGTCTGTGGAAGATGCCCAGTTTCCTTGAGTCGCTGTTCATGCTGTGAGGTAAGGAGCCCCTTGTCTGGACAGCTCCTCCCCCACTCCCACAGAGCAACCTCTGCCAGCGCTGCCTTTTCAGCAACATCGAATCTTGCCTTAGTCCTATGGCCACTGACTGGCACGGCTACTCAGGGGTGAGCACTTACAAAACCACATTTTCATATATGCTGTATTGGTTTATATAATAAAAAAAACATGTTTTAGATCTTTTGTATTTGTCTTTTCTTCTAGACTGCAGCAGTCTTTCTACAGGGAAAAAGAATTGCTGAAGTGGCTGACTACTTGAGCAGAGATGTCACTGTGGGTTATCAGTTTATATCTTCAAGGTTAATTTTAGTAAAAAAATAATAATTAATAATAAAATATACATTGTACTACTATGCAGTACAAAAGAAATTGATGGTCTACATGTGTAGGATTTTTGATTTCTTAGGTGTAGAATGTGGGAATGTTCTTTTCTCAACAACTTCAACAAAAATTTACAGGTTTTTGTGATATTTATAGCATAGTAAAAGTTTTCAAAGTGGTCACTGGAAATTGCTTCTGAAGATAAGACAATCTGATTGAAAGTGACTTTTGGATGAGAGTCGAGAACATCTTTGATGATAAGGGATTACACCATCTTGATATTTATATCTCAAATATCTACAATAGTTAAAATTTTGTCATATTTTAACTATTTGTTGTCAAATCAAGAACAAGACTTTGCGAGTTCTCAATTGCATTATATGTTTGATTATTATTTGTCAAGGGTTTTGCCTCTGGTTACCAATGAGTTATTATAAGGAAACTCATTGCAGTTTGTCAGATGGTTGCTAGGCAACTCCTAGTGTAATGTCATCATTTATATTCAGGAAGTATAATTGTATTCCTTTAAATGGCTTCACTGAAATGAAATTTATAATATTAATAATAAAAAAAATTATATTTATATATATATATATATATATATATATATATATACTATATATATATATATAATATACAGCATTTCACAAGAACTTTAAAATGTGTCTTGTATCCATCCCTAGGAGCAAACTTTTCCTGTGTGTCTGGATGGCTGCGAGTTTGGGCAACATCAGGCACTTTCTGATCACCAAAAGCCCTCATCCAGACATCCCACCTGAACCCTTCTTTCACGAGGGGACGCCTGCTCGCTCCGACCATCGACGCTACACAAGTGCAGGTTTAAATGAATCACCTATCAGTAGGACCGGTGATATGGAAATAAATTGGAAAACAATAGTATTGATTAGTAACTAATAATAGTTTTATTCATATGTTTTTACGCTCAGTGATTGGTCCTGTTTTTTTTGTTTTTACTTATTTTACTTTTAACTTTATTAGTTTTTAGAACTTCAAGTAAAATTTTTTTTCTAGTGATTTTATGAATCTACACTTTACATTATTTTCCATTGAACAAAATATATCAAACTTCTGCCTCCAATGCTTCAAAACCAAATGTTTCACAAAAATCTCAACTACAAACATTACCTGATTTTCCGATTACCAGCCCTATCAGACATGCCTTTGTTTTATTTTCAGTATCTAATGTTAAATTTTGTGTTTTTTATTTAGCGTCTGCCCTGGGTTTACAGATCGGTCTTGTTATAGCAGTATTTCTTCTACTAGGATTAGGAGTGGCTCTATTTACATATTTCTATAGAAAAAGGTAAGCAATCAAATCCCGTCTCGAAATGTTTCCCCTATTTGTATACAGCATGCTCTTGAATTTATATAAAATAAGAATCAACATCATGTTATCTTTTCACTACAAGATAAGAGATACAGACAATACAAAAATAGATGGAGAAAGAAAATGGCCTTTAAATTAAAAAGTGGATTGTATTTACAGACGTCCCTGACTACTACATGGAGCTGAGTGAATGCAGAGGGTCTGTCAGATCTATAATGAGTCTTGCATTCATTATCAAGCCACGAGGAGTGAGAGCGTATGCTTAAACAAGCAAGGATAATGTGGGTCTCAGAAGTTTTGGATCTTTCAGAGANAAGATGAGGACAGAGAAGTGATTCGTGGTCAAAACCTGCAAAACAATTCCCATTTAGAGGTGTATTGTTAACTACTTTCGTTTCTGCCTACTGGTCTGCCTCCTTACTGGACTGGCTGAAACGAAAAAAAAAAAGCTTAGTCAATCCTTTTTGACTAAGCATTTTTTGAGCAATCTATTTATAATGTTCATTGTGTCATCAACAACTTCTGCTTCTGATAGGCAACCTCTCTCCCTGCATTTGCTTTGGTCTTTAAACCAGCACCCCTTGCACTCCAGCAACTCTTTAACTGGATCATCATATGGAATAGATTTAGGGTATCTACAAGTAATTGGTCATAAGTTATCAAATTACTTAAACTTTTATTCATGCTAAAACACACAAACAAGTCTTGGCTAATTCTTAGGTTAGGTTGTCCATTTCATTTAACAGAAAGTCACATTTACTGTACAGCTAGATAAAATATTAAGGACCCATCTTACATTAAATTTGATCCTTGTTGTTATACCATTTTCTTGTCTGAAACAAATTTAAAGCTTTGTTTTCTTTTTTCCATGCGTTTTTCTTTCAGACTAAATCACTGTTTCACCTTGTAATGTCATTGATGGGTAATAGAAGACAAGAAAGAATTTCCTGGTGTTTTCAGACTCCATTCAACTTGAGAATAATCATTTCATTATTTTCAGAATTGTATTTGCCTGATTTCGAAGTACAGCTACAGATTTAGCCTCATTCAAACTGCCCCACGTCTTGGTGCAATTTAAAATATGTAGATTATTTCTGTAATAGACTCATCTAAACTAAAGTTAAGCCTAAAATATTCCCAAAATAGATACCAACTTAATGTTATTATAGTGTTTTGCAGACATAAATTAATTAAATTGAGGTTAAACTACCTGTAAATGTTAAATCTACCACTTAATGACATCACAGGGTGGAACAAAGCATTTTGTTCTTTGGAGATGCAGGGAGCAAAAAAATGCAAGATTATTTGTAAAACAAAACACAAATCTATGGCTGTTTTTGATGAATGAACATATTATACATAAAATGACTGAAATCTCTCAGAAGTTATATTTAGAATTTTAATGCTGATTTGTTTTTTTGTTTTGTTTTTTTTGTTTTTTCAAGCAATACGGCACATGTATGACATTGATCAAAAACATAACATTCAAATGTGATGTGAAAATTGATCAACAAATTCAGAAGCATCAACTGTAATTAACTTACCTGTTGCTGAGTTGATACGGCTGCCTTCCCGGGACCAGTGTCTCTGTGAGGTTGGGGCTTGGCCTGTTTCCAGGTCCAGCAAAAACAAATGCGTCGAGTGGTTGTATCTGACTCAGTGCACTGCCCACAGGAAAGTCCATGACTGTGGCCTGGTAAACGGCCACAGCTCCAGACTGATCTCCTGTGAAAAGCAAGCAAATAAATAAACTCGTATTATATTTGATAAATTACTGAATGAACTAATACTTTTTATGTTTTTGTTTTAACTGCTGTGTACCCCCCCAAAAAAATGGGATTGCATTTAATATTTGGGGACAAAAATACAGTAAAATGTGTAGTATTAGTCCTTAAGTGACCTAAGCCAGTGGTTCCCAACCTTTTTGTCCTGAGTACCCCCTAATCATGATCTCACACAAGGAGTACCCCCTATATCATCTTTCCCAATGTTTTTCTAGTCATTGCACACTTTTTTGCTTAATTTATTTTCTGTGGAACACAAAATTATAACATTTTTACATAGAACAGCTTTAAATTATTCTTTAAATGCACGAATGGTGATTGGTTTTGCTTTTTTTCTGGCTGTAAATAACTTCCAAATTGTAAATCAAAATATTAAATCTGATTAACCTTATTTTATAGATTAAATATTGAAAAAAAATTGCATATTTTTCAAGGCACACCTGGCAGCAACTCAAGGCACACTCGTGTTCCCTGGCACATTGGTTGAAAAACACTGCCTTATGTCATGTATTTTTAGGGGCATTTTATCATTACTCATATATTTTCATGTATAACCCTTGCATTTTATTGTTTGAATGTATTTCAAGTCAAACAGTTTCCTCTTAACATGTAATATGTGTTGCAAATAACAATTTTCTCATTACAATCTACCTTTCATTTTTACCTTTCTTTTAAATCTGCTATCATCCCACGGACCCCTGGCAAATGGTCGTGTACCCCCTGGGGTCCACGTACCCCTGGTTGGGAAACACTGACCTAAGCAACTGGTTATGACAATTTGCTTTTCTTTAACAGCAAAATATGAAGTCATAAAATATACTCCCATAAATATACACTAAAATGATGATTATCATATCTCTATCTCTTCTTTACCTTTCATGTAGTTTTTATCAATGGTGAAGAAGACCAGTCCATTTGTGGTGTGCATATCCAGGGACTTGCTCACACTCACACGGTCTGTCCTCCCATCCAACACCACTAGCACAAAGGGTCCTGCTCCAGGAGCTTCTGTCATCTCCACGAAGCCCTCCACCTGCCCTCCGCCCAGCCTTACTTCAGTTATCAGAGGTGCAAAGGCTGAAGACATGGGTGGCGTACAGTTATTTCTCTGTCCTGGAGATGGGAGTGATACTTGAAATCCCCACCGATCTTCAGACAATAAACACCTCTCGATAGACTCATCTCCATCGTGGGCTGTATCATCCTCTACAAAGACTGGTTCACCTGGTGTCAGAATTTCAGCAAGATACTCTGCCCCTCCGGATCTCCTACTCATGTACACCACAGCGTCCACCAACCCGACCGCTGTCACATTCATTTTTTCACTATATCTTGCAGCGCTGGAATGGTAGATTGCTATAGCATCCGGGCCGTTTTGCACAGTGTTAGGAGGAAGTAGAATAGCTGGTTTAGGGAGCATGTCCACAGACCCAACCAAGAAGAAACCTCTATCATCTGTACTATATCCCTTAAGATCCAGCACTTTATAGGCTATATTCCCATTTCCATTATAAAAAACAAGTGAGTATCCGTCTAAAGATGCTCGTTGTCCACTTGTGTGATACAGTTCCACAAACTCAGTAGTGTCCAGTCTGGGTTGTCTGCATTGATCTCACTAATAATAAGGCAAGGGTCACTGGCAACGGCCATCACGAAGCAGAGGCAAGCCACAAAGGCCAATGTTACCTCCATCATGTTCAGCTCCTGCAAACAAAAAATGCACATACATATATGCACAAAAAGTAGATCTACTGTATGTAAAAAAAGATATAGTGTCATGCATAAGATATGAAAAGGTTTAGTAAATGAATTAAATGAGACAACAGTAATTGTGGGATAGGCGGAATAATAGTAGCAAGACATCTTTAGTCAGGCTCTGGCCTAGTTTTCTTAAAATGCATGACTAAAATCTATATTTTTCAAACTGAATTGTTTTTTGGACCTTTTGGAACTGGCTGGACTGTTGGAGAAGCTTAGGTTTTGCCGTGTACAAAGGAAAGACAAACTGTAATTTCTACCTGTAATGTTTTTGGATTTTGGTAAAGCTGATGTCTGCAGTTAGGGCCTGAATGACACTGTTTGAGCATACTTTGGGTTTTGACAAAATCTCTGAAAAACCTGAAGGTAACTGAACTAAAAATTGGGATTTGTAATAAAATAAAAGGCAAGCCATTTATTTAAGTTGGTGTGGTCAAAAACAGAGGATATGTTATATAGTCCACTCTGTAATAGATGGACAAAATCTTACATTACATAATTTGTATTCTAGAGAGTAATACATTTGATTTAGTAATCTATAAGATAATTTACTATTCAAAAGAAAGTTAGTATCTTGCCTTTTTCAGTTATTAATATTTAATTGTTTTTGTAGACAAAAAGTTTTGAAAAGCAGATTGAAGGTTCTATATTATGCAAATGAATTACTTTAACCATGCCAGAATGTTCATCAAAAAACATACCCAGAGTAGTGTTTGGTTTCAGTCGTAATTCTACACTATCAGGCTGTCTCCATCCTACCTTAGTGTAAATATGTGATGGCTTTAATATTGACAAGCTGCAATTTCAAGAGTACAACATTTGATTCTCGTGAAGGTGTGTAGTTTAAAAATACAGTGGAGTACTTCCTGTATTATCACTTAATGACATCACAAATTGAAGTAGATTTTTCAGTTTGAGAAAACACAGACAAAAAAAATGTATGTGTTAAACGTTTATGTAAGAATGAAACAAAACACAATTCCAGGCATGTTTTTGATGACATTATAAAGCTAGATAAAATGTGCAATACAGGCCTTTTATGTAATGTGGGAAACATGCTGTTGAGCCCAGCAGCTTCAGAAGCAGACGAGTCAATATGAATGACTCTTTATATGGCAGTTTTTGTCAGTGACACTAGAAGGCACGTCTGTGTGACTCATGTAGCCTATACTGTTGCGAAATCCTCAAAAAGCAGATGGAAACTTTCCAACACAACTTTTGATGGAACAGAGCACGAACAAACTAGGATATGAAAAACGCATATTGAATAAGTAGCCTAGCATTTTAGCTTAGACTTTTAAGTAGCCTACAAATCACTGTCTTTTCAGTCACACACTTATTTGCCAACTTGTCAAGTATGAAAATGTTGTGATGGTCAAACAACGGTTCGTACGTTGTTGAAAAAGTGCAGTAACATCAAATTAGCGCTCAAATTGTCCTTTCCTGTCTCCCCGATCTATTCCGGTCACGGATCATCCGCAAAACGTGCATCTTTCCGCTGAAAAACTCCTGGTCCCTGCTGCTTGTGTCTCTCTGAGCCCAAACACATGCGCCCTGACTTACCGCTCTGTGTGGAAGTCTCTGTGTGCTTGCTCTGTCTGTTGCACGGCCCAAAGTGCGCTTATTTAAGTGTCAAAACGTGCGATAGCGTCAGCAATAACATTGGTAAGGTGAAAGTTGTTCTCTCCGCCGCTCCCTTCATTGACAAAGCAGCACTTTCTTTCTCCCCTGGACTGTGGGCGGTCGGAGTGACTGAGGGGGTGATGCCAGCCAGGGGAAGCGCTTTTTTCACCAAGCTCCCCATTCAGCTCTGCGCAGCTGAATCAAAACACAAGAGAACGCAGCGAACGACGTCAGACTCACTGCTCAAAAGTGGCCACACAGTCTAGACTTAAAAATAGATATTACTTTCAGTTTAAATGCCCACAGTAATGTTATTGTGTGAAGCAGAGTGGTTTTCCTAGAAACCAGTCCAATAAAATGGGGTCCCTGACCCCATTTTTAAAACTGGGGCAGACCAAGTTCAGCTTAAAGGCTACATTAAAAAAAAATAAAAATAAAATCACATGCCGTTTATTTGTATTTTTTTCTTTTTTCTTGATCTAAATGAACACCCGAGTTAGATTACTTAAAGATAATGAGTGATGTTGGGTTGAAATTGTCCAGCTAACTATGCTAAAACTCATAATATAACTCTTAATGACAGCTGATTGGCTGCTCAAGAATATCACACCTTTTTCACTTTTCCATTTGAAAAACATTTTCTAAAGCTGCAAGTGAGACCACTTTATAAGAGCGGGGTAAGAGTTAGAGAGATTTAATATCCCACAAACAACCCATGCAGACTAGATACTTGTGACAAATTATAGGGATAATTAGGTTTTTAAATTAAAGTAGCACTTAAGGTGCAAAGTTTAGTCTTCAACTGCACTCATCAACCCAAAACATACTTCTACAAGCTAACAAATGGAGAATAGAGCCATTGTCAATATTTTTGACAGGTGGAAGCCAATGGTGAAATACTGTGAATTTATGGATAAGAACAAAGACTGTGTAAATCACATGCATCAAAACTCTCTCCATTTCAAAAAATGACTTGGAGTAATACAACATTAGGCCGATGTTTCACCTTACACTGCACACAAAACATTATTTTAAAATTGGGGCCAGCATCTTGACACAGATTTATGTCCCTGGAAAGAACTCAAAGAATGTGCAACAAATGGTCCAGTCATTTTGGCCACTTTCACTTAAATTTTTGCTTTAAATTCTTCAGTCTCACAAATGACTGTACACCAGGGAAAGGATGTGAAAGTGGAAATGGGCTCAAAGTATTTCACAAGTTCAGTTCTACTGCACACTTTCCCATTGTCAGTTTTGTCTAGTTCAGATTTACACCACATGATTGATTTCCTACTCCTACTTTTGTCTCTCTGTCAAAACAGTTGATTCTAGTTGATTATATGTATTTTTAGATAATTAACAGTAGTAGTATTAGTAGTAGCCTAGTATAATCAGTTAGTCAATCAGTATCACTTACCAGTAATAATCTCCGAGGGTACACAGCTCCTTAAACACAGTAACAACAGAAAAACTTTATTTTAGTGTTTACTTTTAAGAGGAAAGTCTCATTGCGTACTTAAAACACAAACTGAAGATTTACCTGGTTGAGTTGACTCATCATTTGTCTCCCTCCTGATCTATACAGTAATCATTTATTTATCTGAAGCACCTTGCATTTGTCATTAACTTCTTGAACATTTTTTTCTCAGGTTATGAATGCCCAATTGCATTAGCTTATTGCCTGCATACTTTACAGTCTTTATGCTGAAAATGAAAGAACAAGAACAACAGCATAATATTTTATGGAGTTGGACTATTATACTACTATAGTTAGAGCAAGGCTATTCCACTTATTTTTCTCAATGGCTGTGGTCTAGGCCAGATAGGGGAACAGTGAGTTATCACATCAAATTTTGTGGCCCCACAAAACAAAGAGAGAGTTAAAAAAAGGCTAGACAGCATTAACATTGCAACAACACATCATCAGAAAGGTAAAACTAACCTGTCTCACGACAGTTATTAAACTAGGACTACTGTAAACAAGTGAAAATCTATTCAAATATTTATATAAGATGGACTGTGGGGTTGGATCAGATGGTGTGGAGGTCCTTTTGTTGAGTAGGCTTGACAGAGAAAAAGAGCACAGACATATGGAAATGGATTTGAAGCTGGAGAAGTTTAAGTGAATGAAAGGTGAGAAATGCGAGGTGACAGTAGGTCAGTTCAATTGTGTAAAAATGCTTCGATTTTTTTTTTATTATTTCACTACTTAAATGCAAATGTTGATTTTTGTAAAATGCCTGTTTAATTGGGTACACAAGTGGCCATGTTTGTGAATCCGACTGTAGTTTTGGTGTCTGCAGTTTAATTTATATTTATTCTAATTATAAATAGCAGCGCCACATAATGTGATTGATGAATAAAAAGTAAGCCACTGACATGGATGTTATAGTAGCAATTTCAACTGTCTGAACAATTTTCTTTTCACAGCAGCCTATCTAAAAGAGCCTATAATATAATGTACCATAATGGTTTCCATCCATAACCATGAGTACCTAAACTCTTTGGCAGCCAAGATTAGCAGTTTTTTTTCTCAACAGGTCAAAACGTAAACTGTTGAAGTGTGCTGATGCCCAAATGTAAATTTGATTGGCCTTTTAAATGTTTATTTGAGGTGATGATTAAATTGTCTTGTGATACGTTATAGGGCAATCTAACTGATTTGGTGTCTTTTCAACACACATTTAATTAAAATAAAAAGATAGGCATAACAAATGAGCACCCTTTTATGGGCAAATTAGACCCTCTGCTGAATGATGTTTGGTCCGTGGGCCTCACTTGGGGCCCACCTGCCATGGCTATGTTGCACAGCAGATTTGCAAATTCAATGTCATGTTGTTTAGTGGATATTTTAATTGCATTTTAACATGTAATATGAAAATATATTTAGGTTTCAGTTAGTAACATGGACCCCTACAATATTGAAACAGGTTTTCAAAACGATGTTTTTGTTTTTCTTATTCTGTCAAATAAATCCTGCTTACTGAATGTCATCTGTAAGGTGAGGCTCTACCACTAGATGGCCTACAACCACACAGTACGAATGTAAAGTGCTTCTGAATCTTTTGCAAGCTTCATCATAGACGTAGCCTATAATGATGGGCTTGATGTCAGCTTTTGGAAATGAGCAAAGGAAGTGACCTCCGAAACTAGTTTCCCTTCAGACAGACTGTGGTATATCAGTGTTTTGTTTTGTTTTGTCTCGTCAAAAGGTCAGAGCAAATGTTAATGATGTCCACTTTCTATTTTCAACTTGAGCAAAGCGTTTTAACCAGGTAGGCCGTGTGGTGGGTGGCATCCACGTGTTTTCCAAAAGTCAATGAGGCCTAGGGCAGTTATTTAGATGTTTTGATGACTCATCTACCACTGAAAATAATTAGTCTGCCATACAAAGACTAATAATCATCTAATACAGCAGAAGAACCAAAAAGTAGCACTTTGTTGTGGAAAGAACTTGAACCCTGGAAACAAGGTTGCCATAATTTCAGACAGCAAAAAGCGAAAAGAATCTTTGGAAAAAAAAAAATCTAAACAAGTAACCTCAGTAAATAGCATAACTAAAATGTACATTTGTAATTGTATTTTATCATGAATAAACATTTGATAAAAGTGCATATTTCTGTCATTAGTGGGTTTAGTTTTGTGAATCAAACATGTAAAAATGACAAAAACATCATATTTATGCTGTCAAAGCGACTTTCCACAAAAAAGCTCATCCAAAAAGAAGCAAGGATTAAAGAACTAAGAACAAACCACCCAAAACCCAAAGTCTGCTGAGTGAGAGAGACCACAGAGGCATTTTCAGCAATTAAAGGGGAAATATTATGTCAAAACCTTTTTTTTTTGTTTCTGTCCTTGTTATAGCAGTGATCAGTCATTAGCGCACCTAAAATTGCATTTGAACTGATTCATGTATGTTTGAGTAATCTTGTAGCCTATTGTCCTGAAACAGTAGCTTAAGTGGTAAAAACAAATTGTTTTCACCTTCCTCCCTGCTCATGTCTGTATTTAGGCCTACTTGCACTTACTCAAAAATTAAGAGTCTGAGTAAAACATGCGTAACTGACATGTGTCAGTTACATTTTAAATTGAAGACATGGGGTTTTGAGACAATGCCTCTTTCTATTTCTTAGACATTTTATTTAAAATAATATAAAATACATGGATAAAGCACAATATGTATTTTTAAGCTTCAAAACATAAATTGATGACCTGGCTGAGCTGACACAAAATTTGTCACCCTGCTAATCTATTATAATTTTGTCTGAAGCATGTTGCATTTAACCTTTATTATGCAGGTTAATTTGTACACCAAGGGGGGGTGGGGGTAGCAGTGAAACAACACGAACATCGTCGTCACTTATGCAATGTGAAGATAAAAAAAAAAGATCAGAAGGACATTGATGCATTTCACATGTTGTTTTTTGAGGCCAGTAACAAAAATCTAATGTTTGCTTTTAGCCATGTTGTTACCTCATCAAAAACATGCCCAAAGTTGTGTTTTGCTCAAATAAAATAGTAACGGAACTGTATAGGTTCAAAGATGGGCAAATCCAAGGTTGAAAATGTTCAAAGTTTCTGTATTACCATCTAATGACATCAAGTGGAACGGCTTTTTTTGAAGTTTGAGGGAAGAACCTAAAAATGCAAGATTTTTGTGCTGAATGTGTGAAGGAAAAATGCCACAACAATCTTAAAAAAATCTCAATTAATAAAGTCTGGCATGACATTTGAACCCCTGCCTGTGTGATGTTACTGAAGCTTACAGACCGTTCAGTTCAAATTGTCATCATCACAACAGCCAGAACAATCTAGTCTGATGCTAAAAGGTAAGCTGGTGTTGGTCAGTATAGTAAAAAAAAACAGTGTCACTAATACTAGGAGCTGCAGTAATTATGACAGACTTTTTCTCTTCACAAAACCAATCAAAACATGACATTTGACATCCCTTGTGCATACTGTGGTTGTGTCCTTGTCCGAGCCTTTTCACCATTTCCAGTGTTGAATTACACTGGTGCATGAGAGTGTGTTGTTCTAGCTCATGTTGTCGTTGCTTCCCTATGTCGTGACTCATATTGTTGAACAAATTGACAGCCTGCATCATCTTTCTCTGACAAGCCAACACATCAGCTCAAGAGGATACGGCCACCAGCTGCCAGTCGCACACAAACGAACCCGCTGTCGTTAGGGACAGAAGCTCTTAACAAATGCCAAATGCCAATCAATATCATTTGTTTTCCTGTTGCTGTAACAAAGCTGTCTTTCCATAATTGACATCCTGTTTGCTGAAATCAATCGATGACATTCAGTCAGTCTGTGATGACATACTTGACCTTTGTCGGAATTAAATGAAGATTTGACGCCTTTTAGGATCTTGTGTTTAATTGTCTGCAGATGGTATTGCTTTACTTCACCAATGCTTGTCAAATCATTGGTCAAGCTGTAGCTCTTTTAATAGCCAAGGTAGATGAGGTAACTGAAATCACGAATGTATTGTGGGTGGCTTGTTGAGAAGTCACCTTTCACTAGTAGCGATGAGACAAGATTCAGTTGCCGCAAGATTATGCACACATGAAAATGATCTGCATTTGACTTGGTACAATGGCTTCTCAAAATGTGTGCTCATGTTTTTGTGTGTCCAAGAATTGCTAGAAATAACAGCAAAAACATAAGATAAAACGAATTCAAATCAACTATTGTCATTAGGTCAATTTTACTATTTACAATTTATATGTACTATTCTCTTGTTGAAACAATTGTGTCTTATTAAATTGTCTTTTGTCCTGCCCCATTCACTACATATCAAGTCATAATCGTAAACTATCCAAACTTGCATGTTCTGCATTTTCTCACTAGAGCATTCCCCACCTTTTCTACATTAGTGACCACAAAAGCTTCCCCTGTGCGCCTCCAGCTAATTTCTCACTTCACTAGTTTGAACAGACCTAAAAAGTGAAACTTACAGAAGACAAAGCTGGTTCTGCATTTTGCTTCACCTTGTGTTTGAACTGCTGTGATCTCCAGAGGGAATAATGACCACAAATTGAACTGCATTGCACCTGCATTGGTCCTATGCTTCCAGCACGTGTGTGTACTCCACGAGGCCAGTGCACTGTTTGACAATGATGAATAATGTGTAAATGTGTTCCTCCTCTCGGTCTTGCAGGCAACAGAAGAAGCATTCTACTATTTCCTCACACTTTTTCCTGCCTTGAAGAAATCTCTCAAAGAAGCTCATCAGCATTCAACATGCATCACCAGCTCGCTACATCCAATCACGTGTGTACACAGAGTGCGCTTGTGTGTGCGTTTGTGTGTATGTGCATGTGTGTGAGTGGGAATAATGTGCATTTTTGTCCATGATGGAGAATTCCCTCGACTTAAGACCTCAAGTTTAAAATGCTTAAGAAAATCAGTGTGTGGATATAAAGTGTGGAACTTTTAGGTCAATATGGAGGATACGTTTTAAATGCAAATGTGGGTTAATGTGGCAGAAACCCCACTAGCAGATGCATGTTGGATTATTGATCTAAGTGCATCTCATTGCAGAGCACTTCTATGTTAGAATTTACTCTGCGTATAATCTTGGTTAATCAAAAGTGTTAGATCCATAGGAGGACAAGGGGTGAAAATAGATAGAGCAGTCCTGGTCCATGAGTCGATTTTTTTTTTCTCCCCCAAGATCGCAGCCGTGTTTGATACCCAGTTCCCATGGCAACGGTGCGACCGCGGTGCACCTGACCTACATATGTGCAGAATGTACACAAACCCGTGCAATCCATCTGCCGCAGCGACTGTGGTGGCCGGTGAGGGAGTTTGAGTGGATATTGTGAGAGAAAATGAGAGCTGGATGGTTTTTGTCTAGCTTCAAGAGCTGTCAATGAGTTCAGCCCACAAAGACACTGAGTCACATTGATTACAGCTGTGTTCTTGAAAAACAGCTAATGTGTAGCTTACATATCTACACTATCCTTTGTTTTTCTCTGCTTTGGAGTGTGGCAAATAGATAAATTCCTTAAGTCTAATATTTCACAAACACATATATTGCATTATTCTATTTTCTAATCTTGCTGATCGAAATTAAACAACTTTTCAAAAATCTTTTATGCAAGCCTGATTAGTCATCTGTATGACCAAAATACCAATCTTTCCTCAATGTTCACTGCAAATATAACACTAGAATAATAACTTCTGACATGGCCAAAAACATGTAATTCTAATCATTAATTAATACACTTGATTGCCCAGGTTTTTTTTTGTCATATCACGGCTCCCACAAATAATCATGTCGTTTAAAAAGTTACATCCGTGGGTTACTGTGAGTATATTTATTTCTTCTGTTTGTGTGCAGACTCTGGAGACCACGCTGGCCCACTTTTTACCCAAATGAATACATCTGCAAAATAGAAGAAACTGGGCCGAGATGATCGTCACAGTCCAGCTGAGTAAATGTTTGTTGAAATGCATGCACTTTCTTATCCTAATTTTATCAAAGCCTTGTAATGGAATTGTCAGCAAGTGACGAACACAAGGGCATCATCAAAACATGGACATATAAGACTGTTCAGATACGTTCTTGTGTTTTGTTTTTTTTAACAATTATTCAGAAGGAAAATGATTCACCAGTTGACATAACACTATAAGTTGCCAAACAAGCTGTGTGACCATGTTTTCTATTTCTTGGATTATATACAAAAGTTAGCCACCTCATGATTCCTGTTTTTGCCAGCAATTATTTTTGAGCAGTAGGGATTTAATTTATTGTTAGAAATTTGAGGTGCTATTATGGTCTTTACATCAGACAGTTGTTATAGGAGGTGTAGGGTATACCAAAAAGTAGGACTTCACTTCTTCAGCAGAAAGAATGTCTTCTGAAGGAAAACTGATGAGTAACAAACAATGTTATGTTCATAGATTAATAATATGCTGCTTTGTTGTTTGTAAGGGTCATCTTTAAAAGTGGTAGTGATAGTCAGTAATACCAAAATGCAATTTTCTCATGCCGTATCTTTTGATACAATTTTCATGTCACCAACTTTAAAAGAGGTTTCAAGGCCAGTGGGAACATACAAGATGTTTGCAGAACAAGTTCAGTGTCTTCATTAGCATGTCTCTCCGTATATGACTCTACTCGTCTTGACGGAGAATAAATGTGTCTCCTGGGATGTGAGACAGACAAGAAAACACAGAACTGTAATTAGTGTCTATTAACAGCTCTTAATTAGACTGAACCTTATGAAGTTGCACAGGCCTAAAGAAAACTAGTCAGTCAATGTGTTGGTTTAGGGTCCAGGCTAAAGATAAGATAAAAATAACCATTTATGATCGAAACATTTTTTTTTGTATATTTTAATGTCTAAAAGACGTTATCATTGTTAGAAACTTGTTTTACGGAGACACACAATGTTCTTAATAACTGAGTATTTTGACACCATTTTATCTCAATGGCAGTAAGAAAATAGACAGTATACAAGAAATGTGATAAAATCAAAATTGTCTTTTGCCTAATTGCCCAGGCCTACTTTGATTGTAAAATGGTGTTGCACTAAAGTAACAGCATTTCTTAAAAGATGCTCCTTTCTCATGGAGAAGATATGTCAGGAATGTTCCACAATATTAATAAATTGTTTTTAAATTATGCTCCAAAGAAATCTTAGATACAATAACCTACATTACTGGGCTGCTTTTGAAAATTCTGAAAAACTGACAAGCTTTTACAATGGATGTTTCAACATTAATCATTAAAGCTTGTTGTTAACTGTTTTTACCCAATCAACTTAACTTCTCTAAGGTGTCAATTGCCACCTGAGTCATATCTTGCATACATGATTCACGCACAAGGAAAGTTACATAGTGCACCTTTAAATCTAAACCATTTGTGCTAAAATTCAGCTTTATTTGCTACGGACTCTACCTGTATGGATGGCTCAGGACATACACACTTGAGCTTTATTGTAATTAATTATCAGATCATTTATCCCTTATGTATATTTTCTTAATTAGTCTTGAAAATTGTTCATCCAACTTAAAAAACGCATATTTCACTGTAAAGTAAAACCACTCATGTTTACAGCAGCCCTCTTAATCAACGCTTGGATGTGCCCAGACTTGCCGTGTGGAAATTATATTCATTAGTGCTGAGGCTTGGTGAGAAAACTGTTGTTTATCCTGTGAAATAAAACCACTAGTGCATAAAACACTCAAATACAGTAAGTACGCTCTTACTTTAACCATTAAAAATGGCCAGGGTGCTAAAAATACAGTAAATAGTGGTCTGACCAGAATACATTTATGGTCAATTTGAGGTTTTGTTTTTTGCCTCTTTTGTATGTGAAAAGATTGCTGTTGATAACAATCTAACCAATAAATCAAAATCCAATTCACCCACTCAATACATAACTGCAGGCAAAGAAAGTTACTGAAAGAATATGTTTGTGAACGCGTCAACATGAGCTGACCAGTCAGTTTAGGACAAAATCCAAAGCTTGAAATGTAAGCGAGAGAGATTCAATTAGACAGCAGACAACAGGCGCTGAAGAGAAAATATTTGGTCCTCTTTGCAAAAATAATTTGGTTAAGATAATGTTGGCTCCAGTTACACATAGGTCTGGAAATCACCATAAATGTGTCTCAGCTGAGAGCTTTAAGTGTAGCTTTTTGGGGGTGAAAAATCAAACGCTTAATCTCATTCAATTAGAAAGTCAAAACATTAGCTTGGGGCACTCATCATCGATTTACATCAGTTTTGCCCCCTCCTCATGCTGAGCCCCTCATAACCCCCTTTTAAAATCACTCTGCATTTACCAAAGCCACAGTCGACGGCACGGTGGCAGAGTGGGTATTGCTCTTGTCTCTTTCTGTGTTAAGTTTGCATGCTTTTCCCGTATCAAGCATGTTAAGGACTATACTCCAGCTACTGCTCCTGAGGAAATACCCCGGCCCTACAGGGACAATACCACCTTCCAACCTGTTCCCTGCGGCCTGTGCACAATTGCTTGGCATACCCAAATGATATTGCTTATTAAAAAAGAGCTTACAGTTCATACGCTGATGTGACACATCATTTTAAAGTTCAGGCCTTTAAGATTCTGGAAATATGCACATATGCACTTATGCACATCCTCGCCTAAATATTTTCAATTTTGAGAGGCTGTGGAAAATATATGCTTCATTTATGTTTATGACATGCACCACACTTGATGTTTGTTGTGTTGACAACAACTGTGTATAGTTTCAGATAAGTATTTATTTATACTTTTTCAATGAAAAGGTTTTTCGGAACAAGCTATCTAAATATGTGCCAAAAGAATTTAGCTCACATATACCATAAAGCTTGCATTATTATGTTTTGGTTGTTTCAAATTCCCATCCAAGCTGATGTTTTTACAAATTTTCTAAAATAAATAAATTAAAACATTAAAACATTTTGTTGTTTTTGCTGTGTCAAATCTAATGTATAATTATGTACAGGAATCATGTCAGTGAAAAACAGTTCTACATAAAATCCATTTGAGAAGCAACTCACATGACTGGTCCTCTTCATCAGCCATTGTCCAAGTCATCTTCATCAGCTGTGTCCAAGTCATCTTCATCAGCCATGGTCCAAGTCATCTTCATCAGCTGTCCAGTCACCATGGTCCAAGTCATCTTCATCAGCCATGGTCCAAGTCATCTTCATCAGCTGTGTCCAAGTCATCTTCATCAGCCATGGTCCAAGTCATCTTCATCAGCTGTGGTCCAAGTCATCTTCATCAGCCATGGTCCAAGTCATCTTCATCAGCCATGGTCCAAGTCATCTTCATCAGCTGTGGTCCAAGTCATCTTCATCAGCCATGGTCCAAGTCATCTTCATCAGCTGTGGTCCAAGTCATCTTCATCAGCCATGGTCCAAGTCATCTTCATCAGCTGTGGTCCAAGTCATCTTCATCAGCCATGGTCCAAGTCATCTTCATCAGCTGTGGTCCAAGTCATCTTCATCAGCCATGGTCCAAGTCATCTTCATCAGCCATGGTCCAAGTCATCTTCATCAGCTGTGGTCCAAGTCATCTTCATCAGCCATGGTCCAAGTCATCTTCATCAGCCATGGTCCAAGTCATCTTCATCAGCCATGGTCCAAGTCATCTTCATCAGCTGTGGTCCAAGTCATCTTCATCAGCCATGGTCCAAGTCATCTTCATCAGCCATGGTCATCTTCTCACTGTGTCCAAGTCATCTTCATCAGCCATGGTCCAAGTCATCTTCATCAGCTGTGGTCATCTTCATCAGCCATGGTCCATCTCTGTCACTGGATGGTCAAGAAGAGGACATGGCCCTCCTTCTCCAACTGGGACTGGGGAAAAGCAGCACTCTTAGTACATTATTTAGCTTACAATAACAATATTATTATTATTATTATTATTATTATTATTATTATTATTATTATTATTATTATTATTATTATTATATTTTTTTTTTCATTTAATTTAGTCAGTCAGTCAGAGTCAGCATGTCATAATTTACTTTCAGCAGATGCATAATTATTATGCACACAAAAGTCATACAACAATAAATATAAAATAAAGCGTCATAAAGTATAGTTTCCAAAGCAAAAAAATATTTGATATATTACTCACAAATTAAACCAGCCTGGTCTTTTCTCCCTCTTCTCTCATCTAAATCATTCTTTGTAATAAATATATCCAGAAAAATAGCGTGAGCCTCATCTTACAAAACACTATCTGGCTTCAATTTTGCTTTTAGAGTGGTATTTTTCGGAAGTAAAAAGAAGCTACGAAACTTCTATAAAAAGTGCTTTGTAAAAAGCGCTGGTTCGCCATCTTGAATGAAGCCGTAACGTCTTTCCCATTACGCATGAAAAATCCGGAGCGCAATCCGTTTCTATTGTATCCATCTATCGTTGTAAAGCCAAGGATTTGGCCTGCTATTTTGTCTGTTCATTACGGTAAATTGACTTACGCAAAAAACGCAGCTAAAGGGATGGTAGCCGTGCGTAAAGCTAAGGTAACATGGGAGCGCTTGTTGTGTTCAAAGGGACGTACCAGACGAACCCACTGCGGTTACATGATCAGGGAAATCAGGCTAGACTAGAAAACCAGACTCTACTTGGTTTTCCCCTCAAACCGGTTGGACCAGTTTTGCTCCTGTTTACATGCACAAGAGTAAACCAATTACCCTGGAGAGACTGGTCCTGGTGTGTCAGATTCACTACTACATGATTGAGGCTGTAATTAGTTGAACTACTTTAACATTGTTAATGTTTAATTTTATTAGCTGTTTTTTTATTCTGTCTGTAAAATGACACACAGTTTTTTTCTGGAACATGTAGGACTATTTTAAACATGTAGAACAGTGTTAAACATATAGTTAAATGTGAGATTGTGTGTGCCACTTTGTGCAAGGCACTTGATACTTCTAAAATTCTCAATATTATCTAGATTGTGCAGTGGACAGGGCTTGTGAGCATGCTCAGTTGCATTTGTTCAGCTGCAGACCGATTGTCTGTTTACATGAGTCTGAAATCAGGCACAATCGGTCGGGACCACGGGCACCAACTGGTTTTCCGAAAACCGGTTTACAGCTCCTCAATAGGTCTGCCCGGGTTTACATGCACTTTGGAAAACCGGTTTAAATCGGACTAGGCTAGTTATCCAGTTTTCCTGGCCTCCATGTAAACGCCCTGAGTGTTGGAAAAACTTATGGATGGTCTCATTTTATAGCTAAGAATGAGAGTAAAAGAAAGACACAACATGTCAGCGCTCATGAGAGGCAAATCGCTTGCTTTTGCTGGATAAACTTTGCATTGTGTGCTTTTACGGACTTTTTAACAGAAGAGAAACGCTGTTTGCTGGGTTATTTCTTCTGAAGAATTTACTTTGAGGGGATGATGTTTTTCTGCAAGGTATCACGGACAGAATGAGTGCAGTTGACTGTGGATTGACCCAGAACTGACTAAAGAAAGAACCCAGCACAGCACAAAGGTAAGAGAAGCGATAATCTCAAATGTAATATGATTGTGGAATATTGGTTATTTCTTGATGGAATGGATTGTTGTATGAAAACAAATCACATAGTCGTTTTGTTGAGAATGTAAGCTTTACAATGATGTAACTCGCTGTTACTGAAAAAATAAGCGTGTCTGTGAAATGGCACGCTTATTTAAAGCAGGGTTTCCCAAACTTTTCAGATCGGACCCCCAAAATAACTATGTTACCAACTTGCGACCCCCACAGTAAAATAAAATAGATCTGTGACAATATCAAGTTACAGTACCATTTCAACCTGGACAGACTCAAACAGACAAATGATGCGATTAATAATGACATTTATTGTTACAGGTTTGGCGCTTAGCCCCGGCAGAAACAATGTGCATGCGATAAATGATGAGCTGTTGGAGTAGGAGATTTCCCCCGGAGCCTAGACACTGGTGGTGGTTGAGAGGAAGAAGGTGGAAGTTGAGGTGGAGATCGGGAGGAGGAGGGTTGCGATGAGATGAAATGACGCTTGCGACAGCTGAAGCCAAGTGCTCTTTTGAATGTGGCTCTGACGCCTGATAGGCTGAGAAGGAGGAGGAGAGCTGAAGCGATTGAACAAGCTGCGCAGGGCGAGACATGATTGGATCTGAGATGAAGCGCAGGTGTGCTGATTACTGAGGCAGAAGCTCCTTAGCTCCATTTCAATAGGCTTAAAATGCATTTATTTCAGTATATTATTGCTTTATATGACACAAATTCTGTCTAATATGATGCTTCAAAAAAAACAACAACAAAAAACTGTTTCCACACCAAGTCAAAAATGTAAAATAACATTATAAAACTATTTCATGACCTACAGATTTTGCTTCGGGGTCCCGACCCCCACTTTGGGGAAGTGATACATTATGTAGTTCTATCTAGATCCACATCTCTTGCTCTCTCTGGTTTGAGTTTGCATGTGGGTTCCTTCCATCCACTTAAAAAATTGACAACACTGTAGCTTCCTGTAATAAATGAATAAGAGAGTGAATGATTTTCTTTCACGGCCAATGTCCAGAGTGTTCCTCATCTAAGGCACAAAGTCACTGGGATAAGTTTCAGTCACTTGCCCGCCCAAACAGGAACTAGTATTAATATAACTAAATACATTTTAAAGACTGTCACACTGACAGCGAGAGGCGTGCTTTTTTGTGAGCATGCTGCTCACTTCAGGCTGCATCATATTCACAACAGAGAAAAAATGCAGTCGCTTGTTTTATAAAGTAAGAAAGGAAATTACACGGACCTTTGCAATGAGATATAGTCCGTTTATGAATATTTTTAACTAGTGCAAAAGAAGCCAGTGTTCTCAGTTTTGCAGAAATAAAAGGCCAAAATAGTAGAGACTAGAGAATACTTTTGTTATCATGTGCACAGCTTAACAGCCAAATATCTTTGCTTTAGTGTTTACTTTCCATCGAAACCTTTGCAACAGAAAAGCGTAGTGTATCTCACTTTGACCATGATTCACTCTGACAACTTCCACTGCCCTTTTGGAGATTATTTTGAAGTTCAGCTGCGTAAAACCTGGGTTATAATAATTAACATAGAGCTCATGAGAGAAGAGCAACCTTTTTGAGCCTCTATTAACATTTAATGTTGTTAGCTGGAGAGAAATTATGCCGTCATCGACAGCATTATATCAAGCTCATATTGCATAAAAAGTGAACTTAAAACCAAGAACATGATATACTTTCAGAACAAATCCTTCTTTCCTTTATCTGTAATTGTTATTGCATCATAGTCAGAATATCTGAATTTGTTCAACAAATTTAAAGTAATAGTATGCATAAAATACAGGCCCATCCATTACCCACAAACTGCTTTAAAGCACATACGCAAAATTGACTTTTTATGCCTGTTGGACCATTGCTTCCTCGTCAAAAAGCTGAAGTTTTGTCTGTGAAATATCTTTCATTCATCCCCTCTGACCCCAGAAATACTTTTCTGAATGTCCATGATCTGTGACATCATCTCTACATCTCTAAGATATTCACACAGTTTTTAAGTCCATAAACTATTTAACCTTGTCTTGAGCATTTGCATATCAGGCAAAATTTGATTTGATTGTTTCCTCTGAGTCATTTCTATTGAAGCTCTAACTCGATTCCTGATGTGGGAAACACATGACTTTCATATGTGCTTTAGTATACTTTTTATTGGTTCCAAATATTCCAAATTGACCTTACTTTTCCTTGAGACATCTTCTGCCTCTTCTCATTATAAATGCATTGCAAAAAATAAAAATTAATCCATTTTAGACTTGCTTCATTTCCTCCCAGCTGGCCACAGGAAACCATTTTGCTGTTTCTTATGAAGACAGTGTTTCTGCGTTTGAGACTTCATACTATTAGCAGGGAAAGCAGTTTTCCACACTTTCATCTCAGCTCTTCGTTGTTGTTACCGTTTTTGCTACTGAAAACACCTCTGATTTAGTGTTTTTACTTGTGGTGTTACTTTGCATTCGGATTAACAGGGCTGATTTGTCTCTTTTCATTAAGACTATTTCCATTCATGCATAGTCAAATGTTTTTTTTTTTCCTGAGGCTTTTGACAGTCCACAAAGTACCACAATACCATCTGTGGGTTTCTCTTGCTGGATGTACATTTCTGCCTGACTAAACACACCTTTTGGAATGCAAATATTGGCCGGGGACAGTTTTAATGCATGCACACAAACATTCTTGACAATTCAATAGTGGCTGCAGAAGACAGAAGGAGAATTTATAATACTTTTGATCCAGTTTTCACGCATGTTTCAGTTTGTGATGGAAAAATCCAGTTAGCGCTTCTCACGCCATTTTCAATAATTACTTTCACAACACAAAGGTGAAGCTTTTGTTTCACAGCACTGGGCTCAAACTAAGCGTGAAATCACCCAGTAACCCTCTTACTTTTGAAAATCTGTTCCATCAGCAAAGTAGGCCTACATTCTTTAATTCCAGAGTGCCTTTGTGATCTATTCTTGCTTTCTCATAAGCTACTTCTAAATTCATTCAACAACAAATAACACGAGAACAATTTAAATATGTTTTATTCTGGTCTTAGCTACTCTAGTTGGGCCAGACCTTTGAATTCACTTTTGCAATACTCATCACAAAAATGGCACATAACAATGGCACATTTTTCTGACATTTCCGCAGAGAATGGAATATCTTACTCAGTTAGTAATTACTTGTATACACTTTGAGTCAAGCAAGAAATGACCCTGCGATAACATGCCACAGACAAATGCTGAGTTCGACGCTGTTCTAAGCCTTTCGTGTGCTTTGTTCATCTGTGAAAAGAACCCAGCGAAAGAAGCATGGTGGGCTTGCTTGGACAATGATGAAGAAAATAACTTTGAGTCACAAATGGTCTGTAAAGTAAACTATTTCTTTGTATTGTCAGCTTTTTCAGGCTTACAGTTAACTCGAAGAATACTTGAAACTTCAGAATCTCTTGATATTTCTGACAGTATTCATATTGTCAGTTGGTGTACCTCCCTCAAGTCCAAAACACAACAAATCCCCATATGCTTTTGTAACAGCTGTTCCAGAAACTTAAAAAATATGTTGGTTTATGTAAGGTCATACTCAAACTTGTTTATTTTTCCTCCAAGTTGAAATGTAAGTCTAGATTTTCACACTAAGAATCTAAAAATATTACCTTCCTCCTTGTGAATTGGATTCTTCAAGGTTACACGGCTATTACTTGAACTGGAGTCCTGCCTCGGGCTCATGTCTGTCAGCACAAATGAATCGATTGTGTTGTGGCCTCATGACAGCGCTTGATTGGTCACTGCCCTGGAGTGCAGGAGTGCAGTGAGGGCCCTGATTGGCTGCCTGTGGCTTAGCTGAAAGTGATCACAGTAGAATTTGCTGGGTAATATTTCTGAACAGTTTTGGTGAGTCCCTTAGCTCCAAGGTCATGGGTCTGTAATCCTCACAGCATATTCAATCAGGACTGACAAATTGAATCATGTTTGAGGTTGATAAGTTCACCACCTGGGTCTCATTAGAATATGGAGTTTTCAGTTCAAGTTTTTGCAGTTTTATACACTATTATGGACACCCTTGGTACAAGCATATACTGCAGTGACACTAAAACATGTAAGGTAACCTGCTTATACCCCCATGTCATAAGAAGATACCCATTGAGTTTAACTACGGTAGTCATTTAAAATCACTGGTTTGGCCAACACAGACACTTCATATTCAGTTAAAGGTCAAGGTTTATTAAGATATTATCCATTTACATTAAGTACAGTGGCAGAAATGCTTGTATCAGATTCTGTGGCTTTACAGCTGTAGTCCTGGGGAAAACGAGAAGGGAGGCGCTACTGGACAAACCAGAACACCTGGAGGAAATCTACTCAGACACAGGAAAAACATGCAAACTCCATATAGAAAGGCTCCAGGCTGGCCAGGAGGCAAACCTTCTTTGCCTCCTGGGGCACTAACCACTAGGGATGGGACGATTCACTTAAGTCACCGTTCGATTCAGTTGTCGATTTTGCAGCCACAATTTTCGGTTGTCTTCGGCTTTTAATCTATATTAAAAATTTTTTACCTAAAGACACAAAACAAACCATATATATATATATATATATATATATTTTTTTTTTGTCAACATTTGAACAGTAAACAGTAATATTTATTGTCCTTGTTTAGAGGTTCTCACCTGTCAAACATACAAATTCACATTCAGTCATGTCTTGCACAATTCACGTTTGTTTCTTCAAACATCATGGCTATTATTGTGTGTTTTATACAACTACAGAGTGAGTGTGTAACTCAGTGGCTGCATGAGCAAAACGGATAAATTCTGGTCTTTCGATTGGATCGCTGCATACTTTAAATGATTTTTGAAGTTTTTAAACTTTTCTAGCCATAACCATGTGCCACATGTTGCTGATTAGTTTCATCAAAAAGTGCACAAAACAAGCTTTCTATTAGTCTGAACTTATTCTTGTGTCAAACCTGACCAACAGTAACTAATACAATTGTTCACATTGCTAAAATGTAGGTTTATAAATATTTTAATGTTTGCACTGTAAGATTTTTTAAAAATAGAATTTTGCACTATTCGTCATTACCTTTTGTGCAACAACTCAAAATCTGTGGAGGGAAAGTAGCTCATTGATAAAATTTGGTGCTAAGCAGCATCTTCTCTTTTATAAGATAAATTGACAATTAAAAATTAAACTAAACGACCAGAGTGTCACAATGCTGTACTTAGGAATCTTTAGATTTTGTGTGAATGAGGGCCTCTTTAGTGATAGAATTAGTTTTTGTTATATGCATATGTTTTAGGTGAATGGCTAAACCCAGAACACAAACAAATCCACTCAGACAGTGATAGAACACTGCTTAGAAGCACAGAATGGCCCCATCTGGTCATACAAAGTGATCCCAGCACCTTCTTGCCATGAAACGAGCCTGATAACGACTCAACCCTTTGCCCCAGACATATATTGACTTCTTCAATGAGGTAAGAGCCACAAACGGCTCTTAATCTGTGTCAATCAACCAGCAGTTCCCTTTAAACTCCTTGAACTGCAGCTCCATGTCCCAGTCCCTTGATACTTGTCCACATTATAGAGCAGGCAGTCCATTTTGTTGCATCTTTCCAGGGATGCTGTGCTGGTGTTGTCTGTACACAGCTGATGTTGCATAAACAAAGAACAAACAGCTGTGTTATGTGATCACATCGCCTGCAGTGAGACCGTGCAATGCGCCTCTTAAACAGTTAATAGCAGGACTTAGCATGCCAAGTGTGGTCAAGCTGTTCATGTTTTGTTAAAAAGACCTGCTATCTTTGGGAGCGTTCTCACACTTCTCGCTGTGTGGTGCTGCTGTTAACTTATTTAAAGCATTGCTAAAATAGCCCTGGTTCTTTGAGAAAGCTATAAATCTCGCTGAGTGCTTACTTTTGCATTTCCTATACACTGAGCTGAATTTTCTTGCACAATTAACCTCATCACCTTTTCTGCATTTGCGCTCTAGTGTTACCATGGTGATTTCAGCCACCAACAATGGCAATTTATTGTGTAACAGTTGAGTTTTGTTCAGGGATCCCACGTTGACTGGATGCCAAATAGTACATTGTTGGAGGTGTCCGCAGGCTGTTGGTATTCTGGGTGCATTTCACCAGATGCATTCTCCGAGCTGAGCCAATAAGAGCTGACAAGTAACAAGGCCTGGAAAATGTTGTTGCTTTTACTTGAGCACAATCTCACCAAATGTTTCATGACAAAGAGCAAACAACAAATCTGCAGGGTTCAAAAGAAACATAAAGACATAAAGCAATTTTCTGCCAAAAAAAAATTCTTGATTGTTGACTTGATTAGGTCAGGTACTAAATTAAAACTAATTTCAAATGATTTTTTTCCCAGCTCTTATTAATGTCCTGACTACGTCTATATCTCGTTTGTTCACTAAGTCCACTAAGTTTGTCTGTTGTTGTTAGCATCGTGGCTAACTCTTGTCACCATACCCAGCACGTCTTGCTATTTTTGTATATATTTTTGTTTATATTTTGAAGGAAGCAAAATGGAGTATAGTAGCCTATCTTTAAAGATGAATTTGGTAGCATTTATGTTGTTGTTGTTTTTTCGGAGACACCTGGGGCTTGTACTTCGAACCTGGATTTGTCATTAGAGGGGTAAGTTTGGAGTTAAACCTGGTCAGGCAGTACTACAAAGTACGTAGATCACTTTCCATCGGGGTAGATTCAACATGCCGTGAACACAACCTCTTCCAGACTAGGGTAAGTTTCCTTAAAATTTAATCTGTGACCAATCAGAGCCAAGAATCTGGCAAGTGTTGTCTGTGGCGAAAGCCAGAGGAGAGACAGGAGCAGAAATAAGAGAAAGTGCGAGCCACAGTCTATTCTTTTATCAGCATCTTTTCCTGCAAACTTTTTCTAATCTGGAAGATTAATGCAGCCCAAAAGTGCAGTTTTTGCTGATTTGGTTCCAACAGTAAATTCTCTATAGTAAACTTTATTCATTCCCTGGCGTAGTTTGATCTGTTGAATGTTTCATTTATACTTTATTCTTTTTTTATGACAAATGATGCTTTCTCCGTGGCATAACTTGCATGATTGGTCACTCATGTGTCGACTTCTCATGAAGCTGCATATATTTTAGTATATCTCTTTGTAATATTAGGTATTTTATCTTTAAACTTTTAAACTTTTCAAAGCCATGTGAGTCACTATAGGACTCTTTGGGATAACACCTGATTAGCTGTGCAGAGGGTGGTTTCACTTTTGTGACTGAAAAATGGTTCTAGTGTTGTGCAAGTGGACAAAAAACATGTGAAACTATTGATGTGCCAAAGAGTTTGTGATGGTGAGAGATGATGATACTTTCTTTGTTATTGCATGCCTCTATACGGTGCATGCAAGATTAGATTTCTTGTGGGGCAAAAAAAAAAGTTATCTTATTGTTTATATTCTTAGCAAATCCATATCATCTCCATGGAAACAAGTAGATGATGGTCCCCCTGCCAGAAAGTATAGTGCACCTTTAAGATTCCTGATTTCCTGAAAATATATTTAGGTCTACAACATGTAAAATGCTACGTTGACTATTTTCTGATTAAATGTGACAGCTGTGACTAAGCTCGTCGCAAGGAAGCTAACCACACTGTTGATACGACTTAGTATTATAATTGTGGTAATTTTAGTTTGAGGGTGTCCTACTTAACAGTGACATCACTAGACACTGACAGTGGGAGCTGAATCACCCCATCACTCCACTAGAGAACTTCCTGTTTGGATAGGCCTGCACCCCGGTAATGAAAGAGGAATAATATGCGTGTGTCATTTTGCACAGGATGAAATGGAGGCGCAGGAAGAAAACAACTATTATACCACTCGTAAAAATCTGTCCAATAACAAAGCAGGAACATTAGAGACACTCGGAGTTGTGCAGCCAGCTGTTCTGCTTCAACCTTTTCCTCTCCTGTGTGTGGTGTGCGTGTGGCTCCGGCTGGCTCACACACTAAATGGGTCAGACAGGGAGAGCGTGGAGGGACACACAGCTGCAGACTCCGAAAAGGGCCAAGGGAACAGGAAGTGAGTGGGCAAAGAGAAGGACACTGGGCGCTTGTTGAAGATGTGATGAATTTGAATGAAAAGCATCTGAGTCCTAATGGTTGTTCAAGTGCAGTGTCATTATAGTGCTGAAGGCTCAGACTAATAGACATGAATGCAGGTTAATCTGTGTAGTGTTACACAACCGAAAACCACAAAATTCGAATTAGCTTTAGTACTGATGTTAGTTAAAATAGTTAGGGAAATAGTTTGAGATCAAGAGTAAAAAAAAGAAGTACACCCTTTTGATTGAGAAAAAAAATGCAACAAAATCATTTTTTTTAATTGATTATATAACATTGAAATAAGAATTTTATTGCTCACAATCAAGATATTGTTAATGACTTAATAGTATAGCTGTTAAAGTAAAATCGCAGATACTTAATATAACTACAGCCAAGATTTGTTTATTGTTTGGTTGGTTGATTTGGGACAGTGCATATTAAGGCACCCATGTACAATATTATAAGAAAAGATATCATTTTTTGTCTCCCACAATGGGGAACACACAGTTCAAGAACAGCAGGGAAATAGAAACATGCAAGATAATGATTTTAAAATAGCCAAAACAGACTAAAACTCTTACAATAAGTTGCTGTTATGGGTGAGCACAGTGCAGTAACTGACAGAATGAATAGAATGGCAGCAATATACAGTATTATAGTATTATGTACAATATGACAATGATAATGAACAACTCCAGCATATGGGCTTGATAAATAGCCACATGTAAATATGTCAGGTTCTAGCAAAGATGTTCACCTTTCTAGGCAGGTCACAGAAAACATTACAAAACATTGAAATAAGACAATTCAAAGCAAAAAATAAATCTAGTTAAAAGTGCTTGCCAACTTGAGGATAAGACATCCATTGCGTATAAGCTGCAGTTTGAATGTGGATGGAGATGGACATTCACTCATTGTACGAGGCTGAATATTCCAATAATGAGTCCTTTTGACAGAGAGCACAGTTTGTCCAAATGTAGTGTGTCTGTGTGGTACCTCACAGTGTCCTCGAGCCGTGGCCCTGGTGCAGCCTACTCACTGTCTTTGGTTTAATGAAGGCCATCAGTGCAGGGAAGCCAGTCTATGAAGAACTTTGAATATAAAACATGAGTTTTAAAATGAACAAAATGATATACAGTATGTAAAAAAAAAACAATGCTGGTAAACAAAACTATTGAAACCAGATACCTCTGAAAACACAAAAAGTATATATGAAGAAAAACAAAAACAAAGAACACTTTTTGACTTCTTGTCAAAAAGGATGTTTTTGAATTGGTATTGAAATCAATGTCAAATATGAAGTTTTTTCCCTTCTGTGATAATACTTTGTAGAGATCCACAATTTTGCTTTGTGTTTTCTCTGTGTTGGCGGATGTCAGAGTTCAATATAAACTCAGGAAAAAGAAGTATTTTTTACATAATTTTACACTAATTTTTACTGTGTGTGCTAATGTTATTTACTAAAAGAAAACATTTACTCACTGCTCAAGCCTAATCCATTGGGCTTTGTCTTCAACCTTGTGCTGGCTGTTAGTAAGTGCACTGTCAATATGAACATGTGTAATGAGCATCATTACACAGCAGCAGCAGCCTCGTGTCCGTGCTCTGCAGACAGTTGTACGTGTCTCTCCCATATGTTGAGTGTATTTAGAGGCGCACACCAGTGTTTGGCTCCAGAATCAGATCTGACAGATTGGACAGATGGCATTTCCTCTACGAGCCAGCTTTTAATAAAGAGCAGGCCATCAGGAGGAAAAGAGGGAAAGATGGTGTGTGAGATGGTGTTCAAGCAAATGTGCATGATGAAATCGAATGGTGGCTCATTAGAAGTGATGTAAAACTATTACCAATACTTTGGCCCTAAGAGCCAACTTTGTCTGAAAAGTTTGTCCTCTGAAGTCATACCTTTTTATGTTTTGTATTGCTTTTTTTTCACAAACAAAAAGCTGTTAGAAAAAAAGTAAATACAAACTTGATGCTCCAAATTTAGTGATAGACATAAAAATATTTCCAAAAGTAAATATTGCCTGCAAATGTGATGAAGGTCCAGATATTATATGTAAAAAAAAAAAAAAAAAAAAAAAAAAAAAAAAAAAAAAAAAAAAAAAAAAAAAAAAAAAAAAAAATAATATATATGTATATGTCTCTGAAGCAGGTAGAATGCTTGTGGAGGTTTGAGTCACATATGCCTTTCACAGGGCTCTTAGTGTCACCTCAGCGGTCCATTTATCCTCAGTTTACTGCGCTTCTCTATTTAGATTTCCTGGCAATTGTACTGGCTTTATTCTTTTAAGATCTGCCAGTTTTGATCCATCTGTAGTTATCGTGAAACTGAGCAGCTCTGCTGACGCTGATAATGATGCCAGAGATTTTAACTGAGAGAGTCTAGGCGTTTTGGCATTTACTTAAAGGTAAACAATATATTTATGGCAAACTTGTAAGAGGTCTTATCTGAAGCAGCTCTTCTGTGGAATAAATAAGAAAATATCTCCCCCATTAGGGCGAGTGACATGAATTAGAATCTGTTCTCTGAAGGAGCACAGCAGACAGAAGTGCATGCATTTTCCAAAGCCCTGAATCGTCTGAAGATAAGAGCACCATGATTAATGACAGATAAGTCCCTCAGCCATATTACAGAGCAGATAAAGCTGCTTTCTCTTTGCCCTGCTTTTAAATACTCTCATGATATGATGTAATGATGAAGCTGTAAGTTAAAGCAAAGTTTGTACAAGTAAACACTAGTGAGTATACACTTTGATGATTTTGGACTATACAAAAATAAATGATGAATAAGTGATTTGACTTGACTAAAGCAAGCAGTTAATATAGTATAGTCATTGTTGCTTGCACACTGTGATAAAAGTAATGATGTTGGTTATAGTACATGAAACAGCACAGTACACAGAAAAATTAAACCCAAAGTCTCATCTCCACTTTGGAAACAAATGATGAACAAAAAGCAAAGAAACAAACAAAACAAAAGAACTACTGTCAGCCAGACACTTAAAAAAGGAAACCACTTAATGACATGTGTGAAATTATGAGTCATTTTCTCATTCACATCCATTTCCTGTTTGCCCAACTTTCCTCTGTCCTCTCCCCAAAGCCCCAGATCAAAGCCCACATGCTCCCGGTCTTTGTGGATGGACGTCCTCCGCAGTGCTTTCTCTTCAGGCCTTTACGTCACAGCAGCAGGGAGTGACGCAGATTAGATTCATGAGGGGGGATGCTCTGGCCCTCAGGAGAGAGATGGGGGAGAGTGAGAGTTAGGGGAGACAAACAGGGATCTAGAATAAAGCAGGCAAATACGTTGAAAAGTAGGGGAAGAGAGAAGAACTGAGAATGTGTGAAACTGAAGGAAAAGCTCATTTAGTACAGGAGTGGTGTTTATAAAAGTACAGGGAGCCCCTTAGTCCCAACATATGTCAAAACACTGTTCAACTTCATGAATAAACTCATCAAAGTTATTGCAGCCAGGATATATTGTAGCAATATGTAACGACCTAACCATTCAAGTGAAGACAGCCTTCTCTTGCCATATAACAGAAATATGTTTTATGTCTTTTTCACAGCTGCTCCTGGTATTCCCAGCAGTCTCCCATCCAAGGCTTTAGAGAGTCAGATCAGACATTGACAGACGGGAAGAAATGGGATCAATTGATTATTTTGCGAGTTTCAAGTCTCAAGTTTTTGGCCAAGTCCAAGTCAAGTGCCAAGTCAAAAAGAGACAAGTCCAAGTCAAAACCATGTCTTCTGTTCTTAGTTTCAAATCTTTTCTTATTATTTAATTACAGAATGTAGTTTTGTAATTCTGTTAGTAATAAAGTATCCTTTATAAATAAAGTTCTGGTCATAAAAAGAGAAGTGAAGAGAGAAAAGTTCAAGTTTGTTCATCTAAAATTACACTTATTTTTTGAGGAGTCCAAATCAAGTCTCGAGTCACTGACCTTAGAGTTCAAGTCGAGTTGATCAAGTCAAGTGTCTAGTCATCACATAGTGACTGATGCTGCACGATATTGAAAATTCTGCGATATGCGATATGGGCTCTGAGATATTTTTGAAATATTTATTTTTAAATTCTCTGTGCATTTATTGTTATTACACTATTAAAACAATGTGCATATAAGCGAGCTTGACAGGTCACAGTTTTATCACAACTAGATTTTGTGCATTTAAATCTGGTTTTAAACCATCACGAGCCACAAGAGTCGTTCTTTAAGAGGAGAAGATGAAAATGCAGCGCTAAACACACAGTATTATGAATCATGCATAAAAAATGTAATAAATTATTGCACATTTTTGCGATATGGTTATCGCATGTGTGATATCTATTTTTAATATAACGTCAGCCCTAATAGTGACTCAAATCTGTCTCATGTCAATTCCACACCTCTGCAAGGAGGACTTTTGCAGAAGAACTGAGCGTAGCAAAAAAAGATTTGAATGTGAGGTGAGTGAGGTTAGATTTTTGTCTAAATGACAGACAACCAATCAGCCCCTTTGCTTCATGAGCAGCATGCAAATAAACTAATTTGATTGTCTAGTACGTTGCAGAGTTGGTATGAAAAGCAGGCGGTGAGAATGGTGACCAGACCCACTCTTTGCTTTTTAGAGCGTGGGCTCTGGATCCCAGGCAAGGAAAGAGGACTACAAATTTAAAAGTAAAAAACAATTAATAGTAGGAAATTAAAACTAAACATCGATTATGCAATCAAGAAAGTTTTCCATTTTAGCCTTAGTAATACACTCATCATTGAAGGAATGTCATGAATCCCATGAAACAATCCAAACAAAGCAATGACCTGCGTGAAAACCAGAGATGGTAGAAAGCTACATAATGCTTTCCTAAAATCAGAAAAAAAGCATGTTGAAAAATGTACAAACCTGCATCATGCCTCTAATGAACTTAACAGCGCTTAACTTAATCACTGAGCAGTCTGAACACCACACTAATGCACATACCATCAAACAGATGCTCCAGCTGCTTTATTTATTTATTTATTTATTTTTCATCACCTCTGACGCACTCCCCTGCTGCTTTCATCTCCTCACATCACAAGCCTTACCTATAGGACTTCGGGTTCAGCACAGGGCACCTCTCTCTCTCTAAATGTAGCTCTGGTGATGATAACGGTCATCATTTCAGCAGTAGACAGTGGAGGTGCTTCTTCACTGACACGAACAAACAACACAATTATGTTTTCAAGTGTCCCAGCTGTCCTCAAATCAGTCAAGCACAAAAAGGACAAGAGATATGATTATGCAAAAAAAAGGACACATGCTCCACTTGTTTGTAATTGGGCTAGAGCGTGATGTGCAGGCAGAGGAAAGAGGTCTGTGAGTGGCAAGAACAGTGAGTTAATGACAACAACTGCTTTTTTCACGAACCTCCCAAGTCAGAAGTTGCATAAAACAAATAAAGAATAGAAAGAGATGCTAAAACTAACATTTTTTTGCTTGAGATTTAGAGTTTGAGCAGCAGATTTGTGTAATCAGTGCTGGCAAGGCTAAGAGATAATTTATTTTTGGGGTGAACAACATGCCTCCGAGTGCTGTTTGATTATCAGTCACATTTTGAAATATGCGAAATCCAATGTAATGTGCCGGATCGGTTTTTGCAGCGAATCCAAAGGGATATTTGAGAGAAGCAGAAATATTGGCTGAAAATGCACCACAAAAAGCATAGAAGCCACAATCCGCACAAGTTACTGATGCAGCTCGAAAAACAGTTCAGTGTGCAGTGTGTTTCTTATTGAAAAACTAAAGATGGGCAATGTTGTGATGAAAATCGAATTGTGAGCTCATCAATCTGCTGTTTTGATGAAATCGTCACCAAGATTTCATATTTCTCTGTTTGATGCATCAGTCTCTTAAAACTCAAAACGATTTCTTTCCAACCTACTTCTCTTAGCCTCAGAGTTCTTCTTCTTTATGGCAACTTTGGGCTAGTTTTTTATGATTTTATTTATTTTTAGCTGCAAGAATATATTTATTTATGACTAAAACATGAATTGTCTAAAAGTTATTGGTGTTATTAAACTTTTTATTGATGTTATATTTCTTTTTTTGGGCTTTTTTTTTGGCTTGGTTGCTTGTTTCTGTCTGAAAATCTGGCAACGCAGGCCAGTACTCTGAATGAGTGACAGCTGAGTTAAGCCATACTGTGTGTAGTAGGAACTTTCTGAAAAAGCAGATGATTTTATTTACCTCAAAGTCAATCAGAAAGTAGTCTACAAGAATCTTGATGAAATTGAAATCGTCATCTGACTTAGCAAAAAAATAAAAAGGATTATGATAAAATGAAAATGTGAGAAGAGATGTATTAGTCTAATCTCTCAAAATGTCTATTATGAACCTTTTTTTGTATTTGTATTTAGTTCTGGTGAGTAATCTGCAACATTTTGACCAGAAGCGATCAATAATTTCAATGAAAACTAGTGTTGTGGCTTCTTTAGACAAGATCTCACATGATTCTAATATGTCACCGAGTCATACTGTCCACTGGAGCAGGCTGCTTTTCATCCGCTGCTATGGTAACGGAGATTTTAGAGCCGCTGATTGTGTCTGGCGCTGAAGTTTTTATACCAAGTACTCCAAAGCAGCACTTCCACTTGCACAAGCCAAGTTTAAACTTTTTTTTTCATTTTGCCGCTATACAGCACCAGACACTTTGTTTCAGAAAATCCTGTAATTGGACAACATTTAATCACTGTGTTGCATAATACGTATTGAATCTCTAAATTAGTATTGACATCTTCCCCATTGTAAAGACTAACAAACAAACAGATTAGTCACAATTATTCTAAAGAGCCAAGGTAACTCTATTTTAGCCAGAACAATACAGTAACAGTGATTTATCAGCAGTCGTCATTGAAGAACCTTTACTTCTTGAAACATTTAAATTTGAAGTCAGCCTATAGGGAAAAGTGCCATAGTTTGTTAGAAAAATGAAAACAGAATCTGCTCATAGAAAAAAGGACAAAAATATTAACTTAGTCTGAAAGAAAGACAAATAAAGTCTCTGGATCTGCGGAGGAAAACTCCTGCTGTCTTGGCGGTTTTCTATACTTCCTCACTGTAGCAAAAACACAAACATACAATTAGTATCGCCATACTTGTTTAGATTACAGTTTAATTGTTCTTATCATTATAATATATACAGAATTATAATAAGATAACTGTACAAAAATAGTGGAGCTTAATAATGAATGGATCAATCAGATAAAACAAGTCGTTTATAAATCCAACGTGTTAAAATGAAGTCATAGTAATAATAAGACCAAGACTTTAGAGCTCCAGACCCCATCTGACTAAATTCACTGCAATTGCCATTTTGGAAGTAAAGGAACCATTGTATCTATTAAGAAGCTTGAAATGTAGCTTCTGTTTATCTTTGTCATCAAATTAGGCTGTAAATAATAGTATGTCTAAAAACAAATCAAATTAAACATTAGTGACCATTCTGTGGCCCGATTTTGCTTTGTATGAGTTCAAGTCATGCTCTGAATCTGCCTTTTCTGTTCATCTGATTCACTTTCCACCTTCTTATCTCATTAAAGATGATGTTTGTGTGAAATCTATTTTAATTATAAAGCCCTGTACATACCGTATAACGTTGGCTGATAATGACAATATAAACAATTTGATCTTGAGACAAACGTGAAACATGTGCTTCACTAAGTGAAGCTTTGCACACAGAAGCTCTCATGTCATTGTAATAGACACCTGAAAATGATTTTGGTTTAACATTGATTAATTAACTTTATTTTGTTTTTTATTAAATCATTAATTATTTAAAGATTTGATATTTTTGTCCTCACACTACACGATCTGCTTATATAATAAAATAATTAAATATTGATTTGCTAATACACAATCAGAACAAAGATTGTTTTAAGATGACAGTTAAGTTATTATCTAATTTAGATAATAACTTAACTGTCATCTTAAAACAATCAGGATTAGGGTTATCTATATGTTAATGAATGTAAGTCTTGACTT
Organism: Mugilogobius chulae; assembly: GCA_038363315.1. Classification (NCBI taxonomy): domain Eukaryota; kingdom Metazoa; phylum Chordata; class Actinopteri; order Gobiiformes; family Gobiidae; genus Mugilogobius; species Mugilogobius chulae. The sequence continues at coordinate 35,000,413 of CM076401.1, read as the reverse complement.
ACTTCTGGTTGTTTTTCTTTCAAAGGCCTGGCTTTCTTCTGTTTTTGATAGTTGAACTCAGTGGAATATACTGCGATCTTGACTGTCGACTCAGGGATACGCGATGCATGCTGGGATAGCCTCACAGCAGGATCTCTACTGTATCAAATCGCACCAAAATTCCTGTCACATCGTATGGAACTGTATCACTATCGAGAAACGAAAGGTATTTCCAAGGTAATGCCCAGCCCAATAACCAGTGTGCACATAAAGCTCTGAACATCTTGTAATTATATCAGGGTGTTATGAAAGACACATTGGGTTATTCAATACTTAATCCAGTGCTGTAATGCGTTTTCTGTATTGTGTTTTCAGGTAGCATATGCTGTGGATTAGATTTCAGGGCCAGCTCAGGACAGAGTGGCATCCATTTACACTTTTGTGTCTAATGTAAAAGAGAGGAAATCTTTTGAGAATAATGCCAGAACCTTAAAAGTCACTAAGCTGTAATGTTATTAAGATTGAATGCGTTATTGATCGCTGAACAGTAAGGGTTGCAAAGGTTAGTACAGAGGTTAGTAAAAAGCAAAAATGTTAGATCATTTTTTAAGAGTAGATCAAGTTTCATTCTGTGTATAACATTAATAACATTACATAGCACCTTCTCACCTGGCTTCAAGTATTCTGAATACTTGAAGCTAGGTCAGTTATTTCCCAACCCTTGATGGCAGGCTAAATCATCTGTCAATCATGGCACACAAACATGGACAATGAGCATGGTGGACAGGCGATATAAAGATATATAGTTTGGATTTTCCAGGCAAACTTCTAATACCTGACAATATTAATAAATTGGTATAGAGTCCTAACTGTCCGTGCTGTTTGGGGTTGTTTCTTGCAGCTCAATGCTAATTAGACTATTCAGCCCTATTTGATTTGTCTTTCCATGTACCAAAACGATTATATAAGATTTCAAATAATAAACGTGCTGGACAAGCTGATCCTAAATCTTTAATCATAATTGCTTGGTAACGTCGTGCAGCACAGCACACGGTAGCTCTTTGTGCAGCACTTATTTTAATGATGTGTTATAGAGCGAGCTGAAGAGCCTTAATTGCCTGTATATACAATGAGATAATTAAAGAGAAGTGACCGCTGCTCCTTGTATCTGTGCTGCTAATGTGTTTAATGAGCAAGGCTGTTGTTTGGCTCTGGAAACAGTTTAAGGGGATTCACATTTATTTCATTTTGTATTTCAAAATACCTCTAACTATGTCACAGCTAAATATTCATGCTATCTTGTTTTTATAGCAGCAGACTGTGCAAAATAGATGGCTTTTGCGATTCTTGTTTGAGGGTGGCGTTGTTTAAAATAAAAAACCCTGTGAATAATTGGCTAATTTGGCTACGAAAGCACAGAGCCAGGGCACAAGTATCATCAACAAATAAAACCATTATTACTTTAAAGTACAAGTACAAGTATTATTTTTTCTCAAAACACATAAGGCAATGCAATTATAGATTCTCAAGTTACTAGATATATGGATCAGGTGCACTGGGCAGAAATGTCCAACTAATTCAAGTCCAACCGAATGTCCTTCCCATGTAATCTCTGCCCATCCGTCCTTCAGAATGAGGCTCAGCTCAGGTCCTATACTGTTACATCAAGGACAATGACTGATCACCCTTTTCTTCTTCAGTCCGTTGTGGATATTGACATGTGTTCAATCACAACCGTACCATTTCTAGTGAATCTCTCCAGCCTCACGTCTCCGACCTGCTTGTCAATAAACCTCCCCAGCTCCTGTTTGTCTTTGAAAATTCCATCTTCTTGACTGATTATCATTTTCAAATCCATTATATTTCTCCATTTTCTGGATTACTAGACAAGCTAGCTAGCTTTTATAGAAGTTGCTCAGTTGGTGGAGTACGTGTCTTCTATTTAAAGGTTGGTGGTTCAAATCCAAATTTTGACATAAATCTATTGGTCGATCTCAGCTCTGTTTGAGTTTTATACATTCAGTTTGGATACACTTTCAAATAAAAGCTGTCAGAAAAGGTAGAACATTTTAACAAAAACATGAAGATTATTGGTAATCATGATGTTCTGCCTTTTCAAGGTAGTAGAACAAAGCAAAAGTTTTCAGTCCAAAATGCCCAAATTCACCTGTACGTGTTTTTCAAAAACCAAAATAGTCTTTAATTCAGTTACAATATGTTGTGGTGCAATCTTTGGTGCCGTCATATTGTGCCGTATGGTTCTTTTGGGCGCAACTGGCCTATTCACCTTCAGGCCCGGAGGCCAAATGGACTCTCCAAAGATTTGGTCCAGCCCTCAGCCCATTTTCCAAGTGTTGTGATTTGGTCTTGTTTTAGTCCTGGTTTAAATCTGCTTTGCATTTTACGTGGATATTTGGTGCAGCCCCAAATTTTGTTCAAAGTGGTGCATGTTTTGCTGTACTTGGCCACGGCCCTCTGAAAAATCTGACCCTCGTGCAAATTATGTTGAATAACCCCTCGCTACACCTTCCTCCTAAAATAGAGATGCATCAATCAATCCGATACTGGATTGGTTACATTACACTTTATGACCACATTTCTGTGATTTCAGTCTGTACACTAGTATTGGTTGTAATAGAGTATCGCAGATACTCAAGCCAAAGTATCAGAATCGGTATCAAAACTGAAAAAGCTGGATGGTGCGTCTCTATACAGTATGTCATTTTAATTGCACACTACACTGCTGTGTTTGATGCTGGTGTCATGATATTGAAAATGGTACAAGTATTCAGTAATGATGTTACTGTTGCTTGGGGAAAATAATATAAGAATAATCATGATATTTGCATCTAGCTGGGCGATATATCAAATTTGAGATAACATCGTGAATGTTGGTTTCAAGATATTAAAAAATTGAATATTGAGTATACTATTGTTAATAGCAAAAAATGCAATGAAAAGAACCAATTAAACATGAAAATGTAAAAATTGTGCTTGTAACTTGACATTACAACATTTTTAAAATCTACTAAATCTATAAATCTATTTTCATTGCAATGCAAAAAGTGAATGAATCTAGTTAAATCAGCAATCACACTGAAAAGCATGAAAAGACTTCTTACATATTTCATGGCAAAAACATGTCTGGACTTATGACATCATTATTCAACATGAATGTAACTTAACATAAACCTAAAAAAAAAAAGTTTAAGACATGTTTTAACACATTACTGTTAGCTTGACCAAATATCTCTGACTATTATCAAGATATGTGAAAAAATAATTGAGATATTAATTTTTCAATATTGCCCAGCCCTGTTTGCATCACAAATTAAAAAGTTTATGTTTTATCCATTTTTAGACATTTCCCTACAAAACGATAATTGGAGTTTGTCTTGGCGTTCACCATTACTCACTCAGATTTTATGAATGAAATAAAACTGTTCCCCCAGTTTCATTCTAATCAAAGCTCACGTGCACAGAGGAAGCTGCATTCACATCTGCAGTGAAGACAAATTGGGAGCAGCGGGAGGTAGAGTGGTCCTGCCAGGTTCAGTCTGAGGTGTGTGGATGAGTCACTCTCACATCACCTCTATTTTCAGACAGATGCTCCCATGATCTCTCAGACTGTGTTGAACCTACAGCTTTGGCGTCACAACATTTATTTTTGAAACCGCAGCTACACATACGGAAATGTGTTAATGGCACTTCTGAGTTTTTCTTACCTCAGAACATTCAGCTGCTTTCCTCACCAGATCCAGAAAAAGCCTCTACTTTGACTTCTGAACTACTGACTGCACTCCTACACAACAAATAAACTCACACTTTAGACAAACTTGTATGACCATAGCTACTGTTTTCTTTTAGCAATATGTTATCAACTGTTTGTTGCTTTAAACTACTTTGTTTTCACCTACAACCTACATATTTCATCCACTTCTCTGTATTTACTTGCGATTACTCAAAAATGACTTCAGCTTCCAACCCAAACATAGGGTTGAAACTCATCATAAAGCCACTATGAATGGGACTAGATAAAAAACTGTATCAAACTTTTCGATAGCGGTGTTTCGGTTCAATTCTGATGTTGAGTTCCATCCTCATGTGTCCCACCAAAGCTCTGTTTTGTCATTTTGATGCAGTTAGGAAAGGATTGAAATGTCATTCTTCAGTCAAAGGAAGTAAACAGCAAGTTTATTGTTGTTGTTTTCTTATATTTTTACAAAAAATGTACCTGAAAACTTGCTTTTTTAGCCATTGTCTTAATAAAGTCTTGATTTATTGGTTGAAAAAACACATTTTATTTAGCAAAATCGTAGAAAAAGTAGTTGGTTCTTGTGAGGCTTAACAAAATTGTAACCCTATCAAAATCCTGACCCATGACATCATGACAAAACAGAACTGTCTCATCCCTAATAGCCACTGTCCCACAATAAAACAAGTTAAAATTCTGTTTTGTAATATGAAGCGCCGGCGCAGTTTTGAACAGGAAGTCAGTGGACCTGTTTCTATTTCTAGGCAGACATTTTTTTTTTAATCAAAATTATATTTTACATTGGAAAAAAAAAGGGAAATATTAATCTACATGACATAGTTTATTGCTGTACTGCAGCTGTTCCAAACTTTCAGTGCCGCGCCCCTTTTGGCCAAAGATTGTTCAAGGCCTCCCCCAATAATATTCACTCTATTCAAAATAATATAGAATGATTTCCTCTCCGATTAAGACGCAAAAACAGCAAGATTATAATGCCTGTGGACTTAATCTAGATTTAAAATAGTAAATTAATTAAATTAAGGATGTAAAGTTAGTTTCAAACTCAATTTTTTAATGCTTGATGTATGGGCAACCTTTGGAGGCCCCCTGCAGAGCCCTGAGGCCCCCTGGGGCTCCGGACCCCACTTTGGGAATCACTGCTGTACTGTATACATGAAAAACACACAATATCTGGATTTACTTTTCTGTTGCGTTAACTAGAATTTGATGTATTACACATTTCTACTTACACACTAAAGCAATTAATCCAGACAATGTCAATGAAAGAGAATTGAGAATTTCACAGGAGTTTGGTGTCAATTGCCATGCATAGTTTAACCAAAAAGTACATCAGCACATCTCTATTGGAAAATGTCGATACCTAACGTAAGATGGAATGCTTCAAACCCGTTCAGCTGCTGTATAATCAGTTTGTCAATGCTGAAAATCCCCTTTATACCAGTTGCAAATAGAAGAGATAAAATGATTTGTTTGTGTGCTGTTTCTGAACACGCATCATCTAATTGTTATGATTGCACAAAATTAGCAGAGTTTACAATTAGAGCTAATCATTTGTGCAATTTGAATCTGCAAGCTGAACTGCTGCGGAGATTGTGCCTCCTGTACATTCAAACACTACCCAGCAGTATTTTTCATATCATTGCTCCAGTTTTACATGAATTCTACTGTGATTTGCTGCAGTGCCGGGTCACCACAGGATAAATGATGTGCCTGGAACCGCTGACAGCCAAGTGTATCCCACCACAGCACATTCCCCCACGCCTGAGAGCTCATCGCGGGGTGTGTAGGTCCAGCATCTGACGTCAAACTGTGCTTCTCTTCATTAACTACAAGTGCAAGGGTTGTCAAGCTTCATAAGGCGGCTCTGGAATGTACATGTCCTTTGTCAGAACCGGGAGCAAAGAAAGGGATTCAGAGAGAAGAAAGCTTATGTCAGTTAGGCTTTGTTGTGTGCTCTGGTGATTTGTGGCTTGCGGCGACATAAATATGATTCAAAAAAGAAGATATGTGGAGTTTAGGCAATCACAGTGGGTAAAGTATACAGTCGACTGCTTCACTTTGAAGTGAGGATTTGATCTTAGGGGGAAGTGTTTTGTTTTGTGCAGGTGCTTGAAATGAGGTCAAAACACGTGCAAGGAATCACTGTTTAAATGTTAGACAAGAAGCTGGAGCTATCATTACAAAAACATTCAAATACAGTACACTGATGAAGTACTTTTACTTCTTTGCCTGAAATGTTACATAATAATCTTTGTGGCTCAACAATACCTTGAAAAGTATGGCAAAGCAATATTACACATACATAAAGGTGACAGACCGTTTTCCAGAAAAGGCTTTAAATAAGGCATGTTTCCATTGATTTTCTGTAGCTGATGGGACCATCTAAAACTGCAGATTGTTGAAAGAAGACAGCAAACTGCAGTAAAACCATGTCTTCTTACCAACAGTGTTTGGCAAGTTACTTCAGAAAGTTGTTACAAGTAATAGTAATAGAGTTATAATAGTGCTGTTTAGCAGTGAAAGTAACTCATTCGGCAAACTAAATCACAAGGCAAAGTAAAAGAACAAAAATCTCAAAAAGAAGAAAAAAATTGATTAATGAACCTTATTTGACGTGCAGATATAGGTCTGGAAGGCAGAAGTCAAATTTGAGCAGAATAATATTGCTAAATACTATTTAGTAAAAACAGAAAAAAAACCCTTACTATAGTCAATTTTCATTTTGTTTTTGGAAAACAAAATTCTATCAAAAATCAAGATCAATCAATATGAGGAAAAAAATTCTGATCATATTTTTTTTCCGAGATTGCTTAAATCACAAAATGCACCAGAACCAGCATTATCTTCTTCTTCAGAATAAATGTCGTTCCACAGCAATACAGCAAACACAGGTCAGATGGCGATCTGTAAATTCTAAAGATATATAGTACTCATGCTGTTGTCTGTTACTCATGCCTGTCTCATAATACAGCAAAACATCAACCTATATCTTAAAAACCTATATCTTAAAATCTATTTTGGCATAATTTGTTTTGTTAAGTTTTCCTTTCTAACTGGTTACTTTCAGCCAAGTTTTCTCTTTTTTAATTATTTTTTTTTTAAAATATATAATCACCACCTCTAATTCTTCATTTCTTGCCCCCATTTACTTGCCTGGGATCCAGAGCCCACACCATACCTCCCTGTGTGCATTTCAAATCAACTCCACAACGTACCGGGTAATCAGATTAGTTTATTTGAGTGATGCATAAAACAAAGCAGCTGATTGGTCATCTAGACCAAAATTTAACTTCACTCACCTCACATTAAAAACTTTGCTCAGTAATCATGTTGAAATCTGCAATTTTCTTCTGTTCCATGTGATAAATTTTTTTTATCAGTTTTCATACGGAGACAATGTGTGTCCCTGATTGGCTAATTAATCTGTCAATCACGGTCAGTGAAATTCAAAAGAAAGACACGATGGTCACACCATATATTTTTTATATATTGTCTTTCCCTGAACAAGACAAGTCCAGCCTTGATCAATAACTGCTGCTAACAGCACAATAAAATATCTAGCCGTGTTACATTACAGTAACACACAGTTACTTTAGACATAATGGTGTTATCACAGGAAAAAAGTCCTGTGATAACAGTTAGGTTACTTGTTAAAATGTCCATCTTATTTACTTGCCTATGAAACTCTGGATGGCGGATGTGCTAAACTTAGACCTTACTGTGTGCTCTTGGTAAATAACCACTTTGACCTCAGTCAAAGACATCAAAGCCCATCGGCAGAAATAAATACTGACACAAATTATATATTTATCTTTACTGCACAGCTTTAACATTTTTCCTCATGCTTGAGCTGGGCATTAGACCTCTGCGATCTCACTTTCTCTGCCTCATTAAACCTCATGTCAGAGCTTTGAAAATATATCTTTCACTTTGTATCTTTTTCTTATAGAGCTCATTTTACACAGGTAATTTACAGGCTTTTTACAGTGCAGACTAAAACACCCTACTATACAGGGATGTCTCAATATAATGTAATGTTACAAATTACAATATCATATTGTCATTGTGTCACAGTTACTTTGTGGTCTGTCAAAGCTTATGAAATTATAATCTCATTTGCAGCAACGACTAAATACATTCGGAACTACAAACAGGAACTGCCATGATTCTTTGCCACAATTTATTGCAGACAATATGACACAATAAGCCCTTTTATGTCAAACATTTTTTGAAGCATGGCAGCAATGATTTGCACAAAGGCTTCTCAAGATTATTTGAAGGAAAAACTAGGATTTCTACAATTCTGTTTGTTTCTGTAAAATATTGCATTAAATACTGTATCGTGAAATGAACATTGTCTACTACTACATTAACTAGTCTTTGCTCTTTTTTTATCTATTTAGAAGTTCAAAAAGATCAACATTCTTAACCTCTCACATTGATTGAAGTTATTACATATTTTTTCTTTCGTAAAAGGTGAATTCGGTTTCACCATTGCCTGCTTTTGTGCTCTCTTTGCTCAACAGGGGCATTGGCTGAAACTTACTGTGCTTTTCTTTGCAACCAATCTCTTTCAGCAGGACATAACACCGAGGGAGCCATAACTTCTGCCCCCTACATGATATCTGATCAATAAGACTAAATCTATGTCCCAGCAGGAATCTTAAATTTCCCTTGCACTAATTGAGAGTGCAGCTGGAGGGAAGGCCCAGCAAATAAAGGCACTAATGGAGATCTACTTTAAACCTGCAGTTCATCAAAATGTCAAAGCTATTATAATCGTCCTCTTTAAGAAATGCATCTCCATTTCGTCGGCGACATTTCACACACAAAGTGCTACAGGAAATGACACAAGCAGATGGACTCTATTGCCGAAAACTTAGCCACAAATTCATCCGTCAGAGCTTTTGTCTCCAGTCTCTAAACTCATTAGAAGATAATTGAAAGTAACAACAATGATTATGAGAAGTGTTCCCGTCCCGTCCCAAGGGTCTCTGCAATTTGCAAGCTGGCAATGACACGCGGACAGAGTGACTGGCTACGGCAACCCAAAGGGGACATTTGTTGTTTACATACTGATTAGGAGAAGGAGGAGAAAGACAAGAACACCACTGAGGTATTAAGCAAGGTATTATTTATTGTCAACAACAGAAGTGGGTTTGTTTTAGTTATGGAGCAGACGCTTTCAAGGTTAAATAGTCATCCTTGGGAAAAAAAAGATGATCAATTCTTGTTCAGAATATTCATTTGATTAGATTTGTCTGGCCCTCTAATATTCAGGTTTAGGATGTGCACTTTTTCAGGAAGTAACCGGGGTGCTAACCTGGTGCTAATTCAAGAGAAATCCATCAGGCCTTCTACTTTCTCGATTGGTTTTGGAGTATCATATAATCATATTGCAGCAGGGGCGTGGGGGGCTGTTAGCAAAGACGGCAGCAAAAAGCGCCTAAATCAAAACAAAGATGGCAGCTCTCTCTGCTGCATGTGATTCTGTTTGATCAAAAATACAGAGTATTTACTTTTTGAAAGAAGAGCACAGAAGTGTTTGTGTGTGACACTTGTACAATCCCACGTGGACATTGGATACACCAGTACAATTCCTTGCTTTGATTGGTTAAAGTGCGTATGACAGGTTTGAACATTTTTCAAATGTTGATTTTAGTTTGGTAGATTAATACCTGTTATAATTATAAATGATAGTTTTATGTTAATCAATAACAAGTTTGTGGGGAAAAAAAATGAAAACATGTTGAAAATACCAGGAAGTAGAGCAGAGTTCTAGACTGATGACATCACATTAGGGAAACAAGGATATTTAAAATTTTCTCACAAGAAACAGATTTCTACAGTCCTGTAAACACACATTTAACAAAAAAGTGAGTTCTAGTGTATTTTTATGGCTTAAGTAAAAAAAAAAAAAGTTACATTTGAAGAATTTTGGCATAATTTATTACATGGTCGCCAGGCAACTACCTAACGTGATGTTATTAATGAACAGGAAGTACATTTTTAATGCTAAAAATGGCCAAACTGGAATAAAAATTGAAAAAATATGGAGTAAAACCTTAAATATAACGATCTTAACTACGTCTGTGAAATGAGTTCAATCTGTCATGGACACTTTAAGCACAAACTAAGGTTGGCTGCACATCCAATCAGCTCGAAGTATTTCTACTTCCTACCTCTCTCGAGTCTCTTAGCCTTAACCTGACTTTGCCCTTTATATTCTCATTGTATTTTTGACAAACTCTTGAGAATTTATCTGAAGAGACCTCACCATGGAGTTAAGGATAGTAAAGATGCGATGTGGTTTAGGAGGAAGCACACATTACAAGCCAACAAAACCAACATGGTGATGTTGATGGACGTACATTTTGACATTTGAAAATGTGCACACAGAACACAGAAATTTTTTTTTATTTTTCGGCTACACATTTTTGCGTTTCAACCATTCAGTTTCCAATATTTGCTATGACTTTCTAGGTTTTTTTGACAGCTTTCAGTGTCAGACTATCCAGATCGATAATGTGCAGAACTCAATTCAAAGTGATATACATGTCATTCTTGCATGAGCCAGGTTAGACAGTTGCTGGAGCTCTCACAACATTTCAGAGGTATAGAAAACACATGACTGATATCGACTTTTTGTAGAAATGATTAATAAAGTTGCAATATATGAGAAGAAAGGCATAAGAGCAAACTAAAAATCACAACAGTACAAATAGGTATAATAATTGTCCTTTAAAGGGGCACTGTGTAACTTTCTGGAGGTGAAAAGTCATCTAAATTTTTCAGTAAAATTAGAAAGTTAAAACTATACTTTGGGATTTTCTGAATGGAGGTGAAAACATTTTATGCCATAATATGAAAAAAATCTGCTAAAAGAACAACTTTTCTGTAGAAACCAACATGTTCGGGCCCTCCTCCAGGCCAAATAATACACTTTTTTGTGGCCATGCAAGCTCGCTCAAAGTAAAAATGCAGATTTTTATTCATTATTTAGTGTAACAAAGACATCTAAATGACAAAAATATGCATTCATTAAAGTTTATTTTTGTCCAAAAAGTTGCGCAGTGCACCTTTAAACATTATGTAGCATTAGAATGTGCATTTATTCAGTAAGAGTCATTTATTATTTAAAATAACCATGAATTTTGAAACCTGAAGGTGATTGTGCTGCAGGCATCACCTGCAGCACATAATTAATCCCTTAGTGTGGATTATTTCAGAGAAAGAAAAAAGACCCAGAATCAAGCACATTACAATAGGATTCTGACTAATAATCTGTTTGAAAATATCACTTTAACCTCAACTATCTTTGTTTTCTTTCATCACAATGACAGCTGGATTATTCAGCTCTGTTTTAATTTATCTGAAGTTTTGCTGCAAGCTAATCAGCTCACACCACAAGCTCTGCCTCGCACATTTCTCTGTTTGTTTACTTCTACACATTCCTGCTTCCCTTTCATGAGCGCGTGGCATGTTGACACAAAACTAAATGTCACCTTAATGTTGGGAAGCTTTGGCGCTGTACCTGCTGGAGTTATAATGAGCCTCCCCTCGTGCACGCTGAGGAGAAATCACAGACTCGCCCCAGTTTTGACAGATTCCGGTGGGCGCAGAAATGGCATCAAAAAGTGCTTCGCTATTTCCTGCCACGGAAGAATGAATATGAATGGAAAAGGCGCCACCCGAGGTTACGTTGGGAACAATGGCGCGCTCTCAGATTGACAGGGATGTTTTAAACCGCTGCTATTATTTCATGACAGGCGTCTAGATCAATTACACAGCAGCACAACACTCCAGCCTACAACCTGCCTATTAGTGCGACACAGAAGGAGAAAGGAGGACTGAATTTGGGGAGAGCTTTAGTTTTAGTTTTCATTCAAGAAATAGTGTAGCATTGGAATTACTGATGTCGTTTTTGTTGTAGTTGCATTGTATTCCTGACTGATTATTGATTCTTAGCTGCTTTCAAGTCTTAAGACATGCAGTTTCTGACGAATATACTTGCTTTTAAGAGACTTTTTTTATACTTTTGGTTGTAAATAATGTGGTGTGTGAAAGATTTAATGTTTTGTCTGGATGTTTGACGACTTTCGCTCCTCTCTTTTTCACTTAATGACCAGGTTGTTGTTGTAGACGAGAATTGGTTTTCAGTCCACCAACCTTAATTCATTTATAAATAACATTTTGTACAATCTTTATTATTTAATCCTCATTTGTTCTCAAGAGGTCGCCTATAGCTGATATTGGAATTTTTTGCATTAATTGTGCTTTGTAGAATTTCGTCCATATGATTGTTTTTCACAAATGTTACACTAAATCCCTAAAATCTACCCACAGCTACATTTCTTAGAGAGGAGAGAGTCAGAAGCCATAAAGAGGAGTGATTGGTCAGAACAGATACATAATCCCGTTAATCATGTTAACCCTTAGCTGTTCCTTTCCTGAAAAGTTTTAGAAAGATCCTGAGTTTCATAAGAACTACTATAAAACCATTTTGTGTTAAAAATGTGAATGTATTGTCTAAAACTGGAAATAAATTGGTATTGAGAATGAAGCGTATTTTGTAGTATCCGGACCAAGTTTGAAATTGTATAGTTTGGAACTTCTCTATAGCCTACTGTACGCAATGTAAGTTCTCAACTTGAACTTAAACTTGAACTTTCAACACAAAGTAAATCATTCAACATCTTAGTTTTTTATGGTGACTTAATGTAACAGTTTTATTTATATTATAATTACACAAAATTGTCTTTCTTTTGCTTGTTCTACATACCTGTGCTGTCTTGGCCCGGACATGATTTCTTCTTCATGTGTCCCTCTGGGGCACTGGTATAAATTGGTGTCGTAACTTCCTCTTTCCCTTGCAAACCCTTGTGTGGGAAAAGGTTGGTCATCCAATGTAATCCTGTGTTTTAAGTGCATTTTAGTCATTATTTCACATTTATTTTGGTCGTTGAACAAGCTATTGTCGTATTTGGGTGAATATTAAGCCTTCACGATGTTTTTATTTATTGACGCGAAGAAGTCTGGAAAAATATTTTGGGGCAAACTGTTGCAGCACATGTTAATACTGTTCACTTTTATTGTAATCCAGATTAAACAGAGACCAACTTCCATTTCCAATCGCTCGACTGTGTCCTGTGGTTCACTCCTCCACCAACAATCATAAACCAGCAGATAACGCAGAAAGAAATACACCGGTCACTTTAATACTTAATACTAATACCCTAACCCTAACCTCTCTCATGTGTTTAGAGCTCTATGGTAAATTGCATCCCATTTTAATAGGTCTAGAGAAACTTAACATTTCATAGTGCACAAGATGATGAATAAAACACCGAACATTCTGGAATACAGCTTGAGAAAGAGGCTGTGTGTGGTTTGCCAAACAACAGAAGAACATTTGAGACTCCTCTAAACTGGGATCCATTCGGTTGCTATAGCAATAGAGGCAGGCGACCACACATTGTCTACCACTGGATCCTGTCTGACACAAATAACAGAGACAGAAAATAAGGTGGTGTATCTTATCAGCCATCCTAATGTGAGCTGACTCCTGCAGACAAATGTACAGTATTTGCCCCACTTTATTTTACTGCATCTTTTTTTCCACATGCTTTGACATCCAGAGTCTTGTCTCTCCTGCTGTGATCTGACACTCTTTCACGCGACGCCTCGGATGCAGATCAGAAGGAGTGAGGAGGAATATCCCTTTCACTCACTCTGTCCCAGTTTCTTTGGCTTTCTTATCATGACCAGCGTGCGTTCAGCAGCTGTTTCCCACAACACATCAGGAGATTTCAGTGGGAGTGACTCATAAGAAGAAGCAAAGGCAGGAAGCCAGGTGACGCAGCAGGCTCTATAGATATACACGGGTTTCTGTGGTGCTAAATTGAGCGTCAAAAAGATTGCTTTCTCTCCTGAAATAAAACTTCGAATGTCTCGTCTTTCTGTGATGCAGTCGTGATTTGATGCAGTGGTTTGATGATACATAAAAAAGAAGAAAGCGTGCAACAAAGACACCGCAATGCAGAGGGTTGTATACAGTAATTACAGGTTTACAAGAAGAGAACGCTCTCATCTCTATAGTCACTGTTTTAAAAGCAGTGTTTAAAGTGAGAGATTTCTGATCCATAAACTAGATGAATGATGGTTTTAAAAGCAGAAAGTTTGTTTTTTTCCCAGCTCTAAATTATGTCGTTGTGACCTTGAGCAAGACACTTCACCTACGTCATGGGAGTGACTGGGAGTTTGAGAATCACAGATTGTGAATCACAACTCACTCAGGGCAGCTGTGGGAAAAAATTCAAGTAAAAGTTTAATGAAATATACATTTTCAAAGGTGGTCTACTATACTCGATTTTTTTATTTCCTTAAAAATGTAAACAAACAAAAATATTTGATTTAAGCTTCCTATTAGTGTGTTCTTGTTTTGTTCACTTACCCAAGCAATCTGAACCTTTGAAATGTTTGCAGCAGTCTAAACTCAACTGGCATAGCTACTCATGTAGCACTTCCTGGTTCCTGAGAATAAAATTGTATAATTAGACACAGAATGCATTCAGAGCAGTGCTTTTCCAACACATCTGTGCTAGAACAAAACTAATTGTGCTCAACATAGAAACAACAGATACCTCTTTTTATGTGTGCCTATTTTACCTGTGAAAATAATCTGTTAACTTTAATAGATTTTAGAGCTGCGCTGAAAAGGAACAGGTTCTTTTCCTCACTGTGCCGTTTTTTTTTTTTATTAAAAATGTTTTGTGTTCAAGTCATGGCTTTGAGCAACGAGAAATAATTACAAGATCATTTAAGAAATTGATTTATTTGCACTTAAAAATGTGTCAAATATTTAACCAGACATTTGTATTTCCCTCTAAAAAAAGTTTTAAAACTATTTGTGGACCACTAGGAGAGACTACCAGCTGTTAGATTTTTGATAAAGCAAAGTTAGGTTGTCACGTTAGTCATCCACATACGCACTCTGATTGTGATTATTACATTTGAAGAATATGGTTTTGCCTTACACAGCCGTCCTGCAGAGTCACCATGTGGACAATCCAGCAGAGACTGTCACACCTTGTCAGAATACTCAGATTTCCAACTGAATAGCCCCAAGACTTCTTTTCTAATTGTGTTAATCACTGGTGTGCTTGAGAACATTTGAGAGTTCAGCTAGTACTTTTAATGACATCCGCATGAAGACAGCTGCTGCTGTAAAAGTACAAAAGTTGAATAAAGTTACCATTGATTGTTCCTCTAAGAACTATAAATGGTGTTATTTCAGATTTTGTGAGGATACATTAGAGCAGGGCAATATATCGAATTTTAGATAATATTGTGATAGTTGCTTTGAAGATATACAAAAATAGAATATCAAGTATACTGTTTGTATTAGAAATGCGTCAAAAATATCGTTTTCCAATGAAGAAAGTTACATTGTAAATGTTCAAATACGTGTAGAAAGTAATTGTTTAGTCAGTTAATCACTCACTGGTGTTTTTGTTTGTATTAATTACACAGCACAATGCAAATGTATTCAGAATTCAGAATCTTTAAGAATAGTTAAGCATGCAAACCTCTGAGTTTGTGGCAGTTTGGGTCAAATATTTGGTCAGAACAGTGAGACACTCACTAGTTTTGAGAAAGGGCGGACTAATTGATTGATAGCACATGTCTTAAGCTTCAATTAATACAATTAAATATGTTTTTGAGCTTTTTCGGTTGGTTTGAAATAATATTGTCTGAATATGTCAAAAAAAAAAAAAAAATCAAGATTTTGTCAACATTGCCCAGCCGTATACACACAACCAAAACCTCACTGTCAGATTTAAAGTACATTTTTGTAATGTGACTGAGAGCGCGTAAACTTTTGTAATAAACTAGACAATCAATTTCTTTTCAAACTACTTTTGAAGGAGCAACCATTTCCACTTTGATTTAAACATGAAAGATCCCCACCACCTCTCTCTTTCAGTCACGTTTCCAGCACTGATAAAGTCAAACTAGGACAAGTCGCTCTTTCTAAACATTTCCTTCAAGCCACTGCTGCAGGGGAAGGCTGTGACACTGGTGACAGTTGCATGAATCACAGCCGGGGTAGCCTCCTTTCTATCACCTGTCTTATATTTCAACATTTAGTTCACACAGAGAAGACTTGAATGGAGAAGGATTTAGCTCTCTGCTCACGGAGACTGCTCTACACGTTCACATTTTCTGTCCGTGCGTTTTGGACCACCTGGAGTCTTTAAATTCAGCGCTCCACACTCCTGATTCATTTTGCTTTCAAAGAGGCGGCAAAGCAGTTGGAACCCATTCACAAGAATCGAGTTAGAAGCAGTTTGCCTCAAATTGGTACTGGCTATACATGTAGTAAAAGCTTAAAATACATAATGCAGCTCGGAGAGTCCATGATTGCACATAAGTAGAAGTTGGCTGTTTTGCTCTAATTTGGGTTCCACAGAGCTACAGAAGCTACAAAAAGTTAGTTTGTGTGACTTTGCTTATTGTGTAGGGAAATAGAGTTTAAGTGCACAAAATACAAAGTAAACTTTTTTGTTGCAAAGCCGTGCATATGGTGTTTGTTTACTCTGCACCAAATCAAGCTGCATTTTTAGTGCTAAAGAAACATGAGCAAGTTTCAGTCCTCTGTGGTATGCTCATTTTCTTGTTTATACAGTAGTATGGCACCATCATTGCTTTTGGTCACAAACAGGCTGTCAAACCAATCACACTGCTCCCCTCCACTCTCACCCCCTCATTTACCCCCTCCTTTACGCTTCCAGCAGTGCTCAGTTTATAAACTCTATTAAAAATGTGATAGTGGGTGTAGTTCACCTTAAACCATTGAAAATGTATTGTGAAAGATAAAACTGCATGTAGCTATAAGGTAAAATTTTACAGGCAAAATAAGCTTTTTGTTTTGTTTTTGTTTTTAGTGTGTGCTGTCTTGGCATAGGTTTCATGTACGAACAACACAAATGTCAATGTTTTATTATTTTATTTAAACCCCTGTTACATGCATGTCCTGTTCATATAGACAGGTAACTTCTAGATTTGAACACGTAGAACAACTTTTGACACTTATGTAAGTCCAAGAAATACTAAAAAAAGACAAAGGTTTTAGGCCAATTTTCAGTCAGCTCAAATGAAGTGAGATATCCAGATTGAGAAAAAAAAAATCACAGCTCTGTTCATTTTTATATTTATACCCCTGATGTGTGGAGTTTGCACACTTTTACCTAGGCCATTAACATCGAGAGACCAAATCGTAACGTCAATTATTTGTTGGTGTATTTTGAATCGAAAGATCGAAATCAATCCTTTAAATGTGTGTGATTTGGAGCAAAAGTCAAATTTTGAGGCAAAATGTTTTAAAAGCTAATAAATGAGGGACATAATAAATGTTTTTGTTCTGTTTATGTTCATGAATGCATTTTGTATTCGTTTTTGAAAAGGTTAAATAGAATAAAATCAAAAATCGAGATTGATCAATATGAGGGGAAAAAAAATTGTGATTATATTTTTTCCCAGATCGCCCAGCCCTACTTTACCCTAAAATGTCTTTTTAAATTCATGAGAATACATTTTTTCTAACTGTAATATGTGTAAAATACAGTTTCAATGTAATATCTTGAATGTAAGATCTTTGCCTTCTCACCTGTAGTGTCTCACCTTTTAAACTTTTAGTACAAGAGATGTCAATTCTTCCAGCTAAAATGTCAAGCCTTTTCAGTATTAGCCCCCAGCACAACAGCCTCTCTCTCTCTCTCTCTCTCCTCTCTCTCCTCTTCATCTCCGAGCTAACATCTCCACTTGAGCTCTTTTCAAAACCTGTAAAATGCTTTCTCCTTTGCTCAGCCTAGCCTATGCTTTGGCAGCATCCACCTTTTCAGACAAAGCATTGAGGCTCACACAATTAGTTCTCTGAGGCTGCTGCTGCTGCTGCTGGAGCTGTTTAAGTGCAGTGAGCAGGCTATCAGAAAGGACAAGCTCCAGCCCTGCGCTCCGGCCCTGCGTGTCACTGCTGACCTTTCTTTTCTCCTGCTCTGTCTCAGCTGATTAGGTTTATTTGAGCCTGACTTACTGCTACTGCTCGTGTGGAGGCTCCAGAAACAGTGCCCTCGCTCATAATAAAAATAAAAACCTACTAAACATGTCATTGTTGTCAAATTTGAAAAATGTAACTGCAAAGTTGGTTATATTCCTTTACAATAAACGCAAAAATCAATAACTTTCTTCAGTTAAACTCTTAACAACTCAGATTTGAGAATTTTACTTATCACACTTTACAATCTAATTTAATTCTAATATTGTGCATATTTTATACTAATGTTCCATCTAAATACCAATTACGCTCTATAAGAAAAGACGAAAGGCTAAAGATTATGGCAATGCAGTGATTTAGTTTGATAAAGTACAAATAAATGCTTGAATTTAGTTATTTGAGTATATATCGATGATATTTGTCTAAAGTCTTACAATCAACAGATTTTTTTGCAATACAATACAAGCAATGCAAATGCTAATGTGCTCAAAGAAAGAAATTTTTTCTTTGCTAAATTCTTTTTAAAATTTCTTTTAGAATTACACAAGGACATGAATGGTTGTCATTGTTTGTACCTGTCAAAACACCAGGAGTCACATTGGGACGGCTAGAGTGAACAGTCGTTGTGTCCTTGGGCAAGACACTTAACCCACCCCATCCCCATTGTCTGCTTACAGTACTCTAGTGTGAGTATACTGTATGTGTGAATGAGTGAGAGGTTTCTTGTTTCAAAGTGCCTTTAAAAGGGAGAAGAGCCATTGGTCATTTACCATTGAAGACATCGGAAATATTGCATAACTGAATTACTTTTTACTTAGCTTAAGTAAAATCCATTAAGGTAGGTTAACCTAAACTTACCGACAGCAAAAACTCTTCTGCATAATTCTATAGAAATAAAAAGTTGGGATATTAGGATATTGTTTCCCAATGATAGTTACAACCTTGACTTTGTGGGTTCACTTCCTGCCACCATTACTTACAATTGTCTTTACCATCTCTTTTACATTTTGGGGTATTTTCAGGATGTCCAACATCAAAACAAAACACGTAATGTCTGCCTTGCATGGCGGATAAAGATGGCTTCAGTGGCACAAAAATGAATCTCTGGAGAACTGCAGACGCCTGTTGTTGGTGCAAACATCAAGATAAATGGTATCTATGCAAATTATTAGTACACTGTTGATGGCAGCAGTACAAAGGATGGCTGGCTGACAAAACACTCTCATTTCAGTGGTCGTAATCCAGCCGTCCTTGAGCCTATTGGGTCTTTGAGGGCAGCAGATAGCGCGTATCTTGTGATGTGTTAATTAGGCTTTAGAGAGAGGCAGCATATTAAAGGAGTCTGGGGGTTTGGTGGCACAAAACTCAAATGCCCGAGGAAACCACATGAGTCACGCTGACCTTCATGTACATGCAGGATGGCAATTAATTTTTCCGCTTGGCCACAACCACCATTGTTGTAGCGTCATGAGCTATAGATAACATGAGAATTTGCATATGTTTAGTCAACTGTGATTATAAACTTGCCAAAGAACAAAATGTACTCCTTAAATTTATAGATTGAAAAATAGCTAGATTTGTCTTGTTTTGCTCAAAAGTCTTAGAAAAGTCAACATGTCATGCTTTTGTCACACACTTTTGAAAATTATAATAAACTTTAATTATTATTTTACAGTTTGTTCATTGTCAACAGGAAAATTTTGATTTAGTAACAGAAACAGGTCGATTGACATCCTGTTCCAAATGGCAGAGGCGAGCTAATAAGCCTTGCCTCTTTATAGTGACATTTGTAGCAGCAAATTTTCATTTACAGTGAGGCAACGGAACATTTTAAATAATAAAAAAATACAATCCAAACTAAGTGCACAGATGTGAGGGAGGATAGAGGGTAGGTGATAACAGGAATTTTCATTAAGCCTCAGCACCAGAACAATCTCTGAAACATATAGACTCAAGTATTTTTAACTTCTTTAAAGAAAAGTTGTGTTATTCATTGTGGAGACAAATAACGGCAGATCATTCAAGAGATATTGTCAATCCATCGAGCTATAATGCCCTAATTTAATTGTGTTTTTTTGAGTACAGTATATGCACACTTTTATGTCAGAGAAACTGTATCACTGGCCACACCTCGCATAATAATTACTTGGTCAGACTACAAATTCAGCAATTGGTCTCTTTGGGACTTTCACCATTTCTTGTCTTTCAGATAGAGTGTGAAATGTGTCAATAAGCATTCTCTGTGCAATGCTGTATGGGCTGGTTATGTAATATGCCACTGTAGATCTATGGAGCGAGCTGACCTGAGGCACAGAGCACACAACACAGTTTACTTGGTGCATACATTTATTTCAACATATATTATATCTGATTTATTAAGACAAACTCCATACACTATTTACACTATAAACAATGCCAGTCTACTGATGGCGACATAAAAGATTTATGATTGTGATTTCTGACCAGGAGGCTACTCTGTCGACCTATGGTATAAATAACTTGAATTGGATTTGACAGCTCACGCACCCGTGTACTTGACAGCAGATGTCACAACAGTCTCTCAAAGTCAGCGGCACACATTGAAATGACTGATTGCAGAGAGATGATCCAAATGGCGTGACATACCAAGCATCTCGCCACAGCTGCCAACATTATGGACCAGTCCAATCTTAAGCTTTATTTTTGGAACACCGCAGGCCAAAGTGTGACGGTTGAAAAAGCTGCGCCATCAGCTTCAATCACTGCCGGCGCTTACGAGTAAGTGAAAGTAGACAAGAAATGATTGCAACCTTTTGGGGAGCTTTGCAAGAGCCTGGCCACATTGAGACGGTTCACATAAAAAAAAAAAAAATTGAACACACAGAAGTTCAGAACTGATCACAAGTGAGGGAGAGGGAAAGAAGGTGTGCGGTTGTTTCATTTGCACTCGGAAAATAACAACATCAACAGGACAGACGGTGAATCACTGTAGAGACTGATATGATGGGCTGTCATACGAGTTGTCACAGACTGAAGAAAGCGAAAGCAAGCCGGCGCTCACACACTGAGAAGGAGAGACGACCCAGTGACAGTGCTCAGAGAGCTNAGAATCTATACAGTAAAAATGATGATCCTTCCTAAAATCAACTATCTATTCAATATGTTACCAACTCCTCCACCCACCTCCTGGCTCACATCTTTAGATTCATTAGTAGTTAAATTTTACTGGAAAAACAAAACTCCACGCATTAAACTAAGTACACTACAAAAACCCAAATCATTAGGCGGACTCACAGCTCCAAATTTTTCTTATTATCTAATCGCCAACCAAATACAATATATCCTAAAATGGATTCACCCCAAAACTCTGATAACACATGGTTAGACATTGAACAGCTTTTCTGCAACCATTTCAAATATCAGATTTACCTTTTCTTAGCCAATCAATCAAAAAACAACCACTCTTTAAATCACTAACGATATCATCGACTCTGACAGCCTGGTGGAAATTCCACAAAATCACTAACACTAACCTCTCACCATCAATTTTCACCCCAATATGGAACAATCCTGATATTCTATGTAATAAACAAACCATTCACTTTAAAGCATGGATAGACAAGGGCGTCACTCACTTACAACATATTTTTCAGCACAATACATTTGTTTCATTTCCATATTTGGTCCAGGAGCATGACATCGAAAGTAAAAACTTTTTGCAATATCATCAACTTAAATCATCAGTAATCCCCATCTTTAAGACAACCATCAACTTACATCCTCCCCCACTAGTCTCAGAATTTATTAACATTAACACAACAAAAAAACGCCTATCCAAAATCTACAAAATCATAATGCAGTCGGACAAAAGCCTATCACTTCCAAAGTCAAAATGGGAGGAAGATCTAGACATTACTTTCGATGACAGCTCCTGGTCCCAAATCATTCAAAACATTTACTCTATGACGAAAAATACAAACCTACAACTTATACAATACAAAATTTTACACAGAACTCATTACACCGGTCACAGAATGTTTAAAATGGGATTTACTTCAGACACTTGCATTCATTGTACAGAAAACACTCCAGATACATACATACATGCTTTTTGGCATTGTCCACCCATACATCAGTTCTGGCAGTCTATCACATCATCTATATCAACATTCTTAGGCTGCCACATCCCAATGTCCCCCTCCCTCTGTCTACTCAATGATAGTTCACAGCTCAACATTCCCAACACCAAAACATACATCCTCTTCATAGCCCTAACCATCGCCAAGAAGACTATCCTCATGAACTGGAAATCAAGGTCAAACATAAACATTGCTATTTGGAAAAATCTTCTAAATGACTATCTCTCAATAGAAAACTTACAAGATTCAAAAAATCAAGATACCATTGAACCCCTCTCCATCTGGACACCACTGACAAATATACTACATACTGCCATAACATAAAAACATCAACTTCACCCCATACATCATCACATTTTTTTTTTTTTTTTTTTTTTTTTTTATTTATTTTTATTGTTATTATTTTAGTTTTGTTATTGTTACCATTATTATTTTTTTATTATTGCTTTATTATCATTATTTCAGTTTTGTTATTATTACTATTATTATCATCTGTAAATAAATTAATTAAATGGTGGTGGTGATAAAAATAATAATAAAATAAATAAATTTAAATAATAAATAAATAAATTATATTAATAAACAAAAAAATATATATGTATATATATATATTTATTATTCATAGCAAACTCATCTCCAGCAACCATCTCGCACCCCAGCCTCTTGTTTTTAATGCACCACACCCCAAGGTTTTTAATGCACCACACAAACATACATACATAGAAAGAGGACGGGGTGCAGATATGAACAGCTTATTCCTGTAGTAGATTATTACTATGATACTATTATTGTTATTATTATGATTATGATGATTATTATTGTTATTGTTATTAATTATTACTACTATTATTCATAGTCTTAAGCCAAACCAGAACAGAGGTAATGATTGTTATAATCCCATCAATTATATTATTTTGTTGATGTCATTGTTCTTTTGCTTTGTTTGTTATTTGATTTTTTTTTTTTTTTTTTTATTCCTTTGCTTTTGTTCCTTTGTTTTTGTTTTGTTTTGTTTTCCTCTATGTATTGTCACTAAATTGGTCTGTTATTATTCCAACTATATTTGCACCTCATATACACAACACACACACCACGCATTACACACAAACACCCTACATACCCCTCCCCTCCCCCTTTCTCATTTGCTCGAGTGTTGAAATATGTTTAGCATATGTTTACCCTTGTGTATGTATGGTTTGTTTGTCTTGAATGTTGAATGATGCGCAAAGCTGTAATAAAAAAAAAAAAAAAAAAAACTTTGATTTAAACATGAAAGATCCCACCACCTCTCTCTTTCAGTCACGTTTCCAGCACTGATAAAGTCAAACTAGGACAAGTCGCTCTTTCTAAACATTTCCTTCAAGCCACTGCTGCAGGGGAAGGCTGTGACACTGGTGACAGTTGACATGAATCACAGCCGGGGTAGCCTCCTTTCTATCACCTGTCTTATATTTCAACATTTAGTTCACACAGAGAAGACTTGAATGGAGAAGGATTTAGCTCTCTGCTCACGGAGACTGCTCTACACGTTCACATTTTCTGTCCGTGCGTTTTGGACCACCTGGAGTCTTTAAATTCAGCGCTCCACACTCCTGATTCATTTTGCTTTCAAAGAGGCGGCAAAGCAGTTGGAACCCATTCACAAGAATCGAGTTAGAAGCAGTTTGCCTCAAATTGGTACTGGCTATACATGTAGTAAAAGCTTAAAATACATAATGCAGCTCGGAGAGTCCATGATTGCACATAAGTAGAAGTTGGCTGTTTTGCTCTAATTGGGTTCCACAGAGCTACAGAAGCTACAAAAAGTTAGTTTGTGTGACTTTGCTTACTGTGTAGGTAGGGCAAAATAGAGTTAAATGCACAAAATACAAAGTAAACTTTTTGTTGCTAAGCGTGCATATGGTGTTTGTTTACTCTGCACCAAATCAAGCTGCATTTTAGTGCTAAAAGAACATGAGCAAGTTTCAGTCCTGTGGTATGCTCATTTTCTGTTATACAGTAGCCATGTGACACCATCATTGCTTTTGGTCACAAACAGGCTGTCAAACCAATCACACTGCTCCCCTCCACTCTCACCCCCTCATTTCACCCCCTTCTTTACGCTTCCAGCAGTGCTCAGTTTATAAACTCTATTAAAAATGTGATAGTGGGTGTAGTTCACCTTAAACCATTGAAAATGTATTGTTGAAAGATAAAAACTGTATGTAGCTATAAGGTAAAATTTTACAGGCAAAATAAGCTTTTTTGTTTTGTTTTGTTTTAGTGTGTTTGCTGTCTTGACATAGGTTTCATGTACGAACAACACAAATGTCAAATGTTTTATTATTTTATTTAAACCCCTGTTACATGCATGTCCTGTTCATATAGACAGGTAACTTCTAGATTTGGACTGAACACGTAGAACAACTTTTGACACTTATGTAAGTCCAAGAAATACTAAAAAAAGACAAAGGTTTTAGGCCAATTTTCAGTCAGCTCAAATGAAGTGAGATATCCAGATTGAGAAAAAAAAATCACAGCTCTGTTCATTTTTATATTTATACCCCTGATGTGTGGAGTTTGCACACTTTTACCTAGGCCATTAATCGAGAGACCAAATCGTAACGTCAATTATTTGTTGGTGTATTTTGAATCGAAAGATCGAAAATCAATCCTTTAAAATGTGTGTGATTTGGAGCAAAAGTCAAATTTTGAGGCAAAATGTTTTAAAAATCTAATAAATGAGGACATAATAAATGTTTTTGTTTTGTTTATGTTCATGAATGTCATTTTGTATTCGTTTTTGAAAAGGTTAAATAGAATAAAATCAAAAATCGAGATTGATCAATATGAGGGGAAAAAAAATTGTGATTATATTTTTTCCCAGATCGCCCAGCCCTACTTTTACCCTAAAATGTCTTTTAAATTCATGAGAATACATTTTTCTAACTGTAATATGTGTAAAATACAGTTTCAATTTAATATCTTGAAATGTAAGATCTTTGCCTTCTCACCTGTAGTGTCTCACCTTTTAAACTTTAGTACAAGAGATGTCAATTCTTCCAGCTAAAATGTCAAGCCTTTTCAGTATTAGCCCCCAGCACAACAGCCTCTCTCTCTCTCCCTCTCTCTCTCCTCTTCATCTCCGAGCTAACATCTCCACTTGAGCTCTTTTCAAACCTGTAAAATGCTTTCTCCTTTGCTCAGCCTAGCCTATGCTTGGCAGCATCCACCTTTTCAGACAAAAGCATTGAGGCTCACACAATTAGTTCTCTGAGGCTGCTGCTGCTGCTGCTGCTGGAGCTGTTTAAGTGCAGTGAGCAGGCTATCAGAAAGGACAAGCTCCAGCCCTGCGCTCCGGCCCTGCGTGTCACTGCTGACCTTTCTTTTCTCCTGCTCTGTCTCAGCTGATTAGGTTTATTTGAGCCTGACTTACTGCTACTGCTCGTGTGGAGGCTCCAGAAACAGTGCCCTCGCTCATAAAATAATAATAATAATACCTACTAAACATGTCATTGTTGTCAAATTTGAAAAATGTAACTACAAAGTTGGTTATACTCATTTACAATAAACGCAAAAATCAATAACTTTCTTCAGTTAAACTCTTAACAACTCAGATTGAGAATTTTACTTATCATACTTTACAATCTAATTTAATTCTAATATTGTGCATATTTATACTAATGTTCCATCTAAATACCAATTACGCTCTATAAGAAAAGACGAAAGGCTAAAGATTATGGCAATGCAGTGATTTAGTTTGATAAAGTACAAATAAATGCTTGAATTTAGTTCATTTGAGTATATATCGATGATATTTGTCTAAAGTCTTACAATCAACAGATTTTTTGCAATACAATACAAGCAATGCAAATGCTAATGTGCTCGAAGAAAGAACATCTTTTTCTTGCTAAATTTCTTTTTAAAACAAAAGAATTACACAAGGACCATGAATGGTTGTCATTGTTTGTACCTGTCAAAACACCAGGAGTCACATTGGGACGGCGTTGTGTCCTTGGGCAAGACACTTAACCCACCCCATCCCCATTGTCTGCTTACAGTACTCTATAGTGTGAGTATACTGTATGTGTGAATGAGTGAGAGGTTTCTTGTTTCAAAGTGCCTTTAAAAGGGAGAAGAGCCATTGGTCATTTACCATTGAAGACATCGGAAATATTGCATAACTGAATTACTTTTACTTAGCTTAAGTAAAATCCATTAAGGTAGGTTAACCTAAACTTACCGAAAGCAAAAACTCTTCTGCATAATTCTATAGAAATAAAAAGTTGGGATATTAGGATATTGTTTCCCAATGATAGTTACAACCTTGACTTTGTGGGTTCACTTCCTGCCACCATTACTTACTAATTGTCTTTACCATCTCTTTTACATTTTGGGGTATTTTCAGGATGTCCAACATCAAAACAAAACACGTAATGTCTGCCTTGCATAGTGGATAAAGATGGCTTCAGTGGCACAAAAATGAATCTCTGGAGAACTGCAGATGCCTGTTGTTGGTGCAAACATCAAGATAAATGGTATCTATGCAAATTATTAGTACACTGTTGATGGCAGCAGTACAAAGGATGGCTGGCTGACAAAACACTCTCATTTCAGTGGTCGTAATCCAGCCGTCCTTGAGCCTATTGGGTCTTTGAGGGCAGCAGATAGCGCGTATCTTGTGATGTGTTAATTAGGCTTTAGAGAGAGGCAGCATATTAAAGGAGTCTGGGGGTTTGGTGGCACAAAACTCAAATGCCCGAGGAAACCACATGAGTCACGCTGACCTTCATGTACATGCAGGATGGCAATTAATTTTTCCGCTTGGCCACAAACCACCATTGTTGTAGCGTCATGAGCTATAGATAACATGAGAATTTGCATATGTTTAGTCAACTGTGATTATAAACTTGCCAAAGAACAAAATGTACTCCTTAAATTTATAGATTGAAAAATAGCTAGATTTGTCTTGTTTTGCTCAAAAGTCTTAGAAAAGTCAACATGTCATGCTTTTGTCACACACTTTTGAAAATTATAATAAACTTTAATTATTATTTTACAGTTTGTTCATTGTCAACAGGAAAATTTTGATTTAGTAACAGAAACAGGTCGATTGACATCCTGTTCCAAATGGCAGAGGCGAGCTAATAAGCCTTGCCTCTTTATAGTGACATTTTGTAGCAGCAAATTTTCATTTACAGTGAGGCAACGGAACATTTTAAATAATAAAAAAATACAAATCCAAACTAAGTGCACAGATGTGAGGGAGGATAGAGGGTAGGTGATAACAGGAATTTTCATTAAGCCTCAGCCCAGAACAATCTCTGAAACATATAGACTCAAGTATTTTTAACTTCTTTAAAGAAAAGTTGTGTTATTCACTTGTGGAGACAAATAAGGCAGATCATTCAAGAGATATTGTTCAATCCATCGAGCTATAATGCCTAATTTAATTGTGTTTTTTGAGTACAGTATATGCACACTTTTATGTCAGAGAAACTGTATCACTGGCCACACCTCGCATAATAATTACTTGGTCAGACTACAAATTCAGCAATTGGTCTCTTTGGGACTTTTCACCATTTCTTGTCTTTCAGATAGAGTGTGAAATGTGTCAATAAGCATTCTCTGTGCAATGCTGTATGGGCTGGTTATGTAATATGCCACTGTAGATCTATGAGCGAGCTGACCTGAGGCACAGAGCACACAACACAGTTTACTTGGTGCATAATTTATTTCAACATATATTATATCTGATTTATTAAAGACAAACTCCATACACTATTTACACTATAAACAATGCCAGTCTACTGATGGCGACATAAAAGATTTATGATTGTGATTTCTGACCAGGAGGCTACTCTGTCGACCTATGGTATAAATAACTTGAATTGGATTTGACAGCTCACGCACCCGTGTACTTGACAGCAGATGTCACAACAGTCTCTCAAAGTCAGCGGCACACATTGAAATGACTGATTGCAGAGAGATGATCCAAATGGCTGTGACATACCAAGCATCTCGCCACAGCTGCCAACATTATGGACCAGTCCAAATCTTAAGCTTTATTTTTGGAACACCGCAGGCCAAAGTGTGACGGTGAAAAAGCTGCGCCATCAGCTTCAATCACTGCCGGCGCTTACGAGTAAGTGAAAAGTAGACAAGAAAAATGATTGCAACCTTTTGGGGAGCTTTGCAAGAGCCTGGCCACATTGAGAGGTTCACATAAAAAAAAAAAAAAATTGAACACACAGAAGTCAGAACTGATCACAAGTGAGGGAGAGGGAAAGAAGGTGTGCGGTTGTTTCATTTGCACTCGGAAAATAACAACATCAACAGGACAGACGGTGAATCACTGTAGAGACTGATATGATGGGCTGTCATACGAGTTGTCACAGACTGAAGAAAGCGAAAGCAAGCCGGCGCTCACACACTGAGAAGGAGAGACACCAGTGACAAGTGCTCAGAGGAGCTCAGAGAAATGATGCGTTTACTCAGGC
Organism: Mugilogobius chulae; assembly: GCA_038363315.1. Taxonomy (NCBI): domain Eukaryota; kingdom Metazoa; phylum Chordata; class Actinopteri; order Gobiiformes; family Gobiidae; genus Mugilogobius; species Mugilogobius chulae. The sequence goes on along the minus strand of CM076401.1, from coordinate 34,972,006 downwards.
TTTGGTAATTGGGCTAAAAAAAACAAAAACATAACTAATGATGGCCAAGATCAGTGTTTACAGTGGTTCACACAGAGGTCACTGGCCAGCACAGAACACCTGGCTCTGGGAATGAGGATCAATTAGAGTTTTTCACTGAACAAAGTTGGACCAAAGATTGTATCAGGTCAAAGGAAAGCATAACACACTTGAGTTTGGGCTAATCCATGCTGCGTACTAGATCTACAGCATTATTATTATACATGTTAGAATCTTCTTTTAGAGCCATGTAGGCATTTTGAAACAAATACTTTGTTAACCAAGCTTAGAGTTTTGTAATAGTTAAAATTGTGTCTCATGCTGAGAAAAAAACAAACATGTAACTAAAAATGACAATAAAAAATGAAATGATAGCAGCTGCTACTATGTTTAACATAGTTTGAAGTTAAATTGTTACATTTATATTTAGATTTGTATTTCAGTATACTACATTCATTTGTTGCTACATACAATGCATTGCCTGGCGCTGATAGTACCATTAATATCCCCTTTTCTTTTAACTCAGTAGAAAATAATTACAGCTACATACTGTAGTTATACTACCTGATATTATAGTGAATATTTACAATAAAGTGTACTTATTTTGCTAACTTCTTTGTACAAAAGTCTTGTGCTTTTCAGCTTTTGCTAAGACACACATACACACACATTGAAAGTACAAAACAAACTTCTCAGTCATTGTTCACACTAGTGTCTTCACTCAAAAATGTACAGTAATAATCCCTGTAGTCTATTGTGTTACACAGAAAATAAATCTCATTAAAAGAAATCTTTAGTTAACAGATTTCCACAAAGAAAGCAATGAATGAAGAGTCCTGAGGTAATGCCTACTCCCAGTCTAGACATCTACAGTACAAAACATATAAAACTGCTACATTAAAGATTTTCAACTCTTAAGTTACTAAATATCTCAAAAACCTATTGGAAGTTCAGAGAAGGTGAGACATAATTATGGCAGGAACCCTCCAGTCACAGGCACTACATGAGTCGCCTCTTAAAGGGTTACTTCTCTTACAAAATATGCTAAAGACACAGAATGAGATTACCCTCAGGAATAGATTATCAGGATCTAATTCTAGATTCATTAGCACCACCACAGTGTATGTTGGCAGAAACACACGTTTGATGCAGAGTGAGCTTGCATGGCTTCTCGCTCAGGATGCAGTCTTTGGTCACAAATCAAAGCCTAAAAGGCGTGTGCTGTGATGAGCTGTCCGAGTCCTGATGGATGTTGTCCATTTTCCACTGCCGGATATGTGATCCTGAGCTTGTCTTTCATGGATAAAGTACCCTGCCGCAGCACTGTTCATTAACTGCTCTGCTCGCCCTATTATCTCTGCCAGAAGACATTTGGTGTCTACCGCTCAGACTCAAGCAGTCACACACAGATCTCTATGGCGGTCGCCATGACCATCTGGCTTTTGTTCTTATCTCTTCCTGGAGACTGGTGCTGCCCTGTGTCTTCTCTGGGTGACAAAGGATCAGAGAGGACAGAGCGCTTAAGCGGGGCAGGCCTCAAACACGTGGTGCCCGGAGGAGTGGAGGGCTCAGGGTGTCTGTGTGAAGACCTTAGTGTGGAGGAAGTGGATGCGGAAGTACAGCTGCCTGTGCACACCCCAGAACTGGACCTTTCTCCTCTTTTGGCTCGACAGGAGGCCCTGCGTCTCAGTTCGCTCACTAGTTCGTACTTGACAAAGCAGAAGACGTCTTTGACGCCACAGCGTTTTTCTGGCTCGGCAGCTAACAGCCTTTGGAACATGCGTAAAGCGTCATCAGTGAAGCGGCGCCACTGTGAAGGGTATGTTCCCAAAGGACATCCTGCCTTCTGCCAGCGCCTAAACTCTTCATAGAAGGCATCAGTGGGTAGAGCTGCCTCCCAAGGGAAGTTACCTGTCAGCATACAAAACACCAACACACCAAACGCCCACACGTCCAGACTGGTGGTCACTAAGAAGCCCTCTGTTCGACTGGCTCTGCACACCTCAGGGGCTGTGTATGGGATGGTCCCACTCACACGCTTCACTCTGCAGCCCACGCGCCGCGTCATGCCAAAGTCTGCCAGCTTTATCCGCCGACACTCACGGTCAAATAGCAGCACATTTTCAGGTTTGACATCTCGATGAACCAGGCTTTTACCGTGCATGAAGTCCAAGGCTAGGCCCAGCTGCTGCATGCAGCGCTTCACCATGTCCTCCGGCAATCCCACCTGAAAAAGAGTGGGAGAAGAACCAGTGAGGAGCTAAATAAAGAACACTGTGAGAGGTGACAGCAGGAGGTGAGCAAGAATAGAGCCTCACAGCCAAGCACTTACAGTACAGTCAAGATGAATAGCTAAAGAAATGGCTGTATTAAAAGGTGAAATAAAGAATAGGGTGAAAATAATTCTCTCTAGACAAAGAAAATGAAACAAAAGCAGCTGTGAATACTGTAGCCATTTTAATGAGTCATTAGAAGAGCCTTGGAGCCTGCGCTCCAGCACTTCAAGCAGAAAAGCACTAAAACAAAGCGAGGCCTCTGTGCTGAAGGAAAAGCGGGACAGAACAAGGTTTGTTTCCCGAGAGAGCTTGTTAAAAGTCCTGCGCTCCACATGGCCAGTGATTGGAGCAGCTCGGCTCTGGGAGAACAGCTGTATGATTGCTTTACCTGTGGGGGAATGATGTCGAAAAGGTCCCCAGCGGGTGCATATTCTTGTCCAAATACGTAGCAGTCCTCGGTCTCGAAAAGCACATCTAAGACTTTGATGATGAAAGGGCTGGAACCAAGCGAGCCTGTCAGACTGTACTCCCGCAGGAAACTCTTCAGTTTAGTCTTGTTCTTAGTCACAAACTTCAGTGCTATTTTAGTGCCTGTAAAATGAAAAGACATCTGTAAAACATGAGTTCATTCAGACACAACAATCACCAATTCATTAAAAGCAAAAGAGTCTTGGTTCACCTTGCTGTGGGAAAATGTGAATGGGTCTTTCAAAACACTTCAAAATATAGATTTCATTTTTATTCAAGACAGGAAAGAGCAGCTTTGAAGTGAAGCCTTGGGAGTTTTTCCTCTACATTCATCCTTTTAACTGTTGGCCAGTTCATTCAAACATTTGGACTGAAAATGAAGCATTCTAAAGCTCCCCATTATGGTACAAAGGCTTAGAGATAAACACAGAAATGTTTCAACAAGTTTGGATAATTCTCCTCCAAATGTTTTGCTATAATCTGTAGGTGTTGACAGTGGTTCGGTGACTCATCAACAGTTTTTTCTCTACCTGAAAAGCCTACTCATGCTTGTCTTTGGGTAAATGACGTTTATAGACACAAATGAAATTGTTTTTGCTACCAAAAAAGTAAATAAAATACAGCTAGTTCAAGAGTATTTGTCACTATTAAATGAGTGCTAATTTATCATTATTTCCATTTCTCTAAGGTTTGACCGTGCCTCCTCTGCTCTACTGTACAGGTCTAGGACAAACAATAAGACCATGATACCTTGTGCCCTGTGTGCCACCAGGTCCACCTTCCCGTAGGTGCCCTTGCCCAGCTCTCGGATGTGTTCATACTGTTTGGCTACATCAGCTGTGGACAGAGAGGTGAGGGTCAGGGCTTGCATATCCTCCACCGGGACCCGGTCACAGTAGCCCCCTTTTGTAGGAGGAGAGGTGCCCGCGCTGCCAACTCGACCTGGTCCGGTCGGAGAGAGAGACAGGCTTGCCTTGACTCCATGGGGCAGACTGGAAAGAAACAGGTAAAAAAGTTGGTTTAGTGACTTTCAATTGAGCAAGCCTATTAACAGAAGATAACAAAAGATCCATGTTAGTGTGTAACAACAGTTAGTGTTTTAAGATACTTTTGAGTCTGAATACTGACTTAAACGAAAGGGGACAAACCTTATTATGAGAATTTCCCCTCACCAATATACAAAAAGTGAAAAACTAAGATTTTGGATAATATTTGCAGTGTTGTAAAATGTTACATAGCTACTTTAATAAGTATGTAGCTAATCTTAAAGATAAGCTAAACCCTAAAACAACTTTTGTGGTTGTTAAACTGTAGATTGTGTTTAAATTGCATTACCATTTTTAATCTTTTTTTTTTTTTTAAATAAATTTGTTTCGGTTTTAGTTTGTTTGTTTAGATCAATGATGATCTGCAATGTCATTATTATCTGAAAACAGCATATTATGTTCCTAGGGCACATGATGCAATATTTTCATTACAGTATGTTTCTATAGGCTTATTGGTTTCTCATCCAAAACCCATCTGATGTTTTGTCTGTGAGCTCTTTTTTGTTTTTCTCCGAGCCTCAGAAAACAGTGTTCTGAATGTCTTTGATTTGTGATGATGTCATAGGTCAGTCTCTGAGGCATTCTGCCGTTTTTAGGTCCATAAATCATTCAAGCTAGTTTTGAACAATAGCATATCAGGCAAGATCTTTTTGATTGTTTTCCTTTTTTTTTTGCAGCCAGTAGATGGAGCTCTTGTTATGTGTGCTTTACCTCACTGAATGCACATTTGTCCTTTAGATAATCCTTTGCTCTATTTTAAGTTTCACAGCTGGAATTGGCAAATGTGAAGTAATCAAAAAACAACATTAAGTGCATTAATGAAAACACAGCAAGCGCTCATATTCACAGTCTTCCTTAGATGTGAATAGTAAGTCACATATGGTAAACGCAAAGCATGAATAATCTTTGCAAGGTGTGGCGTTATGGTGATTCTGAAAATTCTTTGATGTTTTTATTATTTCATTCATTTATTTTTGCAGTGAGCAGAAAGACATAAGTCAAATCATAGTAAATCAGTGACATCCACAGAGGATAAATGGTCTCTCAAGTTTTATTTGCATGTGTGACTGATTGGTGCTGGCTATCCTTGGGCATAATGTATTTTCCTATGAGCTCCCCGAAGAGGGCATAAATCTGGAGGGCTATAACAGGTCTTCATTTCCATACAATCAATTCCGGTAAGGGCCAGCTCTTTCAGTAAATTCAATGCACTTCCTGTTGTCCCTCTAGATCACTTTGGGCAGCTCAGAGCCATGGCTTTTCTGACCGTCTAACTCATGACTGCACTCGAGGCGGACTGGGATGGAAAATCAATGTAAACAGGTACAGGAGCGACTAATATATGGAAACAGCTGGAGAGGACTGGCAGCCAAGGAAGATGCGGTTGTATGATTCAGTATTATTATAATTTTAGCATTTATATTTACTCATGCAGTAAACCGGCTATGATGGGATGTATTTTGTTAGAACTGGTTGCTTTCATTATTATTTGGGCTGGAATTCTTTTTCCAATCAGGCACTAGACAGACGATTATTTCTAATGTACGCTTAGATTTTCACCAAATGAAATTATAAAGTTCAGATAGCAAAGCACAACTACAATTATTTTTATGATTAAGGCTTGACAGTATGAAAAATAAATAAGAAAAAATAAAATAACAGCTACCATTTTATCTTGCAATTTTCAGAGGCTTGAAATGAAATTAAAATGGGTTTTAATAATGATTTTATGAGCAAAAAAACTGAATAATCATTCATCTTCTATAAACACAGCTGGAGTTACTATAACAGCAAACTTCTGTACTTAAAAGCATTTCCTGTTCAGTTCATTTTTATGAGGTTTTCACTGCATCGGTTTAAAATGAGTAAATGCTCGGAAAATCAGGCATTGAACAGGGAGTTGTGGTGAATCCTACAGAAAATGTTAAAGACTTTACAAATCAGAAGAATATTTCACCATAGGACTCTTGTGTCTGTTTCTTAATGCTAACGCTAACAAGAAAAGTTCAGCTAGCTATTTTGAATATAAACAATCCAACGATGTTCTGTGCACAGAGCCAAATGTTTTTTCTCTAGGCCTCAGAAAACACTGACCAAATGACACAGATTTGTGATGACATAATTAGTACTTGCACTGTTTTTAAGTTCTTAAATCATCCAGATGCATTTAAACGTTTTGTAGATTTAGCATATCAGGCAAAATCAGTTTGATTGTCTTCCCTGTGTAATATTTGTTTTAATAATAGACGATGTGCACCTCATTTTAAAGTCTGATTCATACGGGAAATCCTGCACCAAGGTCGGGACACAACATTCAAAAGTGTTCTGTTATTATAGTTTGGTCTATACAAAGTTCGGTTTCACACTACTTTCAGAAAGTTCGGCCTTTCAAACGTTTTGTGAAGCTGTTGCTACCGTTGTCATGGCAACGGGAGCGCTTTAGTGGATATAGTAACTTTGTTTGGAGACATTACTATAAGCAGAATGGACAGTGAGAACAGCGCACTTCTTCACTGTTCAAAATCGAACTGTGCCTCTCTTTCCTCATCACTATTGGGCTCAGTCTTCCTCACGTTTGCAGATGTCTGTCACTTCCTGGATTTGGTCTAAAGTCTGGTCCGGCATTTTTTTTTCTAGACCAAAGGATCAGTTGTTTGGTTCGCATCATGGTCTAGAGACTAACTGGAAAGTCTGGATCAAAGTTAGCTAGTGTGAAAGCATCCTAAAAAAAAAGCATAAATTGCTCTATATATGTCGATTAAGCATTGCAGCTATAACGTTTATATTTAATCAAATTAAATAAATTGTAGGCAGGTGATCTAAAGCAGAACATATGTTGTCTTCTTAAATGTAACTGAGATAGTCATTCAAACAGAACAACTGCTGATGTTTGCAGTGAAGCAGAAAAGACGCGTCAAATTAACACCGTATAATAAGAACATCATAACTGCTCTAATTGGAACCTTTTACAGAGTCAGATCTGCAAATGACACCAGAAATGAGGCCGTCTATGAGACATGCAGTGACAGGGGAAACATTAAATAAACTATGAATAATAATAACAATTATCTCAAAGCGCAAAATGGATTGTTGATGAAATGGAGTGAATCCCACTAATGATCTTCCCCATTGTCTCACTGGCCTCTCCGCTCAAAATGCACAATCGAATTTAATCATCTGATCAGTCACACACGCTCGAACAGGAACTATATCAGTGCCAGCACTTCAGCTGATGGCTTCTTTCATGGATCGTTCAAACATTATGATTCTGTTTCTTTTCCTTGTTCAGCTTGATGGTTGGGTTTTAGCACCTCAGCCTTGTTGTCAACTAAAAACAGACACTGAGAAAAATCTAACAAAAATGCATCACAAACATTTAGAAGGACTGGATAGAGCTGATCAAATGTTAATGACAAAACATTAAAAGACAGAGAAAGCTAAAAATAATACGCAACCATGTGCTGTCCTATTTTCTTGGCTGGGCAGGGATTCTCTGCTTCCAATAATTTACCAAATCACACTTGTTCTTTCTCCTTCATCCATCTTATTAGAGACCCAGAGATGGTTATATAAGCGGACTATGAATATTGGAGCCCACTCGTACTGAAGACAGCTGGCAGTGAGTCAACACAAGGGCTGATCATCATCCAGACTCCAGAGTGTGCAATCCAGGTTTGTTCAATAAACATTTGAACAAGCAAGGGCAGCTTCTAACCTCTGAAACGCACAAATACAAATTACACTAGGCACTTTCCGGATACTGAAGATTGCAGATAATCGCCCACCCACGCATTTCCTTGTAGAAATCAAATTAAGGGTCTCAAATGACTGAGGGCTGCAGAGACTCATTTGCTAAAATTAACTATTAGGCAGATATAGGAGAAATAATAATCATTTACAGTACAAGCATTTTAGTAACAATAATTGCTTATGTTTTGAGCAATTCAGGAATTTGTGGTAATGGGGTTCAGGTTTTAGATCAAAAGGCTTGATCAGATGCAAAATTTAAGACTTCACTTTTTTTTTTCCTAAATATAATTCTGCATATAGATTTGTATTATCTATTAGTGTTGAAAGCATCATGATTTTTTAATTTAGTTCGAAAATAGAAGCAATTTCCCATAATCTGGAGTATTTATAGACCAATAATCGCATCTTGTATTTTTTTTCGTCTGTTGCATAGGCTAGTTAGAAAATGAATGAAAGAATAATTTTTTGTCAGGGTAAATAGCCTCGATTAAATATGCAGTTGTACCTATTTGTGGGATCTGTGTCCTGTTGACGCGAAATAAAAACTGACTAATAGCTTGTTTAAGGTTGAAATTTGGTTCCCTATCCTCCAGGTGACGCTGTAGACAGCTGCCTAGTTCGCCTATGCTCAAAGCCGCCCCTGCACAAGTAAAAATAGAGTTACATGACAAATACACATAGGTGGTGCATATCTGTTTTGCCTAATCTATGAAATGTACATCTTCCATTATTAAAGTTTGCATAAATTGCTCGCAAATAACATGTTTTTTTTTTCTTTGCACCTGCAATATAGCACCTGGCTTGATAAATCAGGCCCAAAGTGCGGTAAAAAAAAAATTCTATAAAAATGCATGATAAAGTACTTTTGAACAAAGGTTCAGTAACATTGATCCAGATTTGAGTACTGAATGTGTGTGATTAAACGATTAAATTATAGAGGTTTTCTTTTTCTTGACAAATTTCACCCATCTCTGGCGGGGATCAAACCATCTACAAACACATTCTGAATCTTGAACTGTGCAGAAGTGTGAAAATGAACTGAAGTCCAAATGTGTGAGAGCTGAAGGATCGCTGGGTCATGAAGAGGTCTGGTGTATAATTTGAATTTCAGCGTCAAAGGCCCATTGTATTGTGCAGCTGTGGGTCTCCATTGCACTTGCCCGCTCGTCTTTTCCCATGATGCACTCTGCCCCTCTTCTATAAACATGCTGATCAGAAATATGTTTTCAAGTTCACAATATTCAGCCAGGCCTATTCTTTAAATCATGAGCATAAGCTTTTCAAACTCCAGCCCTGGGCACTTTAAACTTTCTGTAGTGTCACCGCCGGAGTGGGTGAACCTCATGTCTTTAGGATTAGAAGTGTTTAAGTCCCCAAACTTCTTCACCATTAAACTCGAACATAACCCCTTAATCAGCTTTACTGCACCCACATGAAGATCCATTTTTCTAAAGAGCTGAGCAGATGTAGCTATCTGAAGGAAGAGATGATCACACCTTGGGGCCAAATAAAAAAGGGCTCATGGGAGGTGTGATTTCTATAACAACAGCAACCATATTTTAAAGACAAAGACAACTATTTTAAAGATGCACTATTGTCTTCTATGAGGTTATGTAAGTTTGTCTTTCCTTACTAGATAATTTGTTGTGTACTGCTGACCTCACCTTGAGTCCTGTCAGCTTGGCAATAACAAATTGATTATTTGTTCTCATAACATAATCTTATTTCTTTTGCTTGTCACTTGATAAAACTGCTAAATAGTCCGAAAACAACTTCTGGAAATGGATATGTCATTGAACATATACAAATTCCATTTCAAAGCTTCAGTTTTTGTTTGGTGCTTTAAACAGAAGATTTTCCATCAAAACATCATAAAAATGACAAAAACAAAATAAACTGTTAGCATAAATATTGAGTCATCAGTTCTTCATGGGGTTGTTTACACAGATAATCAGTAAACGGAGAGTAACTGCTGATGTAAAAAGGCAGTAAACGTGAATATGATGATGTTATTACAGCACAGTGTTCCCCGTCCTCGTTTCCCCACTTGTGCATGCTCCTGAAAATGTAAACAAGGGACTAATGAATGAAATAAATAAATTGCTGAGGCTGCTGCGCATCTCTACCTCTGCCGCCTCCTTCGCTAATGGACTAGTCGCGGCGCTCTGGGCAGCCCAAGTCATTACAGGCTGAAGACTGATCTCCTGCGTCCAATTTACTGTCAAAATGCCCGACGCGTGCCGCCTCCAGGTCAGGGGAAAAACAGTGAGTGAAATGTGATGTGACTAATGTGCTTGTCTTATGGTGCTACCCAAAATAAAAGTGATTCTGCTGGTTTGGAGTTATAGGACACAGTGTACTAAATGTAAAACTAGATCACCTTGAGGAGACAGTGTGCTGAGCTAACCCCTGCTGTGCTGTGATGGGTGAACCTGCTGCCCCAGAGCTATGCACATTCACCAGCCAGTCAATCCACTCTGAGGTCTTGTACTGTTTAACCAGAGCCTCATCACCTCCTGTTGCTATCTCCATATCCACAGACTACAAAGAGACCACCTACCAGAGCTCCTGCAGATACTGCCGGGAGCAATGACCCCCGCAGTGATGACCCAAAACACGCTCAGTATCCAAGGTTACACATCCAATGAGGAAGCTGGACAGGCTGGTACAGCAAGAACAGATAGATGCACAGTCTGGCATTCACAGAGTTTGGAGAAATGGTAAGGAATTTGTTTAGTAATAGTGAAGAATGGTTGACACAAAAATGCATGGAACTGTCAACGATTATCTTTAGTATAGTCTATTAGTCAATTGTTTACTGCGGATAACATGGTAATCGATTATTGCTATAACTAATTGATTATTACTTGCTTACTTACCATTCACAGACTAAAGCCTGTGGTGTAGAGGCTCTATGACTCAAGACAAAGCATCAGTTACAAGATGGTTAAAAATGGTCTTTTTCATGGAAAAACAAAAAAACTCTCTCTCTCTCTCTCTCTCTCTCTCTCTGTGTGTGTGTATATATATCTGCAAATGTTCTCAAATTTCATCTCTTTAGCTTCATATAGCTCAAATAAAAAAAAAAAATAAAAAAAATGGCTTGATCTTTTGACACATGCCACATTCTAACTAATCAAAAATTGACATATTAATCGAATATAGCATATAATTGTTAACTGCAGTTCTAGTTTATTGCCATTGTCAACTAAACTTTTAAATTTCACCTGTTATTTAGTATTATTTTGATTTAAAGGGGACCTATTGTGATTTTTCCGGATATTTAGGAAGAAAATATGGCATATACAGATCAATAATTCACATTTCGTTCATTATAAAACACAAAATGTATCCAAATTGGCTTGGAAATAGAAAAAGAAGTCTTTGATGTAAAAGTACATTTTAATAAGCCACAGATTTCAAAATTTCTATTTGTCGTTGTTGGAAAGTAACTACTAGGGATGTAACTATATGCGAATCTACTGATACAATATTTATCACGATATAAGCTCATAATACAATATTTATCATGATATCACAATATTACAGAGAGCCCACAATATTGAGATTTTGCTTAAAACAAAAAACATTAACGTCATATTTTCTAATCATTATTTTTTACTCAGTGATTCCTTTTCTTAGGTGCAAATTCATGGCTACAGACTAAATTGCTGTCTCACTATACAGGCTATAATGTTTGTTTCTTTGTTTATTCAAATATTTATAATGTTATACTTTTTTGCATGAAATGTGTGTTATTGTTCTAAACTCAGAACTATTTTTTATGCCAGTCATACTGTTTAATATTGTTTGGTGATGACAACGATCAATTGTGGCAGTTTTGTTATCGTGAAAATCATGATATTATCAATATTGTTACATTCCGTGACAGTTTTGAACTCTACATGTTCTACTCAGATTCTGAATTTTTTTAGTAAGTAAGTAAGTAAGTAATCTTTATTTGTATAGCGCATTTCACAGACACAAAGTCACAAAGCGCTTCACAGAGTGATGAACCCTCCCTCCCACTCAGTGACAGTAAGCTGCCCTGGGGCAGCTCAGCAGAGGCGATTCACCTAAACACCTGGCGCCTCAACCTCCGACTATCACCCAGTGTTCCCTAACATGCATGTTATTGGTTGGTGGGGAAACCGGAGTGCCCGGAGGAAACCACCCAGACACGGGGAGGAACATGCAAACTCCACACAGAAAGGTCCGGGCCATGCGGGAATAGAACACGTGACCTTCTTGCTGTGAGGCCAGAGCGCTAACCGCTCTGCCACCGTGCCGCCAATTTAATAATCACAGGTAAATATAGGGGTGCACGGTAGCAAAGTGGTTAGAGCTCTGGCTTCCCAATAAGGAGGTTGTGGGATCGACTCCCAGGTCAGACCATATCAACATCTCACAATCTCTCTGGGTTGGGTTTGCATGTTCTCCCTGTGTCACCGTGGGTTTTCTCCGGGTACTCCGGTTTCTCCCACCTCCAAAAACATGCATGTTTAGGTTAATTGGGCATCACTGTAAATTTCCCTTAGTGAGTGAATGAGAGAGTGAATGGTTGTCTGTCCAGTGTGTTCCCCGCCTAAGGCCCAAAGTCACTGGGATAGGCTCCAGTGACTTTGGTAAAGTAAATATAGACAACTGGGTGGAGATAGGTGGTAGGTGAAGACTGGGATTTTCTGACAACTGGAGCAGCTGCAGGAGAATGTAAGATTACTGAAATGTGCAAGAATCAATCCAAATACAACTTTGGGTAAACTAATGATGAGAGAACACTGCTGTAACATGCTTAAAAACTCACAAAACATAATACATAATAGGTTCCCGTTAAGAGCTGCTATTAATGAATGTATTATTATTAAGTCTGCATAGTCCAATTGTTTTCACTGTCAACAAGCCACAATTAATCGATGAAATCATGCAGCTCTAATGCACAGTTAATCCTCAAGCTATTGTAGATCCTGACTGGTTGAAGGATGAAGCAGAGAAAATACAAAGTGTGCGATTTATACCCTCTTAGCCATAGGTTGACATTTGTTTTGCAGTTTTCCTCTCCTAATAACTTCATATCTGTTATTATGATTATGACTACGAATGTATTCAAAACCAGTAATAACAAACTTTGTAAACACAATCCTCGTCAAATTAGATTCAAAGCAACTTAGCTTAGTTTCTCCTGCTCTTTTCCACTGTCAATCATCCTGTACTGATTATAATCCTGTTTTGATTTGGTGCAGACAGAACAATGATGCACCAAAGCAAACAGCACCATCAAGTGTGGGATTAGGGTATCCGATTAGAATCAAGCATCTGACTGTAAACGCCTCATCCATCAGCAGCAGCACCTCCCCCATTCCTCTAATCATAATCTCATCCTGAGGAAACATCCAATGCTAAAATATCTCCATAATCCACCGGGGGAACATATTGTACCTCGCTCCCCCACTTCATCATCAGCCGCCTCAAGTTTGTATGAGGCGGCTTTATGTGATGAGGAAGGATCAAGAGGAAGAACTATCCGAGGAGAGTGGAGTCAAGCATGCCAGAAGTGTGGAGCGTCTCTTTGATGTCAGATACGTACATGGGCAAATTGGACAGCTGATGAGCTCAGAAAATGAGGTTCAGAGAATTGTGTTGCATGTTTCACTAAAAGAGGACAGCCCTTCCTCCTCATTAGGCTGTGCATGTCCTTTACTTGATTGTTAGTTAATTATACACAATGGGATTTAGTCACCACATGTAATTAAAACAAAATACATAAATATACATAAACTAGTCCTAGTGTCATGCAGTCTCAGTCTGGTTAGAAGAATGGGCCAAAATACCTTTTCACAAGACTAAAGGCAGCAAGTGATTTGCAAATGTTATCAAAATGCATTGAATCAAAAATAACTGTAAGCTGTTTCTGAATTCCTCTTGAGTTTTGTATTAATTACACAAATTGGAATTTTGACATGCTGTAAACAAACACCATCCTTTGCTGCATTAGTCTAAGATTATTACTGGAGGACATGGTATGCATAATCAGAATACCAAGGATGAAATCTGCTCTGGTCTCTTCTTCCAGTACAAACAACATTATTTTTTCATGTCCTCTAAATGTCCCTGTATTGGCACTATATTTCTAAGAAACATTTGAAGCCTACACTTTTGCACTGCTACTTTATGAACTTCTAAATAAGAAAATGGATTTGAATATTTTGCCATGTTAAAAACAAAATGTTAATCCCCTGCTTGCTATTACATGCTGAGATGCATATGGCTGCTCATTCTGGCAGGAGAAAAGCTGCCTTGTCACTAGACAAAATTACACACGCAATATTTAAATTAAAATGCCCAGATTATCTCGAGGAGAGGCACTGCCAGAATCCAACAGCTTTTACTTTTAGGTGAACTTTGCATGTTCATTTAAATTAGCTTTAAGGATGAGATATCACCTGTCTGCTGTGGACCAAGAATGAATAAAAGGGGTCATTAAAAGTGGAGTGACCTGGCTCCTCTCTCGCATCCATCTACTGTACTGTGCGTGCGCAAACACAAACAAATACCACCAAGACAGAATAGTATTTTACACTGCTGCCATAAACAATTGTGTTAACTGCATTATAGCCTACACATTCACCTTGATGGAAACTAGGAAATGATGGAAAGTTCTTTGGAAGACGCGCACCTTGAAAACGGGTCATTTAAAAAGTAAAATCCTCAAATAAATAATTTTATCTTACATATAGGATTAGAAGATTATAAATGGAGTACCTGCTGGCGACCTGTCTGTCTCCTCCATGGTCCTGCATCGGGTTGAGTGGAGCAGAGCTGCGCTGCTCAGCTCCGTTTTGCTCCAATAAAACCAGCAATGTCCTCTCTCTGGAAATAAACAATAGTCTACCTCCAAACGTCCCCTCTATATTGTTTTAAGGGTGACTCCGGAGATGCTTTGGGTCTGGATCAGAGCATGCTGCGCGCTGGGAGAGCCTGAGCATCCTTCTTGCTCACCATCTCATCCTTGCACAGGAAGCGAAGTCTGTTTATCTTTCGTTACTCCAGTGCTCCACCTGACCCACTTCAGCAGCGGCACACACGTTGAAACGAACCCATTCATTCACTCCTGTGCTCAGACTGCCTCGTCAGATCCACGGTCCCTCCTCACAACTCCTGGCTCTTTCGTGCACGCGAGGTGGTCTGTCCGTCTTGTCAGTGCGTCCGCTGGGACTTTAGGCTATAGGTGGATAAGGGGGTGGTCTCAGATGTTGTCCCGGTGCTTGTGGCTCTTACCAGTCAGCTCCTTCATTGTTCATCGTCTCCACCCTCTGGAAAACTAATGCGCTCACGTGTTCAGGGTCCTAGCGCCACTGTGTTTATTCCACCTACAATCAGTGCGTCTTCTTGAGTCATGCTTTGAAGGAACAAGCTGCTCAGTCGTTGCATAATTCAGTAGCTTATGGCACTGACTGAGTTGTCCACACACAACGACAGGGTCACTGTACAGGCGTTTTCTAATGGCCTACCCTAACTTAAAGGTGCACCACGAAACTTCTCTAGTTAGCTGCCTGGTGGCCTTCAGCTTGTACATACTTTGGCTCTGCTTAGAATATTCCAGAAATACATTGGGGTTCATGGCAAAGTTGCTGCCCATGCTTTGATTATTGGTGATTTCTAAACAACTTCATGATTCGATAGAAAGAGAAAGTTAAAACTAAGTTTGGAACATTATGGAGATGTAGGCTACATGTTTTATGTCATAATGTGAAAAATACAGCTATAATGAGCTATATACGTTTTTTTTTTTTTGGAAACATATAGGAGCAGGCCCTCCTTTTGACTAAACAACGGTCCATTTTGTGGCTATGCAAGCTTGCGTGAAGAAAATAACAGATTTTTTATTGTTTATTTAGTACAATAAATTGTATTTATTTTTTGGTCAAAAAGTTACACGGTGCATCTTTAATTCACATTTGTACCAATCCAGCCAGGTTATAACACATTTAACGGTCAGAAAACATTCTTTGTCTGAAAGTATCAGTAACTATTTACTGTGAGAAAAAATAGCAAGAATCTTGGAGCTTTGGGCATCTGATTGATTGTGCCCTGCAGGTTAGGAAGCCCAAGGCAAGTGGCCCGTTGTCTAAGGTTCACCACTGACACTATTCCAATGTGGACTTAAGTAGGCCTATACATAACATTTATTCTATTAGAGGCTTTTATTGTTAAAGGAAAGCTTTACTAAAACAACTTTTTGGCTCTTGCAATTTAAGTTTGAAATAATTGTGTTACCCTGTAAAGGCCATTGTCATTTCTAGTGTGGTTGTGACATCAAATAGAGTTTCCGACACAAAAGTGTGTGCTTCGAGGCTTGGACAATATTCTAACTTTGAGCAAAAAACAAATCTGATGTGACTGGTCTGTGGTGGCGTAATTTATCTTCATAAACAAAAAAGTGGCGGTCCTTTCATCCGGAAAAAGCAAAGTGGGACTGGTCAGCTAAGGGGGTATAATGAGCAAAACTTACAGTTTTATTTAAAATTTGCTTCTGAGACTTTATAAACAGCAAATTAAAAAAAAAAAAAAGTGTAAGTTTTAGTTTAGTTTTTTTTGTAGACAACTGAAAAAACAACCGTGGTTTGGATATAAGGCCGAGACTTCTCATCTCAGCTGAAAACGCAGACACATAAAAGCATTTAAATAACTTTGCAGGTAAGCTAGAACAGGATTCTCAAACTTTTTCAGACCAGGGACCCCTTATCGGCTCAAAAATCTTCCAAGGACCCCCCATCACTTTTCACTCTGGTATCACAATAAAGTTTGTAAATTAAAGCTAACCTAAATATCAAATTTGAATAAATGGTTAAAGGGGAGCTATTGTGTGTGTTTTTTTTTATATTTAATAAGAAACTAGAACATATACAGATCAGTAATTTACCTTTTGTTCATTGTAAAACACAAAGTTGATCTAAAACAGCTGGAAAATAGAAACAGCTCTATTGACTCAAAAGTGCAGATGATAAGCCCCGCCTCTTCACTTTAAAATGTAACTGTAAAAAGCAACAGATTTTAAATAACAAATTATTGGAAAGTGGCTATGGGACAGTTTTGAACCATTTATGCTTCACTTTGAGTATTACCGTAATCTTTTGAATTATATCAAGTAAATACAGACAAGTGGGAGGGGATAGGTGGTAGGTGAGAACGGGGATTTCTGAGCACATAAGCTCCAGCTGAAGAACAATACAAGATTACTCAAACATGCATGAATCAATTCAAATATAACTTTGAGTAAACTAATGATGAAGGAAGCCCTAATAACAAGGTTAAAAACTTAGAATTTGACATAATAGGTCCCCTTTAATTTCCTATAGTAATTTTTACTGGCTTCTAGTTTCTATTCAAATTACCAATGTTTCAAAAAAACATTTGGGGGACCCCTTACACATGACCCCACTTTGAGCTAGAACAAAATAAATTGTAGCTTAATGTTTGTACCCCTATTTATGATGGGAAATCAATACTCCCACATTTGCAACTATAGCCTACTTATTTACACATGAAGTCCTGCAAGAATGTGGGCGGAATAGAAATATTTGTGCTTGTAATAAATAAGCAACAATGTTATTGTTAATCCTTTGATATTTTTGCAGAGATATTGGACTAAAAGGTCTTTAATGCAGTTATTACATTCTAGCAAATGCCAAAGACAATTTGATTGGGGAGCAGCCTGCTGGCCTCTGCAAGGACAGTTTCATACAAGCTCATAATCAAGTGGACTTCGTGGAGGGAGAAGAGTGCTTTTATCTGACTGATCTGACCAGGCAGTCTTTTCTTACAGTAGCCTACAATGAAAGTCAAGCTGGTCACTCTCACCCAAGGCCAAGTCAAGCACACAAGTGGGGACAGAACTCATAGTGAGCTAAAAAAAAAAGAAAAACTTCCCTCAGTTTGTCCCAGTTTTGCACTTTAAATATGTCACCTCAAGTTTTCCACCTCCTGTATAAAGATTGACCCTGTTTCTGCACTGTTCTGCTATTTGTCTTCTCCCTGAATTCCTATTTTAAAACATGATGTCCCAAATCCTGCCTTTGCTCTAAATCCTTATTTCACAGCAAAAAAAGCTGTACACAGTTTGTCTGTGTATTCCACGAAATGCCTTCATCATAAGAAATTCATTAACATTGTAGTTTTTTGTTTTTTAATTATAATTTTATTTGTCTTCACTTTTCATTCAACTTGTGAATTTTTATTTTGGTGGAAATTATCACAATAAATGTAAAGGTTAGAATAATCTAGGGTACAAACAAGCAAAAAAACATGATTATTATTATTATTATTATTATTATTATTATTATTATTATTATTATTATTATTATTCATAATCATCACCAACTTTATTATCATCATCATAAAAAAAAATCTTGGCCCTTCCAAATTCAACTACATTTCCCACAATGCTTCGCTCTGGGACTTCACGCGGTTGGTCAGAAAGTTGATGACGTATTAACTAAGCGCATGTAACCTTGTATTGGTTGGTTTGGTAAGAAACAGCACCAGGAAACATGCAAAACTGCCTAACCAATTTGTATTCTTTGTCCAAACTGTAATTTATAGTCATGAGTAAATATATTCTACCCGTTTCTGTTTTTGGAACCGCTTTTGGTTGCGCTGTATTGCTAAAGTGAGTAACTTATTCTGTTCTATCAACAAACTGTCATGCTACAAGTTAAAGCAGTGTTTAATTAATTAGACTTTATCAAAATTCTATTGGTATTTTTATGTATTTATGCATGTATGTATGTATGTATGTACTGTATGTATGTAATGTATGTATGTATGTATGTATGTATGTATGAATGAACTATTGCTGTATTAACCCTATTTTTCCTTTTGACTGTAGAAACTATGTGACAGGTGGTCGATGCCAAAGTAAAGCCACAATTAAAGGCAAGACTGTGGTTATAACAGGAGCCAATACAGGCATTGGGAAAGAGACAGCTCGAGAACTCGCTAAGAGAGGTGTGGAGACCATGTCTAGCAGCTTGAAAATCCTGCAAATGTGATATGAGTTGGTGGACACAACCATTATGTAATTTGTTATTAAGCAGTCAATAAAGCACTGCCTCTACTCCTTCTGTATCCTCAGGAGGCCGCATTATTATGGGATGTCGAGACATGGAGAAGTGCGAGGCGGCTGCAAAGGAAATCCGAGGGAAAACACTGAATCCTCATGTTTATGCCTGTAAGCTTGATTTGGCCTCTCTGAAGTCCATCCGCCAGTTTGCAGAACAAATTAAAAAAGGTTAAGCCATTTCAATTTTTATCTGTTAGGGTATGTTATGATCATCCAAAAAAATGATTCTAAAATTCTTTTACTAGAGGAGAACCGTGTGGATATTTTGATAAACAATGCTGGTGTAATGCGATGTCCAGCTTGGAAGACAGAAGATGGCTTTGACATGCAGTTTGGGGTGAATCATCTAGGTAAATACTGAACATACAGTATTTAAACTGTGCTTCTTGTTATACTTTCGATAAGTGTAATCTTGACTTAGTTCCAACTCTAATATTTCTGAAAAATTCTTCCACAGGCCACTTTTTTTTGACAAATCTTCTGTTGGATAAGTTGAAAGAATCTGCCCCCAGCAGAGTGATCAACCTGACCTCACTCGCCCACGTTCTTGGAAAGATTGACTTTGAGGACTTGAACTGGGAGAACAAGAAGTTTGATACAAAGCAGGCGTACTGTCAGAGTAAGCTTGCCAATGTTCTGTTCACCAGAGAACTGGCCAAACGATTACAAGGCAAGTCTTGTGACTGCTGCAGTTTATGTAGGCATTTTGTGGGAGGAAGGCTGCATTTGGACATGTATTTGTAACAGTGTATTTTATGTTGATGTTGCAGGCACAGGAGTGACAGTGAATGCTGTCCACCCAGGCGTTGTTGCCACAGAGCTCGGAAGGCACACAGGTCTCCACCAATCACAGTTCTCCAGCTCTGTGCTTAGTAGGTATTTTTTTACTCCGCAAAGCATTTTTGCTAAAATATAATTAACTGCAACAACAGTTTCACTTTATTGTGGTTGCAGTTGTCAATAGAGATGTTTTCTGACTAAGCTAAAAGTTAGTGGTTTGATCCCTCATCTATACTGTTGTGTCATTAGGCAAGACAATGCCCCCACCTGGCCTTAGTGAATGTTGCATATGACTGTGTGATTGTGGTAACAGATAGGTCATAGGCACATAATTACAACAAAAATCTCATATACTAGGAGAGAATGACTATATTTAGCTTTCAGCCTATGTGTGAAACCAGACTCCTTACTGATATTCTGCTTTTTTACTTTACATCTTTAACTCTAAATCTTACTTTGTCATTAAAAAGTCCTTCAATTTTCCTCTTCAGTGTTACTGTATAGCTGCCTTCTTTTGTAGGAACCAGACCCCTTTTTGCTAACATAAAGTGGTGTTTTATATCTTCCCATAGGTCCTTTTTTCTCTCTGTTGGTGAAAAGCCCTGAGCTGGGGGCACAGCCCAGTATTTTCCTGGCAGTGTCTGAAGAGGTGGAAGGAGCGACTGGCCAGTACTATGATGTGATGACCGAGAAGGAGCCAGCGCCTCAGGCCTTGGATGATGAGGTTGCTCTGAGGTTATGGGAAGTCAGCAGTAGACTGGTGGGTCTGAAAGAGGACAGACAGAGCCAGTCAGAGCCAGCAGGATCAAACCGGGACTGTGCTGTAGAGTCACATAAGCCAAGTCCACAGACAGCTCCTACTGCCGTTGCCTCAGCATCTGCACAGTAAAAACACTGAACTGAAAGATATGCTGTATATTTACATGTAAGTGTATTTTAAAAGACAATGAAACATAAGTGTCTCCATAATCCAAACCAGTGGAGGATGGAGACCCCTAAGACATTGCAGTTGCACAGAGCTTTGTTCGGTCAGAGATTCAGGTTGTAATTTACTGATTAAATGGGTGAGGTAAATGGAATGGGGAAGATAAATGCAACAATCACCGACTTATTTGTTTGTTTGAAATAAAGTTATTAGTGCGATCTTTTAATGTAGCTTACAATGCAGATAAGAATTCATCTCAGAAGTTCTAGATGTATCAGTCAGGTTTAATATTTTTGACAAATGCTTACATCCATTCACTTTTTTCTACTTTTCCTCATTTGTGCAAGCACAAGGTACACTTCTCTCGCACACAATAGCGCCCTCTGGATGTCTAATAGTAAAATACAAAAGTTAATTCCATAAACGGAAAACATTGTCATTATTTATAAAATTTCTTCATATCTGGTGATGGTTTTTAATTTCATAATTAGTTTATAAACATTTTTTCCAACAACATGGTAAGATGTACTGCATAAGCACAAGATGAAGTATTTAAAATATGTGCAATTGATTAGTCCTAACTAAAGTGGACTGGAAAAATTGAGTGGAATATGTTCAGTAATGGCAACTGTAAATTGCACATGCAGTTGGTGTTTTATTGGTTTTATCTATTCTAATGCAGCAATTTACACACACTCTAATTCTCATATTACCACATGCTGGCTACTTATTGAGTTGAAAAGCACTCATGTCATATTTGGGGTGTTTTTTCTCAGCAGCATTAAAGCTCTCAGACAGCTCTCAGCCGACGCCCACTGTAGCAAATGGTTTCTACGATCCATGGGTTTCAAAGTGATTGAAATCTTCCACTGTTGTCATAGCAGTAAATCTAAGGTTCCCAAACTTTTCAGACCGGGACCCCCAAAATAACTTATATAACCAACTCGAGACCCCCACAGTAAAATAAAATAGATGTCTGTAATAATTTCAAGTTACATCGCCATTACAATAAGCTTAAATTGATTTATTATAGTATATAATTGCTTTATATGACACACTTTTCTGTCAAACATGATGAATAAACTAATAATAAATAAATAAATAAATATTTAGATTTTCCGGAGAAAAAAAAAAAAAAAACTGTTTCAACACCAAGTCAAAAATGTAAAATTACATTATGAAAGTATTTCGCAACTTCTAGATTTTGCTTTGCGACCCCCCAAGGGGTCCTCACCACCAAATAGGAACCACTGCTATAAATCATTAAAATACTAAGCAACTAAGATATTTTGAATTTCTGAAAAGTCTGTCACCGACAAACAGATAGCTGTAACATTTGATTATAGCACTGAACAAAATGACCATTACTGTAACTTTTTGGCCATATTTTCCCTCTATTTGAGAAGATACAGTAGTTTTCTTGAAGCCTTCTGCTTGTATTCATTTGAATAAGAGTGCTTTTGGCATAAATCAATAGATCCTAGTACAGACTGTCTGGCCTCAAACTGAAACATTATAGCCCCAATGATTGTTCGATCACGTCTGGTTTTAAAAGAGGAGAATCTCACTGGGACATCTCCTTGGTATAGGAGACAGAATAGAAGATCTATTATATTAAAACAAATCACACCCAGTCGCTCACATCCACAACTTCACATTTCAGTCAGTGTCGAATCCCAGTGTTGGGCAAGTGATTGTAAAATTGTAATACATTACTAGTTACAGGGACAAAAACCTAATACATTTGTAATACAATATTACTATCTCCAAAATGTAATGATGTCATAAGTTACACTACTGTAAGTTTCTTTCAGTGTTGGGAGTAACTCATTACAAAAGTAACTAATTACTGTTATATATATATTCATTAATTAAGTAGTGTAACTCCCTTACTTATAAAAATGTTGATATGTATAATAGCTACTTATATACGGTAAATAGGAAATCATACACTGCCTATCAGACAAATGCTGAGATACAGTACATTACAATGATTGCACCAGACAGTTGCGCTCTTGAATGCACCCCTGTCTTGGTTTAGACTACATTTCCCACAATGCCACTGAGCATCTAAAGACCGTCGTAAAACGTCCGAAGTCCTACTTTTCTCTCGGAAAAGTGGTAACTTGTGCACACCTGAGGCTTGCTTAGGTAAGAATATTTTACTCAAGCTGTAACACTATATATTTTAAGCCTATAGAGAAAAGATTGCAATGCATCTGTGCAAATGTTGCATTTATTGCGTTTGCTACACAAACACTAAGAAAGGATGTGTCTTTCTCCAACTTGTTCATACTAAGGTAAGTAAAGCATGGCAACTACAGAAGGACATTCCGAGCTTCTGCCTGAAGATATTGGCACAGATGACTGCCTGATCAACTATAAGCACATCTACAGTCCCGATCTACTCAAGTAAGTACACAATTAAGTAAAGCATTACACTGTTGACATAGGTTGCTTTATGTGTTTTATGTTGTTTTTCAGACAAGAGGTGGCTTTTATCACTGGTGGTGGATCTGGAATTGGATTCAGAATTGCTGAAATTTTAATGAGGTAAGAAATGAACAACACTTTGAATCACATGCATTTGAATAAGTAAATTACAGGCCTAATATTTTACTGTAGTTTAACTTGTAATTATAGTGCAACAACAGGTTGTGTACTTTAGACTTTGTTTTCTTGTCTAATCTTTGTATGCTCTTTTACTTACTGCATATTGTAGGGATTAGTTTGTTCAGAAAGCACTAACTTACCTTAAATATCCTGTTTCCTACTTATATTACTTACTTATATTTTCATGTTGTGTTTTTTAGACATGGCTGTGATACAGTTATTGCTAGCCGGAATTTGGACAAACTTAAAGAGGTAATATATTGTAATATTTTAGCAACATGTTAATGTACATTGCATGTTACTTTGTATTTTGTTCATGCTCAGGCAGCTCAAAAGCTGACTACTGCAACTGGACGACGATGCCTCCCTTTGTGTCTTGATGTAAGAAAACCGGAAAGCATCTCCGCTGCGGTAGACGAGACACTCAAGGAGTTTGGACGAATAGATGTTCTCATTAATAGTATGTGATTGTTTACTACATATAAAATTGTCAGCCAAACTCATTTAACAGACTATATTGGCAGATGCTGCTGGAAACTTCCTTTGTCCTGCAACATCACTGTCCTTCAATGCCTTCAGAACGGTGCTGGAGATTGACACCATGGGAACTTTCAACACCAGCAAAGTAATTTATGAGAAATGGTTCAAGGTATGTATTTCTTTAACTTGTAGACAAATCTGTAACTATTGAGCTGTATGCTTAATTTGTTGAAGATAGAATTCCCAAATTTTTTC
Organism: Mugilogobius chulae; assembly: GCA_038363315.1. Lineage (NCBI taxonomy): Eukaryota > Metazoa > Chordata > Actinopteri > Gobiiformes > Gobiidae > Mugilogobius > Mugilogobius chulae. Next base: position 34,948,276 of record CM076401.1, on the reverse strand, counting down.
ACAAGTAAATATTTCCAAGTGCCCTCTCATACTAATTTATTGTTTCTATTTTTTGGACTTTCTGCAGGATCATGGAGGCAATATTGTTAACATTTCTGCTACTCTTGGATATAGAGGACAGGCACTCCAGGTGCATGCTGGCTCTGCCAAAGCTGCAAATGGTCATGTCCTTTGTTTGTTATTTTCTTTTGAGCCTCCAAAATGTATTTCAATGCAATAATTTTGAAATAATGGCATTTTAACAGATGCAATGACAAAACACCTGGCTGTGGAGTGGGGTCCCAGTGGAGTCAGAGTAAATACTATAGCTCCTGGTCCTATCTCTGGCACAGAGGGCTTCCGTAGACTTGGTAAACATGTAATAATCATATTTTAATTTTGATATATATAAATTTAACTTGTGCACATGTTAATTCAAGGTGGACCAAGAGCTGAATTTGCTGGTGCTCTCCAATCTATTCCCCTTCAGCGCACGGGCAACAAGACTGAGATGGCACACTGCACTCTGTTTCTGGCTAGCCGTGCTTCTTCTTATGTGACTGGAGCCATTCTGGTGGCAGACGGTGGTGCATGGCTTACTTCAGCCAATGACTTTGCCATGCTCCTGGGTAGGGCCTCTCAATATGCCAAACTTTAAACATGAATTATGTTTTCTGTTGTATTAGAACAGAGATTAAAGAAAGTATAAGGATGTATTTAATGTAATTTATTAATAATTTAATAAAGAGTAATACAGCAACTTATAGTAATCAGGTTTTTGTGTTTTTTATTGTTTTGCAGGGTATTGGTCATCTGAAAAAGAACAAAGACCAGTCAAATCTGAAAACAAATAGTATATTAATTAGATTATACAGCACATGTACTGTCTTAATTTTAAAATTGTTTTTTTTTCCCATTACATGAAGAAAATAGGCAATTTGTTGCTTAATCTTGTCATAAAAAAGAGTGCGCTAGCCCATTGTTTTAAATTTATTAGTTTTTACACCATTGGTAATTAATGTTGTAATTTTAACACGGCACCATCATCTTTAATAAATGTTTAAACTGTTTAGTCTGTTTTGTTTTCTTTTCCACGTTAATAGACTGAGTTATTCTTTTCTGTCAGCAGGGGGTGCCAACAGGCCAACAGTTTTAGTAATTGGCCTTAATGGATTTTTGATCAGAGCAGTTTCTGTCCTTATTAGATTTACACTATATTACTCAGAGCTTCTGAGTAAATTGTGCAGACACAGTAGCCAATGTGCAGTGTTAGGCAAGTTACTGTAAAATAATACATTACGACTATATTACTAGTCGCAAGAATAAAAACGTATATGTGATGTAACTTGGTTGTACCACTTTGAGTTACTTTTATCTAATCACACATGATCAAACATTGTACAAGGCTCTTATTACATTTATTAAATTCTATTTTATTTTATTACTAATTCAGTTGTATCAGTCATTCATGACATCGAAAACAGTCCCCCCACAATATTTTTGTAACTTTTGTCAGCAGATTCCATTTAAACTTAAAATTGAATGGTGCCTGAATTGTTTTAATTCTGAATGTTGTTTTCAATGGAATCATTTATGTGCAAGTAACTTCAGTCACTTAATTATTGAAAAAAATGAATATTTTAAAGTAGTTTACTTAAAATTCTAATATTCCTGACAACACTGGCAATGTGTGACCTGCTTATCGGTCACTGAACCTAAAACAGGTCATGATCAAAAGCTGACAATCTTACCTTTGGTCTTGCTTCAGAGTATAACAGTTGCTTAAAATATGAGTGAGGTCCATAGCCGTGGTACTGCGGGTGATTTGTACGCGTGCGTGAGACGTCAGCGGTGTGTTGCGGCTGCAGAGGAGGAGGAGGATACAGGGACACTGCTGATGCTGATGATGCGAGAGCTTTCGGCGTCACAGATCAACATCGCTCTGGAGTCATAGTCGTATGATGAAGCAGATTGTCTTTATCTGATGTATTTTGGATTCTTATTAATTTCCCACGGTGAATCTTAAGGCACACTTGCTGTTGCCTTCGGATAAAAGAAGATAACGGATGAATAACCAGAACACTTCAGTCTCGTCGTTGGTCTGGCCTGCCTTCGGAGACACAGGTGGATTGGAAAACGACATGGAACATTATCGATAACAGGGAGGCACCATATAAATGCCGTTTACCATGAATTCTCATTAAAAGATTGTTTCCGAACGAAAATATGGGCTTTGGTACTGCTAGACAAATCGCTGTTGGACGAGTTAGCAGCTATTAAGCTAATTTGGCTAGCTAGTCAGCTAGCTCCATGGGCCAATGGCACGCGAGAAGCGAAATGCCCGAAGGAGGAGTTATTTAAAGTCTTTAGCTTAATTTTTTCATGCATCAAGTAACACCGCGATACGTGTTAAGGCTGACATTTGATTAGACTCGAGGGCGTTTAATGCTTTGTTTTGAGGCTACAGTTTTTGGCGAACTCATTCGTGGAATAAAGCTGTGGTTCTGTCATTTTGATATTTCACATGGACAATGTTCTATTAGCGTTTAATTGGGCGATATTTTTTCCTGGCCTTTTTTTTCAATTGTGTAATTTTTGCTGTTGATGGACCTTACTCTAATACAAGTGGACATTGCTGCTTAATTTCGATGCGTCAAACCTCAATACAACCGTCATTGGACCTGCCTCAAGAGGAAAGACTATATTGAGTCACAGTAACTACAAACAGGCTAAATAATGTTGTCAGTTTAGTATGAAGTTCACAATTGCTTTACATCCGTGACTGGGGAAGGGAGTTTAAAAGAATGCATGTTTATTATTAGTAATAGATTTTTGTTTCAAAAAGCCAATGTTTAGGGGAAGATGTCCCTAAAACTGGATCTTGTCTGCAGTAAAATAGAATTAAAATTGACAGCTTTATAAGGATTACCAGGGACATTGCCAGCCTAAATGGAACCGGCACTCCTGTCTAGCCCTTTGGGGCACTCGCAGTGGGAGACAGAACAACCATTTCCTCTGGGATTTCACTCCCTGGACTCAGACAATGACGGTGTGCTTTGTCAAAACAAGAGTGGTCAGACAGGTTTGGACATCAGGAACAGCAATCAGGATCAAGCATTCAAATCGTTAACTGAAGAAGGCCTTTTTCAAAACAAAGTGCCCCATTTGGACTCTCTAATAAATATTGCAGAATTTTCTTGTGAAGATTTTAAATTTGAAAGGGATCATCAAACTAATTCCCAGGCTTTATCCAAAAAAATACAGGAACTGTCTAGCTCAGAAAATGCAAACCCATCAAACAAGCTCACCGACTCCACCTTATCATGGTTGTTTTCCCCAGACTTCTTTGAAGTGTCTGGGAAAAACTCTACCTTTGACCAATCACATCAACCTCAGGAGCCCACTAATGGAAATTCACATGCTACTTGTTCTGGAGCTAATAGACAAACTGTGAGTGTATCATCATGTCTAAAAGAAAACACTGACTTTTCTAAAACATCATCTTTGTTAGTAGATATATTTTCAGATGAACACTTGTCTCCATGCGATGTAAGCGTCACAGAAGAGGCCACTGGACCGTCTCTTCCCCAGGACTCTGTGTCACCTGACACTGGAGACAAAGGTTTATGCCCAGATCAAGTGACTGATCTACCACTAACCAATACCTCCACGACACAGCATTTACCTGAGAACTGCCCTCCTTGCAACCACAAAAGTGCGGTGGAGGACTGCTTTGAACAATCCGTGCCTTTCTTGGATACAGAAGTTCCTCTTTGTGACAACAGCTTTTGCCCTGCCAGTCCTGTTTCTTCACTTTATTAGTAGAGCAAACGGGATCCACTGTAACTGCAACCCAAGCCGACGTTTACGATCTGGAGAGGGCTGACGTTAAAAATGATACGAGACAAGACATCAAGGACCAATATGAAGACGTGAAGGACAGATTACAATGTGAAATCAACAATCTGGACCCAATGGCTTTAGATCTTTGTCTAACTACTGATGAGGTCCACAACGAGGAGCACCCTGACACTTTACAAACTGACACCTTGACAACTGAAGCACCACCAGAGCCAAATGAAGATTCAGTTCACCTAGAAGCATCAGACATATTGGATTTTTCAGTTCAGGATTCATCAGTGGAGACAGAATGGACTAACAAGCAAACTGTGGAGACACTGTGCCTCTCCAAGATGGTGGGAGATGACTCAGTGCCCATAGTTCCAACTGTCAACACAAGTGAAGAGGACGTTTCCCCTTTAAAAGCAGTTTTTGATGCTCTGGACCAGGATGGAGATGGATTTGTTCGCATTGAGGAGTTTATGGAGTTTGCAGCAGCGTATGGGGCAGATCAGGTGAGAGACTGTTTTCTTTATTTCAGAGTTGGAAGGGTTTCATGAAAAGGGCCTCTATGCTGAACTGAGTGATTTATTATTGATTTTGTGCAGGCCTTCAGTGTACTTCCTGCTAAAAGCTTTTGTAATGGTATTAGTGGAAACCCTAGCCAGTATTGTAGTGAATAAAATGGCTCAGTAATGTGAATCAGTTAGTTTATAGTAATTTTATATTTTCTTTAAATTACTATAAATTATTGGTAGAAAGTAACTTGGGAGATTTTAGGAAACTTGTGTACTATTACTGTTACCAGTCCCCCCTCTTTTTTTTCTAGCATCAGTTACCTTTTTATGTCAAGAAAGTAAGTTCGAACTCTTTGTAGTGTTAGGAAAGACCAAAGAAAGATACTGTTTAAAACTATACAGTGGTGTTTTAATATCAGTTCTGTAGTTTCAAATACATTCAGTGTTTTCAGTTAATAATATGAGGGCCCCCATTCTAATTTTCTCTCCCCTAGTCCAGGAACAAGATGGGTAAAAGTAATATAAGAATCTGTACTTTATGCTTGTTATGTTATAAGCAGTAACAGCAGCTGTTTGTTTAGCGATGGCATATTATTTAAAGTCAGCTATAATGAGCACTTATTTCTCAGTTGTTAGCTGTATTTATGATGATAAGTGATTATCAGCTGTTCTCTCAGTAAAACCAGCTCCCTGGGAAAAAAAACACAATATGTCTTTGGAGAATGTGAATTATTAAAACAAAATGCACAGATGAAAATGATTCAAATCTTGTTTGTACCACCACCATAATCTTAGCACAGTTCATGGAAAACACTGCATTCTGTAGTATTTACGCACTTGGTGAGCACTTGGAAGCACTTTATTAAATTAAGTTTGTATCTCTCCGACCTCTTTTCCTTATAATAACACTGTATATCTGAGTACGTTTACTCGTACTTCTTAAAGAACCATCTGTTGGCTGGTTCTTTGTAACACTATTAATGCCATGCTGGATTAGGCTTATTCATTCATTGGTAAAGTGTTTGGTAAAGCTCAGATTTTAAGTCTCAAACCATATTGGCTCTAATGTGTTCAGTAAGGCGACTGAGGCCTGGCTTCGTTTCCATGTGTCAGATTATGACAAACCTTCATTCTCATTTGCATATCCCATTTGGTTTACGGATAATCTTTTTGGGAAATGATGCATTATGCTTCAACCACCCACTTTGATCTTCATGACTACCAGTTTTTCTCTAACCCACTAAATCTAAGTAATTTCTCGTGTTAAGCAGTAAGTTGCCTCTATACAGAAGACTTAAATTACCCACCAGTGAATTCATGATTGTAGATGTTGTAATATTTACAGTTTCGCTCTCAGTTTGGTGTCAGATGTCTTTCCTGTTGAACATGTTGAACGAACTCTTTCAATGTTTACAAGAAAAAGCTCTGGCAAATAATCACACCATTTGCAAATAATGACGTAACGGTAGGTAACTGATGACTAAGGCATGCTGTAATGATGTCATTGTTGATTTTTTATGGTGTATTGTGTTATAGACCTTTAGTTGCATTCGATAAACCGTCTTGGCTGATCATAAGTTTTATTAGATAACTTTCGAATATGAATGAATACATCTCTGCGGCGATCGGGTGGGCTACAAAAACCTGGTGGTGTGTGAATCTAAGTTATTTATCCATGTAGTCTCAGTCAAGCAAAATTGTCTTAGTCGACTAACAATTTTATTTTGGTAATTCAGATTTATACAGAAAAGCAGCAAACATGGCGAAAAGGTATGTAGTATATTAGCTGAGTAACTGGAAGTTTAATCAACATTTAATTTTATCTAAAAATAGTTGTAGTCTTTAAAGCTGCTTAGACTTGACACATCATCAGATTTATTGAGATTTTTTTTTGTTGATTTATTGATCAGAAGTACAGGTTTTTAGTCTACCAAAAAATTAATTGGTCAACCACAGATCTCACAAATACATGCTTAATTATTAAAATAAACAGAAGGAATTTTCCACATTTAATACATTTTTAATTGACGACTGCCAGCAAGTGTTATTTTAAAAGAGGAGCTGTGAATTTTGCCCCTTTATAACAAATTTCTACAAAAACTACCTGAAGAATGTCAAGGTTGTTCTTTGCCTTAAATCTTCACAGTTTTTGTTGTCTCTTATTGATTGCATACTTTGAACTTGGGAAAGCAGGGTCACTTATTGGTGCCATGATCTGTTAAAGCAGTTTAATCCTTGTTCAAACCCCTGCATTGGTTTCGGGCGTTCCTGTGTCTAGCTGTAGGCATCTGTGAATCCCCAGGCAGAGAATTGTAAAGGATTAAGAGTAAAATGTGTTTGCCTGACTCAGACAAACTTCATAGTTTGGGTGCAGACTATAGACCCTGACATTGTTGGGAGGGACTGTAGACTGTGTGGCTACATGTCAACTCTTTTGGCACATCACATTTTGTCTTCTTTAAATATTTTGTTAAATCTATCTAAAGTGATTGTTCACTTCTAGTCTGTCTTTTGTGAACTGATTAATGTTTTGGCACAGATCAACTAGGTCATGCTCTTACAGGAAACTCCTCTCAGGTTTCTTTCCTTACGGGATCTATCAGCCAGAAAAATGCCAACTCTCCACTTCAGCTTCTGCTTAATATGTTTCATAGAACTTTATTGAACCAGCTATGATTTGGCCTTCATCGTGTCTAGAAAATTCTAACAGGCAGACACTGCTTAATCTCCTGGAATTTAAGGAATTCTTTTAATCTAAGCAATTATTCACAAATAGATCATGACAGAAGTGCAGTGCTTTAAGGTGGCAAAATGGCTTTATTATTTATATTTCCATTCAAAGTCTATTCTTCAGAATCACAGGTAGGTAAAATAAATGTCTTTCTTTCTGCTGGCAATGACAAATGAATAATATAGTGTGTTTTGTTTAGTAAATTGAGTAAGAACATTATACTCGGGCACTGCTTTGGGTAATTACATTTCACCATAGTGATTTTAGCACAGAGCTTTCATAATATGAACGAGGAAATCCACAGGGCATAGCAATTATTACCACTGAGCTAAGACAAACATGACAGCTCAGTACCCAGTCAGCACATAATTCGAATAAATGTAGTAGCGTATAAAATGAATGAAATAAACCATATACTATTTATCATGTCTTCTACTCTCACACCATAGCTTAGTTGGTCATTTCCTTTTCAAATTTACAAATATTAGCACTGCACCAGCGGTAAGTTTTACATATGCTTCTCTGCAGGCGGCCACACAAAACAGGCTGGAATCCACTAGGTATTTTGCATCAGTGTGAGCTATGCAAATGTCTCCTGCTGCTGACTAATTCCATGGAAAGATAGTGGGCTTATGGAGACTCATACTGTACAATGTGTGGTATCAAAATGAGCATCATGTAACCACAACGTTGAATAAACCACCCAGACTTTATTGCTGTAGTTTTATAGATTCCCAGGTAAACCCATTATCAAATGCTTCTGCTTCTTACCATTTGAAACCATTTTAGAAAAACGCGTATTGGCTTTACGTGACTAATTGACGTTCCAAACTTCATGTTGACAAGATACTAAGTGGTGAAAATCAGATGATACCAAGAAAAAAAAAAAGATGTCCAGAACATTCTTTTTGAAAATAATTATTCATACCAAAATTTGTCAGAAATAGTTGTGCCGTCGTTAGTATGAGAATCATTTCTGACGCAATAAAATGACAGCAGAATTCTAGATCTTTTCTGAAACGATTAAGAATAATTCTTGATCTACATCAGACCTGTTAAACAAACACAATGTACTGGTAAACAAAAAGGTGTATTTTTTTGAAAGTTACACTTTATTCTATCCTAAGCATTTGTGTTTGTACCTGCAGAAAACATTTTGAAAGGAAAAAAAAACCTCCTCCCCCTGGAGTTTCTGGTTGTGACCCCTTCAGAGACAGAAACCATTCTCGGTTGCATTGTGGTTACCTCCTTATCACTCTGCACTCCTTTAACCAGTCTCCTCTCCCCTCACCCGCTGCTTTTATGCTCAGCTCTTTTAATCCACAAAGGAATGCCCTGAACTCTTCCAACGGTCCTATTTTCCCATTCATTTTAGCTCTTTTGTCATAAATTCATATTCAAACACAATAAACACTAGCCTGACTTTTAGCGTACCTCCAAGCGTCTAGCCCAGATCAATGGTTATTAGTTTAGTTTGCTCATTTACCATGTACATTTTGCCCCAGGAAAGACACTGACTAAACCTAAAGAGTCCTTCTCTCCACGAGGTCATGCACATATGGTTTGTGTGGGAGCAGCGATGCGTGCTCCACTCTGATTAGACCCACACAAGAGGCAATACTGACATACGTACACAGTCTTCAATTTTCTGCAAGAAGTAGAACTGATATGAAGCTAGCTTGTTGACTTTGCTTTACCAAAACTCCATTGTTTAGTATGTTTTAATTTTGTTGAAAATGTTTTGGTTTAGTTTAGTTTAGTCTTTATTTGAAGGGACAATGTACAGAGACATTAAGTTACAACAAAAAACAGAGATGTTCTGCACCAGATTATAGCTAGATAGCTAGTTTCCATCTGCAGTGCCTGAGTTACAGAAAAATAATACAGTGCAATTATACTCATTCAACAATAAGAGCAATAATTCAACCAATTAGACTCACTCACAAGCACAGCATCAATCATACGCTAGCATTTGATTTAGACAGATATTTCCTGACATTATCTGACACATTCACTTGCTATTAATATACATCAATTCATCAATTCAACTACTTTGTACACTAAAGGGTTAAGAATAAGCTACATATTAAGGTGCAGCATTTTACATTTACATCACACAATTATATATTTACACATAAAAGAGATATTACAGTAAATAGTGAACCAAACATAGTTGGTAGTTGTTTTTGTTCAAAAAATGAAAAAACTTTTTTGTGTGCATGTGTTACTTTCATTTTCAAGCAAATAGTTTGACCCAATTGAACCTAAATACTTGTCTTTCAGAGATACATTTTTAAATTCTAAATATAGATACATCTATGTACAATTCTATGCATTTTATATATATTTTTTGGAAGTCATACCACCACTATTACGACTGTGGCACTGTGATTCTTAAAAAGAGAGTTAAACCAAAATTGAGTTTTGCCATGTGCACCACAGCTCAACTTGCAACACCTTTCGTCTCACCTCACACTGAGGGGTTTCTGAAGAGCGGCTCGGAAAGAAAATCTTATTTCCTGCCAACTGCCGTGTTCCTTTGTGAAACGGAAAGCTGAAATGACGTGAGCACTCGCTGTGGCAGTCACGTCTTTTTATCATTTCAAAGATCTTCCCAGTTGTTTGGAAACACTGCAGAAGAACACGGCATATGAATGAGAAGCTAAAGTTATCTGTGATGAACCGCAGTGAGACCGAGGCCCCTCCCATGCAGCTGCTTTTGAATTCATCACATCATAGGCCCAGTGCATTGTGGGAAAAATGCTATATCACTGCATCCCAAAGCAGATCAGCAGGATATATATATTTTTACAGACAAGCTTACAGGATTCAAAATCACTCTTAAGTGCTTTCATTGGTTTTAATCCTCAGTTTCCTTGAAGAATTTGTAAAGAGTAACCACAAAACCTCATTCGGCAAACTCCCAGCTAATTTAGTCAGCGTGACTTGTCTGAAATTATAGCGTAATCATGGGGCTTGTGTCATTGATGATGGACAGCCTTTGACTTACTCTGTTATTTGTGGACATTGATTTTGATTGCACGGCGCCATTCTGAACGCTCCAACAAGGACAATACGAGATTACTCTGGAAAATAAAAATTATAAATGTATGGTGTGGACCCAAAACCACCCTTTGCATCCAGATATGTTACAGTGTTTACGTTGAACTCATTTGATTTTCTCTGGAACAGTGTCCTGCCGAGATCAATTTCCTAATGTGTTTTATAAAGTCATATTGTCAGCATAATAAACATAGAATGTAATTGTTCATAGCAATAGCTGTTTTATTTGGTGCATGTAGGTAGTGAAGCGGACATCTTCTTGTTGCCAGGATACGGATGAAGGAATATACAGCATGTAACTGCACTTATGTAACCTATTTTACACTCGGAGCAGCTGTGTCTCTGCCTATATCACTTCTCATTAACCATACATGCATCATATTACTTTTTATTTGTCCCGCTCACCTGTAAAATTACCAAAAGCTAGCACTGCCTCCTTTGTTTTGCCTGTCACTGTGGTGCAAGCTGCCTCGTCAGAATCCTTGTAAACTCGGCATTGCACAGAATCCAATAAATCCAGAAATCCCTCGACACAAAAGCTCAGCAAAACATTGAAGGTCGAGAGTCGCTTTTATAGTGACTTTTTGCTCTTGGAGGCACATGATAGGCTGCACGCTATTCAGCAGTAAAACTGTCTTTGTGAGGCAAATGACCATAAAACTGGCTTTTTTAGTAGTTTGTTTGTGGCGTCTCCGTCTGTATAACGTTGATTTGTTTCTTTCGAATGTGGTTCACTGTTCCACTCAAGTCAAACATTGCAGACCCATGTTTTCCCTCGTGTGCAGAAAAACTTTCATGACATCATCTAGGAGTGTCTGCAAGTGTCACTGCAATGAAAGCCTAAGTTGTTGCCATGACAAGTAAATAAAATGTATTTCTGACCCTGTTTTGCTTTTTAGGTAAAGGATTTGACTAAATTTCTGGATCCTAGTGGTCTTGGAGTGATAAGCTTTGAGGACTTCCATCGTGGGATATCAGCAATTAGCAATGAAGGTATGTTCTTATCGAAGACTGTAAGATTAATCACAATCAACTCAGAATCTTAGTTTCCTTAGCTAAATGCAAAGTCTGCTCTGTGATTGATTTAAAAAGTGCTATTAATACCTTGTAGTGTTTTTAACCTTGACTGGCACTTCCTAAATAAAGTATAATAGCAGTCCAAGATCTACTTTTAACCATTTAAGGGTCAGCTAAAATTACAGACGAAGATGTCACGAGTCTGATGTCACCCATTAATCTTTATGGGCCTGTCTGCCGCTTGCCTAATTCTAGTGTAGTCTGCTTTAACAGCACATTCTGGCATTTACTCCCCAACATCTGGCTCTCAGCGTCTTACCCCTGGTACCAGATATTGATGCCACATCGTGCTGATTTTCAGAAGTAGCAGAATGACCCAAATTCTTTTTATCATCAATGTACTGTTGCTTTTTATTACTGTCATACTAATCTACTTTAATGTGTCTTAAAAAGCTGCTTTATCAGATTGTCATTTTAATGTTGAAAGCATTAATGTAAGTCTACTCCTTCGTGTTTTTATCGTGACAGCACTGTTTGTGACTGCCCTTACTTTAGTTAAGCTGCACCTGTTTTCTAGTTTAGACATTTGGCTAATGGACAACTCTTCTTTACTTAAGATTGCTATTGATTATAGTGACACCAAAACAAATATTTAGTGTTGTAAGTTTACCTGTATTGACACACAAGCTTAGAGCTGGTGTGACGTCACTACAAAACCTCCCTGTTTTTCTGAAGCCTCTCTCTTATTGATTCCTAGCAAAGCTTTCTAGGTTGCACATCTTCAGTTACACCAGCTTTGAATAATTCATGCATTGGAAAGCCTGAGCTGCCCGGCCACATGGGCACACTGGCGTGTTTCACATGGGTGGGGGCAGGGTCCTGTTCACTTCAATAATTTAGACCTTTTCCTGTTTCTTACTCATGTGTTTATGTTTTTAGATTCATATTTGGAACTCATGCAGTTCCATAAAGGCTTCCTTGTTTCTTAGGAAGTGTTATGTCACTTCTACAACATCAAACTTGTTTTTCAAGTCAGGAAAGATTCACCTGTCAAAATAAACATAATTACATTGGATTTCTGCCATTAGCAGCATAGATAACTTCCTTGTTTGTTCTGGAAAGGCCTTGGCCACTGCATGTGTGAGACCAGAAGACTATGTTCCTCTCCCTTGATGATAAATCCAGATTTTTTCAGTAGCACACAGGTAGCATCAGTGTTTGTCTCTAAAAGAGTAGGTTATGTAAGACCACAGGGCACATAAAACATCAGGGCTACCGACGGCCTTTCACAGTCCTGTTTGTGTTCGCTTCTCTCAGCTGGGTGCTATTCGCAGCACTGTTTACCTGATACAGGAGCCGCAAAGGATTGTGGGACATCATCTCTCACATTACAAAGCTTTTGTTTCACGCTCTGTATCTGTGTTCAGCAGATAGAGGTCGCTTTATTTCTTATTTATTTTGTGACAGTTGCCTGTAGATGGCACTTATCGGTAAATGACAAGTATTATGTAGTTGCAAATAATATGCCCTTGTAAAGTTAAAGATTGGTGTGAAAGAGCCAAAGTAGATTAGCAAGGGCCTTTAAAAGTGCTGAGTGCATAAACCAAACACCACACGGTCAACTTTATCAATTTATCAACATAGATAATGCTATCAGTCACTTTAATGAATGGTACGTAATATTATCACATACCTAAATTAGCTCAGATAAAGTTCAGTAAATAATCAACTAGAACGTAGAAGGTAGAAGATGAAACACTTTTCTCTAAAAAAGGCCTATTGTCTCTTGCAGCAGGATAAAACAAATGCTGGTGCAAACCAAAACTCAATACTGGTTAATAAAACTATTTACGTGTCTAGTACTGTTGCCATAATACTAAAATTTACCTTAAATACTGCATTTAAACAGCGAGCAACAAAACTAATCAATAGTATTTTTTAATGCTACTATTTGGTTTAGTCATGGTCAAGCTCAAAATAATAAAACACTATGATTTTTCAATTTGTTGAAATAAATATAGGATCTAGTTTCAACACTTTTATTAATGATTAGTAGCTGTTTTTTTCATATTTGACAATCTTAGTGTTCTCCCTGTCCTTACTGATTTCCCTAATATCTATGTCAATACAAACCATTACCCTAATCTTTATCTGTGTTTACTGATATACACTTGTGTTGATTATTACATGTCTTCCTTCTACAGGTCCTGAGCCGCAGCTGTACGGTGTCCACTACAGTCCAGGTGACGGTGCTGTGGGCTGTCCGAGGAGTACGACGAGGTGAGGCTCGTCCTGTGCTCACATTGTTGTAGCGGGTCACACTCTGAACTCCACATGCCCTCTCTCTCTTTTCTCTCTCTCTCTCTCCTCTGTAATTCACCGAGCTATCATTACTTCAGTGTGATCGCAGTGCTCGGACACCCTGGTTTTGGCAGCCGGCGGTCAGCCCTTCAGGGTATTCTTTGGCAAATATTAAATTAGATGGAATGTGCCAGTGGAGTTTTGACATATGTGCGGACTTGTGTTTTTGCTCTCGCGGTCAGCATTTCTGGGATTCCTGTCTCCTCTTGAGCACAAAACTTGTATTTTTAACCTCATTGTTTTATGCCACTTGGCACACATTGTTACTGCCCTCATTTGGTGAGGTTAAGAAGTGCAGCACATGTTTAATTATTGTTCAGTCCTGCCGAAAGTCATGTTGTTAAGGTCAGCTAAGTTTAAGATTGGATCTTCTTAAAAGCTAGAACTACATGACTCATTCAAGTACTAATTTTATCTATTGTGTCTTGTTATTTTTGGTTCAAAATAAAATATATGCTCTATTGTACTATTTCGATACTAAAGCTGCAGAGTTTGTAACAAAACCATAAACAAAAATCGTATGTACGTTCTGCATTTTTTTGACAGATATAAGATGTTATTAACATTCTTTCAATTTATTCATTCACTTTTTATCAGTAGTTTTTTTTCTCCAGACTCTAGATTTTGCAAAGCAGAACAAAAACAAAACAAAACGGTGTGCCTTATGTAGAAAATGTGCCCGAATGTACAGAGATCTTCAAAATATTTGTGTTCTTGTGGCTGCTGTTTACTGGAAGTATGGAACAGACTTTTTGGGGGTAGGTTTGTGTATGTTTGAAGTCGATGCCACACCTGTGTCCCTGGTCTTGTTTTTTCCCGCTCAACTTTTTGGCAGAAAAGAGTTCCTCGCGTTCAATGGTGAGCTGTTCTCGTTCTGTTTGCTCTCAAAACAGCCAAGGTGAGCCTGGCAGAGGAGAGGCGTGGTGCCCGTTTGGTCCATCCCAGACTTTCCTTTAAACTAAAACCTCTCCACCTTTTTAGTGTCACAGCTCTTCAAGGATTTTCAACTTTCTCCTAAGGCTAGTGGAGTAGATTATATTATCTTGGCTTTGTTTGTGTCATCTACAGAACTCTAGAGTTATGTATTACATGGCTTAATAATTGACATTGAGTCAGGAAGTGAACTCGCAGGAGCTATTGAAGATTAAACACTGTTCCAGCTGATCCATTGGAGTTTCAGCTGGTATTAGGTGACTTTGGACTGTTCTCCGCCCCTTGAGCAGAACAGAGGAACAACGTGTTACACTGCCTTTTTTTTACTTAATACTGTGCAGCAAGGTGAGAGAACAGTGACCATACAGACTTGTGTTGGACAAGGGTTTGAGCGGATGATACTGGAAACAGACAATGGTTGTTGAAATGGTGGGCTGTCCACTTTGTCAATCATCTTTGGAAGCTGCTTATCGAATGGTATTTCTCCCTCTCTTTTTTTTAATACAGCACATTATTAGTTTTATGGCTATGTGTTCAGTGAGCTAAGATGTTGCAGTTTTATTTGTTTGGCTTGGTTTTGTTGTAGCAGCTTGCGTCGGTCTTAAAATATAGCAAACTGTCTATGAAGTGTTCCCTGAGGGGTTTGGCTTTAGTAGCTACTGCACCATAAGATCTAAATATTAAAACACAGTGCAGCCAAATTGCTATGGTTTAAAGTTAATTCATCTAGATTTTCTATTTATCTTGAAGCAAGACAACAGAAATTTGAGGTACCTGATTTTCACACCACAAAATAAGAAAGAAAATGTTAAACTGCTTCCTTGCTCTCACTAACCATATTGGCTGATGGTTATAAATATTAATATAAAGTTTGACTTTAACCATGGCTTTAGACGCACTTTTTAAAGACAACAAGGTAAACTGTGTCAGACCACCTAAGCACAGCCAATCAGACAGAATGTTGCGTTCAGCTATTTATAAGAAATAACATTTTTACTATTAGATTCAGTCGGTACATTATTAGCCTCAGGTTTATTTTGATCACAAAATGCTATTTTTGCAGTATACTCTTTAGTAGAAAAGATAAAATTAGGTACACATAAAGTTAAGTACCCCAGCTTTTAGTACTATAAAAATGTTTAATAAAAAGTACAATCAGTTAGTAAGGCTTTGGCCATATCTTTGCATAGACAAAGTATACAATTTAACTTTTCTCTCATCTTTTTTCTTTTGTAGCAAAATGAGGTGACAGACAGCGCGTACCTGGGCTCAGAGAGCACTTACAGTGAGTGTGAAACGTTCACAGATGAAGACACTGGGGCGTGCGTGGCTCCGGAGATGCACGAGGACGTGGAGACGGACAGCGGTATCGAGGCCACGTTGCACGATCCGGAGGACAGGAGCAACCGGTATGTACCCCCCTTCTGCACCTGAACCCTCCACTCAGCCTCTTTTGTGTGTCCAGTGAATCTACTGTAAATACTGTATGTGTCAGATCTCTCATCCCCGGTTAGTCTTGATCACATGGTTTCTTAACACAAGCAGCCAACAGTGGATCAGTGACTTTGGTACTATTTGGGTCATACAGCGGGCAGATTAAAAAAAAGGTTACAACTACTGACCTCGTATCTTAACTTCATAACATTTTTTCTTTTTCTGTGGGATCTTCCTGTCCATAGTGGTAACAAACATTTTTGTATCATTCAACAACAAAACTATTTCCGAGACGGCACCAACCTTATAAGGACAGAAGACCTTGAAAAAAAAAGCACTTGATAAGTCGAAGTGTATTTGATTTCAGTATAAAGGGTGACTCACTTGTTCCACTCTTATCTCTGCTAGTACAGTATTACTTTAAGTTAAGGAGTTGAGGTTTGAATGATTATTTTATAAATAGACACAACAGTTAGAAAGCCTCCAAATGAATCTTTTCTGAGTAGATAAGGACTGCCTGGTGAATTTCCATCTTAGTGTCAACAAAGAGCGTCAGTTTCATGTGAAATAGTTTTTTATTATTATTAATGATATTAAATTACTGCCTGTAGAGAATAAATGTTTGCATAGTTGTTTTCGCTGTGTATTTGTTCACTACTAAATAACTCCTAATTTCTCCTGCTGCTATTAAATATCTCCATCCAGCGCTATCAATGCTTGTGTAAATGTTGACATAGTATTCAGGACAGACAAGAGGAAGTGCAGTGCTGTGGCTGCATCTGCTGACGGTGACACATGGATCTGGTTCTTCGCTGATGGATGAGGCAGCTCTGCTCTGCTCGGCCCCTGTGACACCTCCATCCTATAATTGAGACTTGAATTCCAGGAAGTGTTGAGTTTGCGCTTTTTTGTTGTTTTTCCTGACTGCTTTTTAGGTGGCAGGGTCGTAATCTGCCCACGTGCCTGCTTTGCTCATTCATGCTTTATTGTATTCAGGCTAGGCCAGTTCGTAAATAGTAACTAAGCTGTTTTTAAGGAGATTGAAAAATGTTCTTTGTTTGGGATTTAACGGACTCAATGAGAAATCTGTAATTTTCCAGTTAATTGTGTATTTATGACTACTTAGACTTTAAAAGTCTTTCCAGGTTAAAGATGACGAAAGACCCAGAGAGAAACTTTGTTTTTTTGGCTATATTTCATTGATTGTACTATTTTACTTTATCATCAGAAAGCATTTTCAATACGTTTTTTTTTTTTTGGTCCAAATACAGTACAAGTACTTCTGAACAGGTAGAAGACCACATAATAACCTTAAAGGTACACTGTGTAATTTTCTCGAGGTGACAAGTGAACTACACAAATCAGAAGAAATAGAAAGTTAAACCATACTTTGGGTCCCTCTGAACAGGGATAAAAAATTTATGCCCTAATGTTAAAAAAAACAGCTAAAAAACAGCTTTTCCATGGAAACGTATAAGAGACCCTCCTCCAGTCCAAATAATCACCCCTTTTTGTGACCATGCAAGCCAAGATTTTTTTTACTTCAGTTAGACTTAGTTTGTATTCAAAACAAATACAATGTATTGAAATATGCATTTTCAGCAAATAAACTACACACTAACTTTTTTTTTTGCTATTCAACATAAAAATAGTCAAATTTATTTCCCACTTGTTTTCACTGACCTCTGGAATAAAAAGACCCATGCTGATTAGTGATTAGAAGTGACAAAGTCTTGACCTTGATTGAACTGCACAGCCATTTTTTGTATTATAAATCAATGTGATATAAAAATGACATGCTATAAATGCTTTTGTGTGGTATCAAGGTAGCATTACAAGTTTGAAATGTTAGTATCTAGAAAAACACCATTAAATACACTCATATCAGATACATTATTTACTTACTTATATTTATTTAAGCCAGTATGACAGGATGTAAGGTCATGTGTTGTGGTACACATGTTGGCTAACCTAGTGTTAGTCACAGGCGCTGCAGTAGGATTAGACTGTAACAGGATTACCTCCCCCTCTCTGTCCTGCTCTGTCCTGCCTTGTCCCCTCACTCCTGGTCCCCGGGCGGTCAGCGGGCCAGTCTGCGGGTCATTTCTTAGTGTCAAATCTCATTACTTTACTCACAGACATCTCTCTGTAGTAGTAGGGCAGTCATGCGTGCAGGTAGCTAATTAGCAAAATACGTTTTCGTGCGTTTTCTCCCTTGCGGAGTTATAGCTCACAAATTAGTGCGACTCTAGAAAGTTCAGGATTCCTCTCTGGTTGTGTGGAGCTTTGACGCCCGCTGCTCCGAGGCTTCAGCGCCAGGACAGCACAGGGCGGCTCAAGATGCGGTCTCTGTCCTCACCCTCCATCGGTGTGAGGCAGCTCCATAGAAGGCCAATAAAAAGAAGCCAAACAAGGGGTAAGTGGGTGAAAAGCTAGACGTTGTTCTACCAGCTCAGCGTCGTCTTGTTTTGCTTGGTTTGGCTTTAGTCGTAGAAGCGTGTTTGGACAAAAAAGTTTACAGGTTGTTGTGTCAGTGTAAAAGCCACAAAAGAGTTTATTCCTAGTGTGTTCTAAAATATTCAAATACATGAGTACAACAGGCCTCGGTTTCATTTCTTAACTTGATGGACATGCACTTGTTCATGCTTTTTTATTCCAGTAAGATCTGAAGTGCAAGACATTTTGTATTAGCTGAAGCAGACTTTGGATTAATGTGAATTAAAAGATTAACTCTAGTGTGATTGCCCAGATTGTGTATCTTGACTGTTCAAGGAATGTGTTTTAGTTCTCATTTACAGTTGAGAATTCTCTATTTTCTTCTTGTGGTTTACAAAGGAACACATCTAACGAAAGAGAATATTACTTAACAGACTCACTGTTCAACAACTACTAGATCAAATGCATCTCTATCTATGTTTGCATATGTTGTTTCAAAGGCAATGTGTGCTGCTTGTCACTGCAATGTCAGTGACACCAAGTATTGTTTTTTTTTGGTAGGTTTTTTTTCAATGCAACCACATTGTTGGATAGCTACAGCTAGTTAGTGAGCTGGGCTGATGGGACGCTCATGCAAATATAATGTAGTCTGGAAAGGCGTCTGTAACATCATTAATGTAAATAAAATTACTACGATAAGTTTTTTTGGTTGGCTGTACGTGCTCAGATAAAATATTTCATTTTGTTCTTGTCTCACCTCTTGTTACACAGAACTGTTTGCTGCAGTCAACACATTTGAGTTAAACCCTCTCTTGTGTGTCTTTTAGATTTTCCCTGAACTCAGAACTGCACAACCACTCATCCTCCCTGGTGACGGTCATAGGAGGAGAGGAGGAGCACTTTGAGGATTTTGGGGAGAGTAACACGTCAGAACTGCTGCTAGAGACCAGTGTGGCGGAGACTGAGACAGATGGAAGCCCCCCCTCATGAAAACACCAGAGCAACTCAATGGCTCCTCGCTGCTCTCTCCCAGGTACAGCAAATCAGACTGATACATTAAATCATCTTCTGACACACTGCAGGACAATGTGTGCTTTCCTTAGACCAAATGTCAACAGAGAGTGTTTTGTTTCAACAACACACAATGATAAGACTAAGCACAGATGGCACTATCTTTTTTGTCTCTGGGAAAAGTCAAGATAAGTGTAAAGCTACAATTGCTACAAGGGCAAAGGACTAAGCCTCCATCTGATCAGGATACATTTAAATTAGAACGCATTTGTAATCTTTATCAAACACACCAGTTCACCTTATCCAACTGCACTGTGCTATGACCAGTGTTTTCCTAATAAAGGTGACTGTATTTGCATATCCATAAGCTGCTGCTTTTTAGCAAATGTGTCCGTGACTTGAATGCACGTTGATTTAACCTGACTTTATGGTCTATTTTAGGTTCAGATTTGAACAAAATTATTACTACTATTTGCCCTAGGCCATGCTACAATGATTTATTTATTTTGACAATTAAAAGTTAAACACAACAGAAAACAATAGGCTAATATTTTTTAAAAAAGTGTTCAGGAAGTACAGCCCTGTTGTCACGGCAACAGTGGGATGAGCAGCTAAAAGGTGTTTCGGGAAAGTTTGGATAAATGGATTAAAAGAAAGAGAGTACATTTGTTTGATGAGAAATAGGATAGTATTGATGTTAGCTGATCGCTGCAATATGATAAACCACAATGTTTATGCTCCTACAGTACAAATAATTCACGCCAAAACAAACTTAAGCAAGAAGAAATGTTCCCATCATTAGTTAATTAGGAATTTAATGTCATATTTTAATGTCTAGCTGTTCTCTATTGCTAATTGTTCTGGAGTAATGTCTGTAAACAAGTAATTACCCTTTACACTTACGACATCACAGTACATGTAGTCTTCAATTTTTACATTTTTTTAAGTTGTGTGTTTCAAGATCAACAAAAACCTAATGTAGAAAGTGCTCTTTAGCAATTGAATAACTTTCTTACTGTTCATTTTTTTTCTAAGAAAATGATACAATCGCTGCTGTCACTAAAACCTTGGTAGCAATCTGTGGGGAAACTCTGAAAACTATATAATGAAAAAATCCTGTTAAATTAAATTGTCTTTGTTTCCCTGAAGTAACAGTTTTCTTCAGTAATGTCTTAAATAAAGACACATGGGAGATTGCTCCATTGTTTGTCTTTCCAGGAAACCTATGACACATATTCATTGTTGCTCATAATAACATGTAGCAATCTCCCAAGATCGAATCCAAAACAAGTCAATAGTTATGTCACAGGAAGCCATATTAACTCCAGATCGGGAAGGCACCAGATGACATCATGCGCACACATGCTGGACTGTATTCGGTTGTCACGGCGTTCCAAGTCAAATCCCAAAACAAAACTGCCTCCTACTAACTTCTCCCACTTGGTGTGAATGCGTCATCGCGGTGCTGATCACTGGCACATGTCGAACCTACACCCGCCCACACACACCATCACAGCACTTTTCTCACACTCTCCCATCGCCTTAGCAACAAGTCAGGCATTTTACACAGCCCATATTTCAAGAGACAGGGCTGCGTACGGCCATCAAGTCTCAAGGTCCGTGTCGGGACGGAGGTTTTCTGCCGACATAAACGGGAACGGAGCCAGAAAGTTGCATAATTCAGGGCTGTCTGAAAAAGCGATCAGCTGTTGAAGGTGATGTGAGGAGAGTAGTGTAAACGATAGAAAAACCCACTGTTTTTAGAGATTTAGAGATTATTTAAACACACAAATCTAAATATACAATTCATGTTGTTTGAACGCCAAGGTTTTGCGCACAGGGAAGAAACCTTATCAGTCAAAATAAAGCTGCACATTCCAGTGACATTCTGGAATCCTGTGAACCCAGTCGTTTGGACTCAAGACATCACAAACATGTTGTATTTGTGAACTTTTTTTTTTTTTACATTTTTTAGAAATTCCTCAAATACCAAAATTATTGATTTTGATTGGAATTGTGACCTGAATATAAACCTCAGCTCTGATCCACACAATTCCTGTCTCAATACGTAGAGAAAGTTAATATGTTTGGAACTTTAGTCAAAGAAATTCCCAATGTACATTTAGAATTTGTGTATGCATTATTATTCAACAAAATAGTTTTCTAACTTCACAACCTCACAACACATTACTGTCTACAAATTGTTTTCCCAAAAGACAACCCTCACCGTTGGCGCAATCCCTCCAGCTAAGGTCAACACTTTTCACACACCTGTCTGCTTGGTCACTCACTTGCACCTCCTCTCTCCCTCTTCCCCTGCTCCCTCGCCTCCAGTGGACCGGCCCCTCTCTCCGACTCCTTTCAGAGCTTTCTCAGGGAGGAGGCTCTGGACTTTTTCTGTAGTCAGTGTCACAAACAAGTCAGTCGTCTCGAGGACCTCTCCACACGCCTCAATTTTCTCGAGATGACTAGGTAACGCTCGGCTTGTGCCTGTGCAGTGTTGATTGAAAACCGCACTTCTATGTCACACCTCATCTCCTCGTGTGTGCATGCGCTGTTGGTTTGGTTTCAGTCAACGTTTTTAGACATATTTTTTTATATCAACTTTCTCTCACCCAAAGCTCCTGCTAGTGTCTGCCATAACTAATGTGCAAACTAGTTCTTCTCAAACGTTTTTTAATGTTTAGAGCGAACTAGACCAGTGGTTCCAACTTTTCTTGTCCTGAGTATCTCCTTATCTTTGTGTCACACTTCAAGCACCCCCTAATTTGGTAAATTATTGGGTAATTCAAAATTAAAAAAATAAAAAATAAAAGTATACCTCCTTTGTAATGTCTGAAACCCATTGGTAAGTGTTAGACTAAGACAAGCATCTTCAGATGTAAAGTCTTTACTTCAGGATATGCAGTGAGATGTAAAAAAATATGTGATGTGTTGAATGAATACTAGATTTAACACAATTACGTATTCAACTTGAAGCATATGAGTAGATCAGCATCTGGCAACATTGTGTTAGTATAACTCTAATGTATGTCTAAGTGTATGCAATTTCTAACCAAAAATATTACCTTTAGTACCAATTTTTTTTGCCAAAATGAATTAAAGGTCTACACATACAATCTGTGTATTATTATTACCATTTTCCATCTGCTTCATCAAGTCTCATGTTGGTTACAATGGGCTTTTCGCATTTCTTTGTCATTAAAATGGGCTTCATTAAGAACTAATAATGCCTCAATAATACAGTTTTTTTGTGTTGTGTGGTGTTGTGCTAGACTGCTGTGTTGTGATTAGTAAGTTCCCTATAATACTAGTGTTTAACTTTTGGGCTCATCTCATGTGTGATGAAAGATTGTTATTGAGCAAAACCAGGAGATGCTTCCGTAGTCCTTTTTCTCTTCCTGACCATTTTCCTGTTTTTATCTTTCTTTCCAGTGCTGGCAAGAGGCTGTCCAGCAAAAAAGTCGCAAGGTAAGCAGAACTGTTTATTAGGCTTGAAACAGCTCTAGGCTGAGCTGGAGATTAGGCAGGAACTTTTGTAGAAATTTTGGTTTGTAACTTTCTTTTTTAATTTGTTTAGACATCTCCTGCAGAACAGCTCTATGACTCTGGACACAGTGAGCGATCTCACACGAGACATTTTGGAACTGGCGGATAATGACATCACTGATAAGGTGCGTAGATTAAACAACTCTGTTTTTAAAATAAGAAACAAGCTTTGATTCTATATTTTTCCCATCCCCAGCTCTTGAAATTCAAATGTCTTCTGTAGTCTTCTAGTTAATTTGAACTCTTTGTGCTTGTATTGTGGCAGGTGTTGTTGCTAGAGCGACGGGTGGCAGAGCTAGAAAAGGAGTCGGAAGCTTCAGGAGAGCAGCACGCGCGGCTACGGCAGGAGAATCTGCAGCTTGTGCATCGCGCAAATGCTTTTGAGGAGCAGCTGAAGGAGCAGGAGCTGTACGCAGATGAGCAGCTGCAGCAGGAAGCCCGCAAACACAAGGATGCCATCAGCAAACTGGAGAGAGAGAGAGGCCTGGAGCTGGAGAACCTACAGTCCAGGTACTGGAGTCTGGTGTTGACATGACATTGACTAAGTCATTTGATTATCACATTGTCTTGACACTTCTGGTGTGCTGTTATGTTCTACTCCAACATAAAACCCTGTAAATGAATGTCCACCTTAACTGTCTAATGAATGCATCAATGTAAAGGCACAGTTTTGACTTTGTAAAATCAGTGTGTTACTTAGCTTGGGTGTCTTATGCATGTTAACTGAGCATGAGAAATTCATGTAACCCTAAGGAGCTTAATGGAGTGAGCTCTGCATGTAAACTAGTGTTAATGTGGCAATATGGCTCTGTGCTGCCACCTTCTGGGCAAATTTGTCAGTTACGATTTAGTTGTATAATGTTTTGTGTTTGGTTTTTAGGCTGATGCAGTTGGATGAGGAGAACAGTGAGCTGAGGTCATGTATCCCATGTTTACGAGCCAACATAGAGAGATTAGAAGAGGTTTGTACAAACCAACCGTAAACCCATTTACAAAATTATGTTGTACAACTTATCTTATAATTACTTTTTAATATGACAGGAAAAGAAAAAACTGCAAGATGAAACAGAGGCCTTGTCAGACCGTCTGGAGGACGAGGTAGAGAACAGAAGGAAATTGGCCAATAAACTTAGCCACGAGCGCCATACTAACCAGAAGGAAAAGGAGAGCACACAGGAGGTAGGACTGTCTCTTTGTACAGAGCAAACATTGTCTTAAATACACAGTTAAAATGGCACCACTGTCATGAAAGGTCTGTAAACATCTCCACCTCTTCTTCTTGCAGCTGATTGAAGACTTGCGTAAACAACTGGAGCACTTACAATTGTACAAGTTAGAAATAGAAACAAAAAGAGGGCGCACTCCTGGCGCTGGACTGCAGGAGTATCAGACCAGGACCAGAGAGGCAGAGCTGGAGCAGGAAATCAAAAGGCTCAAACAGGTACAAAAATGTATTCACAAATTGTGACAGTGGTTCATGTAGAAAACTAGAACCGTTCCTTAATGGTTAATCTATTTCTCAGGACAATCGCAGCCTAAAGGAGCAGAATGACGAACTGAATGGGCAGATTATTAACCTGAGTATCCAGGGAGCCAAGACCCTCATGTCAGCCTCTTTCTCCGACTCTCTGGCAGCTGAGATCAGCTCCGTGTCCCGTGCTGAGGTTTGTACCAACAAATAATGCACACAATTCTTTTTCTTTCTTTTCTAACACTGTTTTTTGGAATGTTTTAGTTGATGGAGACTGTCCACAAGCAGGAGGAAATCAACTACAGACTGCAGGATTACATTGACAAAATCATTGTGGCGATTATGGAGTGCAACCCTTCCATTTTGGAAGTCAAATAGACAGTGCAACATATGGATTGGTAAAATACTGGAGAAACACATTTGTATTTATATAAAAAATCTATATATATATTTATAATTTATAAAAAATCTGGCCATGCAACCATAAAATCGGTCCTTTAGAAAATAAAATCAACATATACAATAGTTAGGCTATCATTAATGAAATATCTTTGTTACATCTAAACCGGAACGGGTTCTGTTGACCCCCATCCTTATGGCTAGAGGAGCCCATGAATAATTTAAAATGCAGATCTTTTTGTGTTTTAAAATATTCACAAACAAACCATGTTGCTACATTCTACTGGGCAGAGTTGAATTTTGTTTTGGCATTGTCTTCTAATGATGCTCTGAACTAGAAATGGCAACTTTTAGATTTGGTTTTATGTTTGCTGTGTTTCCTACAAAATCTCTAAATGACCCAAGTGAGGGGACCACAATGCCCGGAGGGTTTAGTGTGGGTTTGGTCTTTAGTTTTTGAAAAATACACTACTGGGAAATGTAAATTGAACACAGTTGTATTTACTTCCTAAAATTTTCCACAATGAAACAAGGCTCACAAATGAGGTGGGCTATAACCTTAATAGAGCCACAATTACAATTTTCTCTGACTGATGTAAACACTGGATAAAAAACTATTCGAAGATTACTGACTTTTCCGGCACTTTGTAAATAAAAGAAAATCTAAAGTTGGTTGTGCTCTACCACAGGTTATGTAAAGCCCATCTGACAAGTGTTCCTTGGTTGAGTGAAACTTTTCCACATTTTTTCTTACACAAAAAGTATTATGATTTTTTTTATGTTTATTATTTGACTGAAACATTGGGTGAAGGAAAAAAAGTTGTAATTTGCACTAAGTTTTGTTTTATTTTTGTTTGTTACGTACAATTGTGAAGGGATATGAAAGCTGACCAATAACTAAAAGCACTCATTCTATGAAACATCACGGTGGATATAGAAGAGCAGCAATACAAGTGGACACCTTGGAGAGGAACTGGACTGCTCCACAGTGATGAATAGATGCTTGCCTTGCTGGTACTGTACAGCACTTTCAAACTCTTGTTTATTGCTCTCTCAAACTGACTTTTAAATGAACTTCTCAATGGACGTTTATGGAAGATTATCCAAACAGCATGGCGCTCGTTATTGGATCTCCGGCCACTCCGCAGGATACAGGCTTGGATGTAAATGACTTGTAAAGTTTTTCTACACTCATTCTAGATTCTAGGTATTTTTATAGTGGGAAGAATTTGCTGCTTTTCTGTGTGGGGACAGCTGCTTGTACCTTCTCCAGCATGTAGCGTGTACAGTCAATGTTCAGTTCTGTCAAAATCACAGATGTTTATTCACTACAAGTTCCTGTGAAAATTGTATATTGGTATTTTTGAAATTACTAAGGACAAAGAAGGTGACAGTTTATTTGTAAAAAAAAAAAAAAAGAAAGAAATGATTCCACATGGAGAATTTCTTAAATCATTATAGTTTAAGATATCTTGTGATTAAGATGTGCAGAGGCATGAATGCGCCGCACAAACATTTAAGTTAAGAACATGTTTAATTGAAGATATAGTTATATATAATTTATAAATGAACTGGTAGTTTTGGCATGTTGATAATCTTCCATTAATTTGTTAGCTTTGTGATTATGAGTTTGCGACATCTCATTTTTTGCTCAAAATGTGTTGTTAATGAACATGGCTCCCACAATGCAGTAAATTGTCCCTGCTGACTCTGTAACTGTTAACTCTGTGTAGTTTGAAGTCTCACGTTAATGGCCATCGTAACAGCAGAGACCAGAGTTGATAACATTCCCTTTTAGCAGAGCTGAAGGTGATGCACTTTAACCAGATTAATTTACTCCTTTAAACATATTTTCAAATTGACCAAAGACTGATGTTTGAATATAAACTGACCATGTTGTTTATCAGGGTTTGCAGTTTTGGTTGTATCACCGGTGCCAGTAAAAATAAAAATAGTTGCTCATCCCAGGAGTGAACAAACTGGCCTGCTATAGTCCAACACTGTGCCTCGATACAAAGCCTGTGATGAGCCTTTGGGAAAGCACTGACCATATGACTTGTGTCAGTTTGTTGTAATATTATTGAAATCAAACCTGTAAATATGAAATGTCCTTTTGTGTACTTTCTTTTCACTCTCCTCACTTCCAGTGTCCAAAGAACGTTTGCTCAAGGCACAAACATCACTACTGTTGTAGTACATGGCTTGCCATTGTGTGACATGGGAGAAAAAAAGAAAATATTGTAGAAAAGAGAAATTTAACAATTAAAAATGTATTCTTATTTTCAATAGTAATGTATAAATTATATCAGTATTGGTTACACAGGTGTATCATATTTTTGAGGATTACAAAATCCAAAAACCTTATTGTTAATGGGAATATACTGTAATTGCGTTGTTGTACAATGATAAAGATTTTACAGTAAGCAGTGAAAGTAAGACTAGAAAACAAATAAAGAATTTAAACACATTTACTGTGGCTCATTTATTTTGTCATTAATGATAATATTAATATACTGTAGATACTCTAGTGTCCAGTGTCCTTACAAGCTCTTCTACTTATTCTGCAACCTATCATAGACTGCAGTACAAACACTTTACCTTCCGACAATGGTGACACAATACACAAATCTTTGCCCTTTGAACTCAACAAGTTTTTATATAGCAATGCCACCGAATTAGGCTCATATGAATGCAAGATTGAGATTTTCCCACAACACATATTTTTATTTATGTATTTATTTATTTTAATTAAAATATTTCATAAGTACAAACAAAAGCACCATATACAGTACCAAAAATAATTGCATTTTAATAAACAAAACAAGTGTTATTAAATGTGTTGCTATCTTGAATGCAGCCTAGTGTTCACGGAACCATTGTAAAGTCTTTTGTATCACCGGTCATATTTTGATGGAGCACAAGCTTCGTTCAACGACATGGCCCAACCAGTTCATCAAAAGTGAAATAACATTACGGTAAGGTTTTAGTAATCTACAATATGATTTTTCTTTATCTACACTATCTGGTTTGACCCAGACACGGATATGTGAACCGTGTATAATATAAAATACAGACTTTCGAAGAGGATGTTCATGCTTATAGAAGAGTCATACACTTTGGCAGCTAATATTGCCTTTATGTGTTGTGATCACACTTTTGTTGTGTGATATTGATATGTTTATGGTGACAGTGCTATATTTTATTTTTTAAGCAAACAGCCAGAAACACGGTTGAGTCTACGGGAGTGCACAAGTTAATATTAACTAAGCAAATACACTGTTATTACTATTATGATGCATGTCTATGTGTTTGTATCCTTAAGGGATGGAGTCGCTCACCCCAGGTTCTGAAGTTCGTTTGGCAGTGGTGCAGAGTATTCGCACATTGAGTACATCTTCAGATCAGCACGAGATTATTGTTGCTCTCCAAACTCTTAACTCTTTCTTGGACTCCAGCCCCTTGTCTCATCAGGAAGAGTTTAGACAACGTCATTACACTCATACACTGCAGTTTCTCATCAATAACATCAAGTCAGACTGGCTTCACACCCTTACGCCAACACAGCGCACTCAATTATGGGATTGTTTATTTCTCCAAGGTCCACCAGAACAAGCACTACTTGTTCTTATGGAGGGGATTGGACAGCTAAGGTGAGTAAAGTATTGTATATATACAAAATATTTAGCCACAAAATCCAACTTTGTTTTTCTACAGCCCTAGCTCCAACCTGGACCACCTGCTGAGCATCATTGAGACCTTCCTTCAAAGTGGTCGGCTCACTGATCTTCTATGGTCCTACTGTTTAGGAACTGGTCCATCTGACACCCCACAGTTCAGAGAGGCACTGCTCGGACGTGTAGTGGCTCTTCCAGACCTCATGGCCAACAAGTTACAGCTCAACAACAAGATGTTGTTTCTGCCACAGAATTATTACCCATTACTAGCTCAAGGGATGCTCACAGCTCTTGAGAGGACCTGTCAGGCACTAAAACGTAATTATTTTTTATATTGCCATTATTTGTATTGAGGTCTACTGACAATACATAAATGCATTTGACTTGGATGTGTCTTTTTACAGGTGGTTCTGATTGTTCCTTGACATTTCTTGCTCAGACCCTTGGAAAAGTTTGTATCCAGGGCCACAGTGGTAAGTTTATAAACCTACCTAGTAACCATTACATCTATAAACTAAAAACATAAACTTTTCTTCTTTTTATTGTGTACATTTACATGTATATGTTCCTATTTCTTGACAGGTTTAGTTATGACTGTGTTGGCTCCACATTTGTCAAAACACACTCGTACTGATATGGTGTGGCAGAGAGTTTGTTGTAAACTTATTGAAAACGTGCCACAGCGTTGGATTGACAGCGTGCTTACTCAGCTTGTGCAGTCTGTTACAGGGTAACAGTTTTCTAACTTTGAAGCGACAAACCACTTAATATCTAGTATTCCACTGACATGTGTTTGTTTGTTTGTTTGTTTGTTGTTTGTTTGTTTTTTCAGTCCTGAGGCTTTAGGAAGAATTATTGGAAATCTGGTTGTATCAAATAAAAAAGCTCAGTTTGTGATGACTCATAAAATGTTGTTGTTACAATACAAATATGAGGTACAGAGGCTAGCCTTTTTTCTCTCCTTTTGGTTTCTCTAAATTATATGAATGCCACATGAGAATGTTGTCTTTTTCAGACAAAGGCCTTGAAGGTTGTCTTGGGTTATCTTGCAGCAGACAGGGAACGAAGACCGCTCCTTCTACAAGTTTGTGTGACAAGTTTTCTTTGTGATATAATAAATATGTTTTTATCATCATGTTTCTCTGCTTTTGTCAAGGTGTTGCGGTCCATATGTCAAGCATGGGCCAATCCCAGTGCGGTAAAACACACACCAATAGAACAACAGATGTATATTAGCAAGGCACTTCTACTCAGTGTTACATTACTGAACGACTCTGAGCTGAAGGAGTTGCGTTCAGGTATGTTTATTTATTTGTTTATTGGTTCTATACATTCACAGTGACCTGACAGGTTGTATTGTAACATTGTATTATTGTCAGAGTTGCTCCAGTGTCTGCTGGGAGGCATGCAGAGCCACCTTGACAGCAGTGTGGTGCAGATTCGGCGCATAGGGATGGTGGTGGGTGAGTGCTTGAGTGCTCGTATGGACATAAATGGGACCAAGCTCAAATTTGAGGTAAATAGTGGTATTTAAGTCTCACTCAAGGTTTTATTCAAACTTGACTTTGTGCTTTAGTACGATGTAGATGAGGACATACAGGAGCTCTTATCATTGATGACTCCCACAACAGAAGATGACCATAAGTTGGACAATGCTACAAGGTAAATGTTAAAATGTAAGTGCACTGTGTAAATGTATATCATGCCTTTTTAATACACATTTCATTTGCAGAATGGATTCACCTGATGTCTGTCAAGAGAAAACTTCCTCCATAGCTTCCCAAAATCAGCCCTGCTCCCTTAAATCAAACACTAATGAAGACTCTGATTTGGATAGGTGAATCTGATTTAAAAATATTTGAAATCAGTACAGTTGTTTGCCTGGAACTGCTAAAGAAATAAAACATTTTTTTTTAGTGATGATGAACTCACTCCGTATGATATGTCATGTGACCAAAAGCTCAGCCAGTCTTCCCCACCTCGCTACTTACGTGACTGTCTAGAAAGTAAGTTTTAACCCAGATATTGAAATCACTGATTTCTAATATTTTGATCCACCTAATCCTTTGATGCATTCTGTCAGTTTTAACTACTTCTGATGATGCTGTACGTGTGGAGCTCAGTTTGAATGTGGCTGACAGTTTGATTCTGAAGAACCCATTTGCAACCAAAGAGGTACTGATATAAAAATAACTATAGCTCATTCTGTTTAAAATAACTGCTACAATTTTTTCCCATTTCAGATCAGTGTCCAAATGACCAAAGTACTGCTTCACATAGAAAACAAATACAACATTGATAACTTCTTAGCTCTTCGACAAGCAACAATGGTGGCACTCACCGTTACCGACTGCATTCCTGTATGGAAAAAGATTTTTTGGTTTTCTTAAAATACATGTTCATTTTTGTGCTTAATATATATATTTTTTCTTCATAGGTGACTCAGTATTTGACTTCAGAATTTTACAACCTGAACTATAGTCTTCGTCAGCGCCTTGACATTTTGGAGGTAAATGTTGTTAATTACTTTGGTGACTAATTAAAAAAATAATTTATTGCTCGTTTATTTAGGTCCTTGCTTTGGCTGCTCAAGAGCTTTCAAAACCAATTAATAACAGTCCTGCAGAACCTAGCATTAGTGTAGCTTCCACCTCTGATTTGACAAGTGGAAACCCTGAGCATTGGACACAAGTTGTAGAAAAGCGCATTCAAAGCAAAACTAAGCGCCTAACAAAGGTAATCTCAACATTGTCAACAGCCACAATAATTATGTTTTGGGTCATACATTCGATTTGTTTTTCAGGGATCTACTCAACCTGTAAAAGCTTCTCCAAATCGCTATGCCATTGTTGCTGGACATTTTTTCTTCCTTTGCTCCAAAATTATGACAAGTTAGTTTTTTACATTTTTATGAGTATTGTCATTGTGCATGTTGTAACTGAAAGAGTCATTGTTCATTCTGTCTAGGCCACAAGTGACGTTTGATCTTCTAGGCAGTGATCACCTTGTGCTGGGAGGTTGATCCACACGTTAGGTCTTTTCATGCAT
This sequence comes from Mugilogobius chulae, assembly GCA_038363315.1. NCBI lineage: Eukaryota > Metazoa > Chordata > Actinopteri > Gobiiformes > Gobiidae > Mugilogobius > Mugilogobius chulae. The sequence goes on along the minus strand of CM076401.1, from coordinate 34,916,812 downwards.
CTGGCACTTAATGCTCCAGTAAGTTGAATGTCATTTTTTTTAACTAATGTATAACTTTAATATAAAAGCCTATTATAAATGAGTGTTCTCTTAACAGGTGGCAGCCCAAATGGGATGTGCGTTGCTGGATTTTGTGTGGACTGTTCGGTATCACACTGAACAGTAAGTAAAAGACTTTAGATGAAAGAAAACATTGTACAGTATGTGTTGTTTGAACTATTTTGTGTCTACAACAGAACAGTGAGGCGAGGTGTTCTGTTTGCTGTGTGCTCTGTGTTTTTGAGCATGCCCAGTCAAAACCTGCTGTTGGAACTTGGTGACAGCTTTTTGAAACAAGAGCTTGGTTAACAGGTAAGGCTTAGAATCCAATGAGTGAAATGAACAAACTACAAAAAGCAAAGCGAAGTTCACCACTAAATATTCAAATACATTATGGTTATACAATATGTCCCTTACAGTTGGAAAAATTATGTGGTTGTAAAACATTCACTTAGAGTTGGCTTTACATATTTATGTATTTGTCGACAGATGTGGACTGACATGTAAATGTTCAGGTGTAAATATACACAGGTCACCTTAGGTCATGTCATGGGTGTCTTATTTTTTTGCTACTGACCCTACATACTCGATCGAATGTACATTTTTCCGCAAGGATACAGAGAACCTTGAACCTTGACATAGCTGAAAAGTTTTCTGGGAAATATTTAAGGAATACGGATGTCCTGTCTGTGCGCTGCCCCTGACGTGACTGGTTCTTAAAATAAAACACTTACATTGGAGGAAATGACTTGGGTCTTCTTCACAGCAGGGAGTGGCTAAACATTGTTTGTGTTGTTATTTTCTAGATGTGGCTGAACGGGATGCGGATTCTGATTGTCGAAGCTTGGCATTACAATGTCTGGTTCATCTGGATAAGGGCCTCAAAAAACAGCTGCAACATCCACAGGCTCTGAGCCTGGAGTCTTAGCAGTCAGCATGATGATGATGATTAGCTCAAGTTTTGTTTTATTGACGGAAATACATCATCCCAGTCACAGAAGGATGTTCTGTCATTCAGGTGCTGTGGGTTGGTCATATCCTGGAGGAACACAGCTCATTACACCAACAATGTTTTTCCGTGCCTGATCAGTGACAATACTGCATATTACTGTACAAAACTGACATTCTCTATTTAATGTAAATAAAAACAACTATAGTTTTTACAAGGTCATTTTTAGTGTGAAAGTGTGAAAACAAATGTTCATGATACAAAAATGAACGCATTTCTACATATTTAAAATTCTTCTGTTACAGATTTATGATTGAGTCTTAGTGGATGTTCACCACTGAAATAATACATGGACCTGTGATATGTCATGCTGATTCAAAGCTGTATTATGTCTGTAATAGTAGGTTGACCAACACGACAGTCTTATAGAATTTAGAAGACTCAATAAATTTCTGCACAATCGATCTGATACAATGCTAGTAATGATAAGGAAACTGATTTTGAATGATTTAATGGAAAGCACAAACATGAAACAATAGAGCAAAGACCAAACTCTCAAAAGTTAACTAAGTTAATTTAGCAAAAAAAAAATAAATAAATAAATAAAAAGAAGAAGAAGAAAACTACATTAAAATGTTTGTATTCTCTGGGTGGGCTGGTGGTCTTTACGCATTTCTTCCACTCCAAAATTGACTTTTTTATGGCTTGGGAGAAGAGCGTCTTTTTATGTAAATGCTTCTAAGGCCCGGGGCAGAAATCTGATAATTCTTTTAACCTTCAATTTTATAGGTAATTTTGTAGGTAACTTTTAATCTCTAGGAAAACTTTATAAACAATATTATGTCCGTAAATATTAATTTGACCAAATATTTAATGGCACGTGTTGCCTTTGTAAAGAATAAAAAAGTTAGATTTTTTTTTAAATAAAGAGACTTTCTTTGGAATGTCTCGTTTTTTTCCCCCGTAACTCCGCCCACTCCACAGTTGTCAGGGGTAACAAGGAAAGACGCTCTGGTCAGCGCTAGAAACACAGGTTTGTATATTGCTACACCATTGCTTCTGGAATAGTTCACGTTTATGATGACGCCGATAACAAAAAAGGAGTTGGACAAATTAAACACTAAATATTTGTTGTACAGTTAAAAAAAGACAGTAATGCATGCTTGTTTTCGAGCCTAGAATGCTAAGCTATCAGCTAAAGGGCTAACTTAGCTAATGTAACGATCAACGGTTTGTTGTAAATTAAGACCACTTTTTTGTCTTTTTTTTCTTATTTTCATCACTGTTATACAGACGTAGCAGCTAATTACCTAACTTAGCTTATACATTCAAGTAACGAACAATAGCGTAAAAACCATTGCAACCAGCATTAACGCTAGATTATGTTCTTTTTTCCTTCTTTACTTCTTCCATATAACGTTATATATTTTTTGAAGGTTCACGCCATTGAAAACATGGCCGTGTATTTTGACCACCCAATTGATGCCCCGGACAACAGTGGTGCGCCTATAAAGCTGAGCTGGCACCCAGTTTCACCAATTCTGGCTGTCACATCAAGTAACCCAAGCTTTGGAAGCGCTGTCGATGTTTACATGCAACAGGTAACGCTACATAACCATTTCATCTTTATTCTTCATTCTATAATCTACTGTATATTACTACCTTAATACATCTAAGGCATGCTTTGATTCATATGATAAAATAGTAATAATAGTGATTAAAAAAAATAACAGCTTACTTTTCAGACCAAAAACGTTTTGTTTACGCTCATGTCTTCTTCCCAGGGAGACCTAGTGGAGAGATGTCATTTAGAAAGGCCTTGTCAGCCATCTGTGGTGCGTTGGCATCCCATAAAGCCAGTGCTTGCTGTTGGCTGGGAGAATGGAGAAGTCGTTTTGCTTACTTACCCCTCTGGAGATCACACAACCTTGCCTAGTACACATTTGGTCTCCTGCACTTTGCTGGAGTGGAGTGGTTTTGGAAGCCGCTTGGTAACAGGTGATCAGGTAAATGAGTAAATTATTATAAATGTGTCATACTTTATAAGATTTAACATAACATTTGTGCTATTTAAAATTAAGAATGGAGTTCTTGCTGTATGGATATTGATGGAAAGGGGAGACTGCAAGGAAATCACCTAACCAAACAAGACTACAAAAGACCATTATCAAGTTGTATATTTAAACCAGCAACACCTGGGGAGTAAGTGAAGTCAGACTTTCATTTTAAAGTGAATAACATTACATTTTGTAAATATTAACCTTAACTCTGGTTTAAGTGATGTGGCAAAGCTTGCCCAAGCATCTGTTCAGGGCGATTCAAACGCTTTGGACAAGTTTGGTTGGAATAAAGCGCCTCTCAAGATAGGCCCACAAGAGGAGCTTACGTTCTATGTAAGCACCACATATGGTAAGAGTGAAGCATCTCATCATTGTGTTAGACTTGTATAATTAAAAAGCAACACCTTGTGAAATGTCATCATAAACATGATTCAATTACAAAAAAGGCTTCTGTTTTATGAAAACAGGTACTGTATATGCAGTGGATGAGCATGGTAAATCAAGTGAACTCTTGAGTGTGGAAGGAGCCATTAAACATCTGTATTACTTTGACAAAAGAGACGTCCTTGTTGTGATCACAGAAGCTATGATGCTCTCACAATACTCATTAGGACCCCCAGGAGGAGCCCAAGAATTCTCGAAGGTCAATTTCCTCTCTGAATTCTCAATACTACTTACTCTTTATTGTACACTACATTGTTTTCATTAGTGAATGCACTGACCTGTTCTTATTGACCATCATAGGTCAAGTTGAGCAGCAAGTCAAGGCCTGACAATATTGCTTGGACTGATGCTGGTCTTCTAATAACAACATCAGGAGACCAGATGATTAGGTAAGTGAAGACTTGAAAATTCTTAAAACTTTTTACCTATTCAACAAAAAAACATTCTTACCTCTTCTATAGACTGTGGGACCTTGAACGAGATGACAACTATGTTTTGTCTCTTGAGGAGGCTGTAGGTTTTGAGAAAGATGAAGTTGTCAATTGTGTTGCTTATTGTTCAGCAAAAGGTACAAGTACAGTATATTATTGTTATATTATTTAAACACTATGTAAAAAACAAAAAAAATGATTTCCATTTTGAACACCAAGGAGCATTCACATGCATTTTGCTATTAATGAGGCATCTAGCGTCATGATCTATTCCGCCGTATAAACATTTCATGTATAATGTATCCAATGATGTGGAGTGGTTAACATGTCTCTTTTTCTGTTGTAAATAATATGATTTTTTTTCTATATGTGATATTAATTTCGCAATCTTACAGTCCTTTAATCTGTCTTTATAATCATGGCATCACATTTTTTTTCCAAATTCCAATTTTTTGCAGAATTACTAGCTGCAGGTACCAGCTGTGGTCGCATAGCAATGTGGAAAATGATTCTGCATGTCAAGACTGACAATAAAATCCAGTGGAAGTTACAAGCTCCTACTGAAATACAGGGCAATGTCACACAACTAAAGGTAGGCTGGGAAAAACGGAAAAGACTGATTTTTGTTTTATTTCATGTTATTATGACATATATCTCTCTTAGTGGAGTTCCACCTTAAACCTTTTAGCTGCTAATAACGCACACACTGTCCTGATCCTTTCCGAACACTTGATGTCAGCCCACTTCAGCCAGCAGGTGGCAGCAGTGCAGCTTTCACCAACTCAGCTCAGCGTTTCTCAGTTCAATCCACAGGTGCACTTGACTCTGCAGTCTGACTCTCACATCAGGGGCATCTGTGGTACAAAGGTAAATTCAATACATTATTTTGAGGTATAATTCAGTGTTTTTAAAAAGTATTTTTGTATTCTGTTCTACGAAACAGGAGTCAATTATTGTCTGGAGTGGCAAACAGATCACTGTGTATGAAATTTTAGGAACAGCCTTACGTAATACTGGTAAAATTTCAAAATATTACAATCATTAGGTTTTTTTTTAGAGGTGCAAAAAATCTTGAACTCGCCTGTATTTGATTCTGTTTTAGGGTCATTTACTTGTGACTCCCATGTAGTAGCAGTTCATGGAGAGAATCTCTACACTGTGGAACCCAATAGAGTCCAGATCCGTACACCCCAAGTTGGTATTGATTTTTTACACACATCTCACATTAAATATTAAACTCACTTTTTGTTTAGGGCACAGTGAAGCAGTTACTAACATTTTCCAAGAGTGAAGGAAACCCAGTGCTGCTTAGTGTGTGCCAGTCATTTCTGGTGGTGGGCACAGACACTGCTCATATAAGAGTTTTTGATCTCTCCAGAAGGTAACTTTTTATAGTTTTGTACTGCATATAAATAAATGTAAGTATGTCATTTTTTATTTGTTTTTATTTGTTTTTAGGGATGCTAAAGCTCACTCAAGTGCTAAGAATCTGGCTGAGTTTATTCCCAATTTGGGGACTTTGAGTTCTGTTAAGTGTAATGCAAATGGAAGTCAAGTCAGCATCCTTATTGCACGGGTTAGTAGCTCTATAGAGCATCAGAAACCTTCAGCTATTGAGCTGCATTGTACTTGACTTATATGGGAGAATAAACCATGAACCTACTTTGCCCATTCAGGCAAACGGAAGGCCAGATCACAAAGTGTACTTTTATGATGTTGAGATGGACACCATTACACACTTTGACTTTTTTAGTGGAAGACCTTCCAGTGGTATTACACCATCTGAAGAAGGTGAAAGGTAACTCAAAAACACATTTTGTTTTTGTAATTTAAATATGTTTTTTTAGATATTAATATGTTAAATAGTCTTTCTATCTAACTAACCTAATGTATCTTGTTTTTCAGGCAGCAGTTTGAAGAAACGGAGCTTAGTGGCCGATGCCCCATATCTCATTTTTGGGATGAAAGTGAACCTCGTCTTTTTGTTTGTGAGACCGCGCCGATCAGCTCCGAGAGCTCAGCATTTGTACCTTTGGATGAGGTAATGAAAAACAACATTACAAACGCAAATAGTCAAGCTAATGGAGATGTTTGGTTTTGTTTCAGGCTGATGTGTCCGTGGTGACACTGTTCTGCACTCAGGAACATGGGCTGCTTTTGCACGACTGCTACCTCCGACCAGCTGGTCTGCAGTCTCTCCTTGCAATGGATGTGCCATATTATTATTTCATCTGCAAGGTAAGAACCATGTGCTTATTTGCTGGAAGTGAAAAATGCATGATAATAATGCTTTCTTGTCCTTTTATTTGTGTTATTAATTTTGTGTGCAACTTTTCTTTGACTCAATACAAATCAGCTGTTTTATCGAAGAGGTAGTGTTTTTCTCCCAGAAGTAAGTGAAAGTCAGTTAGACAGATCCCAACAAATTGCTTTTGTGCTTTGCTCTCGCTTTAAACTAGCAAAAGACATCTCCATCCACAATGCTCTATTCCTACGGCCAACAGATCTATTCTCATATGTGTTTGTTGCTTAGGCCTGTCACAATAACATACTTTAATATATCTTGTAACACAAAATATCAGAATTTTAAAGCTATTTTATGAACAATTGGCTGTAAGCAGAACAATCCCCCAATCTTTAGAAGACACACAAATATAAGTGTCAATAAACACTGTAAATTGCTGAACAAAATGAAATAGTTAGTGCTTATAATGAGTATAATTACAAAAAATCGGTTGTTTTGTTTTTGTAATTACTTAATTACCAAAAAAAAAAAACATACTTCTTTTCCAGTAGTCCAAACCGCAAGCCCCCAAAATATTGTTCTGTCTCTCAGTTATTGAAAAATAAATTAATGATTATTGTGGCAGGCCTATTGTGTTTGTCTCCTGCTGCTCAATTGTACCTGCAAATCTTTAAGTTGTCTGTCACATCACACCATTCTTACTTTCACCTTTTTCAGCCTGGGGAGGAAAACCTAGCACACCAACCTGAAGCGGAATCTCCGAACCACCACCAGTCTTCCACAAGTCCTACCGCTCCAAAGATGGTGTCAAGACGAGTACTCCGAGACTTTGTTGGGATGGAGAACTGCGAGAAGACCACCCGAGACGCCATGCTTAACTTCAGCTTTTACTTGACCATTGGGGACATGGATGAAGCCTTCAAGTCTATCAAACTAATAAAAAGGTAATCTTTTAGGAGCATTTGGCATCTCTACATGTGACCCAATCTGTAGTAGCAGTGCTAATAAGTTAAACATTTACTTTAAAATAGACCACAGGAAAGAAACACCGGAGCTATTCAACATTGACAGTAAAAATGTGAGTACAGTGATGTCTGGGCTTGTGGGTGTGTTCCAAAGGGAAAACACTTCTCTAAACATTGACAGTATTGTACACAAAGTACTCTTGGTCTAAATAAAAGGAGTTCACTTCCCATTCCTATATGCTAAGGTCATAAGTTGGATTTACAGTGAGTTGTTGCATTTCCCAAAAGGACAACAAGAACACAAACAAATAGGAAAATGCCACAAGCCGCTGGCCCGGATATTCTCTGGTGGACTTTAATAGGTCTGATGACAGCTTTACCGTGGTTCTCATTGATGGCTATTTTTGCTGCTCTATCTGGTTCAGTATTGTGCCAAGTTCCTTCAAATCCCTGTCCAAAGTTTGTGTTGTCTTTTTTTATTTTTTTATTTCCTGATCCAGTGTCTATAGGGATGAATCTCAATCATGTAGTTATTTCAGTTTCAATGTTGTAGTCAGTCACCATTTAGAAAACCCAGGGGATGTTTACTCCTGAGGCCTTGCAAAGTCGTAGTCGGTTTGTCAGCTTCTACTGAGCCCAAGTTCAATCCTTTACACCAAAAAACAATTATAAGTCTCCAGTGTTTCTTTCTTTTTTTAAGGCTGTTTGTGAAAATTTGTCTCTGCTTGTCCCATTTTAACCACAAGTCGAGCGTAGTGACTGAGCAGTTTCCCACCAGTTGTGTTTTTTATTCAGTTATGTTTCAGAGCACTAAAGCAGAACTGACCAAACAATGTGTATTATTCTTCAAGTGTTCAAAAGCAGGTAATGAAAATCAAGACAAAATTAAATAATACTCACAAAAGCATTTATATCTATAGATGTTTATATTAACTTAATTTTACAGTATGTACCACCAACATAGTAAATAACTGATATACTTTGCATCAGAACATTAAATTAATTGAATTTCATGTATATAATACATTTATTTTTCTAACATAATTCTATGGTCTAGAAAATTCTGAAGTTTTATATTTTCAAGCAGTTTATTGCTTAAATCCCACAGTATTGTTAACTTCTTTTATTTATGAAATTGCGAGGTAATATGGTACTTTGACCAAGTATGTTAAAAGTCTATTCATTTATATTTATATTTAAATATTATTGTGGCCATTTATTCAAAATTTTCCAAATGACTCTTCGTCAAGGTCCAGCTTGAGCTAATAACATGATGTGTAATTCAAAGAAATGACCTATTGTAGTGATCCTCACTAAACTAAAACTTAAATATGATGCTTATACATGCTTTGTACTCTACTTTGTGCCTGAGCTGTAATAATCCTTGTCTATGTTGACTAGTTGTGATATGCAGATCTGATAGTTCAGCAGTGGCTGGTACAGTGCGTTTGCTGCTAACAGGGCGACTCTACATAGTCATTGTCCGGACGTGGATGGAAACGAGATGTGAGTGAGCGGCTTATGATGATGACGCTAGGTGCCATGCAGTCGTCACGGCGATGTAAAATGTTCCATATGAGCATGGCTGCAGCCAGTGTGGCCAGCAGACACGCAGCAATGTCCAGGTAGCACGAGTAGGACAGGTGCGTGTATGGGCCGATCCTGTAGAAAGTGACCAGTCCAATCACCAGCACCAAACCTACAGAACACAGACAGGTTCAAAGTTCTATTAAATCACTTCTGCTTTCAAGCTATATTTAGCAGAAACCCTGTAAGCAGCCTTTGTCACATATTTCCTTTAAGAAAAAAGCTTCAAAGATTTACCAAGAAAGAAATATCAAACTTCATTCAAGCTTCATTCAGATGCTCTCTTTCCTGAGCCCTTTGATTCATGCCGTGAGGAACTTTTCTGCGTGCAGTTGTTGAATGCCACGCCACAAGTTGGCTCTTTGAACTTTGCCTTGTCTTCCTATCTACTATAAGTTAATATTTCCAAGTCGCGTCACTAATTCTTTATTTCCATGTGGTGGTTACCACATGGAAATGGTGGTTTACCGGTAACACAAGTGTTCTAGAGAAGTATATAAATTTAGAGTCAAATAATGAGTGGAAATGGAGATGTTAGGGCCCTCGGATATGAATCAGTCTGTTTCCTGGAGCTGTTATATTTGTGTGTCTACTTTTACAGTCTGATGGTCATTGTTTTAGCGGAGGATGTGGAGACTGCCCGTGGATCATTGCGTGTGGACACTTCTCTGGGTGCAGGTCATGTTTAATTTCCCTGGGTTTTTATCCAAGAATATGAATAATCTCCTCTCCAGCAGTGATCATGGGCGGCCTGTGTGAACACTTGGATTTGGCACTCACTTATCTCTGAGGTTCCTTCCTCCTCTTCCTCTTTCCATCTTTCCTTCCTTCCCTTTTTTCCACACCCTGAGCTAGGGGTTCATCTAAAACTGGACCTTAGATGCGATTTGTCACCAAAAACTGAACTGAAAAAAGGTCTACTCCCCTTCGTTTTTATGGTGCCTTTTTTTTCTGCACCTGCAATTTGGCTTTTGACATTTTAGTGTTGTGCCCATTCACAAAGCACATTCCAGGCTTATCCAATGCATTCACAGGAAGGAACTGTGAATCCGCCAAAAATATAAAATTCATTCACAATTAAGAACAATGACTAAATAAGCTTAAGTTTTTTTAAAACATTATTTTTAAACTATGAAGTGTTGTAGTTTTAGGCTCTACCATCAAAAATGTTTTAAAGATATATAATTACATTTTCTCCAGACTCATGCCTTTAAAGCATAGAAATGTTGTTGAACGACATTTAAAACTTACTAATATAACCAACTTTCCAATACTGTGTTCACAAACCAGACATGAAGGTAGGTGGCGGTGTTGACTAGTAGCAGACTAGATCCTCTAACTTCCAGAGATAAAAGCTGTGCTGATGGTAAAGACAGCACAGAAAAAAGGAGATTTTTTATTTGGGGCTGTTGGTGGACATTTTGTAAACACAGACATAAAAGCTGGGCCAGCTTATCAGAGCGGAGGCTTTCCCACCCTCATGTCGTGTGTAGCACAACGACACACTCTAAACACACTGATACACAAATATGGCAACACACAAACTGTCTTTCCCGTCTGTGCCCCCTCCCCTACTTTTCCTTCTTCAGTGCGGCCCTTTGCATAATAGGTAGTCACAGACATTTCCTTGTCCTGAGCAGGGATATCCTGGCGCCCGACAGTCGCTCTTTGGCTCACTGCAGCTCAAGCCCATGAATTTTAGACTTGAACTAAATTTAGACCAGTGTGTAGACCTTTCAATATTTTGTCACAGAGATACCAACTGGAAAGTATCCAGTATTAAACAAAACACACTTTTTAAATGGAACCGAGGCAGAGACTGTAACTTAACTTTGGACAACAATATTTGGTGGTTATCTATGGCGTGTCTCTTTTTAGTATTTTGTAATGTATTTATTTTTTTATTTTTATGCATTACATTCCCTTTTATTGAAGCTATTTCTGAATTTAAAACAATCAGAACTGGAGCATATTCTACTCCTGTCAGTTGATGAAACTCACTTGCGAGTTGGAAGAGTGCAGCGATGGCCTCCTCCCACCACTGTGATTCTTGTGTGACGAATGGCAGCTCCATGAGGCCGAGGAGGAAGATCAGCTGACCAGCCGTGAGAGCCATGGTGGCCATCAGATTACAGGCTCGCATCATGTCAAACTGCACTGAGGACACAAGAGACAGACAACGTTATTCTTTGCACAACCACATTCATTGTGATGTAGTGACATTGCACCACAAGACTGATGATGAATGAACTTTTTCCATTGAGAGCTTAGGGAAACATGAATTCCACTGTTTGTAACAACATTCTCTTAAATGTACTCATCTAAGAATCATAAGTGACTGAAATGATTAATGGCCAGTTACAACATTTAATAATTTACATTTGAAATTTTCCCTCTTGTTTATTACTGTACGACAGATAAATTCAGTTGCCCTGAATAACATTGGCGGACACTTACATTTGACAGTACTACGTGATTCTTGATAGCCTGCAAAATCTGAGCCCCATCCTAGGCCTTCACATTGTCTCTGGGCTCCATGCTCTTTGCGTTCCGCCTGGAGCTCCTCTCTGCCCCTCTCCACTCCCATGGGACACATCCTCCACAGACCCACGCTCCTCTTGCGGCCGTCCTCCAAAGCTTGCAGCACCCAACTGGGAGTAAAGGCTGCTACATTGTTCAGCACTAAAGAGAGCAGAGCCACTGCCACTGCAGCTGCCACCAACCTCTGCACAGCCATGGGTCGCCGAACGCCTGCCACCTCTGCCTCTTGTCCTGCTTCAGGCTCCTCAGGGCTCTCTTCTGAGGCCTCCTGGTTCCTCTCCTGTCCCTCCGCCACGGCACTTTCTACTGTCTCCAGCAGATTGGGCTGCTTGCACACAGATGGAATGGAATCAAGTTCTTAAGTTTCCCTAAAGAACATCTCCATCCATTGTCATGTGGAGGAGAGACATGCAGCTCCTTAGCCCTCTTCTTCAGACAGTGCTGCAGGCAAACAGGGCTCAGTCCAGCAGTCAGATCGGTCCATTCCACTGGTTTGGCTTGGCTGCAGCTTCAGAGATGTCAGAGTTCTTAATGGTGCTCTCTGATCCTTAGTCAATCTGTTTTAGTCAGTGCAGTCCTGATGCAGCCAGCATTTTTTTCCTTTTCTGGCAATAATAGTTTCTGATACCGTCTGTTTTCAGGTGCTCCAAAGAACAGATGTAAAAACAATTCAGAACTTGTGCCAGCAGTGAATACTTCTAGGCTTGTCTCATAGTTGAAGGATCTCCTGCTGCTGCCTTCTTCTTCCTTCAGTTTGTGTCAGTTGTAAGAGTTCTGAAAGCAGAAGTATGCAGAGTCACATTCCACCCCAAGCTCAGACATCAGTTTCCAGGCTCAGCTTAAGAGCATGCAGCCGACTTCTTGTGGTGACTTTAAAAATATGTGTCCGTGTGTTTGTGTGTCTCTGGGAGAATGTCCAAAGACCCCCTCTTAGACGTCACGCTTGTGTATTCTTTTGTCTGGAGCCCAGGGGGCGTTTGCTGGAGCCCTCTTTCTCATGTGCAACAAACATATTGGCAGCCTCAGTTGCTCTGCTACAGGATGTGTTTCCTGAGAGGAAAGAGGATGGGAAGAGAGGCCAAATGTAGACCTGTTCTTCTCTTGTCTTTCCTTTGGTAGAGTGCTAGATCTTGCCGCTTTGTTCAGCTGGCTATATTTCCAGCACAAACTATGCAACTTTTATGTTTTCTGAGTCCATGTAAGGAAACAGTGGGGGTTTGAGTATTTTTAACCAGCTTGCTTGCATTTTTCTTACTTGTTAAACCCCCCTTTCTTTGGCCCCTAAAGATTTGGACTATTTCCTGTTGCCTAACTTTAATAAACACCCACATCTGTATCAGCTAAAGTGAGGAGGTAGGAGGGAGCACAAATATGGAACAGATGGCTCAGGAATTTCATATCCAGATGAAACCTAGGGGTGCATTACCTCAGCAAATAGACGACAAAGCATTAAGTCACATGATACATTTACTTTTTTTTTTACAGTTATCTGCAACACTATTATTATCCTTGTTTTTCTGATTAGTTCAACTTTAACATCAAGTATGAAAACAACTGAATTGCATTTATAATCTATTGTCAACATATAGTAAGTGAAGAAAGTGAAACATTATTGGTCCTTTGTTTTTTCTCATCAGTGCAGCCGTATGGGAAAATATGGCACGGATGTGTGTAAAAACTCGCCGGTTGGATGTGGCACGAGTTTGCCTTGGGAATATGGGAAATCCCAGGGCAGCGAAAGCATTAAGAGAGGCTGAGGCTGCGCCAGAACTTGAAGCACAAGTTGCAATGTTAGCCATTCAACTGGGGATGGTGGTAAGATATCAAAACATCTAAATTGTAGATGATTTTAGCGCTGTGGGGTAAATCCAAAAATGGCATGTCCTCTTGCATTCCACCATACCAGGGGACTTCCCAAACCAATAACAATCATCTTTTCCCCTCATCTTTTCCTGTCCCCTCACAGGAAGACGCAGAAAAGTTGTACAAGTCCTGTCAGCGCTATGACCTGCTCAACAACTTCTACCAAGCTTCAGGACAGTGGGTTAAAGCTTTGGAACTAGCAGAAACACTTGATCGTATCCACCTGCGTACCACTTACTACAACTATGCAAAATACCTGGAAAGTGCTGGGAATAAAGCTCAGGCCATCACATTGTAAGTGACAAAATGTTATCATTTTGTCAAAAACAAAAAATCATATTTTATGTTTACGAGATAATAAGAAAATGTCCTTGTTCACAGCTTTGAGAAATCTGACAGTCACAGGGTTGAAGTGCCAAGAATGCTTCAAGATGACACATCCTCTCTAGAAATCTATGTGAACAAAATGAGGGACAAGTAAGTCAGCAGTTGATGCTTTAGATGTTCCTCAGCCTTGTCAAATATTCAAAAAAGTATTTATTATTTTGTACTTTCGTCAGAGTCCAATGATTCTGATGAGCCACCAAATGGTCTCCTGACTTTATTTTAGTCAGCCTCAAGTGTTTTTTCAAAACTTCACAGTTTGTTTTATCATTTCTTATTCTTTAAAACATTATTAGACTTGGATCTAAGCTTACTAAATTGATACATCTCATTAAAACTCTAAATTGTTAATACCCCAGATTATTAGCACATGTATTTAGAAATCAATTTATCTAAATCAGTATACTGAACTATACTTACATTTAAATTCTTAAATCTAAGTATTGCAATTAAAGTATTAAGCCAGTTACATTTTTCAGGAACATCTATAAATGGTGGGCACAGTATCTGGAGAGCCAGTCGGACATGGATGCAGCTTTGCACTATTATGAATTAGCTCAGGATTACCTCTCTCTTGTTCGAGTTTTCTGCTACATGGGAAACATTCAGAAGGTAACGATGTTGTCAAAAATACTATGCCTTTAAGTTACTGTGAAAATGACAATACTTTAACGTATCAGGCGTCTGAGATTGCCAACGACACTGGGGACAGGGCAGCGTCCTACCACTTGGCCAGGCACTATGAAGGTCATGATGACATCAAACAGGCTGTTCACTTCTACACACGAGCTCAGGCCTACAATAATGCCATACGGCTTTGTAAGGTACAGACTGCACATCTGAAACCATGTCTTTCTTTAAAGTCTGCAACACTAACTCAAATTTCATGAACTATTCTGAGCAGGAGAACAGTTTAGATGATCAGCTGATGAACCTGGCTCTTCTCAGTAACCCAGAAGATATGATGGAGGCTGCTTGTTACTATGAGGAGAAAGGCACACATATGGACCGGGCAGTAGCTCTGTACCACAAGGTTTGTTGAATTCTTTTTAAGTCCACAAGAGGGCACTGTTCAACAACATTTCTCATTGTCTTGTGCGTTTGCTTTTCCAGGCTGGTTATGTGTCCAAAGCCCTGGAGCTGGCCTTTGCCACAGAGCAGTTCTCTGCACTGCAGCTCATTGCAGAGAGTCTAAATGAGGGCTCAGACCCGGCCCTTCTGGCACGCTGCTCTGATTTCTTTATAACACATTCTCGATATGAAAAGGCTGTGGAGTTGTTGGTGGCAGCTAAGAAGGTACATTGCAGCATGTTGGTTGTATAGAGTAAATACAGTGTCTTCGATTACTACATAAATATCATGTTGGTCATCACAGTACCAAGAAGCACTGGAGCTGTGTGTGACTCAGAACCTGGCCATCACAGAAGAACTAGCAGAGAAAATGACTGTGACTGATTTAAAAGACATATCTGCTGTGGAGCGCAAGGAGCTGCTGGAGAAGATAGCCGACTGCTGCATGCGCCAGGGCAACTACCACCTAGCTGCTAGAAACTATGCACAAGCAGGGAACAGGCTCAAGGTAACACACTTCAGTATATCGTTTGTATAAAAAAAGAAAAGCATAAAATAACCATGTTCTTTTGTTTTTAATAACATCCAGGCTATGAGGGTTCTTCTCAAATCTGGTGACACTGAGAAAATTGTATTTTTTGCCAACGTGTCTCGTCAAAAAGATCTTTTTATTATGGCTGCAAACTATCTTCAATCTCTGGATTGGCGGAAAAATCCAGAAATTCTTAAAACTATAATTGGTTTCTACACTAGAGGCAAAGCACCAGAGCTGCTAGCGGGCTTCTATGAAGCCTGTGCTCAGGTAACCCCTTTGTCATTATCAATGAGCTTTTTTAATTCGACAACAATAAAATACTCTTTCTGTCTTTTTCTAAGGTGGAAATAGATGATTATCAAAATTATGAAAAAGCACTTGATGCTCTGGCCGAAGCTCATAAGTGTCTTTCTAAAGCAAAAGACACATCTGGAAAACAAGAAGATATGCAACACAAAATCACTTTAATTAAAAAGTTTGTCCATGCACGCAGGTAAACACATTAATATGAATGTTTTTGTCTCAAAGAAAATTCGGTGCATTAAAGTTGGTTCCCTGCCTGCAGATTGTACGCTGAGAACGCTGAAGAGGCAGTGCGTGTGTGTGAAGCCCTGTTAGAAGAGCCTGACTTAGACCCAGCTGTGAGAGTAGGCGATGCTTTTGGCTTCCTGGTGGATCACTACTGTCAGCAAGGACAGTACCAAGTGGTGAGGCCTTTTTATAGAAACTTATGTAATTCTGATAAATAGTGTCTATATATTTGATCTCAATATGTCCTGTTTATGTTATAGGCCTATCACAGGTTAGAAGAGCTACAAAAACAGCTGCCATCCCAAAATCTAAGATACTACATCAGTCCGACTAGTCTTGAGGCCTTACAGAGAGAGATGGGTTTGATCCTGGACCACTCTGAACAGAAAGTGATCATGAAGGATGACGATGAGGTGGTGGAAGAGTTAAATTAATCTTAATCACTACATTTTTGACTTCTTCCACCATAAAGTGTGAACAATGTGACGGCTGTGGTTGAGAAGTCTGTGGCAAACTATCTGGTAAACTGAAATCACAAAACATATTTCACAGATAAATTTGCAGAGAGTGCAGTTCTATCATAATTCTTTGAATGTTATGAAGCAGTTGCCAAGAATATTTTCACATTTTGTAAAAAAAAAAAATAATGATAATAAAAAAATTCTAATAAATACATTTAAACATAATAAATATATTTCTTCACATAGCAGTTTTGATGTACAAAGAAAGTAATACATTTGTAAATATTGTACTAATAAACTTTTTTACCTTTTTGCTGTAGGACTTTGTATTGTTATTTTTTACTTAATGGCAAAATTTGTTTGTAGAAAAATTTGCAGAAGTTTTTTTTACCACTGTTTTCAGTGTGCGTGCTAAGCAGGGGTGAGCCTGGTTAGTATTGGATGGGAGACCACTGGAATACTAGGTGTTACAATGGGTCTGAATTGGCTGTGGTAGGTGCATTGTCCCTCCAACACTAATGAATAGCCTACTTTTATTGTGTCCCCTGGCAATGCATGTGACCTTAGAGATGTTTAAGTAGATATTTCTGTGTTTCTTAATGATTTATTTGTTTGTAAATTCAACATATGTCACTGTCATCTTCCAGGGTTTATATATCCTGCCACATTATGTTTTTCTATTTTAGTATCAACAATTGCATCAGAAACTAAGCTTTCTATTACACGCCCTAGCAGAAATCACGCTTGTGCCATTGTTTTAACAGCCTTAGCAACCCAAAGAGGTTGTATTGTGTATAGTCTGAAGACAAGTGGATGAAAATGGACGCTCAGGAACAACCACTGCTCACTAAGCAAGACCGAATCCAAAGTCTGACCCAGGTCAATGTAAGTATTGAGCAGCAATTACATCGTCTTTTACTGTAATTTAATTTTCACAATGTTTAGACTGTTGTGAGGAGAATTTGCTCTGCAGTAGCTGTAAATTCAATCTCGACCAAGATTTATTGATAAACCTACAAAACTCTGCTATAATTTTAACTTAATCTTGAGACTATGCTGACAAAGACATTCTTTTTTCTGTTAATAAAGTGTTTAAATGTTGCTTCTTCAGTAGAGTTGTTGAGCACTGAAATCATGAAACACCGCTTTTCTTTTAGATCGAACTGTCGGATAAAAATGAGCACCTTTTCACCAAAGTGGGTTTTTTAGAAGACAGGCTCAGCCACTTGACCCTCTCCAACTCAGAGCTTTCCACAATGCTGGTTCAGAGTGAAGAAGAGAAGCTGCGGGTCAGTTAATATCACAATCGCCTTTGACTTGAATGATTTGTTTGATATATTTGTGGGACATGTTACAGCTGTCCAAGGATCTAGTTGAGGAAAAAATGCAAAATAACAAAATGATGGAGAAATTTGGAGAAGAACTGATGAATTTAAAAGACAAGGTAATAAACACACAAAATACATGTTTATAGCCGTTGCTTCCTTACTGTTCTGAGGTGATCAATGTGCACTGTGTAAGAAAAAGAGTCTGCACTTCATACTCAATACTAATTTTGATAGCACAAGAAAAAACAAACAAACATTTAATTCTACCTAAAACAAGACAAAGCAAAAATTTGATTTTTTGTTCAACCTGTTTGTGATTTCTGTTGGTTCAAATGAGTATCTAGATTTGATGTTAGTTTCATTATCGATTAATATCTAATTTCCGATACTTTTGATAATCCAACATTGCCCAGATTGTTTCTAAAAATGCTTTCTCTTCTTCTTATTCCTCCAGACTCCGCCCCTAACACTCTCCTTTAGTCCTCCAGGCACTGCCCTGTTCTATCTGAGCCCAGTTTAGACATTTTATTTACCTTTATTTTAACCATTATAGTTTTGAGTTTTCTGAACAATGTGCCAATGGACTCACACCTAAGCAACTATTACTAACACAACTGTTTATCCAACTAACAGCTCCTAAATCAGGGCAGCTCCATAACACAGCTTGAGATGGAGCGGGACAAGCTGAAGTGGGAGCTCCAGGCGGCTGAGGCTCGTCTGACTTTGGGAGAGCAGTCTGGCAGAGAGATGACCCATGACTACACTCACCTAAAGAACAACTACCAGAACCTAATGCAGGCCCATCACAAAGAGCTCTCTCACAACGAGGAGCTGAGTGCTGAACTGCTGGCTCTGGCGCAGGCTCAGGACGCCCTCCGCAGTCAGCTGGAGGAACAGCAGCAGACGGTTCAGACCACCACCGAGGACCTGCACACTGAGCTTGACCGTGTGAAGACACTGGTCAGCCGGATGGCACGAGAGAGAGAAAAGGTATTAAGCCAGTGTCTCTTTGAGCTGCTTCCAAACGAAATAGAGCTTCTCTTGATGAATATTTGTACCTAAATATTTGAAAGAACATTGGGCAAACAGTGTTCCTCCATCTTTTGTGGTACTTTAATTGAGTCATTTATGTTCAAGTAATGCTGTATTGATTGACAAGAGGCTGAAAGAAGCAACAGACTTAAAATAACAAATTATTATTGTTGGAAAGTGCTATGGGACAGTTTAGAACCATTTATGCTTCACTTTGAGTATTAATCTTTTCAATTATAACAAGTAAATACAGACAAGTGGGAGGGGATAGGTGGTAGGTGAGAACAGGGATTTCTGAGTACTTGACCTGCAGCTGAAAAACAATACAAGATTACTCCAACGTGCAGGAATCGATTCAGAGTAAGTAAGAGTAAGAGTAAACTAATGGTGAATAGAGGCCAATATAACAAGTTTAAAATCTTAGAAAAGTGAATTTGACATAATAGGTCCCCTTAAAATGCATCTGTTTTTCTTGCTTTACAAAATCAATAGGTCTTGTCACTAATACACCAGAATAAAAATGACTTACTTAGATGTTTTTTTGTCAAACTGCAGTGTTATTCATAGGAAAAACTGTCTTTTGTCCACCATCTGGACTTATGACAACATTAGTGTACATTATAATATTGAACAGGTTCAGCTTTTCCTATTACAAACTGTCCTTTCATTTGAAATATCTATGGCAGGGGTCTACAACCTTTAACAACAAAAGAGCCCGATTCAGAGCAAATTAATGTCAGAAAGATTTGCAACTACATTTAAGAAAAGCAATAATCTTAGAAGTCTTGGAATATCACACAGAATGTTGAATTACTTGAAACATTTTACATTATTTTGTGAGTTTTTCTTTCAGTGCTTCTTCTCTATAATTTTCCACAATGAGTGCTAATAGTATTTATAAAGACCTGACTGTTGCGTCCAGCATGATGCATTTAAGCAAATTGCAAAGGGATTTCAGGTAGAGAAAGAGCTTCACTGGAGGTTATGAAGGTTGCAGACTCCTGATCTAAAATGTCCTTTCACCCATTAACTTTTGTATTACAACAAACAACTGCAAACAACTGATGTTAGGTGAACAGAACAGAGTCAGAATTATACATGTAGAGTTCTAAAACGTCATTTACCCACTGTTGAACCTAAGCTGCTAAGTATATTTATTGATTTTTAAGAGCAATAGATGTTTTTACAACTGCACAACTCTATTTCCAGCCTGAAGATTTGGTCGCTTTGGACAAGGAGCAGAAAACTCTGGGAGAAAATGTGAGCGTACACCACTTAACCATCACATGTGTTTTGGACTTCCCGTAACCAGCCCTTCTCTGTCATCATCTGCAGCTTATAGGAAACCAAGATGAAATGAAAACCATGATGGAGGACTTAAAGAAAGCCTATGAGGAGCAGCAGCAGAAACTAGAGGAGAAAATGTAACACAACGAACATTAAACAAATAGAATTATGTTTTTTGATAGAACAGAGTACATTTTTTCAGAAAACATGTTTTTAAAACTAGCTCTCCCTCCGCTGCATGTTTGACTGATGTGGTTTATCTGTGTCCTCTTGTGATGTGGCTGTTCTTTGGTTGACTCATTAGACAAGCCTTGGATAACGAGAACAAGATGGAGATCTACAGGGCACAGCAGAAGATCATTCAACAGACTGAGGTAAACACATTGCACACAAATTGCAACTGTATTCAACAACGAAAAAATTATGCACTTTTTCCTTCTTATGATTGATCAACGTTTTGTTCATGCCATTTACATTTTTTTTTTCTGATTAAAAACAAGCAACATTTCTCTCAGTATACATTACTTGAGTGGTAGAAAAGCTTTCAAAGATCAAAATCAATCATTCAGGTTCTAAGTGCAGACATCAACTTATATTAGCTGACTCAGAACCATACAAAAGACTATTCTGATAAACAAGCAACCAAGTCTTTGAAAAAAAAAAAAAAATGCCCAAAACAAGCAACATGAGTCGTTCAATAAAAAGTTAATAATTAATTAGAACATTGTGTGTTAATGATTTTGGCAAAAATGGATATATTTTTGTGAAAATGGACAAGAATCACCTCTTTTATGAGATGAAAGTGCTGCTCAGGAGCAAGCCTAAAACACTGCGACCCGTGACCATCAAAATTCATGAGTGACTTTCTAAAAAAGCCCAAAGTTGTGATTAAGAAGTGGGCTTGGTAACTCTGAGGCTCCTCAATAAGAGAAGGAGGTTGGAAAAAAAGATGTTACTGTTTGTATTTGAACAAACATAAGCATCGAACAAAGAAATGGGAAATATCGATATGACAATTTCATCAAAAAAGCAGATTGTCACAAGGATGAGCTCTTGTTTCGATTTGTAGCTTGTTCTCCATATTAATTAGAGTCAAAAGAGACAACGAGTCCAGATTCAGTTTGAAGTGTAGACAGTTGTAGACAGTTTTAGTCAGGCATTTAAGGGAAAATAGGGTAAAAAATTAACAACAGTTGTTAACATTTAACAAGCTAGTAGTCTGATCACATATATATGCATAAGTCAAATTTGGTTAGTTCAAAACAATTTAAAAGTATATTATAATTTCTGTTTTCTAGGCCAACCACTTTTCTCAGAGCCACATGAGAGAGATGGAAGAAGAAAACTCTCAACTGCAACTCAGACTCAAAGAACTAAACGAGGAATACCGAGCCCGACTGAACTGCTATATAAAAGACCTGGCAGTGATTATTCTTTGTCCACTAAATAAAAAATCAAACATGTGCTCTAATTGCAGCTGTGTGTGTGTTTTAGGAGTACATGGGTGGACTAGGAGAGTCAAGAAGAGTCCGAATGTGGGTAAAATGAAGAGGTATGTGGACAATATGCTGCAGGACATGCGTTCATCATTCAGAGTGAGAGAGGAACAGTTAGCTACAGCGGCGCGTGTTTACAAGAAGAGACTACACAGGATCACAAACACCCATCATGCTTTGCTTGAAGCATACAGGTCAGTGAGACTGTTACGGTGGTGTTTGATTCACTGTCTCTCCTGCTCTCCTAGTAAAGACTTGTTTTCGTTAATTTACCTCAAAATGTATTAATTAAAAGGAGAAAGGACTATGCCAAGTTTATGCGCCCAATAATAATAAATAATATAGTTCATTTGTAGATCATTTCTATCAGCAAGTATGAACTCATCTAATTCTGAAACGTGAACACAGCCAACGGATAAAGATGACTGTAAAAACCAATGAGTTATTATAATGACTAGAGAGAGTGTAGCCATGGCAACCTAGAGCAACAAATGTTCAGTCCAAGCAATCATGTTGAGTTGGAAGATTCTAAAACTCAAATAAACTAATATGAAGCTGAACTTTTACATTACATTTTCCTTTAAAATTTAACCTTTTCATATTCATATATTTATTAATGCTTCTGTTCTCGCAAATGAATGTGAACATTTTAGGTAATAGAAAAGTCTGCCTTATCATTGGTCTTTAGAACTCAGCGGGAGCAGATATTAGCAAAACCTGACTTGGGACTGAAAGCTGGACCTCCAGAATCCAGTTTTGATTTGGATCCAGGAGAACTGAAGAGTGAACTTCAGCATCTACACCAGGATAAAGCAAGACTGGAACTGCAACTACAAACAACCATAGGACAGGTACAACAGCATAAGAAATTATTTTATTTTTCAGCTATATTTTAAATAATTTACATAACATATTCTAAGGCGACCACAAATCCTATCCAAACACAAGCTGCCTCTCAAGAGTAAGTCATTTGAGGAATGTCGGCTTTATTGTCCAGCTGTAAATGCATGTCATATTAAAGTTAAAAAATGTAACTTCATCAGGGTGCCTCAGAAATGTGGAGAATCCTGGACAGACATCAGGAAACAGCTGAAGGATATGACAGAGTCCACACTGGTATGGAAACGATTTGTTGTTGGATAATTAATAAAAGAGCAATGCAAATGTATTCTCTGTATTATATCAATAGGCTAATTTTGAGAAAGAGCGCGTACTTCTTATCACCAGAGCAACCATGGCTGAAGCGCAGGTGGCAGAGATGCAGGAGTATATCGACAAGCAACTGGACGGGTAATGTGCGAGAAACAGAAACAAATGACAATAACTGTTAAGTGATAAGTATTGAAGTGATGCAATGTTTGAAAATCTAATCTAAATTTAAATTGTTTTTAAAGGTACAAAAAGAAGCCCTCCAGCATCGGAAAACAAGATGGTGGGAGTGAAGCCCATCAGTCCCTGGCTAACTCTAACTCTAACTCGAAGTGTAGCTTATACTAAATGCAAACAATGCATTTTAGCTGTACTTTAAAATACCCACACAAACAAACTTTATTCTTCTACTCTACCACTTGTGATGTGTTTAGATGGTATAGTTTCTATAGTCACTAGAGGGAGCTGTCAAACGTTGGGGATTCTCATAATGAAAGACCCCCAAAGAGAGCTGGCCTTGAGAAAAAAATGCCAGGAATGTTTGTAAAGCTTATGTCAATTTCACGAGCTGCGGAGAAGAAAGAGCAGTGACAATGAGGGGTCGCCCTGGTGAGAATAATGTCATTACATGTTACCCAGTCTGGTACAGCCTGTGAATACTTGAGACCGCAGCAGCGCTGGGAACGAAGGTCCAAACAAGCAGCTTCTATCCAGAATGTGGATCATATTAGGCTCTTGACAGGGCCAGTGAATAGGCATCTACTCCCTTTAAATCCCTTTAACAGTGGGAGCTCTAAAATGGTGAATGTTTAAGGATACCACACACATATCAGAGAGAAGTCTGTTTAAAAGGATCACTGATACAAAGATGTGTTGTGTTTTAAACTTAAAATGACTCGGTGGTGATGAACTTTTACCACTCCTGAGTCCTGAGCCATTGGGGAATAGTCTCCATGCACATAGTGTACCTAAAGTCAAAGTCCAAAGCCATATGCAGGGGCTGTGGAAGCCTGAGGACAGGAGAGCACAAGTGTGAAAGTTTGAGAGGAATGGGAAGTGGGATTTTGTCAGTAATGTATTAGACTCAGAGGACCCTGGGAAAAATGGTGGGGGCTGGTGATTGGTCGGATGCCAACATAGTCACAGTGCCAGCGCAGTGGTGTGGGGAGCTCCTCTCCCTCATCTCTGTGTGGAGCTGTGGGAAAGTGAAAACCAGGTTGTGCTTTGGACCTCTTCGACAAAGACACAGCCGTGATGCAGCGCGAGGCCTCAGCACACTTTATAATTCAAATACAGTATACAGCAGCAGATAAACAGAAACAAGAGAGGGCAAACAGAGGAGGCCACAAACCCACTCCAGTGAGGCCACAGCTGGTTGCTAGGCAACGTGCCAAAGCTTCAGAGTCTGCTTTTGGAAAAGTCGACTTTTGGACTTAGCCGCTGCTTATGGACGCTGTATGAGGTTACCATTGTCATGTAAATACTTACTGTATTTCTCACATAACACAAAAGATAATCTGAGACTTTTCTGACAAAAAGAAAAAGTCACTGATCTAAGATTAAGCTAACTTTTCCCATAGTCTGCTCTCTAGTGAATGCTTTTTATTTCATAGTGGTTTGGTTTATTTTAATACACTATTTTAGTGTGGATGCTGTGTACATTAACTCTGTGTTATTTCCTGGATTGTTTAATTAAAACTGTTTAGCAATTTTATTGATTAGCATTATAAAACATAATTTCTTTATGCAGCCATTGTTCTGTTTCAGCATATTATTAGCATATTTTATTCACAATGGAACCATGGCAGAAATACATTTGTATTTATAGATTTAAGACAATAAGTCTATAAATAAAGATTGTCCTTTAATCTGTACAGTTTAACTTAAAGCGGTTGTAATTATTTTACCTATTTGTAAACTTTTTTTATAAAGTGAGTAAAATGTACCTAAATGTTTCCCTGCTCACTTGCAAACAGCTCATTATACAAATAGATACATTAGGGTGGCCTTTTCTGCCTGTGGCCTCTTCATGCTCCTGTGACACATGAGTGTCCCCTGGGACAGTCCTGTTCACATTAGTCTTTAAACACGATTGGAGCTGAGGAAGTAACTCACACGGCCAGCGTCGGGCCACTCGTCAACAGCCCCTTTGTTTTAGGAGGTTAATGCCTAATTGATACAGGCTTAATGAGAGTGAGCTGTGTGTCTGTGCGTGGGTGTGAGGCGGAGGGTAATAATGAAATGGACAATCCTGGAAACAAATTTATGGGAATACAAGGAGCGGACCGCAACGCAGTGGGAACCAGGAAGAAAAGGTGACAATGAGTTAGAGGAATGTGTGAGGAGTCCAGTCCTGCATCATCATGAGAAACTGTCAGAAACAATGAAGCACCTCTTGTTCCCATGGACACATTTTACGGCTCCTACACTTTCCCATGACTCAGATATGTATTGATGCATTGTGAGCTCTTCAGCCCATATCGTCTAGTTTAAGGAGACATCCACAGCACTGTCCTATTGTGATTTAAAGTGCTGCAGCCTTGTGGACATGAAGGCGTGCTGCTTTCTTTCTTAGGCACCTGTCTTTTCTTCTCTGATGAGCTGTCCTCTCGCCCCCGCACCACAAACTCAGACTATTCAGCTCTCCGTCCAGACAAGCTTTCTCCACCAGGCACAAGGAGGGAGGAGGGTGCGGGCCGGGGCTCAAGCCCTTCAGAGGACCAAGAAGAATTCGTCCTGAAAGCTGTGGAGATGGTGGGTGGCTGCAGGCGAGGGAAGAAGTTTGAAGAGGGGTTGAAAGAATTATCCCAGGACAGTTTAGAAAGTATAAGAACAAAGACCCCAAAACAAAACAGAAAATGTTAAGTATAATAAAAAATGTAGGAGTATGTTCATTTTTAATCATGCAAAATTGACTTTTGGTAGATTTCTCATCAAAAACACAGCTGAAGTTCTGTAGCTAGATACTAATATTTTCTCTCTGAGCCTAGGAAAACAGTTTTGAATTTGCCAAGTCCACAAATGATCCAGGCTTGTCTTTAGCATTTCTGCAATAGCATATAAAGCAAGATTGTTTTGATTATTTCCTCCGAGTAGTTTTCTGATGCAGCCAGTAGCTGGAGCTCTAACTCAATTCCTGATGTGGGAAACACAGGGCAGTCATGTGTGATTTATAAAATAGTAGCTAACCAACATCAAAAAGTGTATATTTTTCAGTCAAAAACAATATAAAGAGAAGAGAAAGTTTGACTAAAATTCCCATTCCAAAATTGTACAAACCCTAAATCTACTAAAGATTTTTTTTTTTCCATCATGATTGCATATAGGGTGAGAACAGAGTGCAGGCAGAGGTACAGTAGTTAGGGCATATGAGGCAGGGGTGACAATGAGACACAAGCACAGCGTTCCCACACTCGCGGCGTTCCCACACTGGACCCGGATAATCCCTGTCTTAATTGGGGGAGAATTCCAGCGCACATGTTCCCGGCTCAGAGCAGAGGAGAGCAGCGGAGGAGAGGAGCAGCGCTGTGAGGCAGTGGGGCTGGTTGTATGTGTGAGGGGGCACTTTAGAGCTGCAGTAAAAAAAAAAAATCTCATGGAAAGCTGTCATCACGTATAAACAGAAACATTCAACAGTTCACACTTATACAAAGAGACAGGGCTTTTAGCTGCCACTTAACATTACACTGAGGGCGACTTTCACTGTGCAGATGAGGCCATAGCATGCTTTTCAACACTGAATAAAGACGATTTATTGCTTCAAAAATGCATCACTTCAGCTTTTTTCCAGCCAAACGCCATAGTATTTTAAAATATACACTGTGAGGGAAGACATTCACAAACTTGTTAAAGCCAGGAATCACACATTCACAGTGTTGATATTAGCATGATAGGGAGCTCAACAGTGACTGCCCACTTTCTGGTTCAACAAGTGTGGGTTGCAATGTTAATCTTCATAGCAATTTCAGAAAAAAAAAAAAAAAAAAAAGAAAGAAAGAAAAGTTATAAAACTTCGTCAGGTTTAATAGTGGTAAGTCAGGAACAGAGGACCTACATTTTTGTTTAGAATACATTTTTGCAGCTTTATAAACTACAAAGTTAAAACATTTTACCCATTTTAAGTTATAGATGTGCTTTTTAGACTGAAAACAAATAATGCTGTGGATCTGAGTTAGCACATAGCTTGCTAGCCTGTGCTATGTCTTTAAACACATAAAGGTCCTGTACCTGATTTTTGCTTCCTTAAAAAAAAACAATGATATAGATACTTGGATTAGAATAAAACGCTTGTGTCACAATACAATACGATTACGATACAGCAGTGGCTCACAATTCGTGATGCAATGCACAGTCTGCACAATATATCACATTAACTGAGTAACATTCTTAAAAATAACATGAAAAACATGATAATAAAGGCAATGTGTATTGCAAAGCAGTAGGTTTATGGTTCAATATTATTAAGAGCTACATCACTGCGGAAATAATTCAAAAGAAATTCAGGTAAAGCTTATCCAACTATATTTACATTTTAAACTAAATGAATGGCTGGATTGTAGTACAGAATGTCTTCCCTTTTCTGTGGATCCACTTTGGTGCTGATTGATTAAGAAAAGTTTGGTATTGACACATTCCTGATGTGAACAACAGCTTTGAATGTGACTCAAATCTAACATCTAACAATACATTTAAAGGCATTTTATTCATACTTTAAAGTATGGCAATACACATGATATGATACCATACGATATAATTCAGCAAAGTGTATCACGATATTTCACGATATATAATGTCCCAGCCCTAGTACAGCAGTTCTACAGGATGCTTAACCCAAAAGAAAATCAAAACATAGATTTATCTCTAAATGAACCAATTATCAAACCGCAAGTCACTTCAAGAACCACCGTTGGCAGCCCAAGCACCACAAGTGGTACACGTACCACAGTTTGAGAAACATTGATCTAAATCAATAAAAAGTGTCTCAATGAAGTATAATGCCAAACTGTAGAGAACATTCCAGACTGTGCAAATTCACCAGAAAAGCTATGTGTAACAATACAACAATGCACAGAATAAAATATAATCATTTTCCCTTCCAATAAACAGGTGTATTAAATATCCAACACGTCTGCTGAGCCTGGAGCTACATAAAAGCGTTAGAGATACTGGAGTGACTGGCAGTTTCGTTAGGCCTCCCTCTTCTTCATAAACACTGGGAACAATGGTGTGAGTGTGACTGTAAGGAGGAACCTGAGAGAGTTCAGATAACAGGTGAGCCCACGTCACTGAGAGCGGCACAATCACAGGCTTAGGCAGCCAGTCAGGAAACTAGTATCACCGCATTGTCCACACGCTCGTGAAGTTTTGTGAGAAAAAGAGTAATCCACATAGTTTAGTCCAACAGAAGAGAAACAGCAGGTGTGTTTAGGAAGTTCAGAAAGTTACATATGGTTTTGATTTGGATTTGATATTTGAATAGATTAGATTCTCATTTAATTATTTATTTTAGTATTTGTTTGTTTCTGGTAAACAATATCAAGTTTATTTCTTTCAATTGAGGGCACATGAAAATATATATCTAGAAAAAAAGGAACGCATAACAAAAACACAAGTTGGCAAATTTTACTATGTTATTTAGTTTATTTACATTTGACTGTTAATGCTAAACTCAAATTTTTTCCAAGTTCTGTGTACGGTAAAAGCTGAACGTTGTAGAAGAATGCTGTCTTCATCTAAATATTAAACTTTTTTTTTTACAAACAGTTTTTTGAAGTGAGAGCTGATTGATTGTATCCACCCTACTTCACTTTTGTCCTGTAAAGCTGTACTAGAGTCCATGAATGTGAATATTATTGTGCCAAAACGGGGTTGTGAACACTATAAGAATGACTTAAAAAGGTTTCAATTCGGTACCACTCATAGCCTGGTGCATGTTGTTTGTGACGGAGAGATTTGGGCAGAAGAGACTTCCTGTAAGAAGAGACTAATCTCTCTATTACTCCAGTGGGATTTGAGCCATTCTTCCTCAAATAGTTGTTAATGTGGACAGGCCTGGAGCAATGTTTATACAAATCTTCTGTTCTATTGCTCTCAACAGTCACCAACAGATCCAGACACTCGAGAAGCCGCTAGTTTGGTTAGATCATCTGATTCAGTTCCATCTGGACAGTTTCAGTGAGTGTATTCCCGGCTATTAGGAACGTTAGTTAGTTGCTTTTTCCAATGTGTGAAAACTGGTGTTCATTCAACAGATGTGTGCTGAGCTGTAGATGTTGAAAATGATTAGATTTTTAATTTTTTTTTATTTTAGGAAGATTTGCAAAATTACCATATCAAATCAATCAATCATCATCATCATCATCATCATCATCATCATCATCATCATCCCAACAACTATTTCTCATCATAGACTAACTGCAATGTATGCTTTCTGCATTCATGGTGGGGCTGTGCCAAAAATCAAAAGATCATTGGATTAATTAGTAATTGCCAGGTTTATCGACCAATCGTGTCCAAAACAGCACGTAAACACATTTTTCTGTTTAGAACTGTTAATGTGCGTGAGCTGTAAGACTTAAAATTGTACAGAAATCTGTCAATATTTATGCAATAATTGATCTTTTACAAAATAAAACTGTAGTATACCTGATACTTTGGTCTAATTGCCTGAAGTTGAGTCAGCTGTTTATGTTTTCAATAAAAGATTAATCATAATGGAGGAAAAAAAAAATATTCAAGCTATTACAGGGCCCTAAAACTCATTTTCAATTGGC
This sequence comes from Mugilogobius chulae, assembly GCA_038363315.1. Taxonomy (NCBI): domain Eukaryota; kingdom Metazoa; phylum Chordata; class Actinopteri; order Gobiiformes; family Gobiidae; genus Mugilogobius; species Mugilogobius chulae. The sequence continues at coordinate 34,887,641 of CM076401.1, read as the reverse complement.
TCTGTGCACGAAATGTCAGTTGGCTTGTTTGTGTTCAAAATAGATAACTTCTGTACATAGAAGCATTTCCTGTTCAGTTCATTTCTATGAGGTTTTCACTACATCAGCTTAAAACGATAAATCCTCAGAAGTTTAGACAGTGACAGTGAGTTGTGGTGAATGTTAAAGACACAGGACACTTGTGTGTTTAAAAAGAGACTTGTTTGTATCAAAATGCTAACGCGAAATGCTCATAAGTACAGAAGTTAGCCAATTTTAACCAAGAACAAGCCCTAAACACAAATAGTTGTTGTACTGCTTCTTATTTACCTAAGAAAACTAATCGGAAATGATTTTGTGTTTTTCTTTTGGGCAGAGCTTGTTTTCACTCGGATGCTTAGAGGACCAAGCCTCAGCTTTACAAAGAGTCCAACTATTTGATTCTGCTCCAAATTGTTCTGAAGCAGTTTCAGTTTGAGTTTTAGATGATTTTACTCAGGCGTTTAGGGGAAATAGGCCAGAATGGAAAGTGATTTTAACCAGTGATAATAGTGTTTGGCATTGCAGATGACCTGTTTGATAATCTACATGTTGTAGTTTAAAAAAAGAGATAATATCAGAAAAAAACATATTATAACTCTCTTAACATTGGCCTTGCACTTCACATTTCTGGTCACTTTACTTTCTGTGGGCAAACTAGAGTCAAACAGAGCAAAACACTTTCTCCCTGCTGCACCTCACATGAGCACTTTCACACTTTCCACTGGTCTTATCAATCCACCGTTGTGAATATGACCACTTAGCTAACTAGATGTGGGTCTAATTAGCAGCAGGTCTTTGGTGTGACACAGTGGGCCTCATGGTGCCTTGTTAGCACACGATGCCAGTGTTATAGCAGGTCTTTGAGGCTGTACCCCCTGCGGGACAGTACAGGGCCCGGGACGCTGAGGGCGAAGGCAGCTGTGTCCCCTCACTCTCGGGCTTGCACAGCGACTAGCCTTTGGAGGGGTCTCGATTCAGTCCCTCTACAATACTTTGAGTTTTGGCGGGAACACTTTACAGACCTCCGCCCTGCACCCATACTCCAGGTCTGTGGCGAGTCTTGATGGATTTTCAGTGTGAGTTTTTGAAGGGGATTACAGCCATCTGCGGGCTCTCCAGGCACAAAGGGAGTCCACGCGCTCCTCCCTGCTCCACTTCAGAGGGATAACACGCACAGAAACATGCACTACACTTGTACCCTATTCGAGGCTGACCTCCCCTCTCAGGCCCACTGCCCACTCCAATGTAAAGCGGTTTCAAGGTGGCCTTCGCGCCTCGCTCAAATCATAGAGCACAAACACTTGAGCTTGGTTGTAACTTTTAAAATTACTTGTTTGCTTTTGTTTAGCTTTGAACAAATGTTATAACAGAGCAAGAATGTAGGCTTCAAAAATTCCACAAAATGTTTAATAAATAAATGCACATACATGTACACTCAAACGAAGAAAAAAATGTAGGAACTTGGATCCAAACTACTGCCTGACTTTGGCATCACCTGATTTGTGGAAACATGCTCAATTGTTAATTTATCTTATTGACTGAATGTTACACGATTTTACAAACTGTTGTTTATGGGAAAACAACAGATTAGCACGAGTAAGGCAAAACATTGGTGCAATGTTAACTAAGTGAACGTTTAAATGGCAATAGATGTCTTCTAAAACAAGAAAAAGGCTAACCAGGTTTGCTACGTCCCATTATATTAGCAGACAGGGCACAGTAACTATATTGTTAATGACCTTAAAATCCTGACTTTCCTAGATAAAAACAGAGACACCACCTTGATATGCACCTTAATGTTAGGGTAACTAGTTTTTTAGTTATACATGAGTAAACATGTGCTTTCCACTAAAAGGTATATGATGAATGCAGCACTTAGTGAAAAAATGAGACCACTGAGTACTGTCTGAATTGAATAATATAGAATTTTAGTTCTCATCAGAGGCCGAATTCACCGCTCTGATCAGCTGAGCTGGTGTGGGCCACTCCAGCTTCACTCTGCTGTTTGTAAAAAGAACTTTAAAAACCATAATTGCAACAAAAATGTCGATATTAACTAAGTGTCGTACAATTTAGTAAGTAAGTAATCTTTATTTGTATAGCGCATTTCACAGACACAGTCACAAAGCGCTTCACAGAGAGATGAACCCCACATGCAAACTCCACACAGAAAGGTCACACACGACCTTCTGTGCTGTGAGGCCAGAGTGCTATCCGCTGTTACATTTAAAACCTAAATCACGTTTGAAAGCTAAAAATCAGCTACCACACCTTTAATCAATGGTAAATAGTCTCAATTTCCACCTTTCAAGACACTAATTTGTTTTGCCCAAGAACACAGCGACAGTCCACTGTTGTCGTCCCACTGTGGCACCTGCTGATGTTCCAGTGGTCTCCCATCCAAGTAGTAACAATCTCTGACTTGCTTAGCTCCTGAGATCTTACAGGATCAGGCTTTGACAAGCTGGTATGCCCACAGAATGAATGACTTGTGTCTATTAGTGTGTCTAGTTTACTTGTAACTTTCTTTTGTGTTCACCATCACACAAAACACAGATTACCATTTTCCAAAAAAAGGTCAGGTATACAAATACGCAACTATCAGTTATCTATGGTATAATATTAACAGTCTGTCAAAGCCAATGCAATGTTTTTAGATGCTATTAGCCCAAATGGATCAAGAATATCAGAATTAATGTTTTTCTAAAGTCATAGAGCTGTATATTCATCTATCACTCAGAGTGGTATCTCAGACAGGAGCATCCAGAAAATTCCATGGGGGCTGTGTCATTCCCAGCTGTGCTCCGTGTTATGGGAAAGTCAGACCATCAGCTGGAGAGTGGATGCCAAAGAGCAGCCTTGGATTTAGGATTCAGCCACCGCCATGTGTCAGGAGATGCACAAGCACTTAGTCATGGAACAGATTACTCAGCTCTCCATGGCTACCCATCTTTATTGTGACATTTACAGTTTTCTGCCTAAATTCAACCAATGAGATCTACAAGCTTCCTCCACAATTTCAATCTGCTACTTTCAATCATCAATTATATAAAAATGAGAACAAGCAGTAGAAAATTAATGAATGAATAATAGAAAAACTTTAATCTAAAAGCTGCCATTGTCTATGCCTCTCTTTCCTTTAATCTGTATTCTAAGAAAAGGTGATTTGAACTTTAAAGATCACCTGTTATCACACAGTGAAAATCAAAACTAAACTCAAGTTTTAATAGACAATTTGAGTTGTGAAACCTTAAATAAACAAATGCCAAGTTATAGAAGTCTCCTAGATGTTTAAACAAAAGCCCCCTGATAATCCTTTGACACTGTGCCACACCATCTATTGTATCAAAAGCTGTTTTTAGCTAAGTGTCATCCTTTAATGTTTGGCCAGAGGAAACCTCTGCTGAACCGGTGCAACCCGGGTGTGGTGCTGCTGCTGAGGACCATGAGTCTCAACAGAACTCTGGCTCAAGTCTGCATCTCATCTCTGTGGCTTTGTCTTTGCTCACTTCCAGGGGACTGCACCAAGCCCTGGAAGTCTACACCCTTTCTCAACTCTCACACACTAGGAAAAGGATGTTTTTAAGTTGGATCTTCCTCAGCCATTGATTAAAATTAGATTATTTTGACATAGCAGGAATCATCTGAAAAACCACAAACTTTCACTTTATTTATGTTTTGGAAAAAGTTACTTGATTTTATTAGAGCAAGTAACTGTAATCTAATAGTTCAATGTTAAATGTAAGGTTTATTGGTGGCACAGTGGCAGAGTGACAAGCACTTGGTTAGACCAGGCCTTATTTTGTGTGTTTTGCTTATTTCCCTGGGCCTGGGTGAGTTTCTTTCGGGCATCCCACCAACCCAGAACCCGCAGCAACAATCAAATCCTCTAACTTCCTTGGCCAAGCCTCACCGAGGATTCTAGAGATGTATCTCCAAGCATTGCATACTGCAGTCACTGCACAATGTAGCACTGACGGATGAATCAATATAGAGCAGAAAGATTTTAAGGGAACAAGAAAGTGGACCATAGACAGTGTCTTGCTCTAAAAACAAGAAATGCCAATACTTTCAATAATTTTAATTTAGAGCCCCCCTCAAGTTAAAATCATGCTGAGAACAAACAGCACCCTCTTATAAGTGCAAGTAATTAAATAGAGCATTTAGAAGTACCAGTGCATCCTGGCCCACTTAATGCACCCGCCTTAACCTACATTAGCAATGAGTGCTTAAAAACTCAAAAATCTGATAATAACTTCATGTTTGGTGTTTTTACGTTATTGAAATACAAAATTATACAAAATGATGAATATCTGATGAGTAATGTTCACATATGTGCAGGTTTTGGAGGAGAATTGTGCAAAAACAGGGCAAACTAATGTTGTAAATATTACAATGAACGAGAAAATGTTCATTCAAAAATTTTAGAAGTCATTGTACTTTGTCTTCCAAGAATGCAACAGCAACACTAAAAATCCACTCTGTGATTAGATTTTTCTTGTGCAGTAAATGAAAACACATCGGTAACAGATCTAAATATTGGGTTATCTAATTTGTTCAACTGGTCAGATTTTTAATGAGCATGTTAATGTATTCACTAATCTCTGGTGACAAGTAAACTGGTTAACCTCAGTCCAAGTCCAGATGGCTGAAACTATTTGTGTATACCTTTTAAAGTGCAAAAACAAACAACAGCTATTCACCTTTCCCCAAGAGCAGTTCCTGTCTTTATTTGTTGCTAAAAAGCTGTGTTTAGGTTTAAATCATCCATGTCTTGTTAGTGCGTTTCCCTGACACAGACACCACACTCAAGACGAGAGTCGGGGTCACTGAGTAGTCACAACAATACAGGAAGTGTCTCATGTCCCTCTGTCACAAGATGTATTGGGGCAGGGGGTATAATTCCACTGCTCTTTGTCTTGCCTTATCGTTCTCGCTGCACCAACCTCCGATGGACAGCTCGGGTTGGCCTAAGAAGGGGTGTGCAGTGGGGCCCCCACAGCTAAGGGACATTTTAAAGGAGCACTGAGGCAGTAAATAGCTGGGGAGGCCTAAGAGAGCCAGCAGAGCCACTGTCCCATGGACTGTATGGGACGGTTAAAGCTAGTAGTCCTTTGTGGTGCTTTTACCAAAACACCATGTTAATTCCCCCAGCTGCTCTTTTTCAAACGGATTTACAGTGTGTTGTAAATGTGATGGAGGTAAGGGACACACAAACGTACATGTTTATGCTTGGACTTGTAGGAGCAGAAACAGGTGCTGAATTAACATAGAGATTTCCTCAGTAGGGCAATTATTTACAGTTTCACATGAAATAGCATCTACAGTTTAGTGAAGAAATTGTTTGGAAATAACTGTAGATCCAGTTCTGTTCTGTTAGTATAGTATGTGTCTTGTTCATTGGCACATTCCCTGCTTTGTGCACTGACAGGGAAAAAACGTAGCAACCTTTCAGTTTTTATGAAGCCTTTTTTATCCTATCATTTTAAATTAACTTTTATTACAAACTGTAATAATGAAAGATTGCCTATGTATCGTATAAATCCTATAATGGAAAGTATTTAACATACATTGTCATGTCATGCACACAAGTCAGCGACTGTGTGGCACCGCGACTCCACTCTCCCCTCACAATACTCCCTTAATAGAAATTTATGACTTCCTGAATCCCGAAAATGGAGGAGGCAAAGGAGGACAACAGAATTCCAACCTCTGGGTGTTTTTATTTTTACTGGGTCCCAGTGCAAACAGCCTCCGGGCCCTAACACTGCTTAAATCTCTGTGCCTCTCTCTCACTGTGGCATTTTGTTTGTCCTGGGTCTTCACTTGTTTAATTTATGGACACTTGAGGTGAGTTATGTCTGAGAAACCTTTACCAGACTATAGACCTGTTAGCGTATGTAGATTTGTAGAACAGTTCAAGGTTAGGGAAAACTATCTTAACAAAATGTGTGAAATTGTCATGGTAAAAAAAAAAATCTTGCAACAGTTCAAGTTTGACAAAATCTGTATTTGAACAAACACAACATAGAAATATAATACAATACTGACTCTTCACAGTTTAAAATCAATATAAAATCTTATTACAAATACACAATACATTTATACATAATACAATAGTAACACCAATGGCAGTGTATGCTTTTAAGACATTGGAACAAACATTTGGTATGAACCCCTGCAGACATAGTGCACAATAAACTATTTCAAGAAATGTAAATGCATATAACACATATTATGCTCTGTCCAGTGTAATTCTCTTTTCAATAATACAGCATTTGCTTAATTTCATTCAATCTCATATATAGATTAACAACTTTGGCAACACTGAACTCAAGTCGCTTTCAAATCTCTTTCAAACATGATGATTACTAAAAGTATAATAAGATATAAAGATGATAATGTTCTACTCATTTGTAGAATTATATACTGTATGTTGACTCTGAAAATGTCCACTTGTTGGATATATAATGCTTAATGTCTCTACTATGCTACATACATTTGCTTTTTATTTGGTTTTAGTGCTTGCAGCATTCTGGATAATTCACTTTTTAATCAGTGCAAATTCTTCCTTTTTAAGACCTTTATAATCTCCTTTACATACGACTGGAATCAACCCCAGTCTATCATGTTTACTTCAAATGCAGGCTTATTTCTGAATGAGACATGGTGACTTTTGAAGCCACTTTTGAAATCTCAGGACAGAGACACCTGCTAACACTGTAAAGCACAAATGTCAATATGCCTGGTTTCTTTCGGTTGGTAGTGGCTTGTTCGTCTCAGTTCAAGAATAGACCACACTGCACCAAAGTGACTACCGACCAACACAGCTCTGTCCTCTGGAATCAGTGCTCTGGGGCGGCCTCACCCTTCTAGCCACACTGCATTCTCTCAGCGAGACGGGGGCTAGCTATGCCTTGCCGTTAACGCAGCTGATCTGTTTTGAAGATCACACATAGNCTCTCAATTTCTTGACCATCAGAGGTTCCTTCCTTTACAAACACATTAACCTTTTGTTCTACAGATATTTGTCTCAAGGTTATTCTGCCGTCCAGTATGTACTCATTAACTTCTTCACCTGCCTTAGCCCACCTGGACATCTTCAAAAGCTTCAGCCCAAACTCTCCAGTATCTTTGGGTACCAGCCATGGATTGCCTAATCGTGCATTTCTATCGTGTCTCTTCAGGAAGTCTACCGTTAGCCGTGCTTCTCCAGTCGGGCTAATGTGTTCTGCCTTACTGCCAGGCTTCCCTTCAGATTCTCATACTCTCATACAACTCCTCTAGCCTTGTCTCTGCTCACACATTTTGTCAAGCTCATTACGTCATCGGGATCGTGCTCGTGTCACTTTCATCTTCATCTTCATCTTCTTTTTGGGGTCCTGAATCGGCTGATCGAATTGCTGAGACAGAGCCCCCACCCACAGTCTCCTCGATCCAGCCATCGATCAATCATCAATCAACAATCATCAATAAATATATTAATTGCATTCTCTGATGTGGTGTGGTCCTTGCTAGTGAATGGGAGTTGTTCTGCCTTTGGTAATGTTAAAAGTTAGTTAAAAAGCAAAGCAGGTTTTGTACCTGAGTTTACAGCACCCTCTAGTGGTCACGGAGTGACATTGTGTTTTGTTTTTCTAAAAAGCATGTGAATATTCAAAATGGCGGAGCGCAAAGTCAAGTCGCTCGTGTGTTACGCTGTTCTTTCTCTTTAAACACGATTGTTGCCTTGGACAACATTTGTCCGTAAGTATTTAAGTGTGAAGATATAATTTTTTGTTTTATTTGGTGCAACATATGTATATTTTTGTTGTAACTGAACAAGCTAAGAACGTAAATGCTATTGTTAGCCTAAAATTAGCATCATTAGCACTTTTGTCGGAGATTTGTTTAGTAGCTAATGTGGTATTTCTTTGTATTGTTTCAGTTTTACGGTTGGTCAAAAGAGGACAATAGCTGTATGCTATTCTTCAATAAATCAGCAAAAAGTCAACAAGTCTGTTTTATTGGAGCGCCGTTAACTCGCAGTCTAGCCTTGCAAAGACAGTAGCTTGGGGCGAGGACAGCACAGTAAAAGGACATCAGCGCAGCGGGCACAACCATCACAAGAGAGTACGAGCAGCAAGCAAGCATGAGCCTAAGATCAGGACGGCAGTATCAGCCACAAGAGTCTGAGCAGAAAGACAACTCGAACAATAAAGAAGAAAACACAGACAATGCACAAGAAGAGCAGGCGAACATACAACACCGAACATGGACAACACGGATAGTGTGGACACACAGGCCAAGTCTATACGCTCACATGTATCCAGACGTTCATCTCAGAGTTCTTCAGCCAGCTCTGCGGCATTAAAAGCACGAGCTAAAGCAGATGCAGCACGTGCACGACTCACTTTTTCTGCTAAAGAAGCTTCCATAATAAAGCAGAAAGCTGAACTAGAGGCAAGTCTACACATCTTGAGCTGTGAAAAGGATGCTGCAGCTGCCGAGGCAGAGGCTGCTGCATATGAGGAGAGGAACCTGCTAGAACCGAAGTAAGCAGAGCATTTGTGGGTCCACCTGCCAATCCAATCCAGCGCACAGCAGAGTATGTACAAAAACACTCAGAACACTGCTTTGAAGGGTTCACAATCACAGTAGATCCAGAAGCCTGTCATAAAGCAGCACGTGAACAGTGTGAAATGACCATGGACAGTGCAAGCACATACAGTAAGATGCACATTAAAGTGGAAGACAAAGTACACCACACAGAGACTTTAAATCCCCCCAAACTGCATCCGTACAATGCCCCACAGCCATCTCCAGAGATCCAGGGTGTGCAAGACATCACCAGATACCTGACACGCAGAGAAATACTGAGCACAGGACTTTTGCAGTTTGATGATCATCCAGAGAACTACTGGGCGTGGAAGGCTTCGTTTAAAAATGCCATTAAAGACTTAAACGTTACAGCCCAAGAAGAGCTAGATTTAATCATAAAGTGGCTTGGAGTTGAATCTAGTCAGCAAGCAAAAAGAATACGCTCAGTCCATGTTTTCAACCCAAACGCTGCTCTCAAACTAGTGTGGGAAAGACTCGAGGAAAGTTACGGGTCTCCTGAAGTAGTGGAAAATGCACTGTTAAAAAAGATTGAGCAGTTTCCTAAGCTAAGTAACAAAGACAATATGAAGTTAAGAGAGCTTGGTGACATTCTTCAAGAAATACAATGTGCCAAAGACGGAGGATATCTGCCAGGCCTCTCGTATTTGGACACCGCTCGCGGAGTGAACCCCATCGTGGAGAAACTACCCTACGGTCTACAGGAGAAGTGGATCACAACAGGAGCAAAGTACAAGGAGGAACACAGAGTCGTCTTTCCACCTTTCAGCATCTTCTCCAACTATGTGAGACAACAGGCAAAAATAAGAAACGACCCAAGTTTTGTCATCACACCACCTGTAAGTGCCAGCACAAGCTACAGAAAAGAAAAAGGCTTTAAAGGTAACAACAGGCAAGTGATAAGTGTGCACAAAACAGACATCCCCACTGACTCTAACTCTGCACAAAACAATTACAATAGACTGACAGAAAGCCCTGATAAACTCTGTCCTATTCACAAGAAACCCCATCCTCTTAAAAAGTGCAAAAGCTTTAGAGCCAAACCAATAGAAGAGCGCAAGTCATTTCTAAAAGACAATAGAATTTGTTACAAATGTTGCGGCTCTACTCAGCATATGGCAAAAGACTGTAAAGTACAAATAAAGTGCATGGACTGTGGTAGTGACAGGCATTTGACAGCGTTACACCCAGGTCCATCTCCTGTTTCAGCTGAAAGCTCAGAGCCTGACAAAGATGATGGCGGGGAGACACATGATAGTACAAGTGTCTCTGTAGTGTCTAAATGCACTGAAATCTGTGGTGATGCAGACAGCCCAAACTCATGCTCAAAAATAAGCCCAGTGTTAGTCTATCCTTCTGGCAAAAGAGAACAAGCCAAAAAAGTGTATGCAGTGCTTGATGAACAAAGTAATAAGTCACTGGCTAAGTCACAGTTTTTTGAGCTCTTTAACATTAAGTCTTCTCCAGACACGTACACACTCAGAACCTGCTCCGGACTGTCAGATAATGTAGGCAGAACAGCAGTAAACTTTGTGATAGAGTCAGTTGATGGCAAAGTAAAGCTCCCATTGCCAACCTGCTTGAGTGTGACATGATTCCAGACAATAGGAAAGAAATTCCGTCTCCACAAGTTGCAATGCAGTTTCCACACCTGCAAAAGGTAGCTGACAAAATACCTCCTGTTGAAGAACATGTTCCCATTCTACTGCTTCTGGGAAGGGACATTATCCAAGTGCATAAAGTCAGAGAGAGAATTAATGGTCCCCACAGTATGCCCTATGCACAGCGTTTAGACTTGGGGTGGGTTATAGTGGGTGAAGCCTGCCTGGGAAAAACACATAAACCCCCAAATGTGAATGTTATGAAAACCCATGTCCTTCAGAATGGTCGTGCTTCTTACCTAAGCCCATGTCCAAACACATTTCAAGTCAAAGAGTCACCAAGTGGTTACAACTCTCACTCAAGTACCACTCCAGAACTAAGCCTTCAAAAAGACAATGTAAACGGACATGCAGATCAGTTAGGACAAACAGTTTTTGACAAAACAAAAAATGATGATAAACCAGCACTGTCAGTAGAGGATAAAGACTTTATTGACATAATGGAAAAACAAGTGTATCAGGACACAGGTAACAGCTGGGTGGCGCCATTGCCATTTCGCTCGCCCAGACCACATCTTCCAAGTAACAGAGAGCAAGCGCTCACACGTCTCCAGTCTCTGCGAAAAACACTGGACCGCAAACCTGAAATGAAAAGACAATACACAGAGTTCATGCAAAACATGCTAGACAATGACCATGCAGAGCTCGCTCCATCTATGGACCCAGGACAAGAACACTGGTACTTACCATCCTTCGGTGTGTATCATCCTCAAAAACCTGACCAGCTGAGAGTAGTTTTCGACTCAAGTGCAGAGTTTGAGGGACAGTCACTTAATAAAGTCTTACTGAGTGGGCCTGACCTCAACAATACGCTACTAGGTGTACTCATGCGTTTTAGAAAGGAACCTGTAGCATTTTCTGCCGATATACAGCAGATGTTCTATTGTTTTGTTGTAAGAGAGGATCATAGGACTATCTTAGATTCCTCTGGTACGAGGATAATGACTTAAGTAAAGACATACGAGACTACAGAATGAAAGTCCACGTCTTTGGAAATAGTCCTTCCCCGGCTGTGGCGATTTACTGTATGAGACGCGCTGCAGCTGAGGGCGAGATAGAACATGGACATGACGCAAAACAGTTTATCATGAGACATTTTTATGTAGATGATGGACTTGCATCCACAGCAACACCAGAAGAAGCTGTAGAGATCTTGACAAACGCACAAAACATGTTGGCTCAGTCAAACTTAAAGCTACACAAAATAGCCTCCAACAACCACAAAGTAGTGGAAGCGTTTCCTGCTGCTGAGAGAGCAAAAGATTTAAAAGACTTGGATCTAGAGCTAGACAATATACCTCTGCAAAGAAGCTTAGGGTCCTCTGGAATTTAGAAAATGACAGTTTTACATTTCACGTCAGCACAGAGCAAAAGCCGTACACAAGGAGAGGTGTACTGGCCACTGTCAACAGTTTATATGACCCACTAGGTTTTGTGTCGCCTATCACCATGCAGGGAAAAGCTCTTCTCCGTGAACTTACCACAGAGCAAAATGACTGGGATGAACCACTTCCTGCTGAAAGAGAGGAGGAATGGAACAGATGGAGAAACTCCTTAAAAGATTTGGAGCAGCTACAGATACCAAGATGTTATCTGCCATTCTCCCAGAGCACTGCTGTGAGTAAAGAACTGTGCATATTCTCAGATGCATCTACCCTGGCGATCGGAGCAGTAGCGTACCTCAGAGCCCTCGATAGTGAAGGTCAGTGGCACACAGGTTTTATTATGGGCAAGTCTAAAGTAGCTCCACGACCTGCACACACAGTACCTAGATTGGAGTTATGTGCAGCAGTTTTAGCTGTTGAAATGTTTGAACTCATTAGAGACGAAATGGACATTGAAGTAGACACTGTCAAGTTTTACACTGATAGTAAAATCGTCCTTGGTTACATAAACAACAACACAAAGAGGTTTTACACTTATGTAGCAAATCGTGTGACAAGAATCAGAAAGACCACACATCCTGCACAGTGGCATTACGTAGCTACAAGTGACAATCCAGCAGATGTAGCCACCAGACCTATTGTAGCCTCCACTTTACCTCACACTAACTGGTTTAGTGGACCTTCCTTTCTGACACAATCAAGTTTAGAAGTGTCACAGACAGACTCTTTCAGTCTCATAGAACCTGACACAGACACAGAGATTAGACCTGAGACGGTAAAACATTCATAACCAACACTTCAGTTACTCAACTAGAATCAAGTCGTTTTGAGAAGTTTTCTCATTGGATGAGATTGTGTCGCACTATTGCATCACTTAAACGTGTAGCAGCTTCATACAAGAAAGCAGTAGACACAAAACAAAAAGGATGGCAATGTTTCAATCACAGTAACACTGCAGATGAGTTATCCAAAGCAGCTAAGTTTATCATTCACACAGTGCAACGTGAAACATTCAGAGAAGAGTACAGGTGCATAAAACAGAATCTGCCACTCCCAAAACAAAGCAGTCTGAGAAAACTAAACCCAATCATTGATGAAGAGGGTCTCCTCAGAATAGGAGGACGCTTGGCACCTGCAAATTTGTCAAGAGATGAGAAACATCCACTCATTGTTCCAAACAGTCACCACATAGCAGTACTTCTTGTGAGATATTATCATGAGAAAGTAGCACATCAGGGTCGACACATAACAGAAGGAGCGCTCAGAGGAGCTGGACTCTGGATTATCGGATGTAAAAGACTTGTATCTTCTGTTATTCACAAGTGTGTACTCTGTCGTAAGCTCAGAGGACAACTTCAAACTCAAAAGATGGCAGACTTACCAGTAGATAGGTTGTCACCTATGCCGCCATTCACCAGTGTAGGACTGGACGTGTTTGGCCCCTGGTCAGTGACAACTCGCCGCACCAGAGGAGGAAGTGCAGACAGTAAGCGCTGGGCTGTACTTTTCACCTGCATGTCAACAAGAGCTGTCCACATAGAACTCATAGAATCAATGTCAACATCTAGCTTTATTAACGCACTGAGAAGGTTTTTCAGTATACGTGGACCAGCACAAGTACTCCGCTCCGACAGAGGAACAAATTTCATTGGAGCGTGTAATGAACTGAAAATCGACCACAAAGACACAGTACTCAATACATTCTTGCTGGAAAAAGGATGTACATGGCTGTTTAACTCTCCACACTCCTCGCATATGGGTGGGGCCTGGGAGAGGCTCATTGGAGTCGCCAGACGGATTTTAGATGGTATTCTTTTAAAAGCCTCACATATCCAACTCACACATGAGGTGTTAAGTACGTTCATGGCAGAAGTAATGGCAATAATGAATGCAAGGCCGCTTGTACCAGTGTCAACAGACCCAGACAACCCGATTCTTCTGACACCAGCAATGCTCCTCACTCAGAAAACCAACGCACTATCTGCACCAACCGGGAGTTTTGCACCACCAGAGCTTCATTCGAAACAATGGAAGCAAGTACAAAGTCTTGCAGATAGTTTTTGGAAGAAATGGAGAATTGAATATCTTTCAAGTCTACAACAGAGGAAAAGTGGACGGACGAAAAGACAAACATTAATGTTGGAGACATTGTCCTGCTGAAAGACTCTTTGGCTCACAGAAACGACTGGTCGATGGGACGTGTCATCAAACTTTCCAGAGCAGAGACAAAAACATAAGAAAAGCAGAAGTTAAAACTGTAAAAAATGGACATGTTAAAGTGTTTTTGAGACCGATTGCAGAAATGGTTTTACTTTTACCTGATGGTGACTAGATTAAATGTAACAGATGTTTTATTTTCCAATGTTTATATAAGGTTATGTTTAGTGGCACAATTTGTATTGTACCAGACGGGGAGTGTTCTGCCTTTGGTAATGTTAAAGTTTAGTTAAAAAGCAAAGCAGGTTTTGTACCTGAGTTTACAGCACCCTCTAGTGGTCACGGAGTGACATTGTGTTTTGTTTTTCTAAAAAGCATGTGAATATTCAAAATGGCGGAGCGCAAAGTCAAGTCGCTCGTGTGTTACGCTGTTCTTTCTCTTTAAACACGATTGTTGCCTTGGACAACATTGTCCGTAAGTATTTAAGTGTGAAGATATAATTTTTTGTTTTATTTGGTGCAACATATGTATATTTTTGTTGTAACTGAACAAGCTAAGAACGTAAATGCTATTGTTAGCCTAAAATTAGCATCATTAGCACTTTTGTCGGAGATTTGTTTAGTAGCTAATGTGGTATTTCTTTGTATTGTTTCAGTTTTACGGTTGGTCAAAAGAGGACAATAGCTGTATGCTATTCTTCAATAAATCAGCAAAAAGTCAACAAGTCTGTTTTATTGGAGCGCCGTTAACTCGCAGTCTAGCCTTGCAAAGACAGTAGCTTGGGGCGAGGACAGCACAGGAGTTAATGAAATTAACGAAGTTTCAGGAGCAGGACCACAGCCCCTTTTGCATCAGGAAACCACACCTCGTTCGCCTTCTCGGACACACCTCCAATTACCAGAAGCCTCTTCTTAAACCGCCCTTTCCTAACAACACGTCTTGTCTCAGATCTCTCGACCCCACCCTCCCACCCCACATTTCATCTGTCCTCCTGCTGAAGACATCTCCATCTACAGGTGGGGGGTCCTGAATCGGCTGATCGAATTGCTGAGACAGAGCCCCCACCACAGTCTCCTCGATCCAGCCATCGATCAATCATCAATCAACAATCATCAATAAATATATTAATTGCATTCTCTGATGTGGTGTGGTCCTTGCTAGTGAATGCACAGAATAAAATATAATCATTTTCCCTTCCAATAAACAGGTGTATTAAATATCCAACACGTCTGCTGAGCCTGGAGCTACATAAAAGCGTTAGAGATACTGGAGTGACTGGCAGTTTCGTTAGGCCTCCCTCTTCTTCATAAACACTGGGAACAATGGTGTGAGTGTGACTGTAAGGAGGAACCTGAGAGAGTTCAGATAACAGGTGAGCCCACGTCACTGAGAGCGGCACAATCACAGGCTTAGGCAGCCAGTCAGGAAACTAGTATCACCGCATTGTCCACACGCTCGTGAAGTTTTGTGAGAAAAGAGTAATCCACATAGTTTAGTCCAACAGAAGAGAAACAGCAGGTGTGTTTAGGAAGTTCAGAAAGTTACATATTGGTTTTGATTTGGATTTGATATTTGAATAGATTAGATTCTCATTTAATTATTTATTTTAGTATTTGTTTGTTTCTGGTAAACAATATCAAGTTTATTTCTTTCAATTGAGGGCACATGAAAATATATATCTAGAAAAAAAGGAACGCATAACAAAAACACAAGTTGGCAAATTTTACTATGTTATTTAGTTTGTTCTTTACATTTGACTGTTAATGCTAAACTCAAATTTTTTCCAAGTTCTGTGTACGGTAAAAGCTGAACGTTGTAGAAGAATGCTGTCTTCATCTAAATATTAAACTTTTTTTTTTTACAAACAGTCTTTTTGAAGTGAGAGCTGATTGATTGTATCCACCCTACTTCACTTTTGTCCTGTAAAGCTGTACTAGAGTCCATGAATGTGAATATTATTGTGCCAAAACGGGGTTGTGAACACTATAAGAATGACTTAAAAAGGTTTCAATTCGGTACCACTCATAGCCTGGTGCATGTTGTTTGTGACGGAGAGATTTGGGCAGAAGAGACTTCCTGTAAGAAGAGACTAATCTCTCTATTACTCCAGTGGGATTTGAGCCATTCTTCCTCAAATAGTTGTTAATGTGGACAGGCCTGGAGCAATGTTTATACAAATCTTCTGTTCTATTGCTCTCAACAGTCACCAACAGATCCAGACACTCGAGAAGCCGCTAGTTTGGTTAGATCATCTGATTCAGTTCCATCTGGACAGTTTCAGTGAGTGTATTCCGGCTATTAGGAACGTTAGTTAGTTGCTTTTTCCAATGTGTGAAAACTGGTGTTCATTCAACAGATGTGTGCTGTGCTGTAGAGGTTGAAAATTATTAGATTCTTTATTTTTTTTATTTTAGGAAGATTTGCAAAATTACCATATCAAATCAATCATCATCATCATCATCATCATCATCATCATCATCATCCCAACAACTATTTCTCATCATAGACTAACTGCAATGTATGCTTTCTGCATTCATGGTGGGGCTGTGCCAAAAATCAAAAGATCATTGGACTAATTAGTAATTGCCAGGTTTATCGACCAATCGTGTCCAAAACAGCACGTAAACACATTTTTCTGTTTAGAACTGTTAATGTGCGTGGGCTGTAAGACTTAAAATTGTACAGAAATCTGTCAATATTTATGCAATAATTGATCTTTTACAAAATAAAACCGTAGTAATCCTGATACTTTGGTCTAATTGCCTGAAGTTGAGTCAGCTGTTTATGTTTTCAATAAAAGATTAATCATAATGGAGGAAAAAAAAAATTCAAGCTATTACAGGGCCCTAAAACTCATTTTCAATTGGCTCTGTGTACGAAATGTCAGTTGGCTTGTTAGTGTTCAAAATAGATAACTTCTGTACATAGAAGCATTTCCTGTTCAGTTCATTTCTATGAGGTTTTCACTACATCAGCTTAAAACGATAAATCCTCAGAAGTTTAGACAGTGACAGTGAGTTGTGGTGAATGTTAAAAACACAGGACACTTGTGTGTTTAAAAAGAGACTTGTTTGTATCAAAATGCTAACGCGAAATGCTCATAAGTACAGAAGTTAGCCAATTTTAACCAAAAACAAGCCCTAAACACAAATAGCCGTTGTACTGCTTCTTATTTACCTAAGAAAACTAATCGGAAATTATTTTGTGTTTTTCTTTTGGGCAGAGCTTGTTTTCACTCGGATGCTTAGAGGACCAAGCCTCAGCTTTACAAAGAGTCCAACTATTTGATTCTGCTCCAAATTGTTCTGAAGCAGTTTCAGTTTGAGTTTTAGATGATTTTACTCAGGCGTTTTGGGGAAAATAGGCCAGAATGGGAAGTGATTTTAACCAGTGATAATAGTGTTTGGCATTGCAGATGACGTGTTTGATAATCTACATGTTGTAGTTTAAAAAAAGAGATAATATCGGAAAAAAACATATTATAACTCTCTTAACATTGGCCTTGCACTTCACATTTCTGGTCACTTTACTTTCTGTGGGCAAACTAGAGTCAAACAGAGCAAAACACTCTCTCCCTGCTGCACCTCACATGAGCACTTTCACACTTTCCACTGGTCTTATCAATCCACCGTTGTGAATATGACCAACTTAGCTAACTAGATGTGGGTCTAATTAGCAGCAGGTCTTTGGTGTGACACAGTGGGCCTCATGGTGCCTTGTTAGCACACGATGCCAGTGTTATAGCAGGTCTTTGAGGCTGTACCCCCTGCGGGACAGTACAGGGCCCGGGACGCTGAGGGCGAAGGCAGCTGTGTCCCCTCACTCTCGGGCTTGCACAGCGGCTCGCCTTTGGAGGGGGTCTCGATTCAGTCCCTCTACAATACTTTGAGTTTTGGCGGGAACACTTTACAGACCTCCGCCCTGCACCCATACTCCAGGTCTGTGGCGAGTCTTGATGGATTTTCAGTGTGAGTTTTTGAAGGGGATTACAGCCATCTGCGGGCTCTCCAGGCACAAAGGGGAGTCCACGCGCTCCTCCCTGCTCCACTTCAGAGGGATAACACGCACAGAAACATGCACTACACTTGTACCCTATTCGAGGCTGACCTCCCCTCTCAGACCCACTGCCCACTCCAATGTAAAGCGGTTTCAAGGTGGCCTTCGCGCCTCGCTCAAATCATAGAGCACAAACACTTGAGCTTGGTTGTAACTTTTAAAATTACTTGTTTGCTTTTGTTTAGCTTTGAACAAATGTTATAACAGAGCAAGAATGTAGGCTTCAAAAATTCCAGAAAATGTTAAATAAATAAATGCACATAAATGTATACTCAAACGAAGAAAGAAATGTAGGAACTTGGATCCAAACTACTGCCTGACTTTGACATCACCTGATTTGTGGAAACATACTCAATTGTTAATTTATCTTATTGACTGAATGTTACACGATTTTACAAACTGTTGTTTATGTTAACAGATTAGCACGAGTAAGGCAAAACATTGGTGCAATGTTAACTAAGTGAAAGTTTAAATGGCAATAGATGTCTTCTAAAACAAGAAAAAGGCTAACCAGGTTTGCTACGTCCCATTATATTAGCAGACAGGGCACAGTAACTATATTGTTAATGACCTTAAAATCCTGACTTTCCTAGATAAAAACAGAGACACCACCATGATATGCACCTTAATGTTAGGGTAACTAGTTTTTTAGTTATACATGAGTAAACATTGTGCTTTCCACTAAAAGGTATATGATGAATGCAGCACTTAGTGAAAAAATGAGACCACTGAGTACTGTCTGAATTGAATAATATAGAATTTTAGTTCTCATCAGAGGCCGAATTCACCGCTCTGATTAGCTGAGCTGGTGTGGGCCACTCCAGCTTCACTCTGCTGTTTGTAAAAAGAACTTTAAAAACCATAATTGCAACAAAAATGTCGATATTAACTAAGTGTCGTACAATTTAGTAAGTAAGTAATCTTTATTTGTATAGCGCATTTCACAGACACAGTCACAAAGCGCTTCACAGAGAGATGAACCCCACATGCAAACTCCACACAGAAAGGTCCGGTCCTGAGCGGGAATCGAACCCACGACCTTCTGTGCTGTGAGGCCAGAGTGCTATCTGCTGTTACATTTAAAACCTAAATCACGTTTGAAAGCTAAAAATCAGCTACCACACCTTTAATCAATGGTAAATAGTCTCAATTTCCACCTTTCAAGACACTAATTTGTTTTGCCCAAGAACACAGCGACAGTCCACTGTTGTCATCCCACTGTGGCACCTGCTGATGTTCCAGTGGTCTCCCATCCAAGTAGTAACAATCTCTGACTTGCTTAGCTCCTGAGATCTTACAGGATCAGGCTTTGACAAGCTGGTATGCCCACAGAATGAATGACTTGTGTCTAATAGTGTGTCTAGTTTACTTGTAACTTTCTTTTGTGTTCACCATCACACAAAACACAGATTACCATTTTCCAAAAAAAGGTCAGGTATACAAATAAGCAACTATCAGTTATATTTGGTATAATATTAACAGTCTGTCAAAGCCAGTGCAATGTTTTTAGATGCTATTAGCTCAAATGGATCAAGAATATCAGAATTAATGTTTTTCTAAAGTCATAGAGCTGTATATTCATCTATCACTCAGAGTGGTATCTCAGACAGGAGCATCCAGAAAATTCCATGGGGGCTGTGTCATTCCCAGCTGTGCTCCGTGTTATGGGAAAGTCAGACCATCAGCTGGAGAGTGGATGCCAAAGAGCAGCCTTGGATTTAGGATTCAGCCACCGCCATGTGTCAGGAGATGCACAAGCACTTAGTCATGGAACAGATTACACAGCTCTCCATGGCTACCCATCTTTATTGTGACATTTACAGTTTTCTGCCTGAATTCAACCAATGAGATCTACAAGCTTCCTCCACAATTTCAACCTGCTACTTTCAATCATCAATTATATAAAAATGAGAACAAGCAGTAGACAATTAATGAATGAATAATAGAAAAACTTTAATCTAAAAGCTGCCATTGTCTATGTCTCTCTTTCCTCTAATCTGTATTCTAAGAAAAGGGGATTTTGAACTTTAAAGATCACCTGTTATCACACAGTGAAAATCAAAACTAAACTCAAGTTTTAATAGACAATTTGAGTTGTGAAACCTTAAATAAACAAATGCCAAGGTATAGAAGTCTCCTAGATGTTTAAACAAAAGCCCTCTGATAATCCTTTGACACTGTGCCACACCATCTATTGTATCAAAAGCTGTTTTTAGCTAAGTGTCATCCTTTAATGTTTGGCCAGAGGAAACCTCTGCTGAACCGGTGCAACCCGGGTGTGGTGCTGCTGCTGAGGACCATGAGTCTCAACAGAACTCAAGTCGGCATGACGGCATCTCATCTCTGTGGCTTTGTCTTTGCTCACTTCCAGGGGACTGCACCAAGCCCTGGAAGTCTACACCCTTTTTCAACTCTCACACACTAGGAAAAGGATGTTTTTAAGTTGGATCTTCCTCAGCCATTGATTAAAATTAGATTATTTTGACATAGCAGGAATCATCTGAAAAACTTTATTTATGTTTTGGAAAAAGTTACTTGATTTTATTAGAGCAAGTAACTGTAATCTAATAGTTCAATGTTAAAATGTAAGGTTTATTGGTGGCACAGTGGCAGAGTGACAAGCACTTGGTTAGACCAGGCCTTATTGTGTGTGTTTTGCTTATTTCCCCTGGATCTGGGTGAGTTTCTTTCGGGCATCCCACCAACCCAGAACCCGCAGCAACAATCAAATCCTCTAACTTCCTTGGCCAAGCCTCACTGAGGATTCTAGAGATGTATCTCCAAGCATTGCATACTGCAGTCACTGCACAATGTAGCACTGACGGATGAATCAATATAGAGCAGAAAGATTTTAAGGGAACAAGAAAGTGGACCATAGACAGTGTCTTGCTCTAAAAACAAGAAATGCCAATACTTTCAATAATTTTAATTTAGAGCCCCCCTCAAGTTAAAATCATGCTGAGAACAAGCTGCACCCTCTTATAAGTGCTAGTAATTAAATAGAGCATTTAGAAGTACCAGTGCATCCTGGCCCACTTAATGCACCCGCCTTAACCTACATTAGCAATGAGTGCTTAAAAACTCAAAAATCTGATAATAACTTCATGTTTGGTGTTTTTACGTTATTGAAATACAAAATTATACAAAATGATGAATATCTGATGAGTAATGTTCACATATGTGCAGGTTTTGGAGGAGAATTATGCAAAAACAGGGCAAACTAATGTTGTAAATATGACAATGAACGAGAAAATGTTCATTGAAAAATTTTAGAAGTCATTGTACTTTGTCTTCCGAGAATGCAACAGCAACACTAAAAATCCACTCTGTGATTAGATTTTTCTTGTACAGTAAATGAAAACACATCGGTAACAGATCTAAATATTGAGTTATCTAATTTGTTCAACTGGTCAGATTTTTAATGAGCATGTTAATGTATTCACTAATCTCTGGTGACAAGTAAACTGGTTAACCTCAGTCCAAGTCCAGATGGCTGAAACTATTTGTGTATACCTTTTAAAGTGCAAAAACAAACAACAGCTATTCACCTTTCCCCAAGAGCAGTTCCTGTCTTTATTTGTTGCTAAAAAGCTGTGTTTAGGTTTAAATCATCCATGTCTTGTTAGTGCGTTTCCCTGACACAGACACCACACTCAAGACGAGAGTCGGGGTCACTGAGTAGTCACAACAATACAGGAAGTGTCTCATTGTCCCTCTGTCACAAGATGTATTGGGGCAGGGGGTATAATTCCACTGCTCTTTGTCTTGCCTTATCGTTCTCGCTGCACCAACCTCCGATGGACAGCTCGGGTTGGCCTAAGGAGGGGTGTGCAGTGGGGCCCCCACAGCTAAGGGACATTTTAAAGGAGCACTGAGGCAGTAAATAGCTGGGGAGGCCTAAGAGAGCCAGCAGAGCCACTGTCCCATGGACTGTATGGGACGGTTAAGGCTAGTAGCCTTTTGTGGTGCTTTTACCAAAACACCATGTTAATTCCCCCAGCTGCTCTTTTTCAAACGGATTTACAGTGTGTTGTAAATGTGATGGAGGTAAGGGACACACAAACGTACATGTTTATGCTTGGACTTGTAGGAGCAGAAACAGGTGCTGAATTTAACATAGAGATTTCCCCAGTAGGGCAATTATTTACAGTTTCACATGAAATAGCATCTACAGTTTAGTGAAGAAATGTTTGGAAATAACTGTAGATCCAGTTCTGTTCTGTTAGTATAGTATGTGTCTTGTTCATTGGCACATTCCCTGCTTTGTGCACTGACGGGAAAAACGTAGCAACCTTTCAGTTTTTATGAAGCCTTTTTTATCCTATCATTTTAAATTAACTTTTATTACAAACTGTAATAATGAAAGATTGCCTATGTATCGTATAAATCCTATGATGGAAAGTATTTAACATACATTGTCATGTCATGCACACAAGTCAGCGACTGTGTGGCACCGCGACTCCACTCTCCCCTCACAATACTCCCTTAATAGAAATTTATGACTTCCTGAATCCCGAAAATGGAGGAGGCAAAGGAGGACAACAGAATTCCAACCTCTGGGTGTTTTTATTTTTACTGGGTCCCAGTGCAAACAGCCTCCGGGGCCCTAACACTGCTTAAATCTCTGTGCCTCTCTCTCACTGTGGCATTTTGTTTGTCCTGGGTCTTCACTTGTTTAATTTATGGACACTTGAGGTGAGTTATGTCTGAGAAACCTTTACCAGACTATAGACCTGTTAGCGTATGTAGATTTGTAGAATAGTTCAAGGTTAGGGAAAACTATCTTAACAAAATGTGTGAAATTGTCATGGTAAAAAAAAATTCTTTCAACAGTTCAAGTTTGACAAAATCTGTATTTGAACAAACACAACATAGAAATATAATACAATACTGACTCTTCACAGTTTAAAATCAATATAAAATCTTATTTACAAATACACAATACATTTATACATAATACAATAGTAACACAATGGCAGTGTATGCTTTTAAGACATTGGAACAAACATTTGGTATGAACCCCTGCAGACATAGTGCACAATAAACTATTTCAAGAAATGTAAATGCATATAACACATATTATGCTCTGTCCAGTGTAATTCTCTTTTCAATAATACAGCATTTTGCTTAATTTCATTCAATCTCATATATAGATTAACAACTTTGGCAACACTGAACTCAAGTCGCTTTCAAATCTCTTTCAAACATGATGATTACTAAAAGTATAATAAGATATAAAGATGATAATGTTCTACTCATTTGTAGAATTATATACTGTATGTTGACTCTGAAAATGTCCACTTGTTGGATATATAAATGCTTAATGTCTCTACTATGCTACATACATTTGCTTTTTATTTGGTTTTAGTGCTTGCAGCATTCTGGATAATTCACTTTTTAATCAGTGCAAATTCTTCCTTTTTAAGACCTTTATAATCTCCTTTTACATACACTGGAATCAACCCCAGTCTATCATGTTTACTTCAAATGCAGGCTTATTTCTGAATGAGACATGGTGGACTTTTGAAGCCACTTTTGAAATCTCAGGACAGAGACACCTGCTAACACTGTAAAGCACAAATGTCAATATGCCTGGTTTCTTTCGGTTGATAGTGGCTTGTTCGTCTCAGTTCAAGAATAGACCACACTGCACCAAAGTGACTACCGACCAACACAGCTCTGTCCTCTGGAATCAGTGCTCTGGGGGCGGCCTCACCCTTCTAGCCACACTGCATTCTCTCAGCGAGACGGGGCTAGCTTATGCCTTGCCGTTAACGCAGGCTGTATCTGTTTTGGGTCACACAACTTTCCCCATTCTAATCTCAGTCTATGGGCAGCTCACATGGTATTTGCTGAGCAGCTTTAGCTTTGAGGTAGGCCTCTTGGAAGTCCTTGTATCTCGGAGCACATCCCAGCCAGGCCTCGCCGAAATGCACCCTCCCGGTGAAGATGAAACTGCCCGGTCCTGGTTTGACACCGCACTGCAGCAGAGTCCGAATCTCGCCCTGGCTGGTGAGGCGACTGTTGCCGGTGAAGAGAGTGTACTTCTGTCGGAAAACTCTGGTGGCACTGACTTTGATTACAGCTGCTCTTAAAGTACTGTCATCTTCAACTGAGCGGATGTTTCCACGCACAACTGCAGAGAAAAGAACATGAGGATTAGTTACTGTTTGTACTGAATGTTGGCATAATTAAAATTCTGCTTAATTGTATACTGTCAAAATATTGCTATGATGTCTCAACACAAATGGGAAGTAGAACTAGTTTGTGTAGGAAAAGAAAAAGCTCACTATGTAAGTTTTTAATCAAAGAATAGACTAGAACAAAAGTATATATTTTTTTTAACTTACTAAGACATACATGTAAATGTGTCTCTTTATTGTGAGTGAGCTTATAAGGCCTGGAGAAGGACCTCCTCCTGCTTGTTTCCATGGAAATATTGTTGCATTGGCTTTATTTTGTATATAGTATAGCATACATTGTAACTGTCTCTATTAAGAATGTTAGAAGGTCTTTGTATTTCAATTGAATTTTGCAGGCCACATTTTATCGCCAAAAGTTACACGGTGTAGCTTTAGGAAAAGTGCTTCAAATTACCTTCAGACTGTTCTTATGTTTCATTTTTAACATTTTTGGGCCTTTTACCTGTTGCACTGCCT
This sequence comes from Mugilogobius chulae, assembly GCA_038363315.1. NCBI lineage: Eukaryota > Metazoa > Chordata > Actinopteri > Gobiiformes > Gobiidae > Mugilogobius > Mugilogobius chulae. The sequence goes on along the minus strand of CM076401.1, from coordinate 34,863,103 downwards.
TTTACCAATTCTCAACCCCAGCTAAAATCAGTTTTCAAAGTCCCAACTACTGATAATCTTGAGGTTTGTTGCAAGCTAAATCTTTCCCCACTCCCATTACAACACAGTCAAATTAGCCCACCTCTACTTCAAATAGGGGTGTTGGTGGGATTGTTGGATTAGGCAACTACAACTACTACTGCCTTCTTCAGGGGCTCAGTAAAATTTTGGGGGCTGTGGATAGCTGCAAGTTCACCTTTCACCTTTGCATTTTTGAGAAGAGGATTTGGAGGCGCCAAATCCTAGTTCCTAATTTGATATTACGGCTTTCATTTGTTGGTCTATTGAAAATATGATAATCCTTTTACGTGTACTGATGGGGCAAATTAGCGTGACAATAAAGCTTCAGGTAACTTACCGAAGTCGCTAGTGCAGACGGCCATCAGGATCTCTGTATTGTTGCATGGTCTGCAGGCATCTGTCAAGAAAAGGAAGAAATGTCCGTTAGGAAACTTGTACAATATCCAAAGAGACACCTATATGCAAATGCTACAGCTAAGCCTCTGTTAATTGCCCATCCAGATCAATGTAAAGGAATCTGTTGGTTAGTCAGACTTTTCAATACAGCAGAGACCAACCACAGAGTCCTATCTTGCAGCTGCTACTTTTGATTTAACATTTTATAGTTGGAGCGGCAAAGTTTTTAGGTGTGAGATCCTTCCTGAGAAGACAATTTAAAAGCCCTCCCTCCTTGCCCTGACCCTCTGTCCCAATGCCTTCCTGGGTGTCTACAGTCACACCTCATCAAAGCTTAGAGGAAGGGGAGGCCACTTCAAAAGATTCCAGCACAAACCACTTCTGAGAAAGTTCCCTGTTAATGTACCGAAAGCCTGACAAATTATCTGAAAGGAATATTTAGAATGTGAACCCTCCTGATTTTTAAGCTGTGGCATTTTAAAAGTTCATTTTCTTCTGGTTGCCCTTCTGAGAAACTTGATGAATGAGATTTCTTAATGTGTGTGTGGGAGAGTGTAGGGGTGGACTGAAGGGGTGCACTTCTCCAGACCAGTCTCCCCAGCCCTGACAAAAGATCGGAGCATCTCAGCTGGGCACAGGCGAACCCCCCCTGGTTGCCTAGGAGATGGCAGTAATCCCAGAAAGCTCATTGAAAGGGGCCCAGAACACTGGAGAGAAAGCGCACCCCCACATACTGTGTCTTTGTGCCCCCTCCTCCCTCCACTTCACTCTGGTGGAAGCCTCCTTTGAATCCCAAGCAGCCATTCCTCAGGCCACAGGCTGCGGTGGTAGAGAAGTTTGCCCACATCCTCCCATGCACAGTGCTCTCTTATGAATTATGGTAGGAATTTTCAACAGAGCTGAAGCTTTGAAAAAGTCCAAATAGAATCAACTCTACATACCCTTTAGGATCATTTGTGAATAAGATTAGATTTAAATTGAAAATGTGCTTGGTTATATTTGTGGAGGTGCAATAACAGATACTTTTCCTAAGATGATAATGATCATTTAATCAAGTTTAATTGTGGTTATTTCAGACATTAATGATACTGTGATTTTATTGTTCTCTATATGCATATTTACGTCATAGATCACTAAAACGACTTTAGTCCCAAAAAAGAATGGAGAAAGTGGCACCAGGAGAGGTGTCCAAAAGTTGTTAAGTAAGAGGAAACTCTTCTCATTAAGCTCTAATCAATAAACCCTTAATTCACAACTAAACCTAAAGTAGCTGTGACTCAAAATGGCTGCTGGTTGGACACTCACCTTCACTGGTCACTTGGTTGGAGTCCATTGACAGCTGTGCACTCCAGTCTCCTCTCAGCTCATATCTGAAAGATGCAATCCTGCGGCTGATGTCCTGGTGAGGAGTAGCTTGGAGGAACAATGCCACCTTCTCCCCTGGCAGCCGACTGAAGCACCTGACTCTGGGTGGGGCGGAGGTACCCAGGCGGTCTCCTACCAGCAGCTCCAGCACCCCATCCCGCTCCAAGTACAGCTGAGCCCATGGAACTGCTCTGAGGGCTTGACACAGGCGGTGATGAGGCCTGAGCTGCTGCCTCCTGGTCCTATCGCCACATAGGGCAGGCGAGGGGACAAGGTGAGGCGCAAGGCCCCCTTAGGATACAACCAGTCCAGGGTACCCTCTGAGCAGTGCAGGGAGATCTGCTCCACGCTGCCCTGCTGCTGGGACAACCCACTGTGGAGGAAAAGAATTACATAAAATTAGAGATAATAATTCACTAAAGAAGAAAGACTTCAACATTGTTCTTATTATTTGCATGACTTATGGCTTTTATCAACAAAACAACAACAACATCATGTTGAAACAATCACATAGTGAACTTATTATAAGCCTAATTACAGGGTTTAAATTGCGCCGCCTGTTGGTGACTCTGCAAAGGGTGCCTGCACAAATCTAAATACATTTTTCATTGAAAACCCTTGCTCCAACCCCTGATTTGACATGTGCACACGAAACTACAATTTAAGCTCCACTAACAGCGCATTTTGCACGGTGCATAAGTTTTAACCCGGTCGTCTCCTGCCTGTCTGGACACTGTGGACAGTCCATGCCTCCTGCAGACAAACGCTGCAGGGGCCAATCACCTCTAAGCTCCCGAAACATTTTAATTGCACCGCAATGGGCAAGTCCAAACATGTTGCACTCCAGCAAGCATTGTCCCTTTCTAGGGGTCAGAGGTCGGATCAACAGATAAGCAACGTTTATTTAAAGGACATATATTGTACAAATGTAAAACAAAATACTTGCCTGCCTCTCCAACTGCACTGGTCCTCGGAATAGTACGACATGGTCATGTCAAAACAGATGAGAAATAAAATCCAAAATGCGTAAATCCAAGCGCCAGCGTGCGCACACATCTTCAATGGAGAGCGGTGCGAAGTGAAGGAATGCGAAACAGATAATCCCCCGAAAAACTCAGCCACGCACAACAAACTGCTATAAAGCTTCTATAGCACATATAAAATCCATACTCGTGCGTATTCTCCTACTCTCCGCGTTAGAAGAGAACGGCTCGCTCCAATATTCACCTCTTCTCTCTAAACTCAGTGGGCTGATGTGCGCCAGGTTCATGCAGCGCACTCAAGTTATCCCCCAACACCAAAACTTGGGCAGCCAATCAGAGCGCGCCACTGGAAACTTTAAACCACTCTCTCCGCGCAGGAGGAGGGACGTTGGGCAGAGCAGGGGGGCTGTATGCTAAATTACTGCATTGTCTTCTAAACTGTCTCTGCTGAAGTAGAACTCAACGTTGTTCACTTAGAATTCGTCAAACGCAGTGGGACAATGCATATAGACCTCTAGCTCTACTGAAATTAGTTACAGTCATGAAACAAACTTATCCAAACTCAACTTTTATGAGCGTTCACCCTTGTTAATATAATCTGTTCTCATCATTAGGATATTTGAACTGCTTCATGTACTTTCCTGCAACAGAGGACAGAGTGCTGTTGAGATCATTTGAAAAATTAAGATTTAAAAAAATAAATACATTCTCATACAGAGAATTTTTTTGAAATCACAAATTATCTTTGAACAAAAAACTGGTAAGTTAATGTTTAAAAAGCATTTAAATTACAAATTTATAAACATACATACTGAGTTTTGTAGGATGAATGAATAGGTGTAAATTTAAGTGAAAACTGAAATAATGTAATTTCCTTTTAAACCTCAAATAGTGAAAGCCTTGTGACAAAAGTATATTTGTAAATGTTCCAGTATCAATATAGCAGCATAGTTAGCTAAATAAGTAATTTACAATTTATTTACAAATATTGAAAACAAAATAGACATCTGAGGAGCGATGATGTCATTAGGTCTAACCTGTTGTGATTATGTCTCGTGATGATGATGAAGCCACAGAATATGTTACCTCTGACTCCTCCGCTCTTTGCCCTTTACCCTGCTGGGCTCCTCTTTCATGTGCTGGTATTTATAACCAAATCAAATATTCTTTTGTGCACTGCCTGTCATCCATCTCTGCGAGTCAGTGGCTCTGAGTGTGCTACATGCGTGTGCTGGGCTGGGGCTTCCTCGGACCTCTGATGGAGTTATGACAAGGCTTCACCGCATCACAAAGGCACATGTGCGGAAATCCAGCTGCTTTATTGTGTGAGCTAGGACCAGGCTTTGTTAACCAGTGGACTTTAAAGTGCACAGACTGACAGCAGGGAAACCCACTGCTGACAGAGAATATGAAATTATTAGTGACCAAGGCATAGTTAAGAACTTTAAAAGTAACCACATACCGACTTCATGAACAAAAGCTAACATATATCTTCAAAGTTAAACCATGCTAAAGCAGCATGTATGGATACAGTTGATAAATAGTTTTGTAGGTGAACAATGAGGCAAGTTAGCGAATAAGGGCAAATAACAATGCAAGCGGTAAGACATTTTGGATTGGATTATCAAGAAACAGAAAATCCAGAGATCAAAAGAAGACCAGAAACTTGCTTATGACTTAGAGAAAAAACATTCACCAAAAAACCAGTAGCTATGCCTTTGTTGAACTGAACTGAGAGCTTTAAGTCGACCAGGATGCACTGGAACTCAGTTCTACCACTTCTGAAAACGCCCCATTTGAGGACTGAGACTCAAATGAAAAAGAGCGTACTGGAACTTTTTTTGCCCACTTAAAGCACTGACTAAACTGAACTTTTAAAAATGAATGCTTGAATGATGATGCATACAGATGCCTTTCAAACCAAGGTTGTGAAAAAATGTGCTTGACATTTTTGACATAATTGACAATAAAGGTGAATGGAATTGAATTGTATGTTTTGACAATTCATCAATTTCTACAATTTCTACTGGCTTTCTTACTTCTGAGGGCAGTTCACAGTTCTACAGTTCTAACCAATGAATTGGTTCTAATAAGGCCTAGACTGCATAGAACTCATGAATTTGTCTTAATTTGCAGTGGCAAGAATTTGGGGGTGAATAATAGATTTAATTTCTGAGGAACTGCAAAAATATAATGTAGGCGGAGAAGATGGACTGTGTGTCTGTTTTTGTTTTATGCTAAGTAATTACGAACACAATATTCATAAACAAGGTCAGCAAAACTTGAATGTGATAGTTTAACTGAAATATGAATGCAACTCCAAAACATATAACAGTTTAGTCACATCACATAAAAGTTACTATTGCAAAGAGAGAAGACTTTGCCTTTCTGACCTTGAATGTTCCATCAACTTTGTATCAACATATTTGTGCCATGAACTCCCCATTAAATCATGCTAATGGAAGAGTATGAACCAGGCCTGAAATCCCACATATCTCTTTGAGTGTGTGAAAACCCAAAGCCGCCGCTTCCCTTCCTCATCTGAACAATGCCATCTTTGACTGTAACGAAACTCAAGTCTGTTTGTCCTTGTACTGTAGCCACTGAAGCAGCCTCTCTCCCACAGCACAGTTCCCATTTTTCTCTCTCTTCTCACTGTCCTGCCAATACGAGTATCTTCAAACAGGACCTACAAGAGTTTGCATGTGTCTGTGAGTGCTGGCTCTATTTACTGTGCATACTGTATCCTTTAATGTTTGTGTGTGCTCAGTGTAGTGACAACCTGCTGCTACTGCTGTTTTATGGGACCTTGACATTCTCTCACTCTTGCTCTGAATATGCGCTAAGAATCAAAGAGGCTTCATAAACTTCATTAACTAATCTTAAAAGCATTTCTTGTTGGATATTATTATCAAGTTTAGATCAAATACAGCCAAATTATATTTACAATATTAGCCAATACTTGGCTTTGGTAAGTCTATTGGCTCAACAAATTAAGCTTTTAACACTGGTAAGGTTGCATTTGTTGCGGAATCAAGTCAGCGTTTGGTGAGAAACCTTATTTCATGTTTGTAGCTGCTCATTTACATCTGGTTTTCACCCAAGTCTGTGTTTTCTCTTGTCCAACCAACGTGCTTACAATATTGATTTGAACACTTTTGTTGGTATGCTTCTCATAAATTATGGTTCAGTAAAGTTCAAACTAAACTTATGCTAATGATTTTCAGGCTTTTATTACTTGAGAGAATCAGCCTGTTAACAAGATCACATTCTTCAAATCATTATTATCAGTTACATGTACAGGGTTTCTTATAAAATATATTTCACGCTAACAATATAATGGAAACGTCATATTGATGTAAGATGGAAAAGAAGTCAGCTCAGAATCGAGGCCTAAAAGATAGAGACATGCAATTTCAACTTCTGAATAGCACACTTGAGTCATAAAATGGTCACTAATCTTTAATTTGATTTGATATCACTGTTTCTTCCTGTCCAAAACACATTTGGTCACATGGGTGCAAAAGCTGTAAAGAAATTATTATTCATAACTTATGTCAGTTAATGTGGCCTGTATACATTGTATATTAAAAGCTGAAAGTACAGTCAGTGTAGTTAAAACCTTTACCACCACTGTTTTGTTTTAAGAGTAATAAACTTTTATATTGTTAATAATGACTGTTACATATGACTATAAATGACTTTTTGCGCTAATGTCCCTAGCTGACAAAAGCACACTCCTAAATGCTGACGATCAGGTGCAATATTTGACCAGGCTGCCCTTGAAACCAGCTGAGCCTCACTGGAAAGCTAGTGTGTTCCCAGACATCGCAGCAGGTTCCCATGGCACCTGACTGCTAATCCAGATGATCTGACATGACCACTGTTTGTTTGCCTGCACACACTCATCTATCTGCTGTAATGAGATCTAAGACCTGGGCAGGAGACTCTCGTAATCTGGCAACGTAGGTTTCCGGATCGCAGAAACACGTCCCTCCCTTCACAGAATAGTGTTGTGTTCAGTACAGTGAAGGCATGGGAAACTGGTGGCAGGCAAATTTACGTGTTAACAAGTTTTTCAAGCAATTTGCACCTTGATGATTAAAGGTAATACAGTTTAGGCATATTATAAGAATAGCTATAATGCTTTTCAACTTTGGCCTGTGCTGACAAGTAGATAAACCACATTTAATCTAATTGAATATTTGTTAAACTGAATATCTGGAGTTCCTCTGGTCTTTGTTTAGGGTCCATGCTGTTCTGGCTATGCCTTAATTAGCTTCATTCAACGGTAATGCTGATCCTCAGTCATCCAGTTTCTATTATTACTAATCCTTTTGTAAACTAACACAAATGGTTTAGTAAAGAGTAAATTAAGACTTAGTAATTGGGTAATTATCTGCTCAATATTCTAAGAATCTTAATACAGACAAGGCAAGAAAAGCAACTTAAAGAATTCATTCATAGAAATACTAAACTCATGTGCAGAACCAACAATTCTTTAGCAAACAATAAAAATCCAGACATTGAACTTTTAGATTTTAAGGCCAGAATACACTGGACAATGCCATCTACAAAAGATAAGAAGAAAAAAGACAAAGAAGAAAAAAACATAACCACATACTAACAAAAATGGTGCACCTCAGGCTCTTATATTGGACTACTCATCTTTACGAAATAATTGTTTTACAAGAAGATTGTAACATAGAATAGCCTACAACATGAATTTGACATGGTTTTAGTGTCGGAAGGTATTTGTATCAACAGTCTATTATCAATTGGCTCTGTGCGCGGCACGTCAGGCCACATGTTTACATTCAAAATAACTAACTTCTGTACCTATAAGCATTGGTTTATGAGTTAATTTATATGTTTTTTTAATATGTCAGTCTAAAATGAATGCATACTTAAAAATAATAAAATAAGGCAGTGAGTAAGTAGGTACAGAAGTTAATTATTTTGACTATAAACAAGCCAACTGATGTTGCATTCACAGAGTCTATTGAATACTGCTTGCTTCTCTTGCTTTTTTTTATTTTAATACTACCAGTAGTAATGATGTCTGTTTACATTTCCTTCACATTTTCCATGTTGTGATGAGTCAGTGGGACCAGCGGGCTTTTCCGTTCCCACCTCTGAGATCTGCCTGGTGCTTGTGGAGTCCAGCCGTGGCCAGAGCTCCCATTTACCCAGCACGCCCTCATGTGAAAACGCATGTGTAAACTGACACTGGCCCTCTCATTGCACTTTCTCAGGGTCCTGGTTGTGTACATGTTTGTTTGTGTGACAGTAACATCTCTCTCAAGTCTGTTTGTCTAGTTGTCGCTTGTGTAGTTGTGTGTGGGTGTCAAGCCCAGTGGGAAATCCAATACAAGAGTAAGGGCCTCGGAGCGGATAAACACAAGCCAGGACGCGACGCACAGTAAACGCAGCTGGAAATGCTAATACAGCCTCACAAGGATCTTTAACACTTTTCTAAACATGTAATAGATCACTTAGCCCCGGCGTCTCAAAGCTCGACTGGACTTTAATTTCCTCCATTGGGATGTCATATAGGTTTAGCAACAAGATTGGACCCATATGTTGTCATAAATTAAATTATATGTGTGAATTTTCCCATCGTTTCAGCCTGGGAAGCAAATCACTGAAGGATTAAGGTCAAGGGTATGCTTACAAGACCAACTTTTCAGAATTAACAAAAAATATTAGATAGAAATTTGTTTTTTGGTGAAAGTAAATGTGTAGAGTTAAATCGTTTTTGCTTTTGCGTGAAAGTTATGAATGAATTTAAAATTAAAAGGCTGCAACAAGTTGATCGATTAGTAAGTAAGTAATCTTTATTTTGTATAGCGCATTTCACAGACACAGAGTCACAAAGCGCTTCACAGTGAGATGAACCCCTCCCCACTCAGTGACAGTAAGCTGCCCAGGGGCAACTCAGCAGAGGCGATTCACCTAACACCTGGCGCCTCAACCTCCGACTATCACCAAGTGTTCCCTAACATGCATGTTATCAGTTCAAACCGGAGTGCCCGGAGGAAACCACCCAGACACGGGGAGGAACATGCAAACTCCACACAGAAAGGTCCGGGCCTGAGCGGGAATCGAACCCGCGACCTTCTTGCTGTGAGGCCAGAGCGCTATCCGCTCTGCCACCGTGCCACATTAATAGCAACCAATCAATTACTGAAATAATCGTCAACTAATTTAGTAATCAAATAATTATTAACCTGTCTTTATATACACGCAATGATCTGAGAAAAGTCTCAGGCCTCAGACTGAACAGCAATGATGATGAGCAAAGAAAAAAGTGTAAACTTTGTGTTTTTGTCATTAACACCACTTTGCCTACAAATCAGAATCAGAATCAGAAAGGATTTTTTGCCATTGTCAGTGAGTTACAAAATTCACAGACTAGGAACTTGCTTCGATGCTAATGTGCAACATACAACACAGAAAACACAAATAAAGAATAAAAATAAAAGAGTAAAAAATATCAACTATAATAAAATATTTAAGATAAAAAAAATCAAATAAAGGGCATGCAAAAAAGCCAATAAAAAATGAGGAAATAAAAAATATGCACAATAATCAGTATTCAGTAACTTCTGACTGTTCTCAAGCAGAAAAAGTCAACTTTATCTAGTTTGACTTTCTTATGCTAAGATTTGCCAATAGAACAAGCAAGTTTTATTATTATTTAAAGTGAAGTGTCACTGTTTTCCTATTTCAAGTGAGAATGCCTATCACTTCCTTATTTTAAGTAAAACTCTTGTATTCAAGTGACATCTCTAAACAACAAATCGATTAGTCGAATAAAGAATAATTGGCTAACTAATTGATTAGAAAAAGAATCAAAAGTTGGAGTAAGAGCACAGGTTGTATATTTTAACAGTAATAAAGCCTATTTATTTATTTTTTGGCTAAACAGTAAAAAATTGGGACTTAACTATTTCCACGCTGCTAATATTTATTGCTCTGTGTTAAACAAAAGCGTTGTGTTTTGTTTTTGTTTTACTTTGAGTTTTTTTGTTGAACTAATAAATTATAAAAATATGTGGCTTCAGTCTGAGCAGGCTTGCATCATCTCAAAATCAACTCTTTTGTGTACTAAAGAAGGGCTTCCATTTCCCTGTTTCTATGAAAATTGTCCCTTTAACACCGTAGTTCACATTTTTACTTACATATCAACAGAACTCCTCAAAAAGTTCTATATATTCTTTGATTTTATTTTGAATCTTCCTCTATCTTTCTTCCCCCTCTCTCTCTATTCAGCAACTCTATATAACCTAATTATAGGGTCTGGGGTCAGAGGTCACAGCTGGGTACCCTGGGGACTTTTCATTAGCAAAAATGGAGGGAAGAAGCTGCAGGTGTTTAAAACGCTCCTTTCTCTTCTTTGTGCTATCTCCATTAAAAAGACATAGATTTTGATTTGAGCCAAAAAGATTAGTCTGTTTCAGGAAATAATTAATAATGAATTTAGATTTTGCAATGGAGTCAGAAATATGAGCTTCTTTCACAAACTCATTCCAAACAAAACACATATTTACTCAAGAGAAAACATTGCTGATTTGTAAATTCCAAAAGTGTGATCACAGTTAGATTTTATCACACACCCAGGGCCTTATCTAAAGCTAAAACAGATAATGATAGTGTCACTGAACCAGGACTGACACAGCGTCAACACTGCAGCCAGTGCCTTGATTTGCTCCGTTCCCTGGTTGTTTGAAAGAGCACATAGGGAATAGTTTAGTGCTAGAGTAAACAGACTTTTTAAATATTTGATGGCAAGCAGAAGGCAAAACCGCAGAATGTGCAAGAAGTTTCCCCTTGAGGTTAACGGCTAAATTTGGACTACAAAGCTCTTCCACTAAAGCCACGCTAGAGCAAAGTAAATATGCTGGTGTTATTAGGGCTCATTGGGTGGGCGGGCAACGATTGATATGCAAAAGCCAGTCTGTGTCTTGTTTTTGGAGGGAAACTTTTCTTTTCTTTGTTCCTGAAAGACAGGAGCCTTCAAAGATATAATTACTGTAAATTTATAGCCGTCATTAACAGAGATATATGTATTGCACTTTTACTAGGGATGTCAGAATTCTACAGAATAACTTACAAACAGATTGTAAATATTTGACTTGGTTTATGGCTAGTATCTTTGTAATTACTGTGCCTATCTATCAATGGTTCGCAAACTTTTCACACCAAGTACTATCTAAAAGATTACTTGACTTTTTGAGTACCACCACCAAATTTAATCTGACTTTATCAGATCTAAACTTCAGCTGATATAGTGCTCTGAAAATACCAGTAGTCTAAACCAGTTTTAAAATGAAACTAAACTAAGTTCATTCTCAATGATGACTTACTCAAAAAGGTCATAGACATTAATAGTCAAACTACCACAGGCTTTCCAGTACACAGCTGCCTGTGTACCACTAGTAGTACACATACCACAGCTTGAGAAACAGTGATGAAACAAAAATGGCCTTAAAGTTCAATGTTTTCTTTATGTAAATAAAATAAATGGATCATTACTTTTTGTATCTTTCGTTGTTTAACCAAAAATTGTGGTTGTTAACAGTTAAAAGGACATTCTGCCATGATGTGAAAAAACAAATAATGACTGGGTGGCTTGGTAGCAGAGTGGTTAGCACTCACTCTTCACAGCGAGGGTCCTTCTGTGTGGAGTTTCTCATTTCTGGATTGGTTTCTTAGGAACTCTGTTCCTCCACTAACCAAGATATGTATCAAAAGGAAAATACTCCAACTACAGTAGTCCTGACAAACCCTTACCTTAATGGCCAAATTGTGGATCATAAGTTCGAACATAAAATAAAGCATGCCCGTTCTCTGAATCAAATTGTCATCAAATTGTCAATTGTTAACACAAGTCATAATGATAATGAACTTCATCAATCTGCACCCCTCCCTCCAGTAGCTCCTGTACTTTGTAGCAGTGGTAATAAGTTAGGCAGCAGTAGTTGAAAGCTGGTGTACATTATTTTGAAACAGAGAGACATATACAAGCTTTTCCAACTCATCCCTCGCTCTCCCAAACTCTTTGGCAACATCAGTAGTTTTCACAAGCATAGCTTTTTCACACTACCACAACTTTAGAACAGTTTACTCAGAGACAACCTGTAGCAGGTCTGATTGTGTCAGTACTTTTTGAAGAGAAACAGAATAACTAATTATGTAGAACACCCCAGCTTGAAGTAATAGAACTAACAGTACAGTACAATTTGGGTTTGAGATGTGTGCTCATTAGACTCAATTAGCCATCATTTCCTGCGTATACACTCTTTATGATCCAGATGAGGGCATTGTTATCAGCGACTAATGCTAATGTTTTCTTGGAGCCCAGCCAGGGGTCAGACAGAGGTGCTCCCCTGTCTGTCATCACCCCTCCCCTCCCCCTTGCAGCCCCCACACTTTGCTCTAATTGGCTGGATCAATTTGGAGGGAAACCTAACAAGGAGCAGGATCCCTCCAAAAATGACAATAGGTATAGTGTTTTACATATGTCCACAGGAAAGACAGATGTTGCGGCCCTCGACCACATCCACATCTCAATGCCTTGATTTCACTACAATGGGTCGCAACACAAAAGACGATATTTTGGCGGTCAAGCAGCGCCAAAAGTTTGTGAAGTCATTTGGAGTGGTCATTGTTATTTAAACAGATATGGAAAAAAGAAAACAACATAAGGCGCAAATTTGAACTTTATTTACAAATTTTGTTTTGTTTTCAATACTTGTGCGGTGTGTAACTGTCAATTACACATTTCAGTACACCTAGAAAGTTAAATCCATAATGTATCATCGTAATACAGATAATCTAAATCTAAATGACCAAACTCCATTTTGAAAAAAATGTAAACAGTGCAGTATAAGTTACAGCACTATAATATTTAAGTTAGTCTGCCAAGTTCTGTTTACTGTGTGAAAAGTGTTGTTGCAAAGCTATAGAGTTGATTTAAAATAGCATAATGAAATAGATGTTTTAATCCTATTTACCTTGATAAAGAAATGCATCCTTGATGAGAAATGTGGGGGCAGTGAGATGCTATCGCCTACACCAGCAAACAATAAAAGTCAGTTTCCCTCCAAAAGCATGAAAAGAGCCTCACCACACACAGTCAGCTACTGTTGGATTTTAGGACCTGCTTGAACAATTTTCAAACAGCTTCCAAATGCAATCAGAATCAAATAAGCATAAAATATAAACTAAAAATGCATGCATAAAATAAGGTGGAATATATACAGCCTGGGTAGAACAATGTAAATAGATTTTTGTTTTGATTGTGTTTTTTTTGGCGATTCTATGTTTAATTTGTTTATTAAATAAGCCGAGTAAGTAGTGTGAGGAGAAAACGCTGGCAAATGCCTTTCAAATCAGCCTCTGAATGATTTATGGTTTAGAAAAAGAACAAACGAAAGCTAAGCCAAGTTAACCAACATTAAACCAAAATGATTTTCAGGTGTTTATCACAATGAGATGTGAGAATTAGCTTATATCATGTACAAAAGGTTCACATGCTTAAACTTATATCTTAATCAGATTGTTTAAATGGTCAGCCTGAGTAAACGTGGGTGTACAGGGCTTTATAGTCAAATATATTTCACACAAACATCATCAGGGAAACGTTTTAATGAGATAAGAAGGTTAAAAGTAAATCAGATGAACAGAAATGGCAGATCCAGAGTGCGATTTATGCTTCTAAACTGGTGAAAACCAAACACGGGTCACAAAACAGTGGCTAATGTTTATGGACGTACGATTATTAACAGATTAATTAATGCCAAGGACAAACCAGTTAGCAAACACTAAAATATTAAAATAAAGAAATATGCAAGAAAAAATCCAGTTTGTTCTCCAAAAAGTTATGACGCATGATGGACATTACAACAGACAGCCTTGTTATTAATGTCTTCTCCTATTTCCTTTGTAACCAAACACCAATACGCTTCCACACTCAGCACACGAGCGACAAAAAGAAATGCTCCAATGTTACAAAATAAAAAATGGTTCACTCTTTCTCTTGCTGCCTGACTGCACTTGAACAGCACCTCCTCCTTCTCCTCATCCAAAAGCCCGCTCAGCGCATTCAGCCTGGTCAGAGCAGGTCAGCCTGGACTCAACAGAATATAATTAGCCCTCCACACCATCCACACACACATACACAGGTCTCTGGAGAATTTAAAGTTTAAACCTCCTTTTCTACAATGGCGGCACAAGACAATAGACACATGCCGATACTCTGACCCTGTGGCTATCTGCTGTAGACACACAGACTCACACTGTTTCATGCCCCTCCCCTCTGTGTTCAGTGAGCGGGAACATCACACGGAGTCACATTTCACTCCAAAGGAAAAAAAAAAAAAAATATACGTACAGCAACAGGTGAAAATCTCAGCTAAGGTCCATAAATCTGCAGATCAAGTTTAGGATATGAAGTTAATACTTGTGGTACGCCTCCAAAAGCTGGACCTTGTGAAGTTTGTAACTAAAGACCAGGCAGGCTTAACTCGGGCTTTTTAATGATTTTATGATGGAGAGCAAATCATTTTGTAAAGATGCGTCAAAAAGCACTGCTAGCACGTAATATGGATTGTGTGTGTGGGCAATTAAAGACGTCATTTCTAAGTTTATGAAGTGTAGGACTAATCATTGTCCAGTTTTAGCAAGACTACTTTGAAAATGTATTTAGTTACAAAATAATTAATACCTGTGCTACAAGATCAAATTGACAGTCAGTGTAAAATACAGTAATAGAACTGAAACAGCTTCAAGTTTGTGTCACTGTTCTGTATTTACTTATCACTGATTACAGAAAAAAATAATTGAGCATACACCAGAGAAGTGTTTTTCATTTAATCTTGATTTATTTTGGTTCAAATTAAATTAATTTGAATAGCACCAAATAGGTCTCGGAAATATTATGAAAAAAAATCGAATTGTGAGCTAATCTCTGTGACAATCTGATTTGTTGATGATATAGTTATTTTCTATTTCCCTATACTTGATGCTTCTGTCTGTACAAAATCAGAATCAGAATCAGAAAGAATTTTATTGCCATTGTCAGTGAACAAACAGAATTCACAGACTAGGAACTTGCTGCGGTGCTAATGTGTAACATAAAAACTCTCCTCAGAGTTACTAAGTCCACTACTTTATAGCATTTGGTCTTACAACCTCTCATGAAGTTTGAAGATTGCCATTTTTGGTCTGCACTTTTCAGTCATAAAAAGGTGAAAATGTATAACTTTTTAAGTTCGATTTATGAAAACATCTATTTATAACTGAAACATGATTTTTTTTTAATATTTAAAAGTCATTTTGCAAAGTTACAAACTAAATAAAAAAGATATCAAAAACACTTGTTGCCGAAACATACAATATTCTAACAACTAATCGATTTAATTTCTAAGGATGGTTTGCTTGTTTCTCTCTAAAAATGTGGCAACACTTGAACAACTGTAACTAGCCGTCAGCGAAGTAGGAACTTTTTGTAAAAAAGAAAAAAAAGTAAAAAAAAAAAAAAGAGATTTTATTTACTTTAAAGGCAATAAGAAAAAAAACAGTGTACAAGAATCGTGGTAAAATCGAAAGCGTGATCTGACTCCAAGAAAATCATAATATATTTGCCATAGCACCAAATGAAAGTGTTAATTCTAGTGTGTGTGTTTTTAGTACCAATAAATACTTCATAGCATGCAGAGAAAAAGCAAAAAACTTAAAGACTTTAGCCAAAATACACTGCAAGAAAATCAAAAGTGTATTGACCAACTTAGAAATAACTGTTCTTTGACCATCCAACTGAAAAAAACAATTCTTTTAACGCTCCTCTCTAAGGATGATAACAAAACCAAGTACTTAGAGATAAACCTTCAAATCAGAACATTTTTTACTTAGTTTGGTACAAAGACAGGATTCTAACAAGTCAAGCAGACATAACAAGGATGGAATTAACACAATTAGGCCAAGGAGAGACTAACACCACGACGTGATTAAAAGTGCTTTATCCTTGATCTAAAAGGCTCACATTTTGCCCTTTGGATGACAATTAAACTGCATGAAAGAGGTCCCCGAGCGGCTATAATTGCACATCCCAATCTGGATAATCTTTTATCTCGCACCGTTTGTCATCTGAGTCCTCTGACCTGCGGTTCATCTCTTTGCTCTCGATTCGGATCTTTAAAAACGCTCCCCCCTCCTGCACCTGCATCGGGCCGGACCCCTCCCTAGCTCTCATCAATGGAACCTGTCTTTTCATAACGTATACTTGTAGCAAAGGGGATTGTTCGAGGTGGAGCCTTGAGGGAACCGCCAAAATGCAGTGTTGCCATTAATTTCGTGCCGCCCCCACAGAGCTGACCCACGCCTTGCTCACTGCAGGGGTATCACATCACTCGCCCCTGGGGTTCCGAGCCGCGCTGCCCCGGACCTTCTCCAGACAACAGGTGGATCTGAAAGTATGCAACAGGTGGGGCACAGGGGGAAATGATGTTTTTCAGAGTACCGTTTCAATTTTAAAATGAAGTATAGTGTGAACAATGTGGGTTCTATTATTCAAGGTTATACATGATAAGTTTGTTCTGTCAATCATAAGTTTCAGTGAGATGTAGTGAGATCATTTTAAGTACACCAACAAACCCCACTACAGAGAAGAGTAACATGTAAGTTCATTGTAAATACATTCATTCAATCACTGGATAATAAGAATTTTTAACCTTTAACTGACATGACATAAGAGTGAAGAAACTATAATGGCTAATTATATGCTTTACAATATTGTTAGAATGAAGAATACAATTTTACTGAAACATATCTAATCCTCACAAAATCAGAAATGGCTAAATGATAGCAAACAAAAGAGTTTAAAAAAACAACAACTAAATGTTCAAATTGGAAGTATGTTTTATACAGAGTTTCTTTGTCTAATTCAAATTACAAAGTTACAGGTCCCACCAGTATACGTTTAAAGCTGTGGTACCTGATTATTTGTTGTAGATTCGTTTTTACTGAAAAGTATTTTAGATGCAGATCTTTGTAAAATAAATCATTCTGCTAAATTAGATCTGAATGGAAAAGCAAATAAATTCAGCACTCATCAGGAGCCAAAAGCAGCACTCTGACTGGCTGTGATTGAGTGGGCCACTCCAGTATCGTGCTGGTTGTAAAAAGATGTCATCAAAGCCACGAATGAATTCATGTAAATATTAAACAAGTGTTGAAGGATTTGGAAAAGCTCAGAAGTACTTGGATAGAAAATCAAATACTGCAACTTTAATGCTAAAAAAACAACAACATTATAGAATCAAACAGACAGACCATTTTAATCAAATTCTAATCATTTTGAACTATGAATAGATTGCAATAGTAATATGATTACTATCTTCATATTTATGCATCATTTTCAGATGTATTTTTCTATCTGCTTTTGAATGACTCATTCCTTTTTTCTGCAATGTTTACCTGAACTTAGAAGAGCATGCATGAGCATTAATGTGATGGCTCCAGACACACTTCTGTCTATGTATCTACAATGACAGATGAATAGAAAGTCCACACAAAATGATCATCCAAAGAAACTTCTAAATTTGATTCCAAGTATGTTTCTACATTTTACAATGAAATAAATCACTTTCTGTTGTGACTGCTTCTACCAAGAATTTAAGCACCAATAAATATTAATGTGGTTGCACATGCATAGCTTTTTCATTGATTTTGCAGCCAGGCCCAAAAGGTCAATCTGCAGAGGAAATGTGTGAATAAAAGACACACGAAACGCAGAGTGATTCCGCTCTCCTTCTGCAGTGGACTGTGTCGCAAACTGAACACAAGTGCATAAGAGTGAGACAGCAGATTCAAAAAGCCTGGCCCTCAATAAGACATTCACCACTGCACACAAATAAGTGACGCACACGGGTACAAGGGATTGTAGCCGTGGACTTGAGCTAATCAGGCTCTCTTCATGCACCGAGACAGGGGTCACATCTCAGGGCCACATGTTTGTGATGGAAATGTGGACGGCAGGCGTAGGAAAACAAAGCTCGAGACGACGTACTTTACACATGAGATAACACACACATTGAGATGAAAAATGACCACAAAAACGATTTTTCTCTGAAGGGTCCAAAATTATACAACGACGCAGGGGGCCTAGGTTTGATAGAAAAACAAGTGGAAATTATATGGAGATTTATACCAGAGCACAGATATCTGATAAATGTACAATTCAAAGTAGCTTCAGCCTTTGTTTAACGTCCGTAGCAAAAATAGTGTTTGAAATCAAAAATCGGCAAAGAGTTGTGCCATTTGTCTCTGTAAACAAAGAAATTTTATATATACGTATATCCCTAAATTCTTTCCTTCCTAGTTGCAACTTTCATTTAAACCAAAATGTATTTAACTTTATCATATTTACTTACTTTTTAGATCCTAAGTCTAAAAAGTAACTTCTTCTATTTCATCTCCTGTTTGGCTGAATTTCCTCTTGTAGCTTAGCAAAAGGAAATTCGGATTTTGAAATAAAAACATAGGAAACTTTTAAGATTTGTTTCCAAATGGACACATTGTCTTGTCAGAGGATGTGATTTCTAGTTGCATAATAGCCTTTCTGTATGTCTGTTAAGTTCAAGGTGCCAAAAGATTTTGCATTTGTTCAATATCTACTCCATAGGTTTGTTTCACTTTACTTAAAAAAATAACAAAATAACAATATATTTACAACTATAAGCTTTCGATAAGCTGATTTTTTTTGAAGAGCCCATTTCTAATTTTGTAGCCATGTCTACAGAAGAATCCCTCTCAGCAGGAATCCAAGACTTATCGATTTTTAGAAGCATGCAGAGAAATGACACAAAGATGAGATTTAATGGCCCTTCGATTGAGCGATTTTGAAAAGTTGCCCCCTGACCTCCAGCCCTGACCCTCCCATTCTCCAGGGTCCAGTGGCTGTCACTGGTCATTTGTCAAACCCGTTGCACTGATCTGATTATGTCCAATTTGGGATGTGCCGACTACACACTTCTGGGATCAGCCCAAGCTGCTTTCAGCAACTTTACATCACAACAAATAGTGGGATTGTTGCACAAAAAAGAAAACTTCTTTCTATTGAAACCAAAGGCACAAAACTAGACAAATGACAAACCTTCAGCTCTTTCAAGCGGCACAAGAAAGACGAGAAAAGACTTGAAAATCATAAAATAAAATGTTATATGATTGCAAATGATTTACACATACTTATTAGAATGCAATGATTTGCAAATGCCTCACAATTAATATTGAGTAAAATATTTTCCATTTACATGTTATTCAGTGTACACTTAGAATACAAAATAAATACTGCACAACCTTCCTCATGAAGGTTTGAAAATATGAATAATGTTGGTAATAAATCAAAACGGAAGGTCCTAAACAAGAGCAGTAAATAGCAGCATAGGTCACTCTCTCCTCTGCCTCAGGGTCATCATTCATGTCAGTGTTAGATAAGATGATTTGCAGTACGTCAGAAGTCAAAAAAACAAACAAAAAACAAACAAACTGTGACCTCCAGTCTATATCAGGAGGTTCACTAACACTTAGGTGACAGAGACCAAGAGAGATTGTAACAGTCTATAGATTTATTTGTAAAAATAAATCTATAGACTGTTATAAGGACACTGGAATCTGATTAACGAAGAATATTAAGTGGTCAGTCAGCAAGCACTCAAGCGGAACATGCTAATTTAAAAATTTAGTTTTTGAGTAGAGTTAAAAACCAAGCCAATCCATACTGACAGTTCAGACAGGTCTAAAAATGTCACATAAGAAAGGAAACCCAAATGTTGGTCTATTGCGAAAACACTCAATGGATATAGTTGATTTACACAGCAATGAGTGTGTTTATGCTCTCTTGTGCTAAGAGCTGAAGGCTAGACACTATGTTCACATATTTATTATCTGTTTGCTCTTGAAGAAACTAATAATAATATAAATGCTAAAATACATGACATTTCAAAGTGAGTAAAACAACACAATAATATACAGTTTCCTTGTTCCGGTTATTTTTCTATTTTATGTGCCTGTCACTCAAATGTCTATCTATGATCAAAGACTCCGACACAGTTAGCCAGAAAAGTTCTTTCTATTATCTTCAAATGCAACAATCTCAATGCACTTGTATCCATATCAAACAGGTCGCAAAATCCCCATATAAACTAAGTGTGTAATCACATTTACACAGACACACTTTTATCCACCATTAGGCTGGATCTCATTATGTCTGCCTGGGATGTTTTGGCCTGGCTTGAGTGAAGGATTTCGGGGAGGCTGGGGGTAGGGTGGGGCTCAGTGACCCTGGAGAGCATGACCTGAAGGGACCCTGGGGGAGTTCACCGGGGGGATGGGTCGT
The DNA here is from genome assembly GCA_038363315.1 of Mugilogobius chulae. NCBI lineage: Eukaryota > Metazoa > Chordata > Actinopteri > Gobiiformes > Gobiidae > Mugilogobius > Mugilogobius chulae. Next base: position 34,842,898 of record CM076401.1, on the reverse strand, counting down.
CGTCTCCGGGGAGTAAGAGTAAGTTGTAGTGCCCCTGCTGGCTGAGCTTACTTTTGGGTTGATCCTCATTGAATTTGTAAGGGAAAAGCACGCAGATTCGTCAACCAATGAGCTCCACCAGAATGTATGCTTTTCACTTGGTAATATCACAGCAATAGGTTGATTATAATGATAAAAACAATCGAGGTTACCTGATGTAGTCCCCTGTCAATCCCATATGTTAAAATATAATGCAAGCGAATCTTTTAAGCTTAATATTTAACAGGATTTTATTGCAGCTGTTGCAGCTCTAATTTGGCTTTCCCCTGGCGTCCCTGAAGTTTTGTTTCCCTCCAAAATGTCTTTGTAGAAAGCACACCCCCATCACTACTTGTATATGAGCAGCACTCCCCCACTACTGAAGAGGCAGCGAGTAATGTTAAGCCCACCAAGAGTGAAGGATTTTTGAACCAACACAGCATCTTCAAAATTAAACACTTGAGTTTGTTTGAATTTTGGGGTAAACATATACATGTATATTTAAGCCAACACCAGGAATGTGACACAGCGCACCTTTACTTACATCATAGCAATGCATTAACTGCTAATTCTCCTCCATGTTATCTGGCGTTATCCTTCACAGACACCAGAGATGTGTAATTCCACTCCACTTTTATGTTTCCAGCCTGATCAGAGCAGCAGAGGTGTGTATGTGCCCTTTGACCTGTGGGGATCTTTAGCCTTTCTCCAACACCTGAGGGTGAGCTTCAGGATGTCAGTCATTTAACTCCTCATCTGCAGTCTCCTTTTACTCTTACTCTTTAAATGTCTAAAGTTAGAAACTCTACTCTAGAATGTGTAACATCATCATGATAATCCATCATGATAATCTACAATTCTTCAATTTACAAGTTCCTTCATATTTTACAATACAAATATTGCTTAAATAATTGCTTGTAATTTTTTTCTGAGACAATGGATGGACAAGCATATTCTTTTAGTAAAACAAATCCAAGTTGGTGAATAAGTAAATGTGAACTAATGTTACGACGATCGACATAATAAACAAATGACAGGTTGATTTAATCTATCACAGTGAGGTGTGAGCTTTCAGAAGAAGAAGAAGCTTTAGCTAGGGCCTATCTCCAAGATTTGAGCACAATATATGATCAAATTCAAATGATGATTTAGGACCTAAACTGTTTTTGGTATAACTTTTTTGTAAATGCTGTAAAAAGAAAGTACAGTCATTATTCGAATAGGGAAAACTAGCTAGCATAAAATGCCTTCTCATTTGAAACATTAAACACTAATTATGTTGATTGCAATCATGTGTAATTATCTGCACAGCCATTTCTTTTCTTCTCGGTGTTTCATTGAGATCCACTTGAACAAACTGCAATAAGTCTATGAGCCTTTTCCTTTCTCAAAATGAGCAAGCTCCCACACAAAGGGCCACCACTGTGGATAAATACTGCTTTTGTTTCAGCCAGTTGAACTTAAGGCTTCCCTTAACGCAGCCGATAGTGTGTTCAGCCTTTCTGTCTTTTCAGATGCACTGGCGCCAACCGACAGAGACTACTGCCAAATGGGAAAACGACTACATAGGCAAAAAGAAAGAGCAGAATCAATCAGGAAGTGGCAGCCTTTGAGTCGTGCCAGAGAAACCAGGCAACTTCCTGGTCTGGTTGCCAGGGTGACAGGAGACTGAGCCAGCTGGTGCAGCGGGCAGCCGGTGGGTCTGCCAGGGGTGGCTTAGGATGACGGTTGGGACTAGTTTAAAAGAAAACACAAGCTACAACAAACAATAAATAAAAGTAAAAGTAAAATTAAATAATAATAATTATTATTAATATTATAATAATTATAATAATAATAACAATTTTTGTTCTGGAGGCCACTGCAAAATTGTTATTAAAATTGGTCCTATTGACTTGTTATTAGTATGCAGTTAATGGCCCTATCTCCAGGGGGTTTGGTGGGGCTGCTCTGAGGGATCAGGGGGACTCAGTGGCACAGATAGATAAACACAGCTGGGGAGCTGTGGTGCTTGTGCCTTGGCGGCTCCTCTCTGGGCCTGCCATAACACTGTTTGCTCAGGGGATGTATGTTAATCTGTAGCTCTGATCTCTTCACAGGCACCCGACAGGCTCGGATTTAAGTGCCTTGTATATGGTCACAACACTGCTAATTCTTCAGCGGATAAACGTAAATGACAAATGTTTTTAGGTTTAATATAAAAACTGACGGGTGTGCAGGGGTCATACATGAATCAGTCTGTGTGTGGCTACTCTCTGTGGGTGGCTCATGATAGAGCATTCACCAATAGACACAAATCTCCAAAAATTGCTGGTTCAATCCAAGGTACAAACACCACATAATGTGGGGTCTTTAAGCTTCAGGGGCAGTTGTGCATGTAGCTGACATATACTGTATGTGATTCTTGAGAATCGAGACAGACAAAACAGGGTTTTAAAAGTATTCTACATATTTGAGTTTCAAATCTTTATATAGTAAAGTCTGAGCTTTACAGAAAAGCAAAAGAACAAGATCTAAATACAATATTTTTTGTAAAAAAAACAAACAAAGAAACATTAAATTATTGTCAACTCTGTCAGACAAAATAAATCATGTAAACATTGATTTATTTCAATCCAACAAATGTTAAGTGTAAATGTTTGTAATAAGGGGTTTTAGTGTTGTGTCCGAATAAAGTGTGTCTCAGAGCATTCATTTTACATTTAATCATTTAAACATTTAAACACTAAATATTTTAATTTCAAAACAATCTTTTCTTTTTCATTGTTATAAAATACTTTTCTATGAAAAATCATACACACTTTCCTGTAGATTTCATTGGTCTTAATGACTTAAACACCATAAACTGAATTAAAATAGTGACGTTTTCTTTTCTTTTTTTTTAAATGACATGGTGTTCAACCCAATTCAGTGTTCTGACAGAGTTGACAAAGATGTGCCAAAACTGCTTAACACGGAAGAAACATGTAGTCATTCAGATAAAAACAGGTGCTTCATGTTTTACATTCGCTAAACTTCACAAGATTGATGACTGACTCACTTCAAACATACAAACTGACTATAAAAGAGAAATTTACACTGGGCCTTCTGTGTCACTGCTTCACATTTTTACCTCTTCTGCCTCTCAAGTCCTTTCAGTATTTTTCTTTTCTTCTTTACTATTTTTGTCTTGAGTTTATTCTGATAGCAGTTCTTTTAAATATTTTACGTGTATTTTAACATCTAGTGTTCAAACATAACTGAGCTAAAGCAGGCTCAACATATACTGTAAGTGACAAATGACAAAACTATTTCAGAAAATTAGAAACTGTAGTAATATATTTGCACAACAAACAAGGTATTTGTATGAAACAGAAATGTTTCATACAAATGTTGCATAGAATTTTTTATTTAACTTCTTGTAATGTAACTTACTGTACAAAAACATAGCCTACTGTTTAACAATTGTATTTACAGTTGAAAAGGGGGTAGGATTTACATAAGTTTTACTTCCACCTACTCCTTTTAGAAAAATAAATTTTATTTTGTACTTTCTTTTAATTTGCCTTCGAAAATGTTTTTGAAAAGAAGATTTCAATCAATCAATCAATAGAACCGCTTTCCAAAAAGACATTCTTTAAAGGCAAACTTTGTTTTTAGAGTGGAATTGTCAACTCCGACATATTTTATGTCTGACAGAGGTGAGAAAATGTAAGTTTCTCCAGAATAAAACAAAACAAAAATTAGTTGACACAAACCAACGTTACCTGCCCTAGGGCACCCTCTGCTGGTTCAGTTCACTTTCACTATAATTGATTTCACTAGGCTGAAAATTATGAACAATTTCATTTAGTCACACAGTTTGTGTCCGATATTTCAAATATTCATAATTTATTATGGTCTCTCAAGCACCAATATTACATCCATATTTGTTTCCATATTCGACAGTTGCCAACGCTTTTTGCACCGTGTCTTGTCGGCCTCCGTAGCTGGTGCGTAAGCACTTGACGTCAGTACAACAACAACCTGTTATGACTGCTCGAGTGAAGGAATATACCGTTAATTGATCAAGACTTGCTTTACAATTTACAACGCGACTTCCCAACCTTTACATGTGAAAATCTCTTACAAAGGTGACCTTAAACGACCAACGCTTACATTACTCCAACATTTAAGCCACTATTTGCATTTTAGCGAAAACGGAGAAAACCAAGCTAACCTAGCCTTAGCATAATTTTAAAGGTGTAACAGCGACATCGAGCAAAGTGAAATCTCGATTTTCTCAACAGTCCTCTGACATGTCATCAGCCTTCAAGATCTACTCTTTGGGCTCTCTAAGCGGGTGTAGTTAAATTAGTTTGCCGCTGTCTACGGTACAATGTGGTCAATTTGTATGCTAGTTTAGCAATAGAGCTAACTTACGATCAGCAGTCTGTATAGCCTCATCTCTCATTGAGCGACGTTGACAAGTCGGTAGCTGTGCTTCTGAAACATATGTATTGATCAAAAATACTTTTCACGGATGCATTTTATGCGTGCTGTGCTAATGGCTCTCTTGTGATTATGTGGGATCATTGACCAATTTAATTTCACTTTATCAAAGTGCAGTCTATTCTATTGTTATTTATTTTTTCTCAAACGCAAACACTGTCACGTCATTTGGAGTTATCTTTTTAATATTTGTGAAATATTTGTTATAAGACGTCCCTAAAGAACATCTGCTGTTAAGACGCGCATTGCAGGTGCATTGCAGTGATAAGGCATAAAGTAAGACATGACTTCATTCATACTGCTTGTGTCCCGCAGCTACACATCCTGGAGAGACACGGCATTCAGAAACGTCTGTTAGCAAGCCGAAGAGACGGGGAACAGGATAGGGAAGCAGGGCGAAACGGGCCCCGCGGAGCCGGTGGAGAAGATGGCCGGCAGCCCGGAAAAGAGTTCAACCGCGCAGGAGCTGAAAGAGCAGGGGAACCGACTATTTCTCTGCCGCAAGTACCAGGAGGCTGCAACATGCTACAGCAAAGCGATAGTAAGTGTGTCAACACGATCAAAATGGCTTTGATTTTTTGATGTGTCTGAATTAATGTATTTCTACTGTGTTTCTCTTACCAGAATCGAAATCCCTCTGTGGCAGTATACTACACCAACAGAGCGCTTTGCCACGTGAAACTGCAGCAATATGACAAAGCCCTGGCAGACTGTAAGCATGCTCTGGAGCTGGACACTCAGTCAGTCAAGGCACACTTTTTCCTGGGTCAATGTCACTTGGAGCTGGAAAACTATGATGAGGCCATTGGAAACCTGCAAAAAGGTCAGAATAAAAATATTAAGTTCTGTGCATCATATGAATCCAATTCAACATGACATGTATACTATTTTGTTCTTGTTGCCTAGCTTACAACCTGGCTAAAGAACAAAGGCTGAATTTTGGAGATGATATTCCAAGTGCTCTCCGCATTGCCAAAAAGAAACGCTGGAACAGCATTGAAGAGAAGAGAATTAATCAGGAGAATGAGTTGCATGCCTATCTGACTAAACTAATTTTAGCTGAGAAGGAAAGGTGTGCTTCGTGTCATCTCAGACTATTGACACTGACTCAATAAGACCACGTAATTGAACATTTTTTGATGCTCCCTTCACAGAGAAATGGATGAATTCAAGAAAAACCAGGATGATAATCAAAATGGAAGTGATCCAACTAAAATAGCCACAAAGCATGTAGGTCCTGTGTTTAGAGTGAAAACAATAATCAATTAGTTTGTAATTTCTCACTCTAGTTTTTTTTTTTTTAGGACAAGTACCTTTTGGACATGGATGAACTCTTCTCTCAAGTAGATGACAAAAGAAAAGTAATTATAATCCACCTGACTCACTCTAGTTCATTACTTTATAAAGGAAGCTCCTATTTCATTGCTTTACTGGTTACATTTCTGAATGGCAAATGGAGCTGACCAGTGTGTTAAAAGCTTCATTATTGCTTAGATAAAATGTTTCTTTCTGCTGCAGAAACGTGAGATTCCAGATTACTTGTGTGGCAAAATCAGTTTTGAGTTGATGAGGGAGCCCTGTATCACACCCAGTGGAATCACCTATGATCGTAAGGACATTGAAGAACACTTGCAGGTTAGTCCCACATTATTACTAAGTCTTTAAAAATAAATGTTGCTGGTAATGTCACTGTATCAGATATTATGTGACGCACAACTGGCTTGATTTAGTTGCATTTTAATTCAACTGTTTAGTAAAATCTGATATCTAAACTTTTGCATCTGTACAGCGAGTGGGCCATTTCGACCCTGTCACCAGAAGTCCACTCACCCAGGATCAGCTCATCCCTAACCTGGCCATGAAGGAAGTGATTGATGCCTTTATCCAGGAGAATGGCTGGGTGGAAGACTACTGAAAGTCTTCACCTCAAGCCTTTGAAATGAGCCTGGACAAACCAAGACTATAGATAACTGATCACTCTGACAAGATAATACATTTAACATACACAATCAAGAGAAGCCACACTTTGGATTGTCTTATAGAAGCGGTCTTCTCTCCACATTTGACCTTTGCTGTTACCAGCTGGTTGTCAATGCCTCGCTGTTCTCTTCTGAATTGTTCTTAGCCCTATCTTAAGGGCCCTCTGACTCTTCTTATTTCCTAGTGCCACAATTCTTACCAAGACTTTGCACGACAGTGTTTCACAGATGCCCACAGTATGCACAGTGCACACAATGAAATCAGACCCAATGTAAAGAACTGTATTCAGATACGATGTGTATTTATCTTAAACCGTTTACAGCACACTGGTGGTATCAAAATTGCAAGTTTATTAATTGCCTTCAATTTATATGTCCATCAGCTGAAGTCACAAAGCTAATGCAATCAACCAGTTCCCTTCTCTGCCTCAAGATGGGGCTACAAAATTAAAGTTGCCAATTGTTTTCATAGACACCAGGCCATTTACTTGCAACATGTAAAAGATAAGTTAACACACTGAATGTATACAATTTTAAACCTATTTACCTAAAGTTATCAGTTGTTTTGTAATAAACAGGGCTTTAAAAGCCTGGGCAGAGATAAAAAAATTGCTGGATAGCCATTTAATGAGGATACATGGCAGGAAATATCTTCAAAAGCGGCTTTTCTATTAATGAAAGTGAGAAGGTTTGATGTCTAAATATTACCTGACAGTAAAAAAAACTCATGGGGCAGTTTCTTTGATTGTAAAGATGGTTATTTCTACTTATTTGTGTTGGCTATGTTTTGTTACTTCAGTAACTACTCTTTTTATGAAATACAAAGGTTTACAATTACCACATTGCTGAAGGAGTGTATATACTCCGTATCTCAGCACAGGCTCTGTGTGCTGTACTGCTTTTGTCATATATTGACTGATCTTACTTCAATTGTGTCTATGATAAATAAGGTTGTTGGTTCGCTGTAAGATTGAGGCAATGTATATAATTTGCTTGTGTATTGTGAAATTTAAAATCTTGACAAAATAGGGTTCCTTTTCTCTAGAGTGAGAAACTGTATTAAATGTAGATATGTCAATATTAAATTCCTTCTTCGGTTTTCAGTAGTCCCTATTAAACAGTGACATTTGTGTTGGTGTGATTTTGTTTATAATAAAGAATTATAGTTGATGGATTTAACAAAGAGTTCAATAGACCATGATATTATGAAAAAAGAAAATTGGAACAAATTTATTAAAAGCATATGCAAAATTTACTTTTTTTTTTTTAAATCCTGTTCTAATATTGCTTCGTCAGTGTAATACTGTATTTTTCACTCCGCTCTGTGCTTCAAAAAACAGTTCTGAATATCCTCGAGCTGTGATGTTATAAGTAGACTTCTGAGCTCTTCTGCACTGTTTGAGTCTATACATCATACAGACTTGTTTTGAGTTTTCTTGTTGAATTAGCATGAGGCAAGATCATTGTTTCTTCTTTTGCAGCCAGTAGATGGAGCTCTAACCAAATTTCTGATGTGGGAAACAAATATCATCATGGGAAATCACGTGTGCTTTATTACATTTTACTTGGTTCTACTGACTCAGGACTATTTATGAAGGATTGGGACAATGCAAATAATGCATCATATTTTTTCAACAAATGTTTTATGGATTGCAAAATTAGAAGAGTAAATGAGTCTAGCATGTCTATCACAAGTGCACAAAAGAGGAGGTCTGGTGTGCTCCCTTAGAACACAGAGTCTATTGTGAGTGTTTCAACTGAAGAGCTGACGTTTGGTGCCATGAGGGAAGAGCACTGGGCGCAATGAGAAGCAGAAACATCAACAACAACATGGTATGGATATGTTTTTTTAATTGAAATGTAACTTTAACTTTGCAGTTTGGAAAATAACCCCTTGTCATTTCAGAGTTACCTTGTTCTTCTGCTCTTTGCACTGGGTTTGTTTTTAACAGACAGTTCAGTTACACAAGGTAAGATACAGAACATAAATTTGTCATTTATGTTGCATTACTAATTCTAAGCTTTGTTCTTCATTCTGACAGTGGGTCTGAGTGACAAAGTGCTGATTTTCCCATATGAGACAGACTTCAGTTATGTGGCCCTGATACCTCAGAAGGAGTTGGCTCTTAGAGCCTTTACTCTATGCATGCGCGTGTCCACAGAGCTGCCAGAGGAGCGGCAGATTATCCTCTTTGCCTACCGCACTCCTAACTATGACGAGCTCAATGTTTGGAGGGAGAAAGATGGACGGGTTTCCTTTTACATGAGCGGTGATGGGGCCTTCTTTCACCTGCCTCCTCTGGGGACTTTCCGCACCAGCCTCTGCCTCACTTGGGAGTCTCGCACTGGCCTAGCAGCCTTCTGGTTTGAAGGTAAACGCAGCACATACCAAGTGTATAAACCAGGGCACACCATCCGACCTAAAGGCACCGTGCTACTGGGACAAGACCCTGACAAACACTTGGGGGTCTTGAGGCCCAGCAGAGCTATGTTGGCGAGCTCACTGATCTGAACATGTGGGACTATGTTCTGTCCAGAAGTATGATAAAGGCCTGGCACTACAGACACAAGATCCCAAAGGGAAACATCTTTGACTGGGCTTCCATCAGCTACGAGCTGAGTGGAAATGTGATGGTGGTAGACGACGACTGACAGGAGCCTGTTTCCCGAGCTTGGGGGATCATGCTCTGGAGAGACTCGGTATATTATGCTTTACTGCATTCATCAAACTCTACAGTTCCATAGGTTAAATGGTATATTTTTGTCGGTTCACAACAAAAACACATGTCATTTTGTCTGTGAGATATTTTTGTTTGCTTCAGGGCCTCAGAAAACGCTGCTCTGAATTTCCCAAATTTGGGAAATTCTCTACACTGTTTTCAAGCCTGTTTGAAGCATTAGCAAATCAGGCATTTTCCCTGTGCAGCCAGCAGATTAGGTTTCAAATCTTTCCCTGAGGTGAGAAACACACAATTGTCATGTGTACTTTATTATTTTTTTATTGGTAAGGAAGTATTATAAAGGACCAGAACAATGCAAATACACCATATTTGCTTTAACTTATCACAGATTAGACTAACAAGTTTTAACAATTGCGACTATATGGAACAAAGTGCAGAGCAGTAGACAAAAAGGGAAGATTTAATGTCCTCATCATGCAAAGTGCACACAGACAAGTGCGGCTGTGAGTACAGTTACGTTGTGTCTCAAATAGTTTTTAACAGAGTAACAAAAAAAGCCCCATTCACCATTACTAATTTTTGTTACTAAATGAAAGATGCATATCAAGTGTGCAATATGTCAATAGGTTATTAAACACATACTAGTTAAAGTCAAATACAGAGGACACATTTCCCAACGGGGACACTAAAATGTACCTTAACCTTAATTATTTAGAAAACTAAAATTTACTACATTTAAGTACATTTATTTTTTCCCCTCAGTATTTAGAAGTCATAAAAATGTTTGTAAATGTATTTAAACAAATTTGCCATTAACTGCTAAAGAAATGTATCAAAATGAAATGATGTAACAATGCTTTGAGGTCTGAAATCGCAAATTATGCAGTCTGAATTAAAAATACGTTTGTTATTGGAGTAAAGTGCTCTTCTTTGAACTGTGGCCCTTCCCTCTTTAACATAATCATTCCCCCATGACACATTTGGAAATAATTATTTAATTCATTTTCCCTCATTATTTAAGCATACATCAGTGTAATTGCACAAAGCCTCCACTGTTTTATGCATTTTGTCTGATGTTGAAGCAAAGTAAAATGCAAGATTTCTTGTAATGAGGGCAGGAGGCATAATGAGATGGATGTGTTACATGTTACTTGCAGAAACCAAGTCATATGGAACTACTACACTAATAAATGCCCCTGAGAATGAGCTGAGGGTCAAATGTTGTCCATCCAAGTGAAAGACAGCAGCCCGACTTCCTCCTCTTGTTGTGACCTCCTTGCACAAAACACACAGAAGTTTTTCCTTCACAGTGCATCCAGGCGCCTGCTCCCTTGAGGCTGAGAAACTGCGCATGTTTCTGAGTGAAAATCACCGTTGGCTCTCTCTGGCAGCAGTAGCTAAATGAGGAGAAGCGAAGGCAGGGCCGATGAGATCTGACTGCGGGTCAGCAGCCAAATGTTCCACCTTCTTGGATGTTCGAATGCATCAATCGCAATGCCCACTGACTGTGCGGTAACACCTTTGTGGACCATCTGCCCAGGCCGTGGCTTCTGAGCCCTCAAGTTCACAAACTGTTTTTTTACTCCTTGTGTTTCTTTCTTGTATACTGACAAATCTTCAAGATAAAAAGGTAAAGCAAGACTAAGAGTTTGTAAAAAAAAAAAAAAAAAAAAAATTGTAAATGTGCTTACTTTTTCATTGTGGTGTGATTGTATATAATGTATATAGATAGACATATAATCTTATTAACAGAGGTGTATGTTACTGATATTTATTATAGCATTATTAGAGTAATTATTATTACCAGTCTTTATTTCTACATAGGTTTCCATCACCAGATTTGATTCTTCACAGAAGATGCTCAGATCACTGCTCAGTCAGTGGAAAATTCTTCCCCTGTGCATTGCATGTATAATCCCAGAGCACAAACAGTTACGGGTTTGCTTGTCCCGCTTGCGGAAAAGGCCGGCAGTCTGCGGGCCTACCAGATCTGCATATTGGCCCATGGTGCTTGAAGGCGATGCGTCTGTCTGTGTATGTGTGGTGCGCGTGTGGTGCTGGTGAAATGTCTTCCACGCGAGAGGACATAGACAGCGAGAAGAGCCACGCGTGAGGCGGCTGGAGCGGACAGAAGGAGGGCCATTCTGGATTCCTTCGAGCAACTCCAAATAGATTTCCAGGCAAAACATATTTGCATACGCAAGACAGTGCTATGAGCGATCTGAGAGAGTCGTGTAAGGCATGTGTGCACTGAACAGATGGGTCATTTTTTAAGAGCTTTCTTGCAGAAATTTCAGTCTATTAATGTATGATCTCTATCCACAATTGTGTCTCTATCTCTATATAATGTATATCTCAATCTCTCTCTATATTTATATATAGATCTATGTGTGTGTGTATTTATTTTAGTGTCGAGTGATAAAAGTGTCATATATATATATATTAACCCTGTCACCGACCGTGTGGTGCAGTGGTAGTGTGGGCTCTGGTCCTTCCCTCTGGGCTGTATGAAAAATTCACCAGGTTGTCCCATTAGAGTCAGTCCAAATCAGGGCGAAAGCATTACAGGAGACCCATGCATGACACTTTTATCACTCGAGACTAAGCAGCACAAATGTTATGTTTAGTAAACAGCAAATCACAGCAGATGCACAGTGTCTAAGCGCACTAGGTTCAGGCCTGTTCACTGAAAGGTAAATGTCTTCACACAGAGAGACACACGGGGGTCACAAGTCTTAGCCAATAAAGGCAGATGGAGCGTAGCCTTTTCATGTTGCTTTTTCACACTGAGGGTGAGAGTCCTGACCTTTACTCAGTCCATGTGTGAGCTGCTGGAGTCGAGGTGAAACCTTCAGGCAGGACGAGCCACATCGTCTACTCCTGACAGAACTGTGCGACGCAGGGACAGGCTCGCTACAACAGACAAAAACACTACACTTACTGCATGTTGAAGCACCTAAAGTAACACTGAATTGTTTGTTTAAAACAATTCAGTGTTTGATTAAAACAATTCAATAAAAAATAAAGTGTTTTGTGTTTTTTTTGTTTTTTTTTTCTACTTTTATTCTAAATCCAATTGGCTAATTATACATAAACATGTTTTTACTTTTCTTCAGTGCATTTTAAAAAGCTTTACTCAACAGATTAAGTAATTTATAAAACATACTTTGTGTATAATATCCAAGTGTGACAGTGTGATTAACATACAGGGTGTACTGTATGATTTTTTACGCATTATCATGTATCTTTTTATGAGATTCTCTAGAATAGATTCAACAAATCAGTAAGAGACGAACTGATAACTGTCGAGAATTGAGAGACTAGAAGTGAATGTTTTCTCTTCTACCTACCCTGACCAGCTCCAAAAATCTAGTGCACGTGTGCGAAAGAGTGTTGTGAGCCTGGTGTGGTTGTGGTTTTTAGAGCTCGCCCCTGGGCTGCTGTGTGTGTGAACATATGAGCCCCGCCACAGCGAGTGGAGGGACTGCTGATTAAATATTACAGCCCTCTAAATGGATGGAGATTAGCCTCTGTGGGAATGTTAGGGCTTAATTCACCCCCCGGCCAAAAGTGCGCGTGTGGAGTGGTGAGGAGGGAGCAGAATGGAGGGAAGGGGATGTTTGACATGGGGCACAGTGTAAATGCAGTACATGGATTTCACAGTGGGTCAGCCAACGATGTCCTGTGGTTTTACAGCATCAGTGTTGGAGCTAATACTGTTTTAGGCCAAGCAACTTCATAAAGGTGTTAAAAACATCTCCTAATTATTACATTATTATTACTATTATTATTTGTCTGTTAAATCAGCCCTTTAACCGAAATGCACATTACTTCAATTCACTATTATAAGGAATCAGGTAAAAAACAACTACATGTGACATTAGTACTTTGGGTCTACCATTTCCAGTTTTTTCTTCAACACTTTTCTGTTGACATGTCTGTAAACACCTTTTACTAATACTACAACGAAGAAAAAAAAAATTTCCTTTTATAGATATACTGTATACATATATATATACAGTATATATACAGTATATATACAGTATATATATATATATATATATATATATATATATATAATATATATATATATATTTTTTTTTTTAGGGGTGTCAAATTAGTGCATTAATTGAGATTAATTGATTACAGACATATAAATTTTTTTAATCGCATTAATCTATTTTGAAATCTTTAACTTCAAAAGACTTCCTAAAGTCTTCATTTTCTGAAATATAGTAATATTTCCCATCTGCAACAATAATGTAACTAATTAGGTATGTATGTATATATATATATATATATTATATATATATAAAAAAAAAAAAAAAAAAAAAAAAAAATATATATATTTTTTTTTTTTTTTTTTTTTTTTTTTTTTTTTTTTTTTTTTTTTTTTTTTTATATATATATATATATATATATATATATTTATATTTATATGGCACCACCAAAAGAAAACAAGTAAACATCTTTTGCAGACATTTTTTTGTAGTAGAACATGTTTGAACTAGGTTTAGATCCAATGACTTCAAAGTCCAAGTCTAAAACTGTTCTGGTGACACTAAACAGTGAAATATAACAGTGAAATATAAATATAGCATAACTATATGCTATGTAAAATATTTCATTCAGCTGACAGCCTCAAGTGGTAATTTTTAATGACCATTTGATTTCTATGTTCCGCTATGCCATGTCAGCTCAAGATGTAAATAATTGATGGAATGGTTTTGTCGTTCACCGCATTGAATGCTTTTAAGAGAAAGTGAGTGTTTTGAGGTCTTTGCATGAAAAGCCTACGCTTTATTATTTATAAACACAACTTTTATGGAGCAAAGGCCTGTCTTTAATCACCTCAGCACCTTATCGGCACACTTCTGGAGAAACTTGACTAGCAGATGTTTTGTCAGAGTCAGAGCATCAGATGTAGCACTGCAAGGTCTTTATTCTCTTCATTTTCCTCTTGTAATGAACAAACATTCATCAAACACACTGCACATATGTGTGGAGCATCCACAGACAATAAGCGGCTCACATGCACACACACAGACACACGCGCACCCAGTGCCACTGGGCAGGGACTAGCCTGAAAGATTGAAAGCAATTAAAACTATCATCTGCAGTGGCTCTGGGCAGGCCTGTGGCTGCGAGGGGGAGCTGCCAGAGTGCATCAGGCTCTCAGTCTCAGCAACGCACCACGACATGAGAGAGAGGCCCTCTCTCCACGCACACACCAAACACTGTAGCTATGGCACTATGTACTTTGCCAAACAACCACCACAGCACTAGACCTTTAACCTCTCAAGAGCAGTCTCATTTTGTTCATAACAGGAAGCCAAACCAGACAAGTTTATTTCCGGAGAATTTGTGCTGGATAGAGTTTAGCTGTGTAACACTTCATAATGGCCTGCCCTTAAGCAGCAGCCACCTATAGCTCTCCAGAGGTAAAGTCAGGAAGAAGATGAAATGTTTTTTTTCACTAAGCAATGATACAAGAAGATTGCGCAAGATGCCTTCAGTGTCGAGACAAATGCTTATTTTGTATGTATATGTAAGGCCTAAAGTGAGTGCAGAGCCTTGGGTGCAGGTGCTGTTAAAAAAAAAGAAGGTAGGTATTGCTGGGTAAATACTTCAGTGGTTTGGGATGTTCTAGAGGCGCGTGCACTGACACACTGAGCGCTCATCAGTCTGATCTCATTAGGAGAAGAAGTGTTGTAACTCGGAGCTGTTTGGCCAAACTTGGAGCAGTTTACCTGTGTTCAGATCCTTGGGAATGGTGCCTGTCTGGCTCTGTCTGGACTGGCCCTTAATAAGTCTCCTCAGGACAACCACACCACCATTATCAAATGGAGCTACTGTTTCAGCCTCCTGCTCCTCTCTCTCTGCCCGCTCTCTCCGATCAGCTCCCAACCTGTCACTCTCACTTAGTGTCTACATTAGCACCGGTGCTTGCCTCATCCTGGTTCTCTTCAGCACTCCTCGGCTCTACCTCCCCGTGGTGCGTTTGAATACATATCTCCGATATTCAGCCCCTACTTAATTTGACAGGCCCCTGTTTTGTCAGTCTGACAGGCCTATAGCAAGACACTAATAGGCCACAGAGACCACCAGCAAAGCACCAGCCAAGGAGCGCCCTGCGGTGCCAGTCCCCATCAGCCTCTGCGTCTCTTGGGGCCATAAACGCAGCCGAGAGGGGTAGAGGGTCAGAAGTGCGCTGGACGGACAGTAGTGCTGTCACACCAGTCCACAGCAGGCTGGACCAAGCCTCAGTACTGACAACCATCACTGCTTACACACACCCCCGTCCCACCAGAAGTGCGCACACACAAAAGAGGGTAAAAAGAGCAGCCATCAGGGGCATTAGGGGATGTAATGACTGTGCCTGCCACTACCCACTTCACCACAGTCATCACAAAGATGACAACAGGCAGGAAAATAACCCCACTGTTTGTTTTTCTGATAAATCAACAGCAGAGCAGTGGGCAGAGGTGTGTGGGGGCTGGTTTAGCCTTCAGGACTGCTGCTGTCTAGAGGATCAAAACCTGTTTGCTTTTGATAGTGTTTAATTGGTGACTATTGGTGCTTGTAAGTCAAGCCTTCCTAAATTTGGAGAATTGGTCTTTTGTCTGCCTCAAAGCAGTTGACCGCAGAGAGGGTCAAGTTAGCACACTTGTGTGTGAGTGCACAAACCACCTACAGTATTAACAGCCACAGCTGCAAATATGGGACAGGAAATCACTATCTGCAATGCAAACAGTGTCACAAGTGCGACAATAGATTTATACCAGGAGATTTCTGTGTTCTGTGTTTTACTGTGAGCTGATTATTTTTGATGTGTAAAAGCGCTGTGACTTTGAAGTAAAGATCTTGGTGCTGGTACCAGGACCAAAGACAGGGAGTCTGATCAGGGGGACTCCTGGGGTCTCTTCCTCTTGGTGAATTATTAAGGTTTACTAATACTTCATAAACCCCCTCTTTGTCCTGTCCATTACCAGCCTGTCAAATCATCTCGTAGTAGCTGCACTGACTCACTTGCTTCATCTAAATGACAGAAGTTAAACTGTGTTCCAGAGGAGATGGGGGATGGAGGAGGGGGACAGAGCAAGTAGGCCCCAGGGCTTTTCGATCAGAGGATGCTGACTTCAGTCTCTGTACTTATGACTGCTACTTTGTATTTTATATTTATCTAAATAACAAACAACGGATTTGAAGCTACACAAGAGTCGTTATGGTGTCTTGTTTTTTCCCTTTTTTCGTCTTGACCAAGTCCCATGCATGTACACCACCAGCTCGCCCAGTCCCTCTCCCTCTCCCCCTCCTCCTAAATACTCAACCTTGCCTGAGTGCGTGCCTGGCGGACTCTCTCTGCGGTCTCGACAGCCGAGCTGGTCATTGCCCCAAGCACTGAGGAGCTGTCGCCTCTTGTTAGTGTCGCCGTGACGACCCCAAGTCCTGCCTGCTCCTTGATTAGAGAGAGGTGAAGAGGAGTGTGTCTATGTTACTGTATATGAGTGGCAGGAGGCCTGCAGAGATGCTTTAAAGATCACAGATTTGGTCAATTGGCTTCTTAGCTCATGAGTAACCCATCTCATTCACTACGTATTGCATCAGTCAAACACTAAACTTTTCTTAATCAAATACAAATTTCAAATGACTACATAAATGTCTTACATTAATATGCTCCATGCACCATTTTATTGTTATGATATTGTTATCATTATCAAGTAAGCATCACTGGCACAAAGACCCCTCCTGGCAGGCACACAATAAAGCTATTTGAATTTGAAATGTGCAATTAATCTAAGTTAAATTAAAGTTATGGTTAATGCTCTAAATGATTACAAACATTGTATCATCACATAATTAAGATGAATAACATGAACTACTAAGTTTATTCTGTGAAATTGCATGTTTCTTTAAGTGTAAAAACTGTTCAGAAACAATGCTTTTCTGTTAGCTAGGTTTTGGTAAGATACTGTAGTTTATCTGCTGTCATTTGGTAAATCCACTCTGATTTCTTTAAGGCACCACGCGGCTCAGCTTTCTCTCAAGAAATAGTTTTTCCATAACCTCATAAATAAACGTAAATGAGGCTATAAATTAGCTGCTAGCTATAACATGTAAAGGTACAACAATGGTATGTGTTTGATGCCACTAAAAGTTCAAAGATCATTTAGTACATAATATGTTTGCATTTTGCCTTGTCCGATCACGTGCCATGATTATTGAATCATTTTTGTTTCAAGGTTGAGCTAATTCATTCACTTCTATTTTTTGTCTCTACTTTCTGTTTTCTTTCTGTTTACTTTATTATTTTTTTTTCAACATTTCAATCACCTGCAAGGATTCTGACTTGATACTACCAAAACTACTAAATCACACTTGAAGAACTACTGCTAAAGTAATTGGTGGTGACTGACCTTGTCTGCTGAAGGATGGCCAGGTCAGTGAGTCAGTAGCCCCTGAGGGAGCCATAAACACACTGTCTGATTTCACTTGTACATATATGCCCTGCCCACGGCACAGCTGTCCATCTCTGGACAATTTCTCTGCCCAAAGGGTGGACTGACTGGACCTTGTGCACACACTGACCATCTGCCTGTCTTTCACCGAGTATCACTCAACAAAATTATGAGCAACCACTGATAAAACTTTCCTCTTTTTGGCAAAAATAAATAAAAAGTAATAACCATAACATATCATCATCATCATCATCATCATCATCATCATCATCATCATCATCTTCATCATCATAATCATCATCATCATCATCATCATCATCATCATCATCATCATCATCATCATCATCATCATCTTCATCATCATCTTCATAATGTAATTAATCTAATTTAATACAAAAGTGCCTGAAATGAGCAATGCTCCAATGTAGTCTAAGACTCACTGGAAAAACTAATCCAAAGCTAGCCTACAACTCAAACAATGTTTTACATACTATCTCTTCTGACTCACTCTAAAGAATTTTGCTAGCCTCTGATACTACAGTGCAACCGTCAGGAAAAAATGGTGAGACAGACAGTCCCTGAGAGAGACGGACAGCAAGTGAGAGAGTAACAAGACTCGCCCCCTAGCTATAGCTTCCTGACTTGTTTATTTGCTAACTGGGTGGGAGGGACGGTGTGGGCTGGGGCGGAGGGTGAACATATGGTTTGCTAAAACATGGACTTGTAGTTGGGGAGACCTAGCCACCCTAAGGGATGGAGCTGACGGCTTTGGTCGCTGTCTACCTCAATTCCTCCCGCTTGGACAACCAGAGCTTCAACAGCTTTCTCCAGTAGTTTTCAGCACGATGTGGCACCACCTTCATTGATGTCTATATCTTTAAAGCACCTTCATCAAAATTACTTTAAGTGGTGTGAGGCCAAATAAGGTAGCAGCTGAAGACAGAAATGGGCAGCATGCAACTTTCAACATTGCTCAATATATTTCAAATGAACTCAGATACAATAGTGACAAAATATATGGCACATACCTCTGTTCTCTGGTGTGGGTTAAAAGTCCTTCTAGGGACAAGTGCTGCAAATGAGCTTTGTATCTTCAGAAATATGATGCACTAGTGTGCTAGCCTACAGATAGTGATTGTTTTGTGTGTGTGTTTGTCTCTATTCAAAAAACCCAAACAAATAAGTGCAGTCTGGAATTCTCTCTATATAGGTTTAATGTTCGTGGTCATAGGTTTTTCCAAGTGGCTTCTGTGTAATAAAGGATAATGAAGAAACTGCTGCAGCTTTCCACAACATATCAGTGTAGCACAAGAGATAGACAGATGAAGCCAGTTGGGCCCTGGAGGGCAGTGTGTATAAGGACACAGTCGCTCTGGGATCAGGGCACTAATATGCACACATGGACTGGATTGATGAAAAGCATATGCATGCACTGCACACTCTCCCTGTGGGTGAGTGAGTTAATATGCACAGACTTAGACAAATTTGGTGACTACAATTGTTTAGAGACTCACACGTGCATGCGCTTGTGCACAGAAGCACCCTGAAGGTCAGCACAGTGATGGACAGGAGTCTTGATCCTCTCTGACAGAATCGGCTGCTTCCTTTCAATTCCACTTCCTCTTCCCCCATCAGGTGACACCCACAGGTGCCTCAGCAGCAGTGACCCCACCTCCTGCGGCGGCGTTGGGGGGCAGCTGTGGAAACAAGAGATTTAGAGACTGAGACGATGAGTGAGAGCCATCAGACGAGGCACCAGCTGCATCTTGTCACTGACCCATAGCACACTTCTCTGTACACCATACACACCAACACTTGTGTATGATAAACAGTGAGTGATAGGCATCAGCTGGGGCTTATTCCAAATGAATACCTCCGTCACAAGCTCCAGTGCCGCACATCCATATCTGATGTTTTCCTACAAACCAAGGCCCAGTGAAGGGCAAACAAGTCTGCAGAGAAGGCTCTTAAAAGTCATAATTCCAGTCAGAAGTGAACTTTGACATCTGCCCTTTTCAGACACCCAACCAACTCACTTTGGAGGCAGCATTTTCACTTTGGAACGTGTCCAGCACCCATCTACCCTTTATCTGTGTAATTGTGAGCGCTCATTTAAGTGTAAAGCTCAAAATGTCTCATTGAGTGCTTCCAGCACTTATGCTTATATAGATGCCACTCAAGTGTGAACAGAAGAAATACATGTTTTTAGTATTGTCTATAGTGTAAAGTGCATCATTGTGAATTTGATGAGCCTCAAATATGCAATAATTTAAAAACTGTGAGTGCAATGCACCTTTTGCACCATGGAACCCAGAACGGGAGCAGAAATAGTTACATGTATTAGTTACAATTGTATTAAACTCTTTAGGAAATTTGATGTACACCTAGAAATGCAACCTTTAATTTAAAAATATACCGAAAAAAGTAAAAATTAGTACATAAATGTAAAAGTTTCCAAATTCACTTTTGGAGAAATTTAAAGGAATGGGGTTGTTTTGTAGCCCAAGAGTGTTTGTAAAGCTTGCAATGGCTCCAGGAGTTGTTCTCTTTGAAAATGAAGTGAAGGAGGGAAACAGCAGTGGTGAATAATTGATAGTGGCTGAGAGCGATATGAGTTTAGTTAATGTGCCCAGCAGCACAGGCTAAGAGTGGAGCTGTTAGCCATTCCACCTCAGGCCTAAAACTCAGAAGCAGACACTGAGGTTAAAGGTGGTTTAGTTGATTTTTGTGTAACTCTTCGAATCTTTCTTTTCTCAAAGTGGAGTCCATCTTTTAGGTGCATGTGTTAATTTGCATGGCGCCGAGTGTGCGTCTTTGCGTTTTCCTTGGGAGGCATGAGCACAGCTGGGTCTAGCTAGTAGCAGTGTTGTTGCAGCCCTCCGGTTCCTTTCTCTGAGTGGTAATAGAGTGCTCCTGTCAGCCTCCCCAGATGCTGCTCCATAAGGACCCTCACTAGTCTCTCCTCTCTTCACAAGACTTCTGTGTCTGGGCCAATGCCCTGACATTTTAATCTCCACTTTTGCCTCTGAAGGCAAACAAGGCAGTCAAAATAAAAATAAAATGTCATGGTAATTTTAGTTTGAGCTGATAAGTTTAATAAAAGCATGAAAACAAAGAGTCATCAGGCACTAAGATTAACTTTGGGCCTTTATAAGGAGTACATTGGTTTCAGATGACTTATTATTAGGTCAAACAGTCATTCTTTTGTCGACATGCTTGAATTTGATGTGAGCTTGAGTTGTGTTGCTTCATTTCTTCATTGATGCAGATAATCCAAGATACATACTTTTTGTGGTTCAAAGTGCCAGACTTTGCACTGTAGAATAGCACCTTTAAGTAGTTAAATCTCTATGAAGAAATAAAGCCTCACTTAGCACCAAACACTTGAGCAGATAGGCTACTGACAGTCTCCCAAGAGTCTCAATATTCTTATAGTCTCTCAGAATAACTGACATCATCTCCCATGTGACCGTAAGATGTGGGGAGTCTTCCTGCACTCTTCTCTCGGTGCAGTAGTGACTCCTGTCATTCCTCCTGATTTACCAGACATTCTCTTTTCCTCCTGTCACATTTGGTACAGATGGTTAGGCTCTATGGAGTGGCCTGTCAGTCTCCATTTGGCCTTCTCGGTGTGACAGCAGGCCTGATGGCTCGTGAAGGGCCCCCGACTTTCTCAGTACACGGCCACTGACATTTCTCAAAGGGGCTGGCAAGCTTCCCACCCAGCCAGAGGAGGGAGACCGAGAACCTAGAGTTGACCCACAGCCTGCCACAGGCACAAGGAGCACGGCTGGAAGGGATGAACGAATTAGGATGAAAATACAGATTTGGAGAGATGGTAAAAATAGGTACAAGAATAATCTCTTTATTTATAACATTTAAGTATGACAATTAAACTAACTAAACTTTGATAAAATATAAATGTTTTCTTCAACTGTAAACATAACACCTTGTTCTATCAAAATACCAACAGATGTCAGAGTTTGGTGGCACAAATTGTTGACAAATATAACTTGAAGCTGCGCTCAGTTAACATTTCAGCTTTCTTGAAACTGTGACTAAATGCTAATTTACTAAAAAAGCAAATGTAGCAGTGGAGCTTCTACAAGTCCTTCTGTAGGCTAGGTCCATTAATATCTTAAGCTCCTGATTGTGCGAGAAGACTCTTTACAAGCAAGCACATAATATTCTAAAGAGTTGCAAACCAGTTCAGGCTAGGGATGATGAAAACAAAAAATAAAACTAAATTTTAAATGTGGTTCTTAAGTAGTTTCAGTTACATCAACTATTTCTTTAGGAAGTCAGTACAGACCTGTGCTGTAAGTTGCTCCAGTGCACCCTGCTGAAGGTAGGGAGCACACACATTTGCCTGATTCCGGGGGGAGCAGAGGAGCAGGAGGGAGCAGGGGGGAGCTGCTGTATGTAGTGCCTCCGGGCACTGCTCCCAGTCAGTATATATCCAGCGCGCACTGAGCTGCGCTCCCATTTGAGCAGGACAGAGTCAGCGTGGCCTCAGCGCAAGCCGTCACAGCAGGACAGCCACACAGGATCCCAGCAACTTAGGTATGTTACATACATACTCAAATATAGTAGTTTCTTATGTTTATTTAGAAAAGTATTAATTTTTATGGAACTAAAATACTTTGTCCTAGAAAAAAGTACTTCAGTTGCCGTTATGGTAACATAATTAGTAAAACTATGTAATGCTAAATGCACCATTAAATGAAATTTAAGTTATTTAAACTTTTGACTTTTTTTAGTGCATATGTTTGCTTGTTTCTAACTCTTGTATTTAATGTAAAATATAACAACAACAATAATAATAATAATAATACTACTAATAATAATACTAATAATAATAATAATAATAATAATAATAATAATAAATAATAATAATAACAATAAAAAGAGCTTTTGCTTTTTATATTTATTTTAGTTTTGATTTTTCCTTTTTTAGAATTCGACCATCACAAGAACATCAAAAAGCAACTGGTTGAGGTAAAACTTATTTTTTTAATTTATGTATAGTTATACAGATTATGTCTTTGTTTTAATACACTTTGTAAAAGTAATTGCCTGCAAGTCTAGAACTTCAGATTTCAATATACACTGTCCAGCAGACTCAAACCTTTTAGAGCGAGCGTCTCTTTAACTGTGACAGTAGATGTTCAAGCGGTTATTGGCTTGTTTGATCATTACCCCTAAAAGCTCAAAACAAGACCGCAGGGTTGGGATATGGGGCAGCGAGGGGGGGCAGAGTGCTCACACACAGTCGCACATAGCAAAGCCCTGAGAGGAAAAATCTACTGTAAAAATGATTTTTATTGATTGACTCGTAGTTGCAGCTGTTAGGCCCCATTATGAGCTTAAAGCCTGGGTCACGGCCCTGGGGCAGACAAGTAAACCAATCAAACGGGCGACCACTAACGGGGCAATTCTGAAGGTCCAATTGGGAGCGCAAACGGAAAACGCCTGCCATCCGATGTTAGACTCACCAAGTCTTTCATCGTCAGCTTTCATGTGCTGGCATCAACCAAGACTTGTACTGTCCTGCAACCAAACGAGTCACCAGTCACTAGTTTGTGCTTCAGGGAAACTCTCAATAAAATGAATAAATAATCCCAGATCACACCACTTTATTATATAGTGAAAGATAAGTCTAAAACTTTTTACTTGTTTAAATGTTATGTTACTTGTTTTTAATGTTTGATTTTATTCAAACATTACTTCACAGCTCATTCAACAGCTACGCTTTAAGTAAGAAAATGTTTTTTGAAAAGATTTTTTTTGAAAAGTATTTGTAACTTCCTCATAGGAAAAAAACTTTTTTTAAATGAAAGACACTACATAAATCTAATGATTCATTAATTCATAATATAGCAGTATACAAATTATATTTAAAAAAATCATCAGCTTTGTCAAATCACATGTTCTCAAAATGTTTTCTGCTGCTGACTTATAACATTATTATTATAAAATCAACCCACACGCATTTAGTTCAATCAGTTGAACCTATGTACAGATCATGACCCAGATCTCAGTCCTGGCACTAATGACGCCCTTTAGGCATTACAGCGTCCTCTCATTAGTAAAATACAATAAGCCCCCAACTTTACATTTGCCTGTCCTACACACTCCAGTCTCTGGTCCAGGTGTAAAGTCAGTCTGTTTGATCCCACTGAACGGGCTCCACATCCACAATGTAAGTGCGGTAAGAAAGTAGAGGTAGCCTCCCTGCAACTGAGTCTATCATCTGTGGAATTCTGAATAATCAGAAATGAAATTAATTCAATTAGTCAGAACTGCAAAAATAAATACACACATTATTATTTTTGAAAGAATTTAATTTTAATTCAGTTAAGCCTACTTTTCTTACACATGCATGGCCATTTTTTTCAGTTGATATGTGTTTGCTATTATTTAATGTTTATGTTTCACCTACTGCTGGAAGTTCCTATATTTCCATTATTGAAGTTCCTTTTTTTTTTTTTTCACTAACAGTTGCAACAACAACAAAAAAGATTTTGATTTCCAAAGTATCTAATAAAATGATTGAAGTTTTCAGTGGCTTGTAAAAATGTTTTGGTTTAGATTTTTTTAAATGTGTGTTTTGTTTTACAGGAGCATACAGTAGAAGAAAAATGCCATATTCTTTGACCAGACTCAACTAAGCAAACAAGCAATTTTAAAGTCACATCTAAAGTAGAAGTTCATAGTATCTGAACATCGAAGACCAAAGATGTCTAAGGACGACACTTGTAAGGTTTCATCTGCCAGTAAGCATAAAGAACGAAAACCCAAGAAGCCTCACTATATCCCCCGTCCTTGGGGCAAACCGTACAACTACAAATGTTTCCAATGCCCTTTTACCTGTATGGAGAAGTCGCACCTGTACAACCACATGAAGTACAGTCTGTGTAAGAACTCCCTGTCGCTGCTCATCGAGTCTGACTGGCCTTATAAAAAAGGAAACATCCTGCATCCAGATCAGCTCCGCTCCTTTCAACATGGCCTCCACAACACTACCAAGGACGAACTAGAGCTTACAAAGAGAGAAGATAGGAGACCAAAGCAAAGGAGCAATCAGGAGGATGAGGTAGAAGACAAAGAGGCCCAGGACCCAGATGAGGAAGAGGAAGAAGTTCGGAGTGATGGAGGCGAAGTCGCAGGTGTAACCAAAGAAAGCATCAACAAAGGAGAAACAACAGAAAGCCGGAAAACCAAACAGTCTGAGTCAGATATGCTTATGGCTGACATGCTCTCTCTAGAAGACCAGCTTTTACGGGCTCGCTCTGTGGAAGTGGAGGCTCAGCTGAAACACTACAAACTCTCCAAGACATGCCTTTCCGCCCCAGGGCTTCTCTCAGAGCAGTGGAGACTGCTAGCCTCTAGCCACACCAAGGCTAAAGCTGAACCCCGAGTGAGCAGTTCAATCCCGTGTTACCCCCTCCGCCTAATTTGGTGGATTACCAGGACCCCACTGGGCTCAATCTGTCGGTGCTTGGGGTGGGCTACCCCATCAGCCCCAGTCTTTTCTCCTATATGAATTCAGCTATGCCCACAGCAGCTACCAGTCTGACAGCCCAGAACCAGCTGGCCCAGCAACTACCCTTCCTGGCTTCAGCCGCTCAACTGATTCACCCCGCATCGAATACACACACTCCAGCTGAAAGAGCTTTAATCCCACCTCGACTCTATTACCCCTTTCTCTACGAGCACACATTTGGTCAGAGCGAGCCGAGTAAAACACTTAAGACATCGGCCAACAATCTAGAGGGAAATGTGTTGTCGAATTTTCAGCCGAAAGTAAATCTGTGGAAAGTCCCAGCGGTGCGGCCCGCAACATCAGCAGTCCAGAGCACAAGCTGGGGATCATCTCAAAGAGACTCCCCAGAACAAAGCTTTAGAGTTCAAGGAGACAAACAGCAGATTACAGCCAAAGAGGGGAAAGCAATGTGGGGACTAAAAAGAACAGGTGTTCATCTAGGAAACATGGAGGCACCGGCTGAAAAGAAGCCGAATGTGGGATTCACTCTTGACTTTCTAAAGAATATCCAGACAGCATCAGGCCTCAACATGGTAGCAGATCAACTTCTCTCAGAAAAGAGGTAAGACCTTTAATCATTTTGCAGTCTTAAAGGTATAGGGAAAATATTTATAAATCATTGTATTTCTTTGTTTTTTTTCTTTAAGTTTACAGGATGCACCGCTCGAAGCACAGCCTCTTGACTCGTGGTACAAAGAAGCCCTCAACAGTCCAAAAAGTGAACCCTATTCAACAGCTGGTGGGCCCAACATCCAAGACTCTTCTCATTCAGCCAGCGAAAGATCACCTGAATCTGTGGCTGCGCTCCTCACCGACCTCTCCAAAGCGCTGCAGGACTACCAGGAGGCCGAACACAAGATTTCTCACATGGAGACAGAAGACCTACCTGCCCAACGCCACCTCTGGGAACATCTAAGCAAAATTCGCAGTGAGCTCTCCCACATCCACCAAGCCCTCGAGCGGACATCCCGGCCGACAGACGGGCCTCTGGATCTGTCCGTCAAGCGGAGCAGACAGATTTGCAGAGAGTCGAATTTAAAGATGGCAATTCTACAGGGACGGAGGAAGATGAGGATGAAGATAGAGACGGCAAAAGGGATGAAGCTGAAGATGAGAGGGAGAGAAAAGCGTTGAGTGCTTCACTGGAAAGTCGGAAGCAGTCACTGGACATGCTCATTAAAATGAGTCAAACCAGTGCAGCGGTGGTGAGTGGCGATGTTCTCACAGCGGGGACTCTTGCTCTCAGGCCCAGTCCAAACGAGGCGCTTTGGCCCAGCAGAACCACCAAATGTGAAGCAGATTCCAGCGTGTTACTGTGTCCAGATGGTCGCTCAGTCGTGTTCACAGAGATCACAGCAAAAGCTCAGAAGAGACCACCGTCCATACAGCGCTTTGAGACCCAGTGTCCGCCAAGCCCTTTAGCAGTTACAGACAACTAAATGTTTTTGAACTGAATCTTGTTTAAGCCTTCTGTCTACTAGAGGATTTTAGGTCTGATTTCAACTATTTCAAACCGTGAGGTGCCAACATGTTATGAGGACCTTAAATATAGTCGATCAAACAGCTAGAAAGCACCCGGCTTTGCTGTCTATTGAAAACTCTTAAATTTAAAAAAGCAAATGAAATTGAAAAGTAACGAAAAATTTGAATAATCTAGAGGCCCTCTGTGACTGTAAGTCAATAAGATGTCCTTAGTAGTCTGTAGCTTACACTTTTGTGTATTCAAATTCCAGATTTAAAGTCCTCTAGAATGCAGTGGGCTTTATTAAAAAATAAATCAATAAATAAATGTTGGCATTGGCATGCCTAAAAACAGGCTGAATGACATACAATTCTAAATGTCAGAATAAACAGCACCTTAAAAATGAATGATAAAGAATTCTAAAATGTTAGAATATGCGTGATGACAATTGCACTAATTATTGATTGTAAAACACAATTTGTTACTGTTCTTATATGATAATAAACAAACCATGCTAGTGGACAATCTTGTATATTATGTAATGCTGTAATTTAAATGAGAATTTAACTAATGATGTGACAGAGTATCAGTTGGAAATTAAGTGTTGCAGTGGCTTGGAATAAATGATTGAAAACAGTTGATTTCCTTTCCATTACTTACACAACCTATTGTTCTTTTAAATATTTTATTTAGCTAATTTATTTAACTAATCACAGTAGTGAAATAAAATACATTTATAAATGGTGCCGTTATTGTCACATTATAATTTCGGGAAATGTTTGCTGCTTGGTGGCTGTATAAACTTAGATATTAAACGACTTACCAATATTGAGCTCGTTTCAAATGGCGAAGCTGCTCATGAAGGACACCACCTGCACGTGCAAAGAAAGACTAGTTTTACAAAGGTCAAAGCCCAGGGTCAAAGGTCTGCTAAGACACCTGAGTGGTCAAACACGCGAAGGGCCTCGGTAAGAATAATATCAGATCCAGAGCACAAAACAATCAGGAGAAAAAATAAGATTAGGTGAAACATTTTGTACAAACAGCAATTAATAAAGCATGAGGAAACGCGTAGCAGTATGGCTCCCTCAAGTGGACATAAACTACAAAGCAAAAAAATATAAAACGTATACTTTTAATTTGGTGCACTTTTTGGTTAAAATAGACTTGGATAAAACATTTTAACACTGAGATGTTTTTGTTACACGAGATAAATAATACATCTGTCTTTGAGCGGGCTTGCATAACCACAAAATGTATGATCCCAGGCCGATTTTCGTGCCTTTTGTTTGGTAAGCCTCGATTTGAACTTACCTACGAAGATATGGTCTTCAAGGAAAATGAGTATGTGAAATGAACTAGTGTAGATGTGTGTGAGTAAACTGGTGAAAACTGTAATGTTCTTTTCCCGCGATGATACCCGGAAGTAGTAACACTGACTAAAGTAGCCAGAACTGGAATAAAACGTTTCCCTGTTTTAATGATGTAAAAAATACAAATAATTCTAAAATGACATTATAAGTTTGTTCAAATAGCCTACTATTCAACTGTGTGTTATAAATCTACTCACACAGTAATACGTGTGAAGTAATGTGCAGCTAACTTTTTCAATTTTTTCTCTAACACTGGTTCTAAGTCAGCATAATTCAAAAGACGTCTAGGACACATAGTCAAACTCGAGGCCCGGGGGCCAGATGCGGCCCTCAAGGTCTTAGAAATTTTACTTAAATTTTTAATAGTGCTGCTGCCTGAGAATTAAAGAGTAGGCTAATTCATATTTCAGACAAATGCAAATGTTTATTCAGTTACATTCACTTCAATAAA
The DNA here is from genome assembly GCA_038363315.1 of Mugilogobius chulae. Classification (NCBI taxonomy): domain Eukaryota; kingdom Metazoa; phylum Chordata; class Actinopteri; order Gobiiformes; family Gobiidae; genus Mugilogobius; species Mugilogobius chulae. Next base: position 34,814,459 of record CM076401.1, on the reverse strand, counting down.
TATAGGCTACAATAATCAAATACAACTATTTGTAGTATGTCAAAGGTTAGCAAGGTTAATTTTAGTTAGCCTACAACCGGCCCTTCGAGGACAACACCGATGCCAATATGGCCCCTTGTCAAAATGTGTTCGACACTCTTGCTCTAGGACTTCAATTTGGAAGAGCCTTTTTCTCCACACCTCCTAACACAGATAAAGGAGCTCCTGCACTGGAGGCTAATCTTAAACTCTGGTTAAGCCTCCATTGCGTGGTGTTTCAGCTAGCCACACTGAGGCTGCCTTCATTATTATTGATGAGTTTATCTAGTCTACAATAACAAAATAGACAATGGTTTTTTGAGACTTTTTAGTTGGGAGACAGAGAAAATAATGAGAGAAAAGAATGCCTGCTCCAATTTTTCAAAACACTTCATTTATTTGACATTATACATTCACATGAAAATAAAAAATATTCATATATATTTCATATCAAGCTATTGAGCAAGTTACAAGTTTAAAACAGACACAGAGGTCCTCTGTGTGTGGCATATCTTATTTACAAGGCGTGGTTTGAATACTCCACAGTGTATTCATAGCTGCACAGGTTTCATGGATGTTTACATCTTCACTCAGTTGAGGCACAATTAGATGTCAGTGAGAGGTCAGGGATTGGGCCAAGTGCTTCAAGACTGATGCTTACAGTAAATTATTACACCAAAACAGTAGAACTTGCAAAGCAAAGCTTATTAGTGTTAAGATAACTACTCTGAAGCACAAAGAAGGATGAAGAGGCAACATGACCAGTCTGCAATAAAATTATACTGTACAACCATGCAAGTCCTATTTATTCACTTTGATGTGATTGAATCACATAAAGGTCAAAAATGAGCAAACACAATTTCATTTCAGAAAGAAACAGTGAGAAAATCCAGTACCACTAACAGTTCACGTTGTTCTATTCAATTTAGAGGAGCCAGGATGTTTGGTTGCACTGCAATAAACCTAATCACTACATCCACAATTTGACAGAAACGTATCCTCAAGTAGTCAAGTGATAAGTGCAATCCCACTCCTGTTTCTCTTCACACAAACACACCATCCTATTTACTCTCACTCAGAAACAATGCAAGCATCACATTGTGCCACTCACTACACTCAGACCACATTACAGCAGATGCCCAACCCTCAGATAGAGAACCTTACACATACCCAGTAGTTATGTACAACACAACTGGTGCAACATTTGACGCATGTAAAGTCATGTACATATATCTGTAACAATGATAAAATACAGCAGGTAATTAAGTCATATTGGGAAATATATATTATTCATAATGGGTATTGCTGTCTATTTTGGCATTTGGAAGGATAAATAAAAAGCTGCTATGCATTTCTCTCACAGCTTATATATGACACTGAATATCTTAAACCTTGGTTTAAAATAACCTTTACACAGGATTCATCAATAAAACTATTTTTCATAATAATAAAATAAAAAATGATCAGAGGCAAAAAAAAAAAAAAAAAAAAGAAGCAGCACGTCCATGTTTGGGTGATCTCACTGCGGTCTGAAGCTGAAGCTGGGTGTGGCACAAGCCAGACCAAAACCAGAAAAGACCAAAAATCTTGACAAAATTGTGTTCAGATTTTTTTGGAATGTTTTGCTTCGAAGAGTTTCATGCGCTCCTGCACTGTCAGTCCTTCTTTTAGGCTCTGGGGACAAAAAGATGTTTGGTTGTTAGGAAGATCAAAACAAAGATCTTACACATTTTATAGCTTTTTTAATAACACATTTTAAAAGTTTAATAATTAACTGTTGTATTAAACAGTGCATCTTCATAGGTAGTGATGGGAAGAATATTTACCTCTGTTTAGTTACAAAAAACAGAATATCTGCAATTAATTTTATTTTGAAGTTTATTGCACTAGATTGTTCAATCAGAGTACTGCATTCTGAATACTTTTTACTGCATTTCATTATCGTAGACAAAGGCTTCAAAATTGTTATCTGGACAAGGTTTTAGAAGATCAATGTCTCAAATGTGAAAATGTATTCCTTTGATTAAGTAACTATTGCGTATAAACCTAAAATACGGTTACTTAATTAGTGTTTTTTGTACATGTATTTAAATACTTCCCAACACTTCTCATAATGTTCATTATAATGTTAGCTGCCAGTGTAATTTAGTCCCAAGCTGTAATTGTAAATTCTAAGTAGTCCAAACCACTTGTTACAGCAAGTTATAAAGCCTGAAATGACACAGGTATTAAAAGTGACTCTACTCAGACCAGGCTAGTTAATGTAAAATTAGTAGGTTGTGTGAGTTAACATTACTGCCCATATTGCCAAATAACAGTTCTTAAATAATTTCTTTGCTTTTTTAAAGGGTCTATATTATGGTAATTTTTTGATTTTGTTGAATTGATTATTCCCTGCCAAAAACATCCCAGAAGTGGTGTTTCCTTTCGAACAAACAACCACTTGCTAAATCCTAGACTCTGACCTTCCCTTGAAGCTGATGTGATGTAAAGTGTTTTAGCACATTACTGAAGACTTTCTGTGACCATCTCAATTTAAATAAAGGTAAAAACAAACAAACAAACAAACATTCAAAATGCATTGATAGATTAAAGCAGTTCAATTGAAGCAAGGTCAACTTTAAGGTGGAACAAGAGTATTTTGAGCCTGGGAGATCTAGCCTACAGCCTAAAAAGAAGAATTGTTCACACGTGTGTATATAATGGAAGGCGACTTCTGGGATGTTTTTGAAGAAGATTTTAACATGGCTAAATGCTTGAATTAGTCCGTTTTGTGCAATATAGGACCTTTAAGTGATTTATGAAACAAGGAACACACTGAACACTTTGAGACGGTAGAGGCACGAAAAACATACAGTAGAATGAAGAAATGCAAATCTTTCAGCTCTAGATAAAACGTTATTACTAATCTAACAACACACTTGGTACAATCACATGACAGCTCAAAAACTCCTAACTGTTGTGCACCAGTGGGTCACTAGATTCAGGAAGTGGGTTAAAGGTCAGAAAAGAGTGGTTATGTGAATGGAGCCCATGCAGTTTAAGGTGGGACATGCTGTACCTACAGAGGACAGGGGCTTGGAGGGATGTCAGCTGTCCCATGAGACCTGTTCAGTGACAGACTAACCCGACAAAAAACAAATAAATGACATACTTTGACACCAACTTTTCCAACATAGATCCACAGCTACACAAAAACTACACAAAATATAATGTTTATGTCAGCTGACCTTAGACCTTAAGCCTCTGGATGGCTTAGCTGTGGCTGATTGTTCTTTTTCATGAAATCCGGATTACTTTTTGATTTCATAATATCTGCAAAGACATAGACTATAATGAGTACCAAAGTGAAAAATATACATGATTCATTTTTTATTAAACTGACCGTATCCAGATGTGACTGATCCGTCCACATTTCTCTCTCCCAAAGCCTCGGTTGCCATGAGTAACTTCTCTTTTAGTTTGCTGATGTCACAGTCTGCTTTGGCCTTTACTATGCTTAGCTCTGTGTAGATGTCCTTATATTTGTCCGTAACATATTTTTGTCCTGCACAACAGGAAAAATGCAATAAGACATTCTATTTTTGTTCTTTTAGAGAGAGAAACTAATTTGTTCTTCATACCCTTAAAGCAGACTGCAGCTCATCTTTAAGGGAGTGGATTTCCTGTTTTAGATACTGGATCTCTGACTCCTTGATTCTGAGTAAAACCTAAAGACACACATATTCAATAAACATGTATTTAGTAGTACTGTTTGTATTTAAAGTTGCTTACCTCTAGTTCATAGACATCTTTGCCTTGAGTAACAGGTGACATTGCAGTTTCACCACTGAGACATGAGCGCATGTGGTTGATCTCTATAGTGAGTCTGTTGTTTAGTTCCTATCAGCGGAGAGGATTTGTGTTAAGAGTATTTTAGTTGAATAAATGACTATACATATACAGTATGTAGTTCATTTGTCAAACCTGGTTGTGGGCATTGAGTTCCTGGTTCTCTCGCTGACACTGCCTGAGGGCCTGCCTCTCGGCCTCCAGCGCCTGAGCGAGGTGAGCGTTTTCCAGACACTTCTGAGAATACTGTTCTGACAGTACCTCTAGTTCTCTGTGGATGGACTGCAGCTCCTCCCTGTGGACAAGCATGTTTGCAAAGTGTAAGCACACTTGTATAATGAGGGATTACGCAAATAGTATATTCTTACTCATATTGAATGCGTAGTTCATCAATGTCTGAGTTCAGTCCACTAAGCTGAGAGCGCTGGGTTTTTTCTAGTTCTTCCTTGTGTGCATTTTTCATAGCTTCAATAGCTGCAATAACATGAAATGATTCACATGTATAGTCTAATGACTCTATTTATTAATATAGGGGTGGAGTAAGAATAAATGTTAACATTTGATCATACAACAGCTCAAGAGAGCTTACCAGCAATAGTGGCAGCAGTCTCCTCGGCCAGCAGCCTCTCTCTCTCCTCCATAAGTTTGGAAATCTCTCTCTGATGCTGCCGCTGGATATCTTCAATGACTTTCTGGTGAGTTTCTTCCATTGCAGCAAAGCCACGTTCACAAGTTGCCTACAGATACATGATTCCAATTATACATCTGTACATTTAAGATTAAAAATGTTTAAAGTAAGAATAGAAGACAAGGAGTTCTTCTAGTCAAAAATGTCATGCACTTTTAGAAGCATGCATGTGCACAAAGTAAGTTGAAGCAAAGCTAAGTTAGTAAGAAAAAAGTAAGTTCTTCTATAGTAGAAATACTGCTTTGTTTGGAGTATAGTTTGTATAGCAAACAATGATCAAACTGTAAAGATTTTTGGAAAAAGCGAACTATATAAAAAAGCATAATTTGCATGACCAGTTGTGATTTTCAGCAGAGTGCAGCTGACGTAGCAGTGAGTGACCTACACAACACTACTCTTCTCTCCTACAGACTACAGAAGTAAACTATGATAAAAGTAAAAGATCAGAACCTTCAGACTCTCAAAGTCTCTCTGGTATTTCTCTCTGAGGCTGGTCGTGTCTCCATCCAGGCTCTTGTTCTCCAGCTCGTCCCTCATGGTGTCCATCTGGTTCTCCAGCTCTTGAATGCGCTCCTTCAGAACCACCATGGAGTCCAGCTCAGAAGTGTTGTGTTCCTCCCCCTTCCTCTGCCCCTCTGCTGCCTGATCGCTCATCCCTTGTGGAGAGCTGCTGTCTTCTGCAGACTGTTGTTGTAGCTTCTTCAGCTCTTCTCTGTGCAGAAGTTGAAGCTCACAGATCCTCATCTCAAATTGCTCCTCTAGCATCCTTACTTGACTCCGATGCTGTTCTTCTAGTTTTTTCTGAGTGTCTGCTGTCGTTTCCCTTAACTCCTGCACTGTAATCGCCCGCTCTTTTTGCAAATTATCCATCTCCTGCTTGTGTCTACGCCTTAGCTTCTCAGCCTCCTTCTGAAAATGCTCTTCTAACATTGCCAGTTGTTCTTGCTGCTGAGAAAGTTGCCTCACTTGTTTGCCAATCTCACCTTTAAGCGTTTGGTTCTCATTTTCAAGGCTTTCCACTCTTTGCAAGAAGTTTGCTGTTGCTCTTCAATTGAGGCCTTGTACTTCTCCTGAATTGAGCTGATGTTTTGGGCGTGCTGCTGGACTAGAGCGTCCATGTTTTGACTGGCCTGTCTGTACCAACTCAGGTCTTGTTCATGCATGGCTCGCAGTCTGCAGGCCACATAAGCCACTTGACTCTGAATGAGGGCTTCACGCATACACAGAGAAGTACTGGTCAGCTGATGTGAAGTTTGCCTTCCTAAAAGTGCATGGATCATTTTAGCCAGCTCTGGATGTTTGTCTCCACTTTCTAATTCTTGGGCATATTTCTGAAGTATAGCTGCTTGTCTTTGTAGCTCACTGGCCAGAATCTCATGTGCATTTTCTAACGATTGGATAGAGTCAACTCCACACGTCAGGACATCCTCAGGTAGATTTCTGACAACAATCTCTTCGGCCATGTCTCTCGCCTCCTCCATCTCTATCTGCTCCATGTAAGGGGCCAGTTCAGGGGGGCGGATATCAGCTAGTTTATGCTTACCAAGGCCTAAGCTATTTTAATTTCTTTGATGACATTTTTCAAGTCGGGACTTTTAGAGGCTTCAATAATAGTTTTTAATGCCATTTCTCTCTGATACAAGTTCTTATGGGCTTCAGTTAACTCTCTTTTAAGGATTGTGAATTTCTCATTGTAAGACAACTTTATGTTTTGAATGGAATAGGCAAGTTCAGCTTTTATGAAATTGTTAAATATAAGATTGGTATCTGTGTCTGAAATACTGCCCTGTTTTGTGTCCTCACAGGGCTCAAACTGGCATTCAGTGTTCTCCATGTCCTTCCAAAATGCACTCTCCAACATGAGCTTTTTTGTCAACATATCAGCGTAAACTATAGCCAAACTGTCCTTATCGCTGTTTTTAATGTTTTCCAAATCACCCCATATCTTACTCAGAGCTTGTGAAAGGTCAGATTTTGAACTTTGTATTAGTAAAGCCATCTTGTTTAAAACCGCAGCCTCAAAGGCCAAGGTTTTAGCAAAGAGTTGCATTGCATCTTTATCGAGACACTCTGGAGGTTGGAGTGGATCCACCTCTGCAGACTGCTCAGTGTTTTGTGCTTGTTGGATACAATGTGATGCATTGAACAAGTCACTCTCTATTAGAGAAAGCGACTGCAGCTGAGAGTCAGTGGTTTGATGAGAGCCACTGAGAATGCCTCGTACTTTTTGTCGACAGTTTTCAATACACACAAGAGCGTTAGCATAGTGTTTATTTATAGAAATGCCCTGAATGCCCCTTTCACCTTCACTGCAAGTAGTATTTTCACTTAGTCCTAGATCTGTTTTGGATATGTGTTCATCTTTGGTTGATTGATCAAGGTTTTGTGTGAGATTTCTTAGCTTATCTTCAGTTGCAAGAAGTTTAGATTCTAGGGCATGTATAATAGAAATAAACCTCTCTGGATCACTTTTGTGAGGAAATGAAATATCAGAGGAAAAGTTTTCTTCAGATAATTGAACTCTCTGTGTTGTGTCTTGTGAAGTATCTGATTCCTCTACACTGGCGTATTTTTGGCCTGAATATTTGAAAAACGTATCCTTGGTCTTTTAGCTTGAGACTCATCGGCGGGGTTTTGCGTCAGAGGTGCATTAGACATCGCAGAGTCCTGACTGCACTGTTCAGGACTTGGCTGTCTCTCAAGGTGAAGACCAGCGTAGCCCAACTGCAGAGCATGGAGGTGCTGCTCCAGCTCAGCTATCCGATCCTCTGCAATAATAAGTTTAGCCTGTAACTCTTTTTCAGCACTGCAGGGCTCGAGCAGTCTTTGACTTAACTGACAGAGAAGTTCTTCTTTTGCTTGTAACTTTTGCTCAGTTTCTTCAAGACTATTTCCAAGTGCAGTAATTTTAACGAAGGCCTCTCTTAAGTCTTCCTCTTTCCGCTCCACCAGTCGCTCATACATTTCCTTAGTTTGGAGAATCTCTTGCTCCTTCTCATGGAGGAACTGGCTCATTTTCTGAAACTCCTCGGTGGCCCTCTCATACGAATGCTCCAGCGTGTAGTATTCTGCCTCCTCAGCCTCCAGTCGGCCGTGAAGCTTGTTCACTTCGCGGTCAGCCTCTGCAATCTGATTGAGGAGTTCCTGACAGCGACATGTCAGATGAGCTTTCTCTTCCTCGAGTCGTCGCATGCTCTCTCTCAGAGTCTCTACTACATTGCTCCTCTGGGTCAGCTCTTCTTGCAGCTTCTGTATTTGCTCTTCTTGTCCTGCAGAGCTCCGTCTCCCACGCAGTAGGGCTTCTACCTGCTGCTCTGCCTCAAGCAGTCGTTCTTCTAAATCCTTCTGTGTGCTCTCAGCCTCAGCCAGCCGTCGACACAAACTCTGCTTCTCTCTCTCGTGAGCCTCTTTAAGACTCTGCTGCTCCTTCTTCAAGCGCTCTTCTTTCAGAGTTTGACCCTCTTCTGTGGCACAGAGGCGTGCTGTCACTTCCTGTAGTCTCTCCTGGAGTCTTTGGGTCTCTCTCAGGTGGTCCTTCTGCAGGGCCTGCTGCCGCTCCAGGTGTCTGAGAGCTTGACTTCGCTCTAACAGAGTTGCCTCTACTTGTCTCAGCCGATCTTCACTTTCCTTCAGCTGAGCTCTCAGAGTGGCTTCACTATGGTTGTATTCCTCCTCCTGTTCCTTTGAGCGTTCTTGTTCGAGTTTGAGCTCATTGCGCATACGTGCCACGGCTTGTTCACTTGCTAAGATTTCTGCCATAGCAGACGCTAGTTTGGCCTGAAGGGCCTGAATATCAGTCTCATGCCGGTCTACAGCCTCCTGTGCTTCAGTGTAACTTCTCTTTAATGTCCGAATCTGCTGCTGAGCTTGATCTTGTTTTCGTTTGTGGGTCTCCAGTTCTCCTTGTAAATCTTGGTTTAGTCTGTGTAAACGTTGCCAGGGGACTCGATGAGGAGATGAGGAAGGGGGTGTGGCACTCTTGGAAGAAATTGATGAGAGAGTTTTAGTCATACAACACCTCACCTTTAAAAGTACGGAGAACCACATCTCAGGACCTACACAACTTTCTTCCCTTGTTAAAGTACTTCCTAAAAAGGCTTTAAATCCAAGAATCATTCCACTGTGCTTTTCAGTTTGAAATGATTAGGATTACAAACGACAAACTCAAACTGACATGAAAAAACAAATATGATTATGTATGTACATTATGTAAAATACAAACCAACATAATCTTCTCTATTTATTGAAATCCATTATTACACATATGTATCATGAAAATTATCAAATCCTTTTGAACACAGAAATAGTTTTGCAAAGGACACACAAATACAGCACGGACAGACAGAGAGAAAAAGCACAGTGCAAAGCTCCTCAGTCAGTAATGTACCACAAGCAACAAATCCGTTACATAGTATTTCCCCGAGAGATGTGAGGCTCCGTAACAACAGTTAGTCCAAATCTCATGCACACCACAACCATGCTTATCAGTCTCAGAGAAGCACCAACACCAGTTAGTGAAACACAGTACATACAACACAGCTGTAAGTGAAAATGTAATATCCATTTGTGTGGAAATACCTGCAGCACGTAGCCCTCTCTGGCGTTTTGCTCTCGTCCCAGTGCATCCTCCAGTTGCTCTTTCAAAAGACTATTCTGCTTTTGAAGTTGGTCCAGCTCTTTTTGTTTCTGTCCCAACTGAAGTAATAAAGTTAATAGCAGCCACAATTCCATAACAACATATTCACATAGTTATTCACTGCTATTTACCTCTTTGTCGAGCAGCTCTGCCAGCTCGTGTGGAGGTAACCTGTCTGAACTACCGGATACTCCTAAAGCTGTTGTGATGGGCACTTGTTTCTCCTCTCTTAAAGGTGTGGTCTCAACTTGATGCCATCGCTGTTCAATCTCCTCTTGGACACCCGAACCTTTACTGTCCCTTCGGTCTTTGTTTGAAGAGTGATCCACTTCCATTTTGCTCTGGTCTTGGCACTCGCGTACAGAAGAGCTGGAGTTGGCTGTAGACGTAATACTGGCAGCGTAGGTAGTTGAAGAAACACGGTCCTCTGTTGTGGATTGCAGTTGAGAAGAGGTAGAAGCTGGAGACGACGCAATAGACGAAGGGGTGGAAGAAGAACCATAGGAGGAATTGGGAGAAAACGACGAGCTGAAGTCGACCGTATCAGCTCGTTCTTTCGGGGGCTTTTCGGGTTTCTCCATTTTGAATTCTGTCCAGTCATATGTCTTGGAGCGGCCCTCTCGCCTGCGTTCCCGGACCCTGCTTTTGCGTGGTTCTGAAGGAGGGGTGAATGAATTGTTGGGGCAGGACTGGTTGTTGAGGTCTGATTTAGAAGTCTCTGAAGTCGGACTTTGATCAGAAATTGATTGTGAACATGGCTCCAGCATCACTTTTATGTTGTCTTCTGGAAGAGATCTAGAAGTGTAAACAAAAGAACATTAGCGTTAGACAAGAATCAATTGCAGAGTTTAGATAGACAATGTTAACAATGCTTATTATTTGAGATGGAAACATAGAAAATGTCTGTAATTATTAACAGGGCAAGCTCCAATGTTATTGCCTGGTATCCAGAGCCCACAGTTATTACAAAAATCATCTGGCTATTCCAGACAACCTATGTTAGATTAACAACCCAAACAAGACTAGTACACAATAGCGTCATACTTGCCCATCTAAACAGCTATAACTTGTAGGGCTGCAGATAAAAAATAGATTTTACAGACAATTTTGTAGAATCTGGAACTAAACGTCAAGAACATCAAAGGAGACCTTTTCTGTAAAATAACTTTTTCTGAGTTTTTAACCTTGTTATAACTACCTTCCTTCATAATTAGTTTACTCAAAGTTTTATTAAGAATGATTCCTGTATGTCTGAGTGATCTTGTATTGTCCTACAGCTGATGATTGAGAGCTCACTTATCACCTATCCCTGCTAATTATCTGTGTTTAATTGTGAATATTTCAAATATTAATAGTAAAGCATGTATAGTTTAAAATAGTCACAAAGCCACTTTACAACCATAAAAATTACACATTTAAAATATGCTGCTTATTGCTTTTAAATCTTACAAGGAAGAGGCAGGGCTTATCAGTTCTGCAGCTTTGAACAGGAAGTAAATGGACCTCTTCCTATTTCTACGCTGTTTTAAATCAATTTTGTGTTTTAGTAAATTACTGATGAACATTTTTTATAGTTTATTCCTTAAGACATAGAAAAAAGATCCCCTTTAACATCTGAGAGAAGGATGAAACCTAAGCTGATAAAACTAACTAAAAAAATCCAATGCATTTCAGGTCTAGACTACAAGTAATAAAAGGGAGAATATTTAGTTTCTTTGTATAGGACATTCTATTTACCAAATAACTGTAGACTTTGAGATTCGATAATTTTGTCAAACCAAATAAAAATTTTGACCAGATTGCAATATATCAAATTGTGCAGCCCTACAGCCTAGTAATAACACAAACTGATTTTAGACTTGTTGCTGAAACTAATGACCTGGTTGAACACTTGAGTATTTTAGATGGTGGTGTTTAAGTAGAATAAAAAAAAACAGAAAATGAGACGAGACTACATGTGACAGTTGTGGCGCTGAAAAAATGATCAAGCATTAACACTTAGACACTTTAGGCCGTGTGCGCACAGAGCTGAAGCATCCATGGCATTTACAAGAATACTTAAAGGTAAGCTTAAGTCAGACGCCTGCTTTCACTGTTTGTGCCATATATATCCCAGCTCCATGTGAGAGTGTGTTTGCAGTAAAGTTATCACTTTTACTGTAAGGCAGCGCAGCGTGTTTGAAAAGGATGACCTCAGCAAATGGGCTATCTCCTCGAGACTGTGGTAAGGTATCTGTCAGTGAGTAAGGGGAAAATGAGAAGGGACAGGTCTCAAAAATGACAGAGAGGTGTCTGTGAGTCGTCCGACAGGAATGCCAAGAATATCACACATTCTCACTCAGATACAAAAGAACACTTTAAAACAGACCTATTTCTAAGATGTAATGCAGTTTTTGCAATTGCAATAAATCAGATTCAATCCAGGGTTCATAATATATAAAGAATCTGGTAACATAAAGACTGGCCCTGTCACACTTACATACAGCAACACTTCAGATGAACATTACACAATAAAGCATTAGCCTTAGCTTCATACTAGCCAACTGAAAACTGCGACATACTCCTAATGTGACGTCAGCTTGTAAAAACTCGTCTAAAGCTGTGGTCATTTCCAAAACACTGTCAATAAAGCCATCAAGTTAGTTTCCTAAAACATAATTATTCAGCTAAAAATACCACAGTGTTGATAATATGCTACCCTCTGTAATAATAATTCCCGCAGTAATGAAATCTGAACATTTCTAAGCGTGTCTGGCACAGCTCACAAGGAGACGTTACTCAATGATCACATGACACAGAGAAGGACGAGAAACACGTGGACATTGCAGAACCATGACATCACTGTTTGAGGAACAGGAGATATACAACACACAAGCAATCCAACCTGGGCTTCAACACGGACAGTTTCAGAGAGACGTTTTTCCTGGAAGCAGGTTGAGAGTGTCAGGAGGAAAGAGAGGTAGCGGAGGAAAGAAATTAGTTTATTATTTGTCTGTGGCAGCGGTGAAGTGCAGCTGATCCTCTGTGAGTATTACCGAGTGACATCAGGCGCGATTGTGGGCCGCGCATTCTTCATGATGGCTTGAATCCAGTTGCGACGGATTCCAGAGGTCATCGCTGACAGGGTGCATGCGCCCTCTTTACACTGCAAACAGACAAGTTGTGAGATACAAGGGTGAGATAATGGCAAGCTTAAAATACTCTCCTGACATGTTAGCAAAGACTGGATGCTTTGTAAAAGTCAAACACAAACAAATATATTAAGATCTATTTAGTCACCCAGTTACCCAGCAGACGCTATGCTGACAGACTTAAATACTACTGTACATGACAGAAAGATGATGAATTCTTATGTTGATCAGTGTGTGGTGACCAGATCAGGCTGTAGTAAAACAATCTTTACATAAATCATACACAAAGTCTAGATATAAAAACATTGTTCTGATGACTACTTTTCTACAATAGATCAATTCTGGACAATTGAGGGATGCAAATATGGTAATACTGCAACACAACAATATGAAAAAAAAAATAATAAAAAAAAAAAAAATATATATAAATAATAATATATATATATATTAAAATATGTACAATATATCAGTAATTTACATGCAGCAGATTTTAACTTTGTAATTTTGATTGTTGTAAAGTGCCTATGTGACTACTTTGAACCATACATGGTTTTCTATCAGTCAGATTTTTTAAATAATCATAATTAATCATAATTTAAATATCGATAAGTGGTGTAAGTGAGGACAGGCTTTTGAGCACTCAATCACAGCTGCAGAACAATACAAGATTACTTAAACATGTATGAAACAAGGATAAAAAAAAATATATTTAAGGTGATTATATTTTACAGGTTATAGGTGCTATAGTAAAATGTCCAGAACTGATAAATGTAAAAAAAAAAAAAAAAAAAAAGACACCGTCATATTCAGTACAAAATATAATAATAAAAATTCTGAATAATTGTTTTTACAATTGTTCAAAACTATATCATCATAGATTCGCATCAATTTAAAAGCCACTGAGGGATTAAACAATCTATTCAACACTTGTAAACTCAGCAATGACAGAACAAAAGCACCGCTCAGTCTGCTCCAGCGCTGGAGCAGATATAAATACTGCCGTTATTAATTTCTAGTCATCAAACCCATGCAGTTCACAGCCAAACAGACGATGTGGAACTCCTTTAGAGACATTGTGGATGCTTCTGTGAGCAAATGTAAACAAAGAGACTGACCTTGTGGCTAGTATACTCTTCATATAGACAGGATTTGAGCGACAGGACGGAAATCTATATGTGGCTAGGAGCAAACTCGCGATGACATCAAGTGAATAATGTTGACATTGCAGTCACCTATATGTGTCCAGAATTGTGGTAGCAACAAGTGCTAAAAGTGTGTAGTGGGCTGATGATTACACGAAGGAGCAAATCCACATTAGGAAAGATGCATTGCTAAGAAGCTGTTATAATGTGGTGTAAATCTATCTTGATATATGAGTGTTATTGAGTAAACAAAAGAGCTGGGTAAACATGTTGTATGGAGCATAAAGTTGGAGGCTCAGAGACAGGAGCCAGCTGCAGCAGATTTAGACCAGATCATGAGGTGAGACTTTCAGGGATGACAAGGTACTGACATCCACCGTGACACAAAAAGAATAGTTTCTAAAAGAGAAATGCCAAAACCTGATGCTCAACGTTGCAGCACTTGTCTAAAGTTATTTTTGGTCGGCAGCAGACATCAGCTCAGAACAGTGCAGACAATGAGTTTCATCTTTACGCTTGATAAATGGGCCGGTGTGTTTGTTGACATGAGAAACGAGCAGGACCTACCAGGATTTGGAAACCGTAATTCCTTTGCACGGGAACTCTTTGACATCGTAGCATGTCGACAAGTCGATTTCACCGTCCAGTTCTGAAGCCTGCACAAAGCAAAACACAAAATGTTAAAACCTTTAGTTAAGTAGTTTAATCCAGACACACAAAATCAACTTACCTCCTCTGCAATGAATCTTTGTAGTACCTCAAACTCTGATCCGTGAGGACAAACCAGTGTTTCTTCCACTTCAAAACAAAGCAGGTGATATATATTATATATTTATTTTGCTAAAAAACAAACAAACAAGTAAATAAAATAATAACAATTACCACTCCATCTTCATACAGCTTTGTCATCCATCCTTTCTTGAAGTTCAGGAGATCTGGCTGTAGAAACAAAGAAAAAAAGAAGGTAAAATTATATCAGTGAATACTTTTAAATACATACAAGCAACCCACAATAAAACTCTGCTTTGCATAAACAATTAAACATACAAATACAGAAGGCCATGGCTTATAAGTTTATCAAGTTAGTAAAAACTTAATTAAAGGTAGTTAAATATTATGAAATCAAGTGAGTGGGTGTGTTAAAAAAAAAACCTATAGCGAGATACTAATCAACAATAAAACTGGTATAAAAGCAAAAAAAAAAAAAAAAATTGTCTGTGTAAATATTTTAGGGAAAAAACACAAACTTTGGATCCTTCCTGAATAATTTATGAATGGTCTATCTGTATCTGAAGATCACAGTAACATTCAAAAGACTTCGATTTGTCTCTGTTCAAAATTATACTATTGTTAAAAAATGACATTATTATCATGAAGGTATAAAATTATGAATCAAGTATCAAACATTTTTCTTAATATCAAAACTCTTTGACATATTAGTATTGTGACAAGCTGACAACAATACAAACGATCTTCAAACTGCTCGATTTCAAGGAATTAATTTTAAAAGCTCCAACATCACATCGATAGAAGTGCCACTTAGCAACTTTAGCAATGATTCATGTCCCGGAATGTACACCTGCCACGTCCTAACCACGGATGCACTTGTTTACATTAAAACAACACATCGGCCCCTGAACTCTCATGATCCTGGCCGAAGAGACCGACTGGCGGGAGCTGGAGCTGACACTGAAACACAAACTGCTACACGCTGAAACCAAGCCCCCCCGGTCTGTTTATAGACTCCAAACCTGACCATCTCTCTAAAAATCCAGCGCTCTAACAAATACCTTAGTTTTGTTCAGCTTCAGGCGGAGCGGCGTCACGGTTTGGCACAGGGTCATTTCGATGGCTAACCTGCTGCTTTCACTTCACACACTGACAATCAGGGTCCTCTGCCGCGCTCTGGGAGACACACACACCGCCGCGGCTGCTTCTGTGCTCCTATTTATAATCCGCCGTAACACTGCTGCTGCTGCTGCTGCTGCTGGAGTGTGTTTGCATGTGTGTGGTGGTGCAGTAGGAGGGGGTAAGGGCAGCTGCACCAACCAAACACACTAACGTAGGGTCTGTCAAACTAAACTCGAGTCAGCTGAAATAACTTCCTAGGTCCTCACATTTAATAACACTGCTTTCACGGTTTAATTAAATAAATATAATGCACTTTGGCTGGTTGGAATAACAAGTTTCTACTTGGCTTCTAACTTACGGTCATTGATGACTCAGTGACTCTGCGATCCAGTGACTTTGCTCTTCTTAAGTTGGCATACGTTGAGTTGGACACATCAGGCACTGAGCGTTCTTTTCCTGCATCAAGAGACAAGTCCTGGAAACAAACCAAAACATATCATTAAAACATGATTCCCAACATTGGTTATTTAGAAATGATTGTTATAATGCTGTATAAATGCATACATGTTTGTTAACTAAAAGACGCCTTTCACTGCGGCCTTGTCTCTGGGTCAGGGAGGTGGTGGATGGGTCATTGGAGCTGCTGGTGTCCATGCGTTCCACTTGCTGACATTCTTCAAAATGTTCAATGATTCGCCTTGAAAACACACATAACAGAACTATGTTAAAAAAAAAAAAAAAGACTAAAACTATAAAATTGTAAATACTGTGTTAAAAACAAAACTGCAAATTAACCATAAAGAAGCATTGCAAGAATGACTTAAATACATTGGCATTATTTATAAGCATTCGATAACAGCCCACAACAAAGCATTTTAAAAGTTATAAGAAAAACAAACAATAAAATCCCCAGAGAAACACCACACATCAAACTAAAGGTTTAAGGAGCAGTGTTACATGATGAAAGGTTGGAATCTAGAAGGAAAAAAATGGTCACATGGTGGATTAGACAAATGTTTAAGTATGGTATTACAATCTGTGTTACCTTAATGAGCTTTTACCAGATCTGATAAATGTTTTAAAACACAGAATCTAATAGCCAGTCAACTATTGATAATTATGCTCAATGGTCTGTCCCAGGCAGCGCAGAGATGAAATGAGAGAAAGCAGGAGTCAGAGATGACCAGCAGGGAGCAGCAGTGGGACAAGGCAGAAGGGTTGGGGAAGCTCAGAGAAGCTCCTTTCAGAAGCCCCTGGAAAAGAACAGAATGATAAAACTGCTAGCAAAGTAGCAAGCATAAGATAGTTCAGCAGAGGTAAAGTAACACATGCAGCTTATTATTAGGAATCATTATGGTAAACCACTGGTAGACTAGAGCAGTGAACAACTTCAGTATATCTTTAATAGCATGTTATAACTAGTTAGACGAAATTGGCATGAGTTGAAAACCAGTGGCTTATTAATGATTAGAAATGAATCATCCTATAAATCTCTTCATCACAAACGGGTTATGGACGGCCATCCCGTACCTGCGCTCCTCCCCAAACAGTCGGGCCACTTCCTCTCTGCCGGGGCTCCGAGTTCGTGCCCTGATCTCCTGCTGTTTTCGCTCAGAGCGGAAAGCCTCCCTGTAGGTGAGCCTCCGCGCTCGGGGCACGTCTGACAGGACAGCATACTCTCTGCCCGTTCTGCCCACTCTGCCTGTCCCACTGCTAAGCACACCAGTGCGCCCCTCCCACACGGGGGCGCTGCTGCTGGGCTCAGAGTCAGAGAGCTCTGAGAGGAGCTGATGGTAGAGTAGCTAGGAGAAACTAGGGCACTTGGAGAAGGGAAAGGGTCTTGGGAGGGTTGGTTTGGGGATGTCGGGGGGTCTGGCTCAGAGAAGTACCTGGGGCTGAGAGCTCCTAAAGAGGAAGAGGACGCTGAAGAAGACAGGGGCAGAGTCTGGGGAGGCGGAGGACAGGGCTCAGATTTGGTTTTCTCCAGCGAAAAGTAGCCGCTCTCCACTCGTACCTTGCGCCCAGTGTTCACTGTACCAGCATCTGAAACACAGACAGCATCAGCAATGGCACCCACACGGGCTACAAGACTTTTTACTGTTTATTTCTGCTGCCCACCATCCTGAGAAGTGGTCCGGGGGTCTGGCTGGCTTTGGCTCAGCTGACTGATGCAGGAGGCGCTCCGGCTGCAGGGGATGGTGGTCCGGCTCCAGCGGCTCTCCTCCTGCCACAGAGAGGCACGGCTGGTTGGGACACGCTCGGCACTGGCTATGCTGCTGGGCACACATGGGACACTGCCTCCACTACTGGTCACTGTCACTTTGGCTGGGCCTGGCTCCTGGACAGGAGTTTGGATCAGGATAAATTCATGAGAAGAGGGAAGGACACAATGGGAGATGAGATCAGAGAAGGGCTACAAGTAGGAAAGTGTTAAGGAAAAAAAATCAGGTGATAGTTAAATTCAAATACATGGCGGAAAATATTATTTCTCATCTTATTAGAAGCCAATGAAATACACAAATACATGAAATGGATAATCTTAAATCTTTGAAAATCTGCCTTTTCCTTTGTGATTTCGGATTACATGAAGATTGCAAAAACAAAAGAGATTTTGTTGAAATCATTGTACATCAAACACACAAAGCACAACCCAAAATTATATAAAGGAACAGAAGGAACATTTTCAGTGAAAAGCAACTCACAAGAACTTTCCAGCCACACAATGGCACACAAGCATGCGTGTGGTGGTACAAATCTGATTTCCACAATAAAGCCAACGCTACTTTCTTTTCAGCACCCTTCACCTGGATCATTTGTCATTATGATAAAACAACTTATTAAAGCTAAGAGTTCAAAGCTATTTCAAATGAAGCAGGATTAAAATACATGTTTGGCTTAAGCTGAACTCACTGGATGTCCATTCATGTCTTCAATGGAAAAACACTGGTTTGGCGTTAGTCCATCCTGCCAATCACAGAAAGTCTATGATGTCAATGTATGCCATTCATGAGGATTAATACTTTAAAAATAGAACTATTTTGACTGAATCTTTATGATTATTATTACCGTTCAACAAAAACTGAAAACTCCAGCAGTCAGCTTAGTGCTTTCAGTTGAAAATTCAGCTTACGGTATATGCAATATGAGACAGAGAATGATCCTGTCACGTAATTTTGTTGTCATTCCTCATCACATGGTTAAGTTTAAAGGCACAACCCAAAATGCAAACATATGCTTCTGTACCCGAGTGAGCAGTTGGAGGAGTTTCCACGCTTATGTCTCTATGGATAAGTAAAACTGGGAGGACAGCTCAATGTGGTCTTGACAGATGTGGAAAATATGAGGTAGCCCAAGTATCTGCCTATAATAATTTCAAATCAACTCCTCATCCGCAATATGCACGAGCCAATAGAATAATAACAGCTATTTTGGTCACACTTTTTCACCTATAAATGCAACATAATTATGACAATCTCGTGTGCTTTTTGCCAGTGCGGTGAAAATGTCCAATGCAATATCAAGGTTGTTTTTTTGTTGTAAATTTGACAGAAAAAGTTACTCATGGCAGAACAAAATAAGCACATTTAAATGACCAAGGTGACAGCCAAGGACGCAAAGAGGTCACTGCGGTGTCAGCACTGTCTCTGCAAATGAGTCACTTTGTTTTAGCTCCACTCAGTCCCAGGGCACTGTTATTAGAGGACAATGAACTCCACAGACAACCCAAAAAGACTAGCAAAATGAGGGCACTGCAGAGAGAGCGGGGTGGTCGGGGTGGATGTTGCAATTTGCTGATAGGTTGTCAATAAGAAAAATGTATGGGCAGCTAGTAAAACAGAAGAAGTAAAGGATGTTAAATGCTAATTTTGTAGATCATGCATGGCAAACTTAAACAAGGAAAGATGACACAAACAGAATTAATTGCTATGAGTCATATGTAATCTCTACGTCTCTACTCTCTAAGTGTAGAAATGAAAAATGTGGTATGTTTTACCTGCTGAGTTGGAGGATCTACTTTTCTCTTTTTCTTCTGGTTTTGCTTATTGGTCCTTGGGTAGACAGTCAGAGCTTCCTGCCACCTGCAAAAGTTGAACAAACCACAGTTATTTAGGATGTGCTAAATCAAATTTATTTCAATGTTGTTGTTTTTAGAGCAGCAAAACATCATTCCCATATGAATCACTTACAACTGTCTAAAATCATGATTTACCGCAGCTCTCTTTGCTTATGCAGTATGCTCATAAAAGAGCAGAGGTCATTTAAGCACAGGTGGGTCATACTCAGTTACATTTACGGTACTCTATCTTTGCTTCAGTAACTTCATACTTTTCAAAGTACTTTTCTAGTAGCTTACCATTACTCATTATTTATCAAAATAAGGGTACTCTTACATGAGTAAAAGTTTGTTTACTTTTCTTTACTCTGAGTCTACAAGTGACAAAACCTTTATAGGAACATTATGAAATGATTCAAATACATTTGTTTAGCACAGTTCATTTTGTTCTGACTTTGCTGTTGTAATTGTATTGTTTATCTTTTAGACTATTGCTTGAATACTTTCCCAAAATATTTTTTCTCCTACTTGCGTGAATTCTTGGCTTTCTAGTTAGAGCTGAGTAATATTCTTTTTGCAAGAACTTAAATGAGGACATTTTTTAGCTACTCTACCCACCTCTGCATTTAAGTAATATACAGTAACTCCCTTCATAAACTCCACCTTACTTCAATAGTCTGTTCAGAAACACAGACTCAAACAATGTCCTCATGCATGAATCTACACAAAAGCATGCGTGATACACAGTAAGATAATACTGTATATACAGCCTTTAAAACACAATCCGTCACAGTTATGACCACTTGAGTTTCCTCGTACAGACACATGACGAGGGCGTGCTGGACAAATAAACGTGGCGTGGGCAGTTTAACAACACACCCATTATAGCTTTTTATATTGGTTTAGCACAATTTAAAAGGCTCTAATGCCCAGATGAGTGTAAGAGCGCCAGAGGGAAGGATGGAGAGAGGCCCAGGACCGACACATGGGGGCCAGATGATCAGAGGTGTGTGGAGATGCAGCAGGTAGCAGTGGAGTGGGTGTTGTGAGTCACACGCTAACTATAGTCACAACATGGATGCTGCTGCCAGGGACGGTGCAGCAGAATGTGTGGACAGGAAATACTTAGAAGGAGAGCAGACAATATTGTGTAGATGTGTTCACTAGGGTAATATTTGCATTGGTTGTAGCGCTGTAGTTCTTTAGTCGTTTAGTCTATTAATGAGTCGAGCAAGTCCTAGTTGACAAAAAAAATAAAAAGTAGACACATTTGATTTTGATTGTAAGAATTTGTATACAAAAACAGAGTAATTTGTCTGATCTGTCTTTTTTGATATAAACACACTGGTTTATATATATTTATTTTATGTTTAAATTATTGTTTTTGCATAACTGCATAACATGTTTGGGTTTTTGGGCACTGTTCAGGTCAGATAAGAGGTTAGATCGAAACATACTTTTTAGTAGTTTTGTCACAACATTAAAATTTCCAACTCGATTTCAACACAGAGGAATCATAGACTAAATTCTCGTAAGAATAATGATAATTAAAAATGCTCCTGAGTGAAAGTTGTATAAACTGACAAAACACAAGTACTTTGTCAAAAAATTATGTTAAAATTCTTCAGAAATTTAGTTCTGTTTGTTTTTTATGAAATAGTATGTATGTTCTGATGAGTATCTAGTTTCAATACAATTTTTAATATACATTTTCAATTTTTTTGACAACCCTACTTTTTATCTTTAGAGTATTTGCCCCGCCCCCTTTTTAGTTAGCGTACACATTTTCAATCTGGTCAATTCTATTAGTGACTAAACTCATTACCTGGTATTAAACTTTATGTAAACAATATTTACTTTGGCTCCTCTCCATCTGTATTAAGCAGTATTGGCTTGTTGAATGTTGTGACGTCATGTGTGCAGAACTGGCAAGAACAGAGAAGATACACTTTGAGTAAGCTGAAGATTTGGAAGTAAATCCTTTGTTTACTCTGTCCTTTAGTACACAAATAGACACCTTTCTTATTGCTTAAATAGTTGTTTTTGCATGAGCTACTGTGCAGTCTCAAGTTTTGTCAGTGCAGATACAGCTAATACTTTAAACGGCGAGCTTTTGTAGATTTTTTTATCCAATTACTAACTAGTATTCACAAATAAAATTATCAGGGCATAAGCAATCCACTAGAGTAAGCTAAGATAACATTCATGTGCTCCGCATTGAGGAAATGTCAGTGTAGTTTGGGATCTTGTGAGTGAAGTTGAGGAGACTGGAGGAATGTGCAGAGTCACTGGAATACAAATGGTGTGCGTGCACTTCCCGAGCATACAGCAGGAGGCAGAACAGTTTTAATGCCACAGCCATTCAGTCTCTATTCAGCTCCATTTGTCAACACTAAAATTTAAGACTTGATTTAGCATTTAAGGAATAGGCTCAGTAATAACAAAAAAAGGCACAATGCAAAATGCAAAATAGGCCTTACACAATGTGAGAAACTTCTAACAGTCTTATTTGGCAGATCATTTTTCAGCGCAATGAATAATTTTATGCATTTTTGATCTATTATCTATCTATGTATCTATCTATGTATCTACCTATGTATCGTATGTATCTATCTATATGTCCATTTATCCATCCATCCATTTTTTTGGCAGTAATGTGATATTAAGATTTTTACCACAAGGCCAATACCCCCAAATTAAATAGACATGTGTCATAATGTAAAGTTGGAAATCCATTAAAATTTGATTAAAATGTATTTGTTTTAGTAATATATTACTTGTATGACCAAAAACCACTCAAACATCTGCTTTTAGTTACAAAAACAGAATAAATACCAAGTCATACCTATAGAATTACACCTTGAAATCATCTTGCGACCCCTAGATTTTGCTTCCCGACCCCCACTTTGAGAAGCACTGTTCTAAAACCCATGATAATTCAAAAACTTTAATAACTAAATAAGTAAATGTACGTGTATTGACAATGCATTTACCCATTGATAATTTCTTTACACTCAGCCCGAATAAAATGCTCTTTGTCTGGCGTGATGATGCACAGGGAATTCTTCTGGCCCGTCCTGGACTCTCCATCCACCACGTCGGAGCACTGGTTCATGTTGATGGTACCCTGGGGCAGAGTGCTGGGCTGTGGGGCAGAAAAAGAGACAACAAAATGCATGAAAAAGTGCAAACAGAATAGTTGTCTTCTTCGCACACTGCCCACCCACCAGCTATTTTCATGCCAAGCTTCACACTGCCCACGCTGATCCGGCAGGCTGTGCAAAAGGCTGCCGGAGCCGATCTGGTTTCCATTTGATACGTCACATATTTGCTCACACATAGAACTATTGCATAATGATTATACAGGGTGAAAGGGGGCTTTTTAGGAATCTTTATAGGGTGCTGCTTTGTGATTTATGTTTGACGTTTATGGCTGTCAGTCATTTTTAGAGTTGTCATAAAATATGTGTAGCAACCTCGTGGAAGGGTCAGCTGCAGTTTTGAATATGCCTTTAACATTAGTCTCATTGTTACACTGGTAAAGTCATCATATCAGAATATAATGGGGAATATTCCGGGTTCAGGGGTAGATGTTTTATCTAATAAGCTGCATTGCTCACAACTATATAAAATAACTTAATTTAGAGAATGTTGTGTTTAAGAATGTATTGCCTTAGTATCACGTATTCCATGCATTTGATATTACTACTGTAAGTGATCATAATCGCACAGAAATGTTACTTTTGACTAGAGCTGCCACTAAAGACGGTTTTAGTACTGGACCTTTCAGTGATTATTTTTTCTGATTAGCTCAATCATTTCTATTACACATTAACTAGGCACATTTTTGACCAAAACTTTAGTGACTGAACGGTTGTAAAAGATATTTTTCTCTCAGAGTGTATACAGTGCAAATCATTAAGCAAAAATGTTGCTTGTTTTCCCAATATGAGTAAAGAGTAATGACAAATATGTATGTTGATGGTATAAAATTATTACAGTATAATAATGTATATTTTTAATAGATTTTGTTTTATCTTATTAATTTATTTGGATTTTTAAGTATATTCTTTGAAGAAACTAGATTTTGTGCATTTCAGTTCCTAGTAGTTTAACTTAAAATAAAAAAATTTAAATCCAGAAACTTACTCATAAAGTTACAATCTTGCTTGAGGACTTGCTTCCGTGAACACATTTTACTCTTACTAGTGTAATCTTGGATCACTACCTTTCACTTTCACTTTCACTTGAGTTACATTATGTAGTTAAGTACTTTACTCGCCACATATTTTCTCTACTTTACCAACATTTGCTGCTCAAATGTAACTTGTGAGATTATTTAAATTTAGTCAATCTTCAATAAAAAGACAAGTATTCATCCGTAGTGAATATTATTATTATTATTATTATTATTAATAAGCTTTATTTCAGACACCAGGTCCATACTATGCTCTCCCATCAGATATCTCACTTTAGCCCTGCTTGTATGTAAATATATACAACACCTGTCTCCACTCCGATGTAATATATGACGGCGGAGTGTGGAGCCTGAGAAGGACTGTCTGTTCCATTTATAAACAGTCCAAGTTCATGGGTTCACCGAGGAGAGCGGCGCGCGGTTTAATCTGTCTGATGCCTGGCTCAGAGGTGTAAAGCCAACTATGCACACACTCTGACATGGATGCCATCTGTTAGCCATGAACAAGGGATTTTTACTATAATACAGCGCTGTGTACAATGACTTATGGGTGACTGTTGTTGACATAGGCACACCAAGCCTTTGTCAGCTGCATGCCTGGTTTGCAATGAATACAAGTTAGTTTTGTTGAGTAAAGATGCTACAAAAACACACTTTGTTGCGTTACTTAACTGTATGATTTATGTTTCAGAATTGACAGCTCTTCCTTTAAAAGAGGAGACTTTGCTCATCATATTCTGAAATAATCCTGCATACTGGAATATGGCATCACAAAACCAGAAGTGACATTGCTTCAGGAGAAATAATATGTAAATTCCATCTTTAACAGTGTCACAACTATTGACATAGCAGTGTCAACAGTCTCATTAGTTTACTCAGAGTTGTATTTGGATTAATTGTGGAATGCTTGAGTAATCTTGTATTGTCCTGCAGCTGACGTTTGAGTGCTCAGAAAATCCCTCTTTCTACTATCCCCATGTCTGCGTACTTGTCTGTATTTGTTTGCAAATACTCAAATAAAACAGGCTCTGAGTAAAACACTTTGATTTCAAAATGCATGTTATGTCATGCACCCACTTTCCAAAAATGAACATCTGAACAGATGAGTGTAGTTCAGGAGGTGCAGCTGAAACATTCGGCGATCGTTGCCGTTTCTGTGCAGTGGCTTACGAAGCAAGGTACAAAATCAAATTCTAAGTTAATATTTCACACAAGGTAAAAAAAAGAACATATACAGTCTCAACTCAAGTTGGTTTTGGCTAACACACAACTTATGTTCTGTTTATCTTCTTTTTGGGAATCTCTGACATGTCCCTGACCGAGTAGCTGGAGTGAAATGACCTCTGGTTGCACTAGGTTGCAAAAACTTGGCTAGGAACAACCTGAACAGTGGCATTTGTTCACTCTTTCATTCATTCACTAGTGGAATTTTAGAGTGATGCCAATTGACCAAGGAAGCTGGAGTACCCCATGAGAACCCACAGTAAAACAAGAAGAACATGCAAACTCAACTCAGAGATCATGAGATGTTGATTTGGAGGCGATCCAAAATTCAAGCCCAATAATCTCCATATTGGGAAGCCACTCTGCTAACCACTCTATGAATATTTATATTTGTTCTAATATACTTTGTAGGGTTACTGTAGTCTGAACAAATATGGAAAACACTGGACTAATATTATTTTTTTAATTGAACATTTGTATGTCTGTTGCAATCGACTTATATCATTACCAGCACACAACAAGATCTCATACATTTTTCTTTTTTTTTTTTTTTTACAAACCGTGGCTTGAGCTGCATGAAAGAAATAACACAAACTTGCAAAAAAGGTATAAAGTGATTTTCACGTTTCTGTGCAATAGTGTCAAGACATCACAGGCTTCTTAGTATTTTTCAAATAAGTTACAAAAATATAATAGTAATAAAAAAACAGGATAACCTTTTTTGTCTCATATTAAGAACATTTTTTGATGTATGAATGCTATTATCGACTTCTAGAAGCCAAACGGACATCGCAAAACTTGTAAAAATGGTGTCACAACAACAGGCACCAAGCACAACTATGTAAAGACACAGAAGTCAATAGTTAACCGTTTGAGGTAATATTTCTCTCAGGGGCTTTCTGTTTACTCTGTCACCGCTAACTCAATCTTCTATCTCTCTAGCTTTTGCTCCACAGTGAAAGCAGACTATTACTTACTACGAAAACAAACAAGTGAACAACGTGCCAGCATGAAGTGACAGGTGGCACGGCAGCTACCACAGCTAACGACTAGAGAGGAAGTTTTGATTGGAACGGCACCATCGCCAAAGGGCCCTTAACGTGGAGGTGAGAGGGTCGTACGACAGCCGGGCGTGACAAATAGACGCAGGACAGCTGGGAGAGGGCCTGGGCAGAGAGCAGCGTCAGCTTGACATGAGAGCCCTGTCAATCTCAGGCATCGAAGTCGGCCCGGGAAGTTCAGAGTGTGGTGACATAAGAATGGAGATTAAGACTGGAGCGAGTGGAAGGAGGGAGGACAAGTTATGTGGATGGAAACGTGTGTGGCCATCTGTCTCTGTATACAAAGTACATGTGCAGGATAAACAGCGAAATATTACAAATTCAGGGAACTGTCGTACGAGATGGTTAAGCCGCCAGCAGAAATAAATCGCTGACGATGGCTTTGATTAAAGAGCGGGATAGAGATTGGACGCTCAGTAGGTGGCCTATGAGAGTCATTAATGCGTTATGGATTCAGAAATAACTCAGAGATAGGTACTGTCAGTCAGTGTAGAAAGCAAATATAGGGAAAACGTTCTTGTTTTGAAATACAAAACAAAAATTCTAATAAAAGGATGTTACAGGAAGATATATTTTTAAAACATAAGTAAATAAAAATCAGCTTTGGTCAATATTTGGTTCGCTGGCCAATAGGTGTCATTATGTCACTGAACCCGATGTTGGGCAAGAGCTAGTTTTTCCCATTAAACATATTTAACTCTCTGCAAAAGATAACTTCACATATCTGGTGGTTTTTATTTGTGACTAGTCATTTTTAAGTAACAAAAAACTGCAGCATTTACGCAATTTTAGCTGCCATCTATAAATGACCAGCAGAATGTTGTGATGGCACATGACCTACTGACCTTTGACTTTATTGCACTGTAACTTTTCCAACACATTGGTGTAGGTGTGCCGCCAAAAAAGTGTGCCATGACTGAAAAAAGGTTGGGTAACATTGGCTTAAAGAAAAGACAGCATTTTATTTTCTTTTATTAAATGTGACATTGGCAATGACATTTGAAAGAGGGTTAAAGGCAAGCTTCATTGATCTATGATTGTTGTGTAACTTTTCTGGTCGACCTGCTTGGCTCCATGCAGATGTTACTGTTAATTGCATTCAATATGGCAATACTGAATATCAAGCAGGTATTCCAACTATGGCAAGCTACAACTAGATCTGAGAAGAGGCAAGCTTATTTACATAAAAAATCATCAAGCAAATGCAGAATCCTTTATAAAGAGAGTTACTTAGTAAAGAGTAAAGAATAAACGATGATTTATTTATTGTTAGTCATTTCTAATTATAACAATTTGCCATATCACTCAAAAACGAGCAGAACTTAAATGTCTAAAATATCAATATCTATCCAGCCATTTTCTACAATGCATCATCATTAGGAGAAGTTATACTAAGTGAGGCACAAACAGTGGATTGGACCAGTCCCAGTGGATCCGATACCCCCAGACCCAGGCCCCATCGAACCCACATCCCTCTGCCACCTAGCCCAGTCTCTGTCCCTCTCTCTGGGCCACCACTCGCCACAATGAGGCCTTTGTGGAGCAGCGGCCGCTCACACAATGCAGGATTGTCAGCTGCCACAGTCAACAGAGCCACTCCTCCCCTGAACCCTCAACAAGGAAATGACCGAGAGACAAGAGGGTCGAACAAGTATCCTTTTGTCAACTGTCCATCGTGGAAATTATGGAAGCAGCATAAACTTATTCTTGTCTCTGAAGTTGAGCAGACAATAGTGTGGCTACTGTCTCGGAGGGAGCCAGTGAGTCGCGATGGAATGAGGGACAAATCAGGAAGTGATCTGGTTTCACCGGACCAGAAGGATGAGCGCTCTGGGCATCGGCAATCAGCACTGGACACATGCTACACATTTGGGCGAAGACAGGAAGGCTAATAGGAACAGGCCAAAGCATGCATCATTAGCTCTGGTCCTGAGTTTATGCATGATGTCAATGTGGTAACCAGTAGCAACGGGAGAACACAGATGTCCATGTTGATGTGGTTTATCTAATCTTGGACTGTAAAGGCATGCACTAATGCTCAGATCTGAATTTTGAGTTTAGACACAAAAATGATAAATGATATCAAAAAGCTCAGTCTCGGGTTAAGAGAGAGCAATTCACACCTATTTAAACAACATCCATTCAAATCACAATCATTCTTTGCGCACCATAAATGCTTTTCACTCCAATGTCACCTTAAAGTGCACCTACAGTATTATGTGCTCCCTCATCATTAGTTTAGTTTAGATTGATTCCTGCAGGTTTGAGTAATCTTGTATTGTCCTGCAGCTGATGCTTGAGTTTTCAGAAAATCCCTGTCTTCACCTACCACCTATCCCCAACCACTTGTCTGTATTTACTTACAATTACTCGAAAATTAGGATTCCAAGTAAAACATGCATGGTTCAAAATTGTGACTTACCATAAACAAAAAATAACAATTTTTAAATCTGTTTTACAGTGAAGAAGCAGGAAGTCAATGGGCCTGTTTCTATTTCTAAGCCGTTTTAAATATTTTTTGTTTTGTTTTGCACTGAACAAAATGTGAATTATTGACCTACTTATGCTACAGGTTGTTCCTAAGTATAGATAAAAATCACAATAGGTCTCTTTTAATGCCTCAAAGTTAAGTCTAAGAATATGTAGTTATTTTATTTTTTTGCTAAACTGATCAAGTGTTCAGTTTAGAAACAACCACTCTTTTATCTGCCACTGTCACCTCATTTCTTTCCATTTCATTCTTTGATTCATTTCTTTCCATCAATATATTCTTAGACAAACCTCAAATGTGCGCTTATTCCTTTATTTTATTGGTTCATTATTTTTAATCCATCTGTGAAAGCAGAGAAAACATAATGGCAGTTCTTCAAGTTATTTCTATGGCTTCGCTCCACTGGATTTGTTCTGCCAATACTTCAGCAATAGTAATTTAATGGTAAAACGATGCATTTTATTTCACTCATGTAACAACACAGAATAATGCCAGTTTACACATTCGGAAGCCATTTGATTTGGCCTTAGGTCGACTCTATACAGTGTGCAATTACATGGACATGTTGTGTGTTTAACTGGAGCCTCTCACTTCTGCTATACACTATTTGTATGTTCTGTGATCTCCATCCAGATGTTTTGTAGCATTACATTAGTGTTCATTAGGGAGAAAAGCTCTGTTTAGAACATGATCATTAGGAAACTCAGAGCATGTATACCTTTCACTCCTGGCTTCCTTTAAACTTGGCCATTCAACATCTTAACAAAACATCCCCTTCTCCCTTATGACACAGCAGCAGAAATATTTGCTTCTTTTGGCAGTCGTTTGATGGTCCACTTTCAATTTTTGGTTGCGAAGCGAATTCTCTTCTGCCATCGACGTTCCAGAGACTGCGTTCTGGTGGTGGAAATCAAGAGTGCCGTTAAAATGACTCATTTAGGAATACAATGAAGGATGACAAGGCTTTTAGAGAAACGACTGACTCAATGTGCTTTTCAGCTTATGTTTCAGCTCTTGTCAGGAGATATGGCATCTTAGTCACAGGCCTGGCTTCAAATCTTGCCATTACAAACATCTGTGATTTGATACGAGGTGCCTGCTTGTCTCCTGAAAGAGAACTGACAAATACGCGTGTTGTGTTAATTTACTTCAGACATGTAACAACACGATGGACTTGCGCCGTTTCCAAGCCTCTCCGTCGAAAGCCATTTGCGATCACTGGAGAAGCGAAGTCCAGGAGTGGAATTGATGAACTGGCATAGCTTCATCTTGACTCATGAAACATGGCCCCGCATCAGGTCTCTTCAGGGTCCAACATCATTTGCTCATTGCCGATAGCAGCAATTATGCAATAAATCTTTCCTTAGCAACTTAGCACAACAGGCGTAAACAGGCATTTCTTCGGATGGGAGCGAGCATGCCAATAAGCAGCTGCAGGGGAATGTCCTCAGGTGCCAGACGGATGGAGTCACCTCGATTGAAAAAGAAGAAAAAAACGGACTTCTTCCTCTTCTCATCTCAATCGACGGTGATCATACGTGGAGCACACATGTAGCAATCAGGGTTAGAGCCAGAGCCGATAGATTTGTCATGGCCGCGATTACAATCATCACTGGCCTGGAGTCTTCACGGTCCTGTAATTTCAACCCACAACTTTGAGCTTGATGATAGTTACCTTGGCCCCTGCTTTAATACCTATAGAGCGCAATAAAATGAGACATATGGTTGGGATATAGCTGTAGCAAAGCTGAGGCAAATCCTCCAGGCCAGCACACCTCACGTCGCTGGTATGCATGCATGATATTTAAATGAACCTAGCACTACAGGTACCCGCAAAACTGGGTTACACGGAGAAATGAGGGCAGAGGTTTTAAATGGGGAATAGAGGCGAGGAGCTGCAGCAGGTATATGAGATGAGAGACGATAGTGGGTGGCTGAACAACGCACTGGTTATGAAGCACTGCGAGAGGACGTGGGTGGTTTAATGCTGTAATAGAAGGCCGGCAGCTGATGGAGGGAGCTGTGGATGCAGAGGAGGAGGAAGAGGACTTTCTGTGCAACTGAGTCTGCTTAGAAATAGAACAGAAATAGGGCTGTGGAGATTAAGCATGAAAAAAACAAATCACAATCAAAAACGCAATCAGTATGGATGGAATTATGCCATTTATGAAGTACCATTCTTTCACCGACAAACCAAATTTAAGCAAGACAAAAAAAGACAAAAAAAAAGATTATTTTAAATTGTGCAGCATTGAAGAACACACCGTGAAGAATAATAAGTGTGTGTCTGAGGCTGGGAAAGTTGTAGAAACAGGTGCTCCTCCTGTCGAGTTGTGTCATGCCGCCTTGGCAGAACACAAAGCTGCGTGTGTGGTTTGAAATTGCCTCTCCAATACTAGATCATTACATACTAGCACTGTAAGCTTTTGGCCATGTACTCCAGTGGTTCCCAAACTGTGGTAGGCGGGATTGCGAAATGGGGAGTGCGAAATGAAGTACTATGTGTGATAAAAAATTGCATATCCAGAGACATAGAACGATCATAAAAAGACTTTTTACAGAAGTTATTTAAAGAAGTGAGACTTAAAGTTGGGGTAACTAACTTTTTTAGTTGCAAATATGCAAACTTTGTGTTTTCTACTAGAACGTCTATGATAAATGCAGCACTTTGTGAAAAAAATAAGACCACTGAGTACTGTCTGAATTGAATAATAAAAATATTAGTTCAAATTAGGAGCCGAAAGCTGGGCTCTGATTGGCTGAACTTGGATGGTCCGCTACAGTTTCACTTTACGGTTTGTAAAAAGACGTTTATTGACCACAACTGCAACCAAAATGAATACATGTCAATATTAACCATGTGTCAAAGGATTTAGGAGAGAAAGTTGTCAGATTTAAAACCTAAATTGTGTTTGCGTTGTAAAAATCAGCTACCCGACCTGTAAGGTTATACATTAACTTATGGGCATTCAATTTGTAATCAGTGGTGCGTACTGATTTGATTGTTTGTAAATGAGTTATTGCAAGGTAGTGTCCAATAGCTTTTCATGTTACGTACATTGGTTAAATAATTGCTTTATACTCCAAAAAGAAATGCTCAGTAAAGCGGTTTCAAAAAGCGCTTGGAGTGCCTTGAAAGGTGGAAAAGTGCTATATAAATAGAGACCACTAGTACCTTTGTTGGCGCATGTTATCTTTAATTTGTTTGAGTGGTTCCGCTCAAACCAAATGCTATGCTGTGATTGGTCCAGACTCATAGCAGTCATCTTGAACTGTATGGTGGGAGGTTAAAAAAAAAATCTGTTCAAAGAGAGTTTAGGCCCAGGATGGGTCCATCTGACTGCAAATGACTTACGGATGGAAGTCTTGATTTTTAAAACATTATCCAGATGACCACTTTGAAAGTTCTTCTACAAATGGTTTCTCTGGACAAGTGAGAGACAAGCTCAAAAAGTTACTAACGATAGTAATAAAAAATGCACATTGGCAAGTCATACAATTTTATGGTGGTCAAAATGAGTGATTTGTTCAATGACTCAAGTCGTGCTCCTGGAGAGGAGCGGGACTCTGCAACTGCTCTGCTGGGCTGTCTGACGGGCTATTATTCTGGACAAGGCTCCCCAAATTTGACACATCAGCAAGTAACATCATACCATTGTTTACTTCAGCCAAAATCAAATTGGCCAATATTCTGACTGTTATAAAAGAAAACGTCATTCAACATTAAAACACGGACCAAAATCACTGACTTTACCGCAGTGTCCCTCTGGTTTTGAAAAGCATTTCAGAAAGTAGGCCATGCGCTTTGCACAGTGGTTATGACAGCCACACAAACCCATACGATGATTGCAAAACGCTACAAAATATCATCAAAACAAGATCAAAAGTATCAATCTGTCTGCAATTAATTACCCAAGACCTGATTTTCGGTAACTCATTCCACACTTTGAGGAGGAATTGCATAAGAGCTCTAGTCAGACTTTTAAATAACTCTTTAATAACCACTACAAATCTGCCAAAGCCAGTCTAAGTCAAAGCGAATTAGCCCTTAAGGCAAATACATGGGACATTTAGAAAGGGATAGGAAAACATTGTGATTCTGAGATCTAAAAACCATTACATGAGCGAGTCCAAAAACGTTGCAACAGGCCTAAATTGAAAGAACAGTGTTGTATTTCGATTTTCTGTATCATTTTACCTGATTCTGAATCGCTGATGCAGATGACATAGTTTTAGATTGTGTAGAGTTAATTAGATCTTTTCAATGTAATCTGATTTACAGACTTTTGGCAGCAGAACTCCTACAGATGCACTTTCTCTATTAATATCTCGCTCTCACATCCACGACCCGAACAGGTGGCTGGACTGGCGGGTGACCAAGCTGAGGTAAAAGGTGAAAGGTCACGAGCACACCTGCACCTGTCATAGCGCAGAATGACACACCGCTGCAGCTGGAGCCACTCAGGACATCACAGATTGAGCCAAAGAGATAAGCCGTACAATTACTCATTATGGATACAGCAGAGGTCCACACTGTGAGGTATAAAACAAACTACAAACTACATGTCTACACTTATAAAAGCCAATGAAGTGGATTAAAATGATGTCTGCAAACTAAAAAGTGGTAAAATTACAATAAAAGTCTTGGTTGAGATTTATTTGATGCATAAAATGTGAGCGATCACAAACTGATGACAGCTTGGGTTTTCCTGCTACTTGGTATTCAAACTTCGTCAATAATCATAGAAATTAGATTTTATTTATGTACCACCAAAGAAAATATTTAGCTTTCTGAATACCATTAAAATCTAAAAAAAAAAAAAACTCAGACTTGTCTAAAACAAGCCCATTCCCAGACTAAATTGGGACTAAACCAGATCGCAAGGTGCTATAGACCAGTGTTTCCCAACCAGGGGTGTGTAGACCCTACGGGGTACACGACAGTTTGCCAGGGGGTACTTGGGATGATTACAGATTTAAAAGAAAGGTAGAATTGCAAGTATTGTAATGTAAAAATGTTATTTGCAGCACATTTTACATGTTAGGA
This sequence comes from Mugilogobius chulae, assembly GCA_038363315.1. Taxonomy (NCBI): domain Eukaryota; kingdom Metazoa; phylum Chordata; class Actinopteri; order Gobiiformes; family Gobiidae; genus Mugilogobius; species Mugilogobius chulae. The sequence continues at coordinate 34,781,087 of CM076401.1, read as the reverse complement.
GGCAATATTTTGACAAGGAATATATTAAAACAATAAAATGCAATAGTTCTAAATGAAAATATATGAGTAAAGAATGATAAAATACCCCTAAAAACACATGACATAGGGGGTACTCTGTGTGTGAGATCGTGATTAGAGGATACTCAAGACTAAAAAGGTAAAGAACCACTGCTTGTCCAGTGTTTTTCAACACTAGTGTGCCTTGAGTTGCTGCCAGGTGTGCCTAGAAAATTTGTGTCAGTTTTCAATATTCAGTCTATAAAAAAAGCTTAATCACTATTTGATTAAATGACTTACAAATTACAAATTTTACATCACGAAAGAAAGCAAAACAAATCACCACTTACGCATTTAAAAAATAATTTAAAGATGTTCTGTGTAAAAATTATCACATTTGAATAGGCGTTGTGCTGCAGAAAAAAGTTAAGCAAAAAGTGTGCCGTGACTTTTTTTTGTCTAAACAGGGAGAAATACTTTGTTTTTAAACTTTTACAGCAGTCCACATGTTTTGTTCACTTATCTAATGCAATCTAAGCCTCAGAAGTATTCACTATGATGTATTTTGAAGAATTTTCACAACTTTTAAAAGCCAGGACCAGTTGACAACATAAACAAATGCGCTTCCTTGGTTTTAGTGGACAAACAGTCTATTATTAGAAGTAGGCTGGACACTGGGGAACCTATTTTATTTATTAAGAAAAATACATGTTGCAACGGTAGCTTAAACTGAGAAATGACTCAACAAAGAGCAAAAATGTGATTAAATGTTTTCTAAATGAAGTACACACTAAAACTTAACAGATTACACAATTACATGATAATTCAACCATCTGATTGCCCTGCCACTCCTGCAATACAAACCTTTACTAAACATGTAAAAGTCTGTGAGGTGGAGTGTCCTTAGACTCCCCACATTAGACAAGCTGACACGTAGCCACCCACCCCGCTGTTTTATTAGCGGTTGTCCTAGAGCCGCCTAACCCTTCACCCTCACTCCTTTTGTCAGTGCCTCTTTCCAGTGTTTTGGACAAACCAAGCAAGCGGCTCGTCAGCGCTGTTTGGCTTTATGGACAAGGCAGGGTTCTGGGGAGAATAGAAGAGGACTTGCACAATACCGCTGGCCGCGCGAATGATTTATTGGCCGCAGAGAAATGCAGTGAAAGACAAGCGATACAAGCGATTGGCAGTATGAGAGGAGGTGAAAAAGGGATGAGAAAGAGAGTGGACACTGGTTTAGTCAAAGCCTCCCCGGGAACGCTTTTATTCTGGTCCATGAATGGTTGGAAATCGTTAAAAAGAGCAGGAAAAATGAGAGAAACGGCCACAGACGGACACTCTTGGACGGTCTTTTGGCTGGGTCGGCTTGACAATCTCCAGAAAACGAAAGAAAAGCGATATGTTATGAGAACCCATTACCCCTTTAATTTGCGTAATATAGTCTTGATCTGTGGAGGTGCTGATGGAGGTAGTGGCCTGTGTTAAACGAACCTCTCCACAGTGTCATGCGGCAGTGAGCAACCGTTGAAACAGAACACAAGGTTTTCTTTGCTTGCGAGAAGTTTATTTCATTCTCATTGGGTTAAATAAGCAGCCACTTATTCTACAAATCAAATAAGAAGAGGCGGTCATTGTATTTGTGCGTGCTGGCAAAGAACAATGCGGTTTTATCAAGTCTTTTGAATATAATACGTGTAATTTGAGGGCTATTATTTTTAGACTCATTAAGTGATTTGGCAGCGTCCACAATAATAAACTTGGAGCTGGTGAGAAGTTCTCCAAACGGGGAGGGGGGCAGTCGGTCTTATATCTGATCCCACAATTTGATTTAGCTTTAACTGAGTGGGAACTGTTTGTCTTGGGAGCAGGCCAACGAGGGTCGGTGTACTCTTAAAACAGCATGAATCTGGGGAAAACAATAAAAATGGTGCGGAGAACGGTGGCTAGTTTAAGTTTTTTAGAGTGCAGATTTGGTTCAGCGCCACTTGTGGTTGTGTACGCTCTGACTAAATACAAGGCCATTTAAAACGAGTGAGAAAGATAACATTTTCGTCATGTTCCGGAAAAAGAGTCGGCGAAATGGTTGAAAAATACAGAGGTAGGCAGCTGGAAGCTCAGCAAAATTGGTTTAAATGTAAACATAAGGATTTAGAGCTTACATTGTACAAGGCTTACTAATGTTAATGGTCATGACGACTTGGAACGCTGATGGAAAGTGCGTGGTTAGATCAGAGAAATAAGAACAAACCAAAGTAGTGTTGTTATGATAGTAGAATTGCACTGGATATCTATATCTTTATCATCTTTTGTACAAATTACACCAACTTATTGTGTCCTTTTGCCTCAATGTACATACGTATACAAAGTCATATTATTATACTGTAATACAATGATTTTTGTCATTATACTGCACTGTTCTCAGCCATTGTCAACACACTTATTGTACAGAATAGCTTTGTAATATATTTTTATATACAGTATATTCTAAAGTAGCTTTATGGTCCTGCGGTTTTAAAATTTCCCCATCGTATGAAAAAAAGAGGTCTCTTTTTCATGATCCCTTTTATATCATGATGATAGTTAAGAAAAAGCAAAAAAAAACGGCTTTGGGGGCTTTGGTTTATGAAATGTACTATAATAGATTGGGAAACAATGGACTTTCACTTTCAACACAATGTAATAATGAAATGCTATAAAACAAGAGCAACTTTTGTCCAAAATTTTACAACAGAATACTTTTATTGTGTTCCTTTTGATGCCATAAGTTTGCTGAGTGACGTTTTGGGCTTAATATATACAAATAAGTCTCATTACTAGTGATGTTTATAGTTACCCTGTTTCGCAAATACGATATGATGTACTCTGACATCGGTCAGTTTAGGTTGAGTACTGAGCATCCTCGTTCTCTATGGGCCATTGTCAATACTATTTCACTTATGTAGCGAGACTAGACTTCGGTAATGGTGAATTTATTTTAGGCTTATTACAGAGATATATTCTAAAGTAGCTTATGGGTTCTCATGGGCGGTTTTCAAAGAAAATTTCATCCTCTTATTCAGATATAGGAATAAAGACTTTCGGTCTCTTATTTCGTGCGGTAGTGATCCGCTTTGTATATGCACTGTAGTCCATAGGATGTAACATATAGTCGTATCATAAGTTAAGAAAAGAGGCCACATAAGAAGCTTTAACCGACTTGAGAGGATGTCGTTTTCTACTGGTGGAATGGAGACATAAAATAAGAAGTCTTGAGAAACCATATCACTAGGCTTTACCAACTATTTCAAACACAATATGATAAGACAATGAAACATGCTTATGATATACACTAGCTTTGTGCTTAAAAACTTGCTTGTCCAATAACATATAACCTTGCGTACAAAGGGAAAACACATTCAAAAAGACAATGGAGGAGTGATCTGCAACACATTAATTGAAATGGTGGGCTTATATAGGGGTAATCCTAGTGGAGATTTATTCAGTTCCAATGATACTTGATAGGCTGAGTGTACTTTGAGAGCAAAGATATACTCTAACCAAGAAATATTTACAACCAGACAGAATGGAGGACGAATGAGCAAATATACACTAGTGGACAAAAAAACCAAATCAGGTAATCTTCTACTAACGTATAAAACAAAAGAATGTGCGATCAATAAGTGTATAATTGTAATCTGTCTATTTATAGATCACGTCAACACAGAGGCCTTAATACTATTGAGGGAGCAGCGTGAGGACTAGTAATGTTGTAATAGCTAAAATGTTTATCGTTCGGATTGTGCTATTCAGCAACAACTCATATGCGCCTCTATGTCATAACTTAATTAAGGTGGGTTTCTACTTTTTTCCTTGATCACGAACAGATGAAAACCAGAGCATTTGCCCACTCGATACCAGGAGTATCTGAGACAAACTCCGACAACCTTAAAATCCTGGAATCGAAACATAAAGAGAGCGTCGGTGTTATGATACACCCAGGACTCTTGGAATATTTGAGTTGTTGGCTTAAAAAAAATAACCACATGAGTATATCAGACGAGACGAACACCTATGATCCAGAATTCTAAAAAACGTTCTATTATCGAGGATCATGAAAAATTCCATATGTGAGGAAGATTTAGCCAAAAATAACAAATGAATTTACTATATATGCACAAAGTTAGCTTTCACAAGAAAACAAGAGTTTAGCAAATGAATGCAGTCTTTCTTCCTCTTTTATGTATTAGAGGTGGACTAAGTTTTCTCCATTTTACTTCACACTTCATTTTCATGGACCATGCGGCGACCTGCGACCCATTAAATCAGATTAATAGCAACATTATTATAATTTGTCAGGCAAATTGATTTCCATGGGGGAATCTTGGCACAGCATATCAACAGCGATAACCGAGTGTTGGCACTCAGGTATACCTACTTCCTGTTTTCAATTGTTCCAATAATATACATTAGAGTGGTCATTGATTTAAATCGAAATAGCTATCATTTGTTCTTGTTTCTACTATATCGCCACATATTTAGATTAATACATGCGTTTCTTCTCAGCACGTGCATGCGGTCAATCTCTTGCCGCGAAGATATTTATCTTAAGACAACTCCTATCTAATGGTCCAAGTACCACACTATTATTCTTCAGTCTGTTCAATTCATATGGCTACTACTACTACAACTATCTGTACAACACTTAAGTTACTCCACTCTAGTAGATAGTTGAATAGTCATTATTATATGCATCCATACCTAGCATACATACTATGTCACCTAGCCCAGGTAAGGATAGTTTTGTGATCCTTTTTTATTGCCTCAGTTCTTAACTCAGTATGTCAGCCTAGTGAAATAATTAAGTATGTTTTATAGTGCTGTGTTAGCACTCGAGGTTATCTATTGATGTCAAAGTCTCGTGCAATAGCACATTGTATATTGACGGTTTCGCAGTGTGGCATTTCGTTAGTAATAAGACTTCAGGAGGTGTTGGAGCCAGAGGTTTACTGGATTTTCCAGAAAATAGGGGGTAGTCAGTATGTCTTTCTTGTAACCAGTGGGCAAGGCATGTGGAAGTAATGGATAAAGGCCATCTAGGTCAAGTACAGTGCTCTCTCACGCATCTGTATCTCCTCTTCTTGCAGCCTAAACTCATGTGTAATCCATGGGCGGAGGACACGATTTGCATACAACCTTTGCGTGTGTTCAACTGCTCGACTTAGACCAGAGCTAGTTGGGGACTATGCTGTGTGGACTAGAGTGCAGCTTTTCTATATAAGTATTAAGACCTAATTTTTATATTAAAACGAGGCGAGCTGAACGAAGTGAACTTACCTTCCAACTAACCCATTATGCAGACTACAACTCGCTACCTAGAGAGAAAGCACACAGCGCAGGAACTCCCAAGCCCCCAGTAAAGATATTACCATAGACCTTCAAAACAGCTCGACCCCAGAGAGGAAGCAGAAATCACTTAACTTAAGATGAACTAAAAAAAAACCCAACATATTTCCCTACATTAAAGAAGCCGTCAGAGCTTATTGAAACATATAATACTGCTGTTTGATGGTTTCCTATGTCCAGAGACTCAGGTCAGTAGCGAGCGGATAAGAAGAGAACAAAATGGGAATGGTTATTATGAGCTTAATGCGACTATTTAATAAATTGAGAGTAGTTGTCCCCCTAAAAACATGTTGAGCTGCAAGTGGACAATGCTGTAGTGATAATATTCATCATGGCACATTGATCATGTGTCTAACCAATGCATGGTAATACATTGCATTGGAGGGGAAACCATTTTGAGGCTCTGTCGTTGATAATTGTCTACAAATATTGGTCAAAGTTCAACTAAAAGACAGAAGGCTAATGCATCAATTGAGCAAGTTAAAGCCAAAAGTCTAAACAAAAGAGAGAACAAACATTAGTATTTTTAATTTATAGTTGGTAGTATAGAGAAGTAATAACTCGCTTTTTTCCAGCATAGCACAAAGAGGCTTACTCATGTTCCCGCATAAAGTTGTTCAGAAAATACCAAGAGTCACAGAAGAAAGAGCTATTGCGAGTGCCTTGGTACCACTATTGGTTTTGTGACGCAAGCATCCGCATGCAATATTTGGCGAAAAAGAAAAAAATGATTGGGCCTGGGCATTAGTATTGATGGGGGCCGTTTAGTGCGAACGTCTTGCTTATGAGTTGAGAAAAGGATACAATTAGGATTCAGGCGCTTGGAGGGGTAAGTGCTGGGTGTGTGCGACGGAAAGCACTCTAGTGTCACTTTTTATTATGCGATTGTGGGGGGTGGGTGAGCAGTTCCACTCTTGTCACTAAAGCGCGGCGTTCAGCGGGACTCCCTCCCTCATTCCTCCCATTGAACCAAGTAGTGCTGAATACGCAAGGTAGTCTGGTGAGGGTGCTTCAAAAGGGTTCAATCCAAGCACTTAGAAGGGGCCTAATATAAGCTTCCTCGATACAGTAAACAGTCATTCTGCAAAATAAAGCACCAAATTTGTTTAGAATTACATGAATCCAAAATACTCTAACTATTAGTCGCGTTTATATTGTAAATATGCATCAGTCAAAAAAATCTTACTAAATCATCCCACCAGCATCTCTTTACTTCTTTAGAACACTGAATGATGTTATGTGCTCGTGCAGGGAAGACGTTTTTTTTGTATTTCGTGTTACCATCTACAACGCTCGCTGCAGTACCTCGGGGAGCAACTTTGTGTTAAAGGTAATTAATTTATATCAATGTCAATGTCTCAAGCAAACGTTTTTGCTAGAGATGTCAAAGGACTAGTTCTACACATCCAGGATTGTTGACTTGTTCCAATCAGGGGGTTACTATGGTGGAGCCCTGCTGGAGACGGATATCACTCGGGGTGTCATAGGAAGAAATATAAATGTCGGCGAAAAGAAATTAGTGTTCAGACTTATTTTAGAAAAAGAACATATATAACAATTGTAGCATGTTTTAAGACGCATTTTTGACATGGAGGATATGGCGTAATTAAATTGAGTTAACATAACACACTTAAATGCAATGATTTTATAGAATGTCATATTATAGAACTATTCTCAAACTAATGAGAATACAAAACAGCAAATAATACAACCCGCAGGACAAAATCATAGTATGAATGAAAAATAAAATTTACAGTATTAACAGCAAGTTGGGATGTATTGGGATTTAACAACATTGTTGTTTATGTTCTATGATCATAGTACTACCTAAACTGTTTGTCTTCTACATTTCTATAGCTTCTTCTATATCTGGTCTTTTTTCGACTCCGATTATATTGAGCTAATATCAATAAAAGACCAATCAAGCGAGCTTGTGTTGTTCCTGTGTTGTTTTTGTGTTTGTTTTAATGTCCGATCTATACCGACAAGCACTTTGAATCTGAACCTCAGACAGATAAGTGGAGGTGCATGTGAAGAAGAGAACAGAAGAGAGCCAATTGGATGACTGCCGAAATTCCATATCTTCGCTTTTGGCTCTTGGAATTCACGACATTGTCACTAGCCAAAAGCCTATTTAGCGACTCCATCCCAGCAGACACAAACGGAAGAAAGAGCGCATTCTATGATTTTAACACATATATAAGTCCATTGGCCACTTCTTACTTGAGTAAATGTGTGGAAAATCACTAGCGCGAAATTCAGCTCCGGTAACAATCTCTTGAGCAAAAATGATACTTGTTGTTGTCTTAGGGCATAGGTTTTTGGACCGGACATTTTACATCCCTCAATCAGCCTATCATAAAACAGATGATGAATTGCAAAATCTCGTCAAAGGTTAAATGCACATTAAAGTTGCCACCCGTCAAATCAAAAATAATTTACTCTTACTCTTCATATTCTCAAAAAACAATGTTCGACTCCTATTTAGAAGCGTTTCCCTTTGAAAGAAGAAAGCACCTCATTGATCATCATTAGTTAACTATCTAAAAAAATGAAGAGCATTTATACAATGTAAAGACTTTTATGATTCATAATGTGCACGATACAGTAAAAGCAGAAACAAAACCCAGCAATCTTGAGCGGAAAAGAAGGTATCTAGTAGAACGTTATTTTTTCCAAAAAACCGTTACAGATAGTCTGATCATTTAGATAAAGCAGCCACACCACTCATTCTATTGCAAATTTTTGTCAACTGTACTTATTCTATATTTAGATAAGTAGAATATACTAGTAAATGAGATTCTAATCTATCAACGACACTTTGAATTCAGAAATCAGATGATGTGGCTTTTTGGGACAAAGTGCTTGCGATATAATCAAACAACCCACGAGAACCACATCGAGTATCGTTAGTGTGGCACACAACCAGGCGAACCACTTTTAACTTGAGAACTCCACTGGAGGCATCCAAAAAGTGAAAACTTACCCCATTCAAACATTGCAGAACCTCAATCCAAATCCAACTTAAAGTACAGAACTACTTGATCTGCCCAATAATGGGCTTATGAAAAACACTTGAGAGAGCACTAGAATATACAGATGTTCAGAAGGAAACAAGAAGTCTCAATATATATTATAAAATGATAATCCCCCCCGGTTTAAGGCACGCTTAGCCCTATGACACTGGTCCAGTCTCGTATGTCGCACAGGCGCTTTAGACTAAAAGTTCATTCTACTAAACAGGAAGAGATCGTGACGACAAGGGCTCACCAGCACCAATATCAGCAATCAGCAATAAAACCTTTTTAATGCTTGCTGTTTTCTCTCCAGCTGCTGCGTAACATAGATTTGCGTAGTAGAGACCACCACAGCCCACTCACGACCTGCTCTAATACTTCCAGTACGTTCTGTCCCCATCCCGATCCTATACTGTCCAGACAGACATGGGCCAAGTCCTGTCCTGACTACGGGGAGTAACTCTGCCCAGTGTTTCTCATGCCACGGTCAACTGTCGGCGGACAAAAGAACAAAACATGTCGCCCTGGCAACGCTCCCCTGAAATAACTGTGCTGGGCTGCTCTGGGAGAATCCAGCTTGTACTTTTGCAAAGAGAGGACATGCTGAACTAATAGAAAACTGCAATTGTGTGTTTGTCTTTTGCCGTTTAAAAACACACAAATGTGTAAAGGGAAAATAGCAATGATTCATCACATTTCATCGAGCAAAGCTGTTGTTTTGAGCCTCATTGCATGGAAAGTTTGATCACCATTGATTTGAAATGTGAATACTTTAATTTTTTGCGTGTTTTAGTAACAATATTCAGATATTGAGTCAAGTCAACATAACTGTAAAAAAAACATCTTCAAACATTCTATATTTCAAGTTTGTTAAGGAATTTTGAAATGTCTATGAAATTAATCACAAAATCACAATATGACCTTTGTAACCTGAACGTTTACAGCATAACTTTGTTCATTATTTACAATTTTATGAGTATGTATGTATTCAGTACAACATGTACTGATTCCCATTAAAAACCCTTGTACGAATTTAGAAAAATTCTAATATTAAGACTTTTATGGCATTGTGCAGGCTATCTAGCCATGTACTAACTGATAGAGAATGCTGTTGCTTTTAGTCTTAAAAAACTCCTGCTAAACTTAAAATTTGGCAAAACAGCGCATTTGTACAAGTGGGAAGTGAGAAAATATCCTAGTTGCCTGGAACGCAGCATTATTGGGATTTACATTGGGAGTCAGTTCTTCCAGAACCGAAGGGTGCGTGACCACTGTTAAGCTTAATTTTTTCTTAAATTTGTTGACTTAGCCAGTCCTAGATGTATTGTACAAAACCAGTAGTTCAGACAATAACAGTTCATTGTATTTGTTAATTATGAGTTTGTATTCAGGATATGAGTTTAAAATATGCATTATTGACTAAAGCTAACTGAAATCACAACGTTACTAAATGTAACTAAAGCATAAAACTTGCAAAACTACTCCCAAGGCTGGTCAGAAATAATATGTGTTTTTATATATTTTTACACCATGTGCTTGCACAATTAGCTCTTCCTCCAATATTCAAAGCTAAGTCCTAGTACATTCCTTACATATTCTTTCTCTGTCGTTTCGCTGTGACAACATTCTCCATCTTCAAAGCCACCAAGCCCCCCAAGAAAATCTCACTTAACCACTCATGTTTGGTGTTCCCAGTAGGTGGGCATCCCTAAATCAATAGCTCAAAAGAATTGTGATGTGTCCCAGGCCTTTAGCGGTGCCACATCCTGCAGGTTGGAACCACACTCCATCTGGGTTTGGTTAGAGCCAAGACATAAGAGCCGTAAAAGTAGTGAGAGGAGAAACCAAGGGGCACCGCCACCTCGTTCAGCCCCAAACCAGCCCTCTTGACCCGCCTCTGATGTGGTCAGCGACAACATTATGCGGCAAAAGCTGGCAGCACTCAATTCTGACCCGATGTCACCAAAATAACAAAATCAGATTCATCTTTGCCAACATATTTCTAAGACTGACGCAAGCACAACTGTTAAAGGTGCAACCCATGCATACAATTATTCAATTGGTATTTTTATCCAATGAATATAAGAATATAGAATGACATACGCCTCTTGTTATTGTTTCCAAGTACAATGATTCAAAAGCTGTTTATTCAACACCAAGTCATTATTCTGATATGCTCGGGCTGACAGGAAACGCTCTATATTTAGTGGCACTTGATAGCTCCTCTGTCAGACCCTTGCAATTCTCCTTTTGATCTTCGGTCCACAAACAAGATGAATAGATGTGGAGTGACACTCACAAGGATGAATGGTTTGGCACATCCGTGTTCTGTCTTTGTCTAACACTAACCATAATCACTCTTCAAGTATCATCTCTACCTGCGTAAACAAAAGTATAACTGCTAAACAGTAAACATGATAAAAAACAACCTCTGAGAAGAAAAGAGCCACAGATATCATTCAAAAGAAATGGATTCAATATAAAAACAAATATGCATAATAGAAAAGAAGGCTACAATTAATCAAAACTGAATGGATTCAATGAGCATATAGCAAGGCTGGGATTTATTTACTACACTGTCATTTTGTCAATTCTTCCGGTCAAAAAATAAATATATTTAAATCAATTCCTCCAGCAGAGATCTCTTGTTAATGTATCTATTCAGGTGGAAATTAATCTGCAATGTCCTACTGTATATACATGTTCATTCGTTGTTGTTAATTTTGTCGCCAATAGCGGTGAAAAAAAGCTTAAAATAGTTTGTGGTGAACAATTTGGATGCATAGGTCAGTGAGTAAAACATGTGGACTGATGTAGGAAGTTTAAAATAATTAGTTCTGTTTGTTTACATGTTTAAAGAAGCAAAAATCAAGTATAAAAAGCAGCCCTATTGCATTCTAGAGGATAATATTTCATGAACACAATGCTGTAGCCTCAAGATAATTTGTAATTCTTACTGACGCAAACTGGCTTATTACAATTGTTCATATTTGAAGTTTAATGTAAAGCACAGCCTGTAATCCTTCAAGAAGAAGACTAACAACACAGTTACTAACAATCTGCTGAATGTTTTTCCTCACTCTTGACAAAACTTGTAGCGCATCACAACCGGGAACTGGCTTTGTCAATCATCACTGGTGCCAACTGAAGCTGGGTTGTAAAAATGGCTTAAACAACAGCCCAGATATTTCACCTCAGGCTGTAATACAAATGATTACTATGTTTGTAAGTATCAATCTATTCCAGCATCAGGTGGTTTTTCCAGTTTTCCGCTCACTAACAGGAAGTTGGAGGGGACTCTTGCTCAACCAAAGCAAACACACAACTCAGCACATGACTTATCGGCGCCTCATGCCATCTCTTCATTGGAGTTTACACTGCTGAGCTAGTTTAGGTAGCCTATTTTGACACAAGGTCCAATGAGTGCAAGAGGGATGACAGGTTAGTTGTGAGGTTAGTATCGAGAATGGTATGTAGAGCTCTAAAAGGTCTGTATCAAATTATGGTCATATATTGTAGGTTTTTGGAGTTATTTACTACAGGATCACAACACAAGCCTATGTAGATTATTATTTTACATATAGTGTGTGTAATGTGTATTATTTTACATATTTTATACAACAATATTGGTCTAAAATGACTCAATAACAGACACAGGCCCTTACTTTTCTGTTAAAACTTCAGAACCGACAAACCACACAAGTAGTACACATTTAGCTACATGTCCTTAATATTCAATGCTACATTGCAAACCCTACATGTCTGACCACAAGTCTGTTCTTTAAACTTATTCACAAGCTCGCTAAGGAAGTGGACATAGAAGTGAAAACATTTTCAGACTCAAATGGAAGAAAACGCAAATACGATTCAAACAAATGCCTTGTTATTGAAGAAGCAGGTGAGGTTTACAGGTAAAAACACATAGACGCCAATTTCTCTTCTTGTAGTCGTATTATTAAGCAAGGGAAAAAAATATTATCATGGTTTTCTTAAGGCCAGCACACAATTTTGATTTTATCATGATTCTTGTAGACCACATGTGTCAAATAGAAGGTCCAGGGGCTGGATGCGGCCCTCCACATCCCTTTATTTGGCCACGAGGTCTACTTTTATCTTTTACTAGCACCAGAAGTTTATTGGTGACTAACCTAATGAAACTATTTGTCTGAAAGTCAAAGTGTCATTCTTTTTTCAGATTCATGTACATGCACAGTTGTCTGATCGGCATGATCAGTGCAGGTTTTGAAATAAAATGTCCAATAAGAGCGCAAAAAAAAGGAAAACTGGTGAAATGAAAAAGATTTGTGCAGACTTTCTTTGGGATGGATATAATTGTTGATGCTAGTTCCTACTTCACTGCGATTGGCTAAATCCAGCTGTCATGCACTTAGATCAGGACAAAGATCGAACAATAAGAGAAGTAGATGGTATTGAACAGATGGATGCATCAAAAATAAAAATCACAAATATGACGATTTTATCAAAAGAGCAGATTTCAACATTTCACACAGTTCAACCTATTTCATTTAAGATTTTTAAGACTTTCCTCCCATTCTCCACAAACAGTTCTAAAGTTTCAATCCATAGTAGAAACAAGCAAAGAGGGGCGGGACAAGGTGAAGAGTGCACATCCATTTTTCACTCACCATCTCGTCCAAAGCATAGCGCAGAACACCGTGCTCGTACAGGACGAAGAACCTCCGCTGCCATTTCTGTGTTGGACAAGAGAAGAAAACAGTTAATCATAGGATTCATATCAGTAACAGCTCCAGCAGTAAAATGCACGTACATTTTATTGTGGGTGAGGTCACACGAAGGAAATGTGGAAATATTTATATAAGAGACATTGCAATTGGAGCCGAGTGATGCCATTTTCGACGCATAAACACTATGTTAATACACTCTCAGGGGGATGCACGCCTTTGGAAAACACTTGCCATCTCTTCTGGCACGAACTCAGCGCAGCCTACATGATGAGGCTATGAAGCTAGATGGACTGCATTTTTTGGTTTACAACTGTCTATAAAGAATCCATTTCTCTGTATTGTTTTTTATTGGAAGACAATGCACCAAATCAAACTAATCAATAACTTAAGCCTAATATTAGACAAAAGCATTAGGATTAGACAAAAAGTAATAAAAGGGCTGTACTGCTAATGTAAATAAAATTTATTGTAATTGAAAACACATTGAACAGGTTTTAATTGTTAAAGGAACTACACATCAACAAACACTGTCTCTTGTTGATGTATCTATTCAGGTGGTTCAAATGAGTCCGCAATTGATGTCTACTAATTTGTTCACCAAAATCCACTAAGTTTGTCTGTTGTTGTTGTTAGCAATGTGGCTAATTGTCATTAGCATACCGGCACATCTCCTTCAAAACAGCTGTGAAAAAATCTTTGTGGTAAACAATTCGTAAGCTCAGAATGCTTTATGTAGGTGAGCAAAAGATGTAGAATGAAGTAGGAAGTTTAAAATAAGTAATTTCTTTTTGCTTGCATTTTTAAGAAAGGACAAATTGGGAAAAATACCTTTAAGTAAAATTATCATCCAATAAGAAAAGACTTTTTGTTCTTAAACTAAAATACACAGCTTGTCCTTCTTATTAAAAAAAAATAATAATAAAATAAAATGAATGACATGTCGCCTGACTCAAGAAAGAATATCTTGATCCATTGTGGCAAATCATTTTACTTGAAGTAAAATCTGCTCAAGCCAAGATATGAATTCTAGGGCTGTTGTTCTTTAGTTGCTTAGCCGATTAATCGGTTGATAGAGTCTTTGTCAACCATTTATTATTTTTTTTATCATAAGGATTTATATTGAACAGCAACTAAAACAAGATGAATCAGCTGAAGATTTTTTTTTTTACCAAATCACTGATCTAAACTGCCTTCTGAGAACCAAATACACCGTTTACTATAAATTTTCTACATAAATTGCTGTTTTTGCATGAACTCTTAAAATAATTTAATAATTTCAAGCACCGATTGGGTCAAAATAATGTAATTCTTTTTGGTTGAGCTTTTGCCACGCCCCCTTTTTAGTCAATTAAGCAGTTGATGGACATGGGACCAAGAACGTCTTTGCTCGACTACAGCTCTAATGAATTCAATACATTTTTATTTACCCAAACAAATTTTTTTAGCAAAATGTATAAAAAAAACTATTGACTGGCCTTTTGCTACATAAACAACTAATCAATGAATCGAAAGAAAAAAAACAAAAATGACCAATATAACTGTTAGTTGCAGCCCTGCATGCAATCACAATACAGTGAATTACATTATAAACTCCTCCTGAGCAAGGTCACATGTGAGACATACAGCATGTATTACTTCATCACTCTGTACATTGTCTATTGATTTTAGTGGAAACGATACGCTCACATCTCTCCGCTAATCTCTCGTCTCATTGGCTGGCTCGGGTCCACGCTAAATACACCTTTTAGCCGCAGTGTTACATTTCCTTCAATGGGGAGCGCTACATCAAATATTAAAAAGGTGCTTTGTAACATTAAAACCACATCAAGGTCTCTAAAGGTTGCCGATAAGCTCCACGGGCCATGAGAAAAGGCTCGTACATATCTGCCAGAGCCATAATAACATGTTTTGTGATTTGGAGCGGTTCTAATGTATAACCTGCTAAACCAAAGTGTTGCTAAAATATGACTCATTTAACATGACAGCTATATTATTTATGTGTACTGGTCAGTCAAAGGTTGGCCTCAGCTCTGCGATGGGACCACTAATTATACAACCGCAAACTGATTGGAAGAATAGGCTGCGCTCAAAAGTGATGATGTCAAAGCGGCTGCAGTCTGTTGACAGTAGTTGGGTTGAAGGATCCCCAGTTGCCCCCCCCCTCCACACACACACACACACACACACACACATCCATATGGAAACCATCAGGGCGGCTGTGTGAACTGGGACCATTCCTACACCTCCCCCACAGTCTCCCTTCGACTCCCCCTTTTTTGGGACGCAACAGAACATTACAGTCAGGAAACAGATAAGTGGGAAGTGAGCAAGTGTCCTGTTATGTGGCTCTGGGGGAGAGGAAATCGTCAAGTGGAAAATCGGGATTATCAGTTCAGAGAGATGCTTCTGGGGACTCTGAACTGGACAATAATAATAGAAAGTTGCTCTACTATGGACGAATAAATATTCAATAACAAAAGAGGAGGATTTCTTTTGGTTGCTGACTTTTGTTTCTGCAAATATGGAAGCTCGATCACGATATCTACATCAAAACAAATAAAGTTGGAAAGTTTTGGGTGGGAAATGTGAATAGAAAGATTTTGTTCAAAGTCCACAACTTAAATGCGATGAACACAAGGACAAACTTAATGCAAATCTACACAACGTGGGCTTGGCAGTTTTTTGCAGAATAAAACAAAATACTGCATATAGCTGTTTGCAGAGTTCAATGCCAGTTGTTAAATCTTTGAGCAGGACACTTTGCCAACCTTACATGCATTTAAATCAGGCATGTCAAAACTGTGGCCCGGTAGCCAAATGCGGCCCTTGGACCAATTTATTTTGGCCCTCAGACTGGTTTTTAATGTCAAATTTGAGCAATTCTTTTATCATAGTTGAAAAAACAAACTTTTTGATGCCTTTAAAACCTAAAAAAAATGCTTTAAATGCCTTATAAAAAGTGTTGTGGTACATTAAAATGAGGTCATATGCAAATTTGTAGGTGACTTATATGGCCCCTCGCTCTGTTTCAAAATGTGGCCCACTGTGAAAAAGTTTGGACACCCCTGATTTAAATGTATTTGGACGATTGTAGGTCAAAAACATAAAACTAGAGATTGACCAATATGTTTTTTCCATGGCCAATGTCACTACAGATTATTTAGAGATACGGATGGTGGGCAATAGAATTTGAGATAATTTGTGAATATTGTTTTCAAGATATCCAAAAACTGAATGTTACCTACATTGTTTACCGTGAATAATGCTGCTACAAAAAGCCAATTAAAACAAAATAAAAGTGATGTTCCAAGCTTTCATCTAACAGTATAAATGTAAAATACAGTATAATAAATTCTCTGACATTTTTCTACAGTCTCTAAATAGTTCTACAATTCACTACAGATGCTTGGCAACAAAGATGAGCATTGTCTAAATGCAGCTATGACTTTTCATATTTCATGGCAAAGTGCACTGCTGTTACAAGGAAAAACTAGCTTTTGCCCATCATCTGGACTTGTCACATTATCAGATTCTAGAATGTGAACGCAACCTATTTAACCGAAACAAGAATTACCACCAAGAATAATGCAAAAAAGGGCAAAATTACAGCCCATTACATTCACCAATTGTGTATAGATTCAACAACATAAAAATGAGGAAGTTAAAAATCAGTTCCACATCCACGTGATGTTTTCTGGTTTCTGGTCTGTGTACTCAGGGTCATTCCCTCTCGCTCTCTCACACTTTCAACACCAATCTTTATCTTTGTGGAAAGCTAAAAAGCCTCCCATTATCTGCAAATGACTGCTTCATAGAAGTGGGCTTAACATATGTTCTTTGTCACATCTTAAAGTTTGCTTACCCGAGATCTGTGCAATGGATTGTCAAAATTAGTTCCCTCTGGGGCCAGCAGCAGCCACCCTCCGTATATCGGCTTAGCCTGGGAGCATAAAAAGACAATTACAATGTGTTAAGTTAACATCAAGTGGCACATTTAAACGCATCAATGGACAGTGCAATCATGCATTTATTATTATGTCACTAGAGATGGTGCAAGTCTGCTTCCTGGTGCTGCAAAGTGAAGCCATATCAAGTCGCCTCACACACAATAAGTACAGAGTTTTAGTCCAACCACTAGACTGTGAGCTGTCTGCAGGCTACATTCCCCTGCAGCTGGCTCTATTCCAGCGCACCATGCTGCCACAGAAGAAGAGAAAAGTCCAAAACACATGATTTTCCCTCTGATCCTCTAAGTGGGTGGACTGGTGGGTGGAGGGGGGCACCATAAGGCAGAAGCCAGCCAGAAAATAGCAGATGAGAAAATGAAGTAAGGAAGTTGCAGCAGCTTTTTGTGGCTATACACATTTGCAATTCAAACGTGAGAGTTCTTAAACACTTAGGGTACAAACTTGGACAGCTGCCATCGCTCAATGTTAGGAATTTCTGCTTTACAATGCGCACACAAGCATTCAGTTACAACTTGGTCAATTACATGTAAACAAATCTTGCATAATTAAGTTGCGGTTCAAATCTAGGCCCAAGCGTTGACATTTACAGCCACCTGGCACCTTCATGTTCCACTCTCAGCAGCTGTGATTACACTCATAACCTCACTTCATATAAAACGTGCATAAAACTCGTCAGATGCCACGACTTACAAGGTATTTATCTCTTGAATTACTCTGCAAATGAGATGGTACAGGAAGTATTTATTGCACTCAATGACTAAATAAGACAAAAATGCATATCACAACAAAAGCAAACATCATAGAATAAAATAGGAGTCACTTTAAAGGAAGGATTAAGGTCACCATATATTTAAAATCCACACAGTTAATTCTTACATGACCTGACAGCAAGGGTGAAATGCCTAGCCACCTCTTGACACATGAAATCTGGGTCATTTTTACCCTTCAATGGTTCAATGTTTAAATGCTTTGGAGGATTCGTGTGCAGAATGTCATCTGTTCAATATGATTTAGTGTCTCAGAACTTGACAAAAGTTGTTTACAAGTATACATTCTTAAAGATCTTGTAGTAGGTTTAAAAGCTGGTAAATGGTGTCTAAGTAGACATTCACCAATATGCATGAACTCTCTGAGTGACAGGAGCAAAGGAAATGAAATGTGGACTGTTAACACCAATGGCACAAAGTCACAGGAGTCAACATAAGCAGCTGATAAGAGGTGCTGCGAGGGAGGGTGGAGAGAAAGAGAGAGCTCTATATCCATGAAATAAGGTCAAGCCCAGAGGCTACAAACCATGTCCAATTGACCCCAACCTCTGCATTATGGTCCACTGACAGACGGAGGGCTGTTATTTATGTGGGTGTCTGGCTTTGGGACGCAACAAGCATAACTCTACATGAACCGTGTGACAGTAGCATAACTCCAACAGAGAGCAGTCATATTTACCTGGTTTAGGTCTTCATCGATGAGTAAGTGGGACTCTCTGGGCTTAAAACAGTTCTGGCATTTACTTTTGTTAAATATATTTGCTTGGAATTTCCGACAAGCATTTTCCTTCAAAGACATGGCTGGATTCAAATGAGTCACTTGAGCAAAAGAATGTCAAAAGTCAGACTGTTCTATTCCTGCTGCCAAATGCATCAAATCCAACTAAAGCAAAAATAAAAAGATTGGATAAAAGCATAGCGCGCAGAAGTGGGCGCACAGGGCGCGTTACCTGTCCTTTCTGTCACCTGAGGTTGTGCAGAACCTTGTCCTAAGTTATATCTAGAATATTCATGTTGTGAGAGGGACGAGTCCCGCAGCTTCCACTCTCTGCTAAACTTATGCAGCTCAATCCCGGGCTGTTGTTCTTCTGCTTTAAATGCGCCGTCCAAAGTGCAGTGGTCGCCTCTTCCCAGGTGACATTCCGGGCCTGGAGTTTACTGCAAAGGTCCCGTCATCATGCACGGGGCGGAGAGAGTCCACTCTGGCCCCTCTCGTGGTTTTCTTCTTCTATCTAACAAGTGATATCGCTGCATTCATTCCAGTTATTTGCGTCCTTCCGCTGTTTACGTCGCAGCTCAAGGCCAAGTGCCGCTGTCCAGGTTTGGAAACGCCATGGACTCGGCTGTCATTCCACTGTAGCCATTTCTCCGGATCGCGCTCGTCGTCCCAGGCTCGCAGTTGGCACTGGTACGCAGTCTGCGGCTGATGTTTTCGTGAAAATCCAAGCTGGGACGCACATCCAGTTGGCGGAGAGAGGGGAGGTGTTCAGGGAAAGTGGAGAGTTGAAGGAAAGCCCTATCAGCCAATCAGAAACGAAGACACGCCCATCTGCGAGGCCCTGTCTCCTTCTGACCAATAGGAAGCTCCAAATAAAACACTCTGTGCCAAACTTGGTGGGCTTTAAAGACCCCCGCTCCCCCCTGAAGAAAACTTTTGGCGCAGAAGTGTCAGTTGTCATCCTCACATTTGTGTTGATTACCTTATGGTGTCTCTAGAGGATTTATTCAGCTGTGAACTCTATGTTATTATGTCCCTCTGTCTAATTGTGACAGACTTAATTTAAACACACTTAATATTTGCTTCCTATTTTTGCATGCCAGTGCCATGTACTGTATATTGTTATTCTGTGAAAAGTCTTTCTTATGACAAATGATTTGCGGTGAGTAATAACCTGCTTATTTGTTTAAGGACACATGATGAGAATTTCACTGTCAACAGGTCAAAGTTAGAGTTGTGCAATTATCATTTTGGCACATACAGAGTAGTTCTTCAGCCAATGTGAAGTGACAGGTAACAGTCAAGCAACTGACAGACTTCCTTCAAACAATAATCTTTAAAATGATCAGAACTACACGTGGCCTTTCCTGCTACTACCTGTTTTTGAGAAAGAAGGAACAACAATCACAATTGAGCCAGTGTTCAAGTATTATACATGACAAGTTTGTCTCATTTTTGTTAAATGCACAGGCCACTTCTCATCCTCAGCTCAGAACCTTCAGAACATCTCATGAAGCAGCAGGGGCCACAATAAACACTGATTCAGGACTGTTGTATTGGTTGAATGTAGTAGATGATGATCATTCAAATCAGGAGGAACACATTTATATTTATCCTTTCTCACTGAAGCTTGAAAAAACAAAAATTGTAACATCAACAACTTAGACATCACAATTACAAAAGCTATATTTGATTTACATAAATGTGCCTGAAACGGGTAAACAAGTTTATGAAATTTCAACATCTTCCTACAACTGGAACAGGACAAAATTGCAGTTAAGAGGACACTCCCATCTGTCTTATCATTCCATTCTGACATTGAGGTGACATCGAAACAGTGCAGCCTCAACTCCTCACCAGGAATAGCAGACACAATCATGATAAGGCAGATAAGATATGGAGATCATAGGAAATGTATTTAGAGTCATCAAAGTGGCAATAATCACTGAAGTCATACAGAGTGTTTATTTCATCATACAATTTCATCATGGCAAAGAAGTGCAACAGCTTGTATACAGGAAGTAGGTTGGGATTTAGGAGACTGTGCTTAGAGGAAAATACAATGAATGTACTTAACTTTACACATTCACAAACAAACAGATTCCAGTCATTGAGTGCACATAATTTAGACAGCCCAAGTGCTCAGTAGATAATGGCTATATTTCAAAAAATAAACAAATAGAAAAAAATAATAAATAACTATACTCTGGAACACATAACAAACCATGATTTTAACCTTTAGACTACACTTTTAAATACTGCATTGTGAACAAAATCCAAAGTCTGTAAGCTATTCTTGTTCCTCTATGAGGTGCATACACTGACTGGGATATGTGTACAATAAGGACATAAAGTGCACGCACACACGGTTAAATGTAGTGGTGAGTGTCATTTTTAGGGATATTTAGCATGTTGAGAATGTCAGTGATAACGTGTAATATTAACAAACATAGTAAGGAAGGCGGTATTTAAAAAAGATCAGCTTTTTTCTTCATTTCATTGCGTTTCCAAAGAGGCAGTCTGTCAAATTCATGGAGCTCCATGCCAAAAATATCAAAGAATGAGTCAGGTGAAAGATGACGCTGAAATAAACAAAAAAATGAATATAAAATGTTATTTGAGATATGTACATTATTAGGTTTGATATGTATGTTTTGTACCTCAAGGTTTGTTCTATCTACATCTCTGGGAAGCTTCATCCGCCCTCTGTTGGTAACCGTGAGTATTTCATAAGGATAAATCTGGAGAAAAAAACACATCAGATGAAGTCATGGTAAAATGCAATTATTGTGAAATCATTGTGCACACAGTCCAAGTGCAACACTAGCAAAAGCACGGCACAAAAGAATAATAAATGCAAAAAGAAAAAAAAATACTTGCTTTTGGATCCAACAAATTAGGCAAAGACATGCCTCTGCCCGTCCGTGCAAGCTGAGTGCCATAGATGAGCTACAATCATGCAATAGGAGATTGGGTTGTGTCAATTTTACAAGCCATAAATCGTGTTAGCTGAATGAGCTGGAGGGTTAAAAATGACTGAGGCAAGCTGATGCACACACTCATTATGCAAATACGGCCTTACCTTAAAATCTGAAAGAGAAAAACAAACTTAGTAATTATTTAATCCTCTTAATATAACATACGCAATGAATGAAATTACCTCTGTTCATGTTGCCATTGTACTGTGTGTAATCAGCTGATATGCACAGCTAATTTGTAAAAAAACAAAAACATTAGTATAAAATGTGTTAAAATGGAAATAATTATGCTTTATGTACGTATGAAAGTCATGCTTACTGGATTGAGGCCATTGCGTGCGTTCCCTGGTAACGAGTAGGTTTGATTTGTCAAGTTCAAACCTACGGTGCAGTGAAATGGACAGATTAGCACACAATTAGATTTTAAGATGTACAACTCGTCCCTCAGAATAGCAAGGGTTTACTAAATATAGGCATCTGCTTACAGCTCCTCAGGACTGTGCTATTATACTGAGAATGCATATGTAAAAAGTCTATTGTGAGAAGCAGTTTACCTTGTTGCTTGTATATTGGAGGTCTTGTGTACATGTTGTAGATGTGGTCTGTGGGTAAAAAAATTTACATTTTAAAATGCAAAAACAATTAGCAAAACATATTGTGTGACTTTTCTGGTGAGGGTGGAGTATAAAATGTTTCACAGTATAGTATTAAATCTATATCCACAAAGTCAAGCAGGTGACACGGCAAAGTTATGTAAACTTATAATTCAATAAATACAAGAAGATAAGTTGGTAACACTTTGAATTTAAGCTATTTAAAAGCACATGCAAACTGTTTATGCTCTTATATGACATTATGAACATAATAAATAATAATAAGCAAAAACATATATGTATTAATTCATTATCTAAAAAATTAGAACACAAATGTTTTTTGTTGCCTTTGGAAATGAAATTCACAAATTAAGAACATGCTTAGTACTACAAACTTTGTAAAAACACTGAATGATGATATTGATGCTAATAAGAATATGGGCTATAATGAAGAACTAGGGCATCAAAAAATGTTGCTTGTTTGAAAAACATTAATAAATCTTTTTTAATTGAAAATAAGAATAAATAGTTTCTAAACTTATATTATAATTGTCTAAGAACAGAATTAAATGTTACTATAAGAATTATCTTAGTGCACTTTAAAATATATTAAATTAAAAGTTTTTTTCAACATTTTCCATACAAATAATGGAAACTAGTCAAGACTAATATCACTAGATGGCAGTGTTGAACCAAGTCAGTCACTCTATCAGCCAACACAATGAAGCTTTATACACTTGATGTGAGTCAGTGAAGCAGTGCATCATGCTTGGGTTATTCCTCTAATAGGCCCGCCTAGAACAGGACATTAAAAGCTATAGAGGCTTTTGAAAAGGTGGCCAGGGGTCTTACCTTTGTTAGGAGAGACAGGGCTGTGACTTAAAGGGGAAGTGGGACCATTATGGCCAGAAGAGTGCAAAGAGGAGAAAACTGCCAGCCCTACAGATGTTATGAGGAGCGAGTGAGAAGGCAGAGGAGCAGTGCAGGTGAAGGAGAGAAGGACAAATAAGAACAGCTACAGTACTTTTCAAATCTATGGTTCTGTAGATGGCTTAGCTGGCTGTTTTAGTCTTACCTGGTCTGTGGAAGTGCTGAGGAGACCTTGACGGCGTGTAACAGTGGCGATTATAAGTAGCATAAGTTCCAAAAGAGTGCTGCGTTGAGGATTTTGGTATGTGCCTCCTTAATTCGTAACTATCCTACAAATGCAAGAAGCATGTTGTTTTATCAACCGAAGCAGAAAAATACAGTATCAAAAACTTTATTTTTAATAATGAAGATATAGAACACTTACCTCTGTGCTTATAGACATATTGGCAGGAGACTGAAAAATGAAATAAAATGCAGAATTATATTAGAATTGTTTTGTTCTGTTTCAAAAAGAGAGACAGATCAGAAAAATATTAGAGCTTGGGTAGGCAAAATCAATGTCTTCATTTTGATACTGGACAAGGATTTCAGACGGTCAGCAGGACTTAATGGGAGATTACTGGTTTTATAAGAAATATCAAAACATACCATCCACAAATGACAGAACTTATTATTTATTGGGAATTGTATACACAAATTTGCCATATTGATCTTAAGACATAAGGCTTTTTAACTGAAAACAATCAGATTTTCTATAAGATCTGATTTGCTTTGAGGACTAGTGGGAGAAAACTATTTCACTGAATTCATACTGACAGAGAAGACATTGAAGTTTTTGTTTCATGTCTAATAATTACAACATTGTGCATGATCTTCAATCAGGAATAACAGTTAAAAGGGAAAGTTTATTATAGAAATGTGACTTTTTAATTTAGAATGTTATGAATGCAGCGTATACCAAAATAAGCGGTAAAAAACAGTCAAAAGGTTAGTTTCGCTTTGCCTACTGTTGCTTTAATATTATACAACAATTCTACCAAGTGCACAAGTAACAGCGATAAGTGCATTGAACAAGCACAACAAAGAAACGGGCTTAGTTTGAGCACAAATCAAACCAAGAGTAAACAAAGCCACAGAGTCAGTGCACAGCAGTAGTGCGGTGGGATGCAGTTACCTCGGCAGGGCTGACACTGTGCTGTCCGCTGCCTTTGCTGTCCAAACCAGACGAGTTGTTGTTCGCACATTTATAGGAAATCATATCAGGATGCTCTATATCATATATAGCCTTGACTCTGGGAATTGCGGCTAAGTCTCGATAATCAATGATCTCATTATCTACTTTTGCCTGGGACCAGGAAAGGAGAGAGAGAGTGAGAGCGAGGGAGAGGGAAGGAAAGAAGAAGGGAGGAGGAGAGGAAACACAGACACAGATAAGGTCAGGTGCAGAGTAAATTACATAAGGGAAGAATGAAACTTTAATCCCCTGACTGTACACTGAAGTGCAGTTGGCACTGTCAAGTAATACAATGTAATTAGGTTGTAATCTTAGGTCACTTATTGTAAGGTCACTTCAAATATTATAAAAGTTAAGATACATTACAAGAGACAAGATGTATTAAAATGTGTGATATTAAATATAAAATGGTGAAAATATCTGAGGCTATCCAAATAACAAGAGTATTTAGCTATTCATGGATAGTGCATTTAACATTACTGGCCATTTTCTATATTTCTTTGCAGGGAATAAAGTGCATTCCAGAGCAAACATCAACAAGTGGAAACAGGTAAATGGCAGCTGGATGTTGTGTTTGACTGGCATCACTCTGAAAGCTTTATTCAAATTGAAGGAGTACATTCATATTCAAAACAAGGTTGAATATGAATACTTCAGTCACAAATGATCTAGTTCCGAACAGTCAAGGTCACTTTTTCTCTTTTAGTTTCATTTTTTTCACGGCAAATAGGAAATATCAGTCAAAACAGAGATTTTGTCACAGCCACTGCCCTGTGTAAATAAAGGACAGAAGTGATTGGTGAAAGTGGCCCCATGGAGAGGCCAATGTGATCAGGACTTACACACAGAGAGCGCCCTGGACTTCCAGGGGTGCAGGAGCCCGGTCTGGAGCAGGAGCTCTCTGAGGAAGACTGCGTTGGCTGGAAGAAGAAGAAAAAAGAGAGAGTTTCATTTTTAGTTAGAAAACTCACATTAGATAGACTTCTGGTTACTTCAATCAAAATATTAAGTATGAAAAGTATGAGTAATGGAAAAATGTAAATGTAACTGAGTACAACCCACAGCTCAAGAACAAGCATGCAGTCATTCCCCAAACCAAACACAAAAGCCATTTTTAGTTTTGCTTTGGCTAATTCAGTTGGACCTTTAAGTGGCACACCAGAACTTGCATGTGAATCTTGCAAGTTTGTGGTTAATCTGAGATTACAGAGCGCTCAAGCCCACACTACAAAAGCCACTCTGACGCAAAATAAAGACCTTAAGATGATGTGGGGAGAAAAAGTAATGGAGAGAGGGCGTTTTGGACCTGCTGGGCTGCAGAGCAACACAAACACAGTGAAGAGTAGATTTCCTTCATCTGCTGCATTGTCTCTTTCTTATAATTGAGAAGTAAATTCTCACCATAGAACTGTCTTCACTTCTGCTGCCACGTCTGCAGTCTGGATGCCAAATAGATGACCCTGTGAATTTGAGGGCAGTTAACTTCCACAGCCTTTTATTGCAGAAATGCATCAGCACATAAAGAACATTATATTTTATGGATCTTTTACTATCTAAGAATGTCTTTTAGCTGTGTTACCTTGTAGGTACATTTCATCTCCTTCGGTAAATATTTTGTTACACCGACAACACCTTGCGCAGTTGGGATGGTAATGCTTGTCTCCTGCCTGGAAAAGAAGTGGAAGCAAATTTCTACATTGTTTTTTTCACAGTTCTATTTGACATTGACACCATAAACATAGTCACATAGTCACCATAAACATAGCATAATATTTTCAGAGTTTTTGGTGTTTTCTTTTTGTAAGATTAACTGCAATCAAACTGAAATTGCATAGTGAATAGACTCAATCAGCAAATCGCAAAATGCAACATAATGTCTCCACCAACAACTAATTATCCTTTTTTACTCTACATAAACACAGATAAGCTAAAGTTGTGTAAAACTTTGTTTCTTATTAAGTTTTGTTCGGTATTTTGTCAAGTCTGTGAAATTTCTGAAAATGGGAACTCTGGACATCACAAACTGATATTTTCCCAGTCTACTTACCTCAAGAACTTTACCAGTGATAAATTTCTGACATGCTTCACACTGGACTCCATATTGAAGCTGATAGTCCTTCTCACAATATGGAACACCATCCCTAGATAATAGATATTGTAAAAACACAAATATTTTACATTGTATGGTTTATATAATTTGTTGCAGTACGGTACACACTTGCTGATGTATTCTCCGCTCAGAACTCGACTGCAGGCTTTGCACTTAAAACAGCCGAGATGCCAATGTTTCCCTAAAGCCACCAGCGCCTGGCCATTCTTTATGTCTCTGCCACAGCCACTGCAATCTGAAAACACAGTCACAATGATTACAGTCATTAATCACATTACAAGACAAATATTATGTATTATTTGTATTATTTTAAATATGCTCTTTGGCATCTACAAACAAAATTAACATATGAACAAATATGAGTCTTTCAGTTAGAGTTCCATTTGCTGGCTGTAAAGGAAATTATATCAGGGCCGGCCCTGGGCATAAGTGAACCAGGTAGTTGCCTAGGACACCATCTATAAGCCAGATATATTCTGCGTCAACAGGACACATATGGATCTCAGAGATCCACTTTCGGACCATCCAGCTTATTGGAAATTCAAAGCCAGTGGTGCTTTTGAGAAAGAATATCATCATCCACCAGACATCATGATTCCAGTTGTATTTTTTGAGGAGGAAGCAATGTTAGAGCAGGAATGATAACTAAAAAAATGGTGTCCATTAAAATATTTAAAACTACCAACAACTCTGTACTAACCTGGTGAAAGATAGGGTGAAATTACTGTAAACTATGACTATTAGTTTACTTGAAGTAAACTACATAAGTAATGTTGCTTTTAACTATAACTGATCCCTAAACTATTAGTATTTATATTACTCTAATGATCTGACTAGACTTTGTCAGGACACACATGAGTAAACTCACCTAAAAATGCCCTGAGATAAAGATCTAGGTTACTCTGCGCTAGTGGACCTTTTCCACAGAAGTCCATTTCTGAACAGTGAGCTAATCTTAATCTCGCTGCGTCTGGATCCTTCATAATCCTGGTCACAGCTTGTCACTATCTACGTCGCACTTCTAAGGTCAGGATGAAGTTCATTCTCTCACTGACTTTGTGACCTGGAAGGTTCCCATGGGATCTGTCGAATCATTCTACCAAGAGGAGATACCTAGCCAAGATTATTTGGTCATTGATATTATTGGAATAATAGTCACAATAAAATCATAATAAAGCTAGCTAATCTAAACCTAATGACAAATTCAGAAGCAGTATTAAAGAAGACATATTATTAGTAGTATTATTATTTTTTTCATGTACTTAGAACTACATTTTTATGAGTATCATTTTACATTTTGTTCATTTTGATCTGAAAAGGCTTAATATTAGAAAAAGCTCCATTAGTTTATTATTCAAAACTGATGAGACTTTTTATAGAGACATTTCATCATAGAAAAGAACGGACTATTATTTTTGGCAACATATTATAAAAACCTATAAATGAACGTGGACTTTTCTGAGCATTTTGAGCCGCAACAAAACATGATTATTCAAACATGCAGGAATCAAGCAAAATACAACTTTGAGTAAACGATGATGAGAAAATAACATGATAGATTAAAATATCTGCTGTCCACTTGAGTGTAATATAAACAGGAATGAAAGAAAATTAAGGACTTCCATTTTTGTTTTATTGTTATTAACTAGATTCCTTATGACTAGAGCTGGAAAACTGTGAGACTGTAGATGAATGATGCAAGAGTCATGCTAAAAATCCCCGAATGCCAATGGTGTGGTGATGTAAGAGTGCACCTACTGTTGGGGGGTTTAGGTTTATCATTCGGAGGAGACATGGGTCGAAGGCATTGCTGGCAGATACACTCTTTTCCACTGAATGTGACACAGTCTCCAGCAGGAAAGGGTTGACTGCCAAAAAAGCACAAAAAAGTTAGACAGAGAAACTTTTGCAGCGTCTGGATTTTGCTGAATGTAAATTACGTGCAAATGGTGCACACAAAGCAGGCAGGATGATAGCTTTTTCCCAGCACGGTGACCACCTCTCCCTCCACAAACTCCCCACAGTTGGTACAGGTGGTGCCATGGAGCCGCTGGAAGTCCACAGGACACAAGCAATCTCCGTTTTTTATGAAGAAGCCGGACTGAGACAGGTCACAGCCACACACTGTGGAGGAATGTCAATTAGTCCATGTTTCTATTAGGGTTAAATAAGGTACCATGACCAGTGAGCTTAGTACAAAGGAGGAAAAGGAGGAAAATACTGTGAGACACCCTAAACATTTAATACATACATTACATCATGAGTTTATTCTTCTTGTATGAGTATTATGCTCTTTGTTATTATATTGTGATGTGTGTGCCTCTGTGTTCAAGTAATTTTACTTCTGGATCAATAGATTATTCAAAGAGAACCACCCAGCCTTGATGCTTAGAGAGAATCACTAATGGCAGATGCAAATACTGATATAGTGATACTAACTGAGGTATATAAAGCAGTGATTCTCTTGCTAAAATTCCTTGTTTATTTTTTTTAAACAATCAAACAGACTTTTATTGCATTTTAATACCAAAACTTATCACAATGTGTGCTTGGCATTGGATCGAATACAAAAAAACCTGTATCAGCCAATACCGTGTCGCCCACCTGTCAAGCTTTTGGTGAAAGTTTGAGAGGTGAAAAAAAGATTTATAACATTAAGAGCTCATATGATAGCAAAGACATTTCTTCAGAGCTTGTTCTTTGAATATAAAATTGACAAGAGCCTTGTCAAATTATAAAACAAAGTTATGAAGTAGTCAGAGGGGTGGTCGTAGTTTTTGGAAAAGTGTCCACGCACCCGCTGTTGCTATGCCTGAGCCTTACATAACCCTTGTCATGAAGGCAGCAGTGTTGTTTCTGTCATTGTGAGACATGTGACCCAGCAAAGACTGTGCTTCACAATCTCACTGTCCCACCAGCAGAAGGCAGCCAGACGTCAAGGACACATTATTACTGCTCTATTCTGGGCCCACTGTGAGCTGCACAAATCCACATGGCATTTCAGGAGTTATCTTCAACTCCTAAACAAACCTCCAAGCCGGGAAAACCATCTTTGTAAACTAAAAAATGTTAAATCCTTATAATTTGATTACAATCTAATTACGATAATGTCCAAAGAGTGCCAAGTTTTTTCGTGGTGCTGCATTCTGTGCACTGTTCAGAGAGCCTTTGTTTGGCTGTGCTGTAAACACCATTGAGTTGAAATGAAAGGACAACAACATGAGAAGCCTGTCATTCCCAATCACTCAGCTCAGGAGCTCGTGCAGAACATTTGCTTTTATGACTGCAGCAAAACAAGCCCTTTAAAACTCACTGTGACACAACCTTTATCATTTGGCTCGCACATTTTTTCACATTAAAAATATATCCACATATTAAAGAAAACACACTATTAAAAATTATTTTCTGGTATCAAGATGAGCTATTTTACAAAACAAAAAATATTATTTATTTAACTAATATGGGTACAGTGATGTGTCTATTAGAAATTAACCACTATCTATTTATTAGTGGACATATTTACAATAGCAATGGGCATGTAATTTAAGTATCTAAGCTAAACTGATGCATAAAGATTTGACATTTTGATGATTGTAAAACAACGTCTTGTATTAAGATACAAAGAGTCAGTAGGTGCCCAAAAAGAAGTCAGAATGTCAAATGATACAAATTCTCAAACTGTAATTCCTTCTAATGCTCCCAATGTAAAAAATAGAGACACATCTAAAACATTTTGCATGATAAAACCAATCACAGAGGACTGACCCTTGCATGTGAAGCACTTGATGTGGAAGTGACTTTTCTGGACGCGCAGAACTTGTCCTTTGCAGGGCTCTCCACATCTGTGACACTCGATGGTCCTCTTCTCCATCTGCGTGTTCAGATTACAGCTGTCCTGAGTGTGCATCACTGCAGAGACAGCACAGAATAGACAAGATTATTAGTCAAGTAGTTTACCCAAAAATAGAAATACTTAGGGCCTGATTTATCAAGCCAGGTGCTAAATTGCGGGTGCAAAAAGACAAAAAAAACATGTATTATTTATGAGCATTTTACACAAACTTTAATATTGGAAGATGCACATACAACATGCTAAACAAAACAGATATGAACCACCTCAAATTTTGCATCATCAGAGTGTGTATGAGAGAAAAATGTCATCTATGCCAAAGTTTTGCTCCCCCTGACCTGTTTGCACATGGGCAAATGCTTGATAAATCTGGCCTTTAATGTAATTGCTAACATCAGTAGTTGAGAAGAGTAACCCAAAAAACTGAGAAATATGATCATTTTCATTTTTGAATAATTATCCTCCCCCAAATGATCAAACTTTTTAAAAATCTGTCGGAAGTGTGCTAAAATGATTTTGTAAATGTCCCAAAGAAATGTATCATGAACTGTCATATGGATCTTTTTGTACAGAAATCTTTTATTTTTCTTGGTACTTTTGACAGATCAGTCAGTGTCGCTGGGGCAACCAACAGGAAAAGTCACTGCGGTTACATGTCCAGGGAAATCAGACTAGGCTAGAAAACCGGACTCTACTTGGTTTTCCCCTCAAACCGGTTGGACCCGGACGATTACCCTGGAGAGACTGGTCCTGCTGTGTCAGATTCACTAATGCATGATTGAGGCTGTAATTTGTTGAATTACTTAACATTGTTAATGTTGTTTATTTTTATTAACTGTTAGTAATACTGTTAATGTTAAATGACACACAGTTTTTTCTGGAACATGTAGGACTGTTTTAAACATTTAGAATAGTGTTAAACATTGAGTTAAATGTGAGATTGTGTGTGTCACTTTGTGCAAGGCACTTTATACTTCTAAAATTCTTAATTTATTGTTGGAATGTGCAGTGAGCAGGAGTTGTGAGCATGCTCAGTTGCATTTGTCCAGCTGCAGACCGATTGTCTGTTTACATGAGTCTGAAATCAGACTACAATCGAAAACCGGTTTACGGCTCCTCAACAGGTCTGCCCGGGTTTACATGTGCTTTGGAAAACCAGTTTAAATCGGACTAGGCTAGTTATCCAGTTTTCCTGGCCTCCATGTAAACGCCCTGAGTGAGAACCACAGCTCAGTGTCCCAGGGACCCAGCTGCAGATATTAAACTGGGGCAGTACTAGTTTTTACCTATTCACCTTATTCCGCCATGCCCTTTCTTTTTGTCACTGGGTTAGCCTGTAGAGTTACTTGGATTATTCTAGCTGTCGTTAAATCTGTTTGAACTTGCTACACAAAACAAACAAGCAAACATGTTTGTTAGCTACCTTAACAAAACTAAACAGGAAGTGTGCTGCCAAGAAAAGGACAGAATTAGATGAAAAGTACATTCTTTGTGTTAAAGGAAAAACCTAAAGAGTCCAGGAGAAATCCACTCAAGCATGAGGAGAAGCATGTAAACTCAGCACAGAAAAAAACAGGCCCACAACCATGCAGGTGTAATAAATACACTTTTATATTTATCTTCAAGAAAAAACCCTTTATCTACAAAGAACTGTACTGATTCTTAAGTGAGTGGATACCAAAATGTAAGCAATTGTTTTTTGCTTATTTTTTGTCTCATTGATAACATGAATGATATTTTATTAACAACTCTACTTAGAATATAAGAGTGCGTAAGAATGCGTATCATCACAATAGAGACGTCTGTGTGATGGCTGATGAAGCGGGCGACGTTGTAATCTTAATTTCAGAACATCACAAATCCAAAAATGTTAATCTCCTTAGAGTGTAATTTTTGTGCCATGACACATTAAACGCAGTTCAAAGTGCGTTTAATCCACAGGCTCCATCCCTTTATTGAGTTGGCCGACGAAACAACAGCTTGTCCATAGGTCTTACATAACTTTAAGTAATGTACAGCTTTGTTTTCGGCTCCACAGACAAACAGTTGCCCTCAATTGGCGTCAATCTACATTAACGATGGAATTATTCGGCATGAACTTTAGCCCTTTTGTGTGAAAGCTTTCAAATAGTGCTTTTAAAGTTTATCCTAAAATCCTACAGGCAGAAGCAGCAGATGCCTTTGCAATCTAATCACTGGCCACTTGAAACACTCAGAATGTGATTAGCAGAGGACAAGAAGGAAAGAATGTAACACGTCAAAATCCCCCCGTGTCCCCTCTCTGTGTTTGGATGAGGACAGGGGGAGACAGTACCAAGCGCCCAGGTTTTATCTCCTTTAAATATACACACACCCAAAGATTTATACTCTTTCAACAACCAACATACGCAACAAGGAGCAGAACAGACACGGACAGTTTATTTTACACAACTGCACAACATTGAATTCCCCGAAAACTGAGTCAGGCACTTACAGTATGTGGATTAGTTGTTACTATGACCACTAGGAAACAAAAACGATATTCACAGATGATAATTTGTTGTAATATGTTTATAACAGGTAAATAAAGTTGTGCCAATATTTTTGTGCGTGTTATAAAAATATATAGAATTATAGCTAGATGGGAGTCACACCAATCAATTATTTAACGTCTCAGATATATTTCTAACAATATTTCTTTGACCTACATAAAAGCTAATATGAAATACAAATGTGAGGGGTTTTTTGTTTGGTTTTTTTGCAATAATAAGCTTCCTTTCCTTAATCAAGCAACAAAAATGCGCGAAGATAAATTGAATCATGATGTCATCCTTGTGATAATCTGCTGATTTGATCATAATGCTAAACCAGTAGTGCCCAAAATGGGGCCCGGGGGCCAAACTTGGTCCTCCAGAAGGTTTCTTTTGGCCTGCAACGAGGTCCTGAGATTTCTTAAGGGGGTCTGTCTGAATATATTTGGAGTTGACAAAACTGTCAAAGTACACCAAATCAAGTTTATTCTCCTAATACATTATACTAAAATACAATTTCATCATTATTTTGTAACAATAAAAAACATTTTAGAAGCAACACAATATATCTTTGTTTAAAGCAGTTCTGAGGTGTGACCTTTCAGAAGAAGACAATAACTTTAAGGACATTTAATTCCATGTATTTTTTGACAAACTCTACATAGTAGACACACAGTTTGTAGATCAGTAACTGAGACCTTGTTCAAAGTAAAAACTAGAAACATGTCTAATGACTTGCAAAATTGAACTGTAAATAAGCACCAGATATTAAATTACTTACAATTGTTGGAAAGTGGCAACGTGACAGTTATGTCCCCTGCATCTTTTAGTCAGAATCTGACTTTTACTAGGAATCACAAGTTTATACACAAAAGTGGACAAGGAAGATAGCAGGTAAAAACAGGAATTGAGCTTCAACTGCAGAAACAACTTTGAGCAAAGTAATGCTGTAAGAACATTCTTAAAAACTGTGATATGTGATCAAAGTTGAAATTGTGATTTGGGTCTAAGGAAATCCATATCATTTTGTTGCCCATCCCTGCACAAAATATTTTGGTGAAATGTAGCACAGTTGTCTACACATCCTTAGCCTCAATGACTTTCTCCAAAACAGGTCTATCTCAGTTTGTATTTACATGGTATAATAAGGCTATGTTGTATTGACAGATGTGGTAGAAACTTCTTCTGTTAAGTTGATACTGTGTTAAGTATTAGCAAAAGATTGATTTAGAAAGACAGCAAATGTGAAGACACCCAAGACGTGCTGTTAATCCCACGACAACACTGAGATAAAGTTAGAATAAAACCTGCATCTGTGCCTTTGGGAGTCTGTCAAATGTTGAGTATCTGTCCCTTTACAGGAAACATATCATATTTCTACTGCAATGTGCTGCGTTCACTGTATCCAGCCAAAAGCAATCTGCTCAAATGACTTTTAAAATAGTCTGCCTATTCATTTACAAAGGCTATTGTTGCAAGTGCTGTTCAAACAGAATGTATTATCAGTGTAAGTGATGGAAGTCATATTTTAGCAACTTGCCAAAGACTTTACACAATTATTAGTTCATCTCATATGATGCAATAAAAAAAAAAAAAAAACTTTGCAGTGACAGCAAACATTAGCAAGCCCTCTACTTCAACACAACAGGCATTACTAAGCATTTCAAAGTATTTCAAGTATCAAACATGAAATATCAAAAACATAAAGATGCTAAATCCATCTTCACTTTATCTGCAAGATTTTTTAAAGTTACTGACACGCATAAAAGCAGTCGTGTTATATTTAAACAGTTTAAAAATGACATAGAATCGATATGAGTACCTTTTGTTTCATAGTTGGAGGAGGTGAGAGCACATCTGAGGAAGCCACTGCACTGAATGGAGAAAGGAGCGCTAACGTGATTGTTGGTCCAGGGAAAAGGGGCGGGTCCACTCCAACTGTGTGTGTGCGTGTGTGTGTGTGTGTCACAGATGGGCAAAACCACTGCCATTTAATGTGCGCTGAACTGTGACCTCATAAGTTTTAAAATGGGGACAGTGGCTCATTTAAATGTAGAAGTAGACTGTGTGTTGTTTACTTGTTCTAGTGGATTTTTTTTTCTTAAATCAAATTTTAGTGAGAGGATGCTTGTGGGTTGCAAAACAGAAACATTTTTGGTGACACTGGAGGGTGAGTTCAAGAGAATATTTAAACACCATAGCATGAGAACTGAGATTCATATTAATTGGGGATTTATTAGTTTATGTAAATGTCACAAAAATATTCTAAAAGTCATTTTGTATTGGCTGTGGTTTAAATAGCACTTATGTGAAATTTAATTCAAATTATTAGACTTTACATCCGTATTTACATTAAGGATGCACCGATGCAGATATTTCTGTTCCGATACCTATTTAAACACTGTGGTTGTGGTTTTATGAATCTGTCAATACTCAGTACTGACCGATGTGAAGTGAACAGACTGAAAATTAGTTCATTAGGAAATAGTGTAAATAGTGTTATGTAAACTGTAATTTATTGCACAAATAACAACTTCATTACTTTATGTGAATAAAGTTTCAAACATTGTTGTCCAATAAAGGGAACAAGCATGATGTTGGCTGAATCAATATAATGGTACAATACACAATCCAGGAAAATTGTATGAATCGGTGTCGATACTCAGACTGGTGGATCGCTAGTTAAGATATTTACATATTTTCATCATAAACATTATATATGGATTGGCATAATATTGTCAGCCTCCAAATATATGTTTTTTGTTTTTGTGAATACTGCCAACTTAAACTGTGTAGTGTTTTGGACTCTCACATTATTCACACTCTCCACATTTGGTGGTGGTAAGCTAGTACTGTATAGCCATAGTTGCCCTGGGGCAGAGTGATTCAAACAAGGCTATATAGATATAGCCCTTCAGACCCTCCAACTACTCACATCCCTCTATGAATGTGATCACTGAGCGAGAAAAAATGAAGGAAATGTCATGTATCTTGGCTATGCAATGTACAAAATGAATGACAATTTACACTGCAACTGAGCAAAGCAACTCAGAAATATTTTATACTTGCATCTAAAAAATCAAGGACTTTTTACTTCTTGTAGTTTTTTAAGAAATAACTATATATATTACTGCTTACAGTTTTAAAAACAGGTTAGTTACTTGTCTGTGTACAGTTTTGTCTCTAATTTCTAACAATTATCCATTTATCACTTGATAAAAGTGAAATTAAATATAATTCATTTACTATAGGGAGCATCTCACGCTCTTTGTGATTATACTTTTTAGTTGAATTGACAGTTGTGAACTTTTAAATATTGATCTTCAGTTCTTTTGACACCTTTACAACAGATTGTCTCTGATTCAGCACTAACCACGCCTAACCCAACACTGTTAAAAGAACATGTATTTTCATGATAGTATGGCTTTATAGGTAGTACAAACACCTTAACAGTACAGATGATGTCCTCCTTGTATTAAAGAAGATTAGTATACCAGTGATTGTTTTGATTTACAACTATGAGAGATTGATTTTCCATTTTGCATGTTTGTCAGTCACTACAGTCTGCCTCCTGAAGATGTGAGCGTAGGTTACCTGACATCTCAGCAGGAATACTGGCCAGCTTCTCACACAGGATGTAGTCATTGGGTTCGATGAAGGGCATCTGACCCATCAGGGACTGTTTGGGGATGAGGTACAACACCTCTGCGATCTGTCCGTCTTCGATGATGGACATGCGACGCACCGAGTTCTTCCTCTTGACACGGTCCCGGACGATCATCTCATTGCTGTGGCTGGAGCCGCAGATCCGACCCAGGCTGTTCAAGCTGAGAAGGCTGGACATGCTCATTTTGTCCAGAGAATCAGCCAAGCAGTCCCGGGTAAAAACTGTCTCCAACTGAGAAAGCATAAAGTACCAAAGTCAAAGTTGAGTAAGTCCTTTGTGGAAAAGTCAAGCGTTAAGTTGCTCTCTAATCACTGTGTGTTGTCCATGAGGCAGGCCAAGACTAACCCCCGCTACACGCCTGTAAGAAGATTAAGCGTGGGAGGTATATTTTAGGGTTTATCTTCACAGTGAGGGCTTGAGAAAGTCTTCATCAGGTAACTCTCTTTCATTCAGTCCATCAGTCTGGTAATCTTCACAGACTAAGGGACAAAAGAGAAGATTATGAGCTGCTGCTGCTGCTGTACACCTGTGTCATCAAGGCCTACAAGGTTAAAAAAGCATTATATAAACTTTCATCTATGGCATCTCTGTCTGTGCTCACTTGGATTAAACAAGCGGACCATAAATCCTCAATCATGCTTTAGGTCTAGGTTTGATTGAGATTTTTATAAAACTCTTTTGTAGAATAATCAGTCTGGGTCTGGCTCTTCAGTATGACACAGTTAGAACATCTAGTCCTCCACACTGGAACTGGCAGACAGTCAGAGAAAGAGGTTGGCCCTTTGAACCTGAAGAGCTCAGGAGTGAAACCCAGGACAGAGTCAGAACCACACAACAGAAAGAAACAATCAACACAACATGTGACACCAAGTTCACCAGGAAAAATGAATAAAAAAATAATTGGTTAGATTTTAAAAATAAAAAAAATACTTTTTCTCAGCTTTTAAGTGCTTTTTTTTAAAGAAACATTTCTAAACAAAATGTGGAGGGTAAATAAAATCTATTGATTTAAAAATATATATATTTAAACAGATTAGTCAAATATATTTTCAGTATTGCCCCATGTCAGCTTCATATTGTTCTAATATCTATATCATTGCTATAATGCTCTAATCAACCTTGTGATGTCATTATGCGTTTCTTTTTTTGTTTGTTTTACTTAGCACTATGTAAAATCTCAATCTAGCACTATGTAAATATTTCATGTATTGCAACTTCTTTGCAATGCATGAGAATACTACTAGAATATAATTTTGCTTACGTATAGCCTACTGCTGTATATCAGTTTGTTCTGCATATTAAAGTGATGTGGCTTAGCAATAGCTTTAGCTTCAGTCATGCAATACCAGAGAAAACGACATAAA
Source organism: Mugilogobius chulae (assembly GCA_038363315.1). Taxonomy (NCBI): domain Eukaryota; kingdom Metazoa; phylum Chordata; class Actinopteri; order Gobiiformes; family Gobiidae; genus Mugilogobius; species Mugilogobius chulae. Next base: position 34,743,356 of record CM076401.1, on the reverse strand, counting down.
AACATAGGTTTAAAACAGGAAAAAGCTACAACTACTCCAACCACATAGGTTTACTATTACAGTCCTCTGTCCAATAATGTTTTAACCCGTGCTTCTGCAGTTAAATACAAAGCCAAATAATGTTCTTGACTTGAACTTGAACCAGTACTGTACCTGTCAGGTGCTAATATCCAGATTTGGAAAGCTGTTGCTCAGTCTCCATAAAATGACGTTTAGAAGTTAACTGTGCAGAGAGCTCCGCCTGCTGGCTAAAAAGGGTATCATATCTACTACACACATTCAACTTGGATCGTTTTAATTGTGCGCAAAGGCAAAATGAGAAGCATATTTAAAACAAATGTATATAAAATTGCATTTATTATTTTTCAAAGTTACAAATCTATTCCTTTTGTCACACAATTACTAAAACATATTATGAAAAAAAAAAAAAAAATTAAGAATAATGTTTTATTTAAAAATGTACACAATTGATAAGAATTGTATAGCAAACAGGCAATTAAATCAGACTTGAGTCCTTCCCTTATGTACAGATTTAAAATACTAGGTAAATATTTCGGGGTGATTAGAGTTATGCCTCACAGTAACAACATGGGTATTTTTGTAAACACGAACATTTATGAATTGATAGAATGCTGTTCATCCTCCTCTTCCTCGTTCTGCTCCTGTGCAGGGTTTAGTGGTTCTCTATCAGCCTCTCGCTCCGTCTGAGCTGATCTTTTGGTCGTCTTGTTTAGAATACCTCCCTAAAAAAATGTGGTGGAAATTAATATCACGTGATGCATACAATAACACACACACACTTAGTGTCAAACCTGTCTGTGATCCACAATATTAAGCAGCACTGAAGTAATGATACAGCTGATTGTATTTGCCAACATAAAAATCATCATTCTCTGCCAACGCCACACAGGAATTTTCTCACTACAAATAAAATTGAAACTAATTAAACATAAAAAGATTAGAACTTTTAAATTTGCTCAAAATTATACCAACCTTGATTTTGTTCCTAAAATCTGCCCGACTACCAAATTGGACACACCGATTCCAATCATCTGTATGGAGGTAGCAAGGCCCATAGCTGTCCCTAAGGTGGCCTGAGGAACCACCAGGGGAATAGATGGCCACATGCTCGCCTAGGATAAAGTAGACAGTGAGCTTAAATTTAGTCTTATATGTTACACAGTGTTACAAAACTTACTGCGGCAAATGAGTAGGTGACTCCAAGCCAAAGGGTTGATACGAGAGGAGGGACATAGGTGAAGGCCAACAGACCAAATACTGGTAGTGTGAAGACGGCACAAGCCACAGCAAAAACTCCACGAAGTCCCACATAATCCTGGTAACAACACATGAAAATATGAGTAGTTATTGTTAAAGTTTCTTTTACTCATAGTATGTACTTACGATTAGGATTCCCACACTGGCTGATAGGACCAGAGAGGAGTCATACACTGCCCCTGCAATATACGATGCTTCTTTTTGACTGTAATCGCTGTATTTGTCCTGGATGAACTTGCTGCAATTGACAGAAAATTTTTAATAGCAGCAAACTTACAAGCATGTGTGGCTAAAATAAGGCTACTGCCAATTTCAAATGCAATGAGAAAAAGAGCTATTTTAATATATTTAACATGTTATTACCTGGCGTCAGCAATAAATGGGAATATGCCATTGTAGAAAAACATAATTGTGAGAACCAGCAGCCAGTATCTTAGCGACAGGAGCTTCACATCTTGAATCCTCTGAAAAGCAAACAAGAGAATCCCATATCAAATTTAAATATTAGTATATATTGCACTGTACACTGCATTGTAATTATTTATTAAAGATATAAATATGTTCAATTTTTTTTTACCACTTTGCGAGACTCTTCTTGAATAGCACCATCAAGACCAAGCTGTTTCATTCCAACCTTGTCCAGAGCACTGACGATAACAGCAGAAAAAAAGCCAAGGACACACAACAGCGCACCTACAAAATAAATAAAAAATAAGGCATTCTGCAAGTTTTCAGTTTATTGTTTATCAGCACCTACCGCCCCAAAGTGTCCACTGCATGCCAACTGTTTCTTCAAATCTCTGTGTGAAAAAGAAGTTGAGAACTGAGCCCAGGCGAGAGAATGCCAGAGTTAAACCGAACGCCAAGGCTAGTTCCTTCCCCTTGAACCAAAACGCTGTGATGCGATTCTGAACAACTAACAAAAAGAACAATCACTCAATAATACACTTGTAACACTTTTATAGTTATGTATTTTCATGTAAATTGGCGTCCATACTGGTGAGAGATCCGTTGCCTGACCCGAACAATAGTCGTCCAGTGAGCATGAGGGGCAGCAGATAAGGTGTTCCTTTGAAGTGTGAACCCAGGGCAAACATGGAAGACCCCAAAACACATAGGAATGAGAAGAGAAATACTCCAACTGCAAAAAGGGAACCATAAATAAAGAAACAATAATCAACTCTTCTTGTTTATGTTGATATTTTATCTACAAACGTACAGCGGTTTCCCAGTTTGTCAATCAAAAATCCTGCCATTATCACCACTATGGCATTTCTATTGACAGAGGACATCACACAGTTAGTACAGTGATCAAATCATATTGGAAACAGTGAGAGATTATCTTACGTCCAAGCATAGATAGCATAAAGGAGATTGTACTGCTGAGGAGTCATCCCCAGTCCCTCCACACAATCCACTGTCGAATTGATCACTGTGGCATTGGAACAGGTCAAATTCTATAAAAGAGATGGTGAATAAAATATATGCTGGGTTTATTCTGTGATGTAATTATTTTAGAAAGAAAGCTTGCATCTTTGATTTTGACTTCCTTAACATACCCCTTGGAACTGATCTTGCAAAACACTTGGCATGTCGAAGCAGAAGTAGGATCCAAATGTCAGCAGGCAGTTGAAGAACAGCACCACAAAGCGATAATAGGCTGTAAGCATGAACATATATTTAGGTTTTGCTGCATAAAAAAGCATCCAAGGCTAACGTATACTTCAGAGACATCATGAAATATGATTGCAGCCGACTCAAAATTCCAGGATTTAATCATAGCTGCACTTGGCGGAAAATCTACAATGCAAACATTATAAAACAGTGTAAACAGCAACATTAAAATAGTGATTCAATCCCAAAACTCTCACTAACTCCTTCTTTCTGCTGTTGTGCATTGAAAACATTTATAATCTTAAAAAAAATACAATAATAAATTAATTAATTCAATGATAGTGAGTTGACAAATAATAGACAATTGTTCATTTAAATACAGTTTCTACTTGTAACATCACCCTATACTGCTTAGGGACACAACAAGAAATCTTTCATTTTTGGATATTGAATCAAAATTGTTCACTGCTTAGTGTCTTAACAGCACCAAGCTAGAGCTGAATAGTAAGTAAACACACATTAAAAAGTGCTTACATAGATTTCCTGTCACATGAGTTTGTAGACGACCCTAAATCATCTCTTGCTGAGTTAGTGTTTTTCCCTGCCCAAATGGGGACAACACTACACTACTACACAAAAGGTGGCTAAACAAAAAAGATGAGATCGTGGAAAATATATGATCAAGACTTACCTTTCTCCGCGGGCTGAGCCATTGTGCAAGAAAGGCTGAAAACAACAATAGGGGGAAAATCAGATCATATTATTTAGTGTTGTTTACATGGACAGTGCTGGCTGGCTAGCACAGCTCCTGCTGCTTCAGTCACCTCTGCTCCAGCTCAACACAGATCTGCAAATGACACGGACACAGAGCTGCCACTGGAGGCCCGCGCACAGATCATTTATACATCGCGCGTGTTACACTAACTAGTTCCGCTGGAAACAAAAACATTTTGTTCATTTCAAGTTAGTGTATCTAAACTTTGATTTAAGACAATACAATAAATACTCTTATATTAAAACTACTCATTATATTGTTGATACTTATCGCCTCTTACTAAAATGGGATTATTTTATCGTAAAAGTAGAAATACTTTTACGGATTACTTGTTTGTCCCTTTGTGAACACCGTAAAATTGCCGAACGCCAAACTTTCTATCGTGTTTTTAATGCGTCTTTTTGATGTAATAAAATAGCGTTTATGTTGTTGAAACATTTAGATCTTACTGATTCAAGATGGATAAAATGTCTGCTTTGCGTCAAGCTAAAACATGGGAAATATCGGAATCTGAAGATGAAACTGAGGTAGAAAACAAAGCAACCACACAATTAAAATGCCCAGGAACAGAAACAACTATCCCACCTTTGTAATAGTGAGCACCGATCTAAAGGAAGAGGATGCAAATTGTGACAAGACGTCTCAATCACCTCCTGCAGCAAAAAACAAATCCAGAAAAACTTGTGCTTTGCCTCCTCCTTCACCCAAACCTTCAGCAGCAGGTACTCCCAGTCCAACCAGAAAACGCAGGAGCAAAGAGGAGATAGAGCTGGATAAGCAAAAGACCCAGGAAAAAAAAGAGGCTAAAGAGAGAGTCAAGGCTGCAAAGGCCCAGGAGAAGGAGGAGAAGAAACTGGAGCAGCAGAGGAGGAGAGAGGCTGCACAACACCTCAAGACCCTCAGACCAGAGAACTGCCTCAAATGTCTCACTGTGTGCATTGATTCAGGTACAGAAGGATACCAACTAAGACTTTTGTAACATTTTAACACATACACTAATATTATATAGTCATGTATAGTATGTTAACATGTTTGGTGTACAGACAAAAGTGCTGCCAGTAATTTTAAAAGAAATTATACTTCAAACACCATTAATAAACACCATTTCATAAACAATCAATTATTTGATTTTTTTTTTTTTTTTTTTTTGTAAATTAATCCAATAGCAACCTGTTTTTGTTTTGTTTTTTTACTTAAAAGCAACATTATTTCAAAATTATTTTAAACAGCACTTTTTTGACTACTACTCACTTTATGCCCATACCAGCAACACTATAACCCTGAAAAACAAACAAACAAAACTCAGTAACTAACTAGCAAAATAAAACTAAATAAAAATGTGCTGCCAAATGATTTTATTATTATATTTTCCCAATGTCTATTCCATTTCTTTTGCAACAAGAAGGTTCAGGACATTTTACTTGGGACATTATCTTCTTTTGAATGGAAATTCTTATTGGAAAATCAACAACTTACTCATTCGATCACATGGACTAACAACTCCTTGAGGTATGCATGTAAAATTATTCCCCTCTCTCTCCTGTTATTGCACAAATATCTTGTGTATTCTTTCAGGATGGTGATAAAGTAGTGGAGGAAGAGCATGTTCTGTTGGTAATAGGATGGACTGACTTTTAATCTGGTCACAGCTGTTAAAGTAAGCATTATGATTATTGCTAAATAAATGCAACTCTGGTTCATATTTGTTCATTATAATTTGGTAGGTGCTAGATAAGGGAGGTGACGGGGCTGGTGGGAATTCATTTTTAAGCCCACTACTGGAGTTTTTGAATTGTAATGGCAAAAAAGGTGGTCACAATACTGGTGACAGACTCTCCACTTGAATACACGTAAGAAGACTGTGTTGTATTTACAATCAAATAGATGACAGTTTGCACTTAGGCACTTTTTTATTTTAAATAGTAATTCTTTGAGTGAAGACTCATTTGAGGAAAGTCTGGCCTCTGATTTAGGAATGGACCAACTAGAAATGGAAGAGGTTGGTTTTATTTTGGGGTTACCTTGTTTATTATTTCAGTATATCAGCAAAAAACACATTTGGCTTACTGCATTTACTTACAGGTCCTTGTCCACCTGCAGCTGTACAAGAATGTCTCCTTAGTTTTCTTAGATGGATGGCAGAGTGTGATAACGAAGTTGTGGCGGTGACTAAAGCATTGTCTAAACGCCCTTATAAGTATGTGGCATGTCTCGGTGAAATAAGATTGTAAGACAGCTTTTGTTTACTTTTTACTCTGATGCTGTTGTAGACTGTGACAGAGCGATCAGAGCTGCCGTTCTGTGTGGGACGGGTCATGGGCCAGCGGTGCCCGAGTGGAGAAGGATGGCTCAGGACTGGAGCAGGTGTGGACTTTACAGTTACAAGCAACTGAACAGAGTCAGTTCTATTGTGGCTGCTACTGTTACTGCAGCATATCAGTCGCCTCAGCTCCTTCTACAGGTATGTTGACCTGTATACTTGCACTTGATTCTATGCACTGTGTCACAATAACTAAAGTACATGGTTTCTGTGTTTTAGGCTTACCAGAAGTTAGAATCAGAGGAGGAAAGAAAAGGTTTGCTTGCTGGTCTTCTGATAAAGACTGGAGGTAAAGAGAGGCGTATTGGACCAGAGATATCCTCCAGAGTTTACCGCTGCTTCACTAGCCAAAATCCACAGCTAGTCCTGACTAGTGTAAAGATAGTATTTAATGATATGGTTTCAAATGAAACCTTGGGTCCACTTGGCCACTTACGTTGGTTGGTTGTTTATAAACCAAAATTAGACTTGAGATATCATGTTTTTGCAATAGATTATTTATAAACATAAAAAATACTTCTTACCAGAAGATGTTGATGAAATTAAAAATCATGAAAACAATCAAGTGATAAATTGTATTTTATTCAAGTAAAAAAGGTAAACAAAATATTACAGTAAAAACAAAATTCTGTTCACAAAACAGAGTTTCCCCAGAATCGAGTTCCTGAGTGCATGCAAACTTGTTGCATTATCTGAAATGGCATATTCGACTTTATCAGACCAAAACTAGAGTAACATGGCTCCTAACTGAATTAAAGTGCAAGTCATAATTTTATTTCAGCATCATATTTCATCTACTATAATTCTTCAGAATTATAGATACCGTATATAGATTCAGTGGACCCTCTTGAAACCTAGATGACTCATCTCAGGGGCATTCCATTAAATAAATAAATATCAATCTTGAGTTTTCAATATTATTTTGTTCACAGAAGAGAAGCAATTGGCAAAAGTAGATGTATATTTTGATCTAATTGAGTAAATCCTGTTGTCATGTCCAGCGACACCTCTTGCTCTGATAATCCTCCGGCTCAGAACAACAGCTGTCGTAGTCGCTGCTGGGCGGAGTGAGGGGGCAGAGGCAGGTGCATGGGTGAGCGTGAGCTGTCTGACAGGTACACTGGTACTGGACAGTGTCAAACAGGCTGTCGCAGGGCTTAGGGAGGCACACACACTCAGGCTGGACACTGGGCTAGGGATAGGACTGATGCTTGGACTAGAAGGCAGACTCATGTCTTCATAATAGATATCTGACAATTCCACACTGGGTTCTAAAGTGTCATTATTCTGAGTACTTTTGTTCAAGGAGAACACCCAACCCATCTGTGCACTGAGGAGGCTGCGCAAACCTGGTGGCACGTCCAGAGAACTCAGCACATCTGGGCAGTGGGGAAACATGTGGCGCAGCTTAACACAGCACAGGTATTGCAGCGAGGTAGGCGTGTAGCAGGAACGAATCACCTTCATGCTGCTCTTGGCTGCAGTGGAGCACGCCATAGGGTAGAACTTTTTATTCTGCAACTTAGTGGCCGCAACACCTGGAGGTACAGAAGTATTAGTATTTTCTACACAATCAGCAAAGATGTTGATTGATGAGATATATTTAGTGCTGTACCGGGCCACCAAAATGCCATACCTATGCAGTGGCGATTTTGTAGAAGGTCAGCGTGCCATGCCAAGTGTCCAGATGGACTCCTATAATGGACCCCTGACCAAACCGAGAGGAGAACTTCACTTTGTCACCTTTGTGCTGGAACAGCCCTTTTGATATATTGTCCTGAGTTTAAGTTTATGGGTACACCAGCACTGAATGTATGTTAACTTTGTACATACCTGTGTAGGAGAGCCCCCAGCTGTCTTCATCATGACCAAGAAACTCCCAAAGCTGTATTTGAACTTTTCCAAGTTCACTTCCAATGTTCCTATTCCCACCATCTACAACAACATCAAGTCAAGGAACATTAGTTCGGCATTTTCTTCTATAATTGAAACACACATGTACCAACCATATCCGTCCCATAGACAGGCGACGTCATCTTCACCTCCCAAAGTGCTGTCCATCTATAAGCTCCTTGTTGCCTCTAATGGCAGCTGTCCCACAGCTGTAGTCTGAGTGAAAACTCACTTTCCTGTTCTCACAGCTCAAGAAAGCCCCAGTGGCATTGCAATTTTCATCCCAAACCCAGTCAAAATCTGCAAATAAAAAGGATAATTCAAATTACAATTTAGCTGTGTGTTGCTCAGAAGAAAAACATGCATAGAATTCAATCTTAAATACATTTTTATGATTTGTTATTGCTTTTTCTTAATATAAAGAAGAAGACCTTTATTTCCATGTGCAAATAAAGTAATGAAAGAAGTTGTTCACCTTGATCTTCTTCCCCACACTTGCAGTCATTGATGAGGTTAAACCCACTGAGAATGGCTCCCAGAGTGGTCTCATCGTGTTGCTGACACTGACAGAAGGACTCCCCTATCACTGGAACTGTACTGGGCAGAGCCAGTACTTCAGGGACAGGTTCCAAATGATCCACCTCAACTGGCAGCTCAGCAATCTGACGACAAACAGCACATGCATCAGTCAGTGTGTTCAGAGAAGTGTCCATTACTCCTTCAAACTCCTTCAAAGCGTTCAAGGGTTCTGAGAATCTGCCTTCACAAATGACACCGCTAAGTGAGTCATGGTGCCTTTTTGACTTCTGACACATTGTTGAACCAAAAACCCTTTTCCTTAAAGCTGTTCTGGACTCCTATAGGCCAGACGAGTCACGTACACAGGCACGTAAAATTAGACTCATTCCAAAAATACTGAGCCCCCCTGAGAGCTTCCAGAACATTTTAGACATTGGTCAAACTCAGTGGAAAAGTACAAGTATCACTAGTGAGATACTTTGTACTCCATAGATTTGCTGGCCTAAAATTTGAGGGCTTATTTTTTTTGAAGGGCAGAAAGTTTCATTTGTGCGGTACCTGTGTTGCGTCCTCTTGCTCTTCTAGCCTGTCCCAGGTCTGGATCAGAGCCATGGCATCTGTCTCTCTCTGGGTTTCAGTCCAGGCCAGGCGCGCTCTGCTGTTCCTGGCCCTTCTCAGCATGGCAGCTCTGTGGACAGCAGGCCGACACCTTATGACCAGCTGGCACATGCACAGTAGGTCACACACACTGCATGTCGTGTGAGGCCAGAGATATCTGTGTCATATCCAGAGTCAAACTATTGGACACATTTGTGAATACTACTTAATTTGCAGATGGATATTCATTTGTATCGCTTCATTTTTGTTGATTATAATTTTACTGACATAACATTTAAATAGGTTAAATATGCAGCACAGATTTTAGGGCAGATTTTTTCACTGTATGATGCCTGCTATTTATAACTTTTAACAATGTTGAAAATGTGATGACTATCTCTTTTTTTATATTTCATATTTATTTGCAATAAATAAGAAATACCACCACTCACCACTACATACTTTTATTCATAATTGTGTGTATGTATTGCAAATGTCAGCAATGCACTGTACATTAAAAGCATTTTTTTTTCACCTGCAAAGCTGTATTTAGTGTCTTCTTAGTGTCTTGAACTGATTGAACTTGTTTCTGAACACAACAGATGCTGAGTGCTATTGCATTAATTTAGATTAGTTTGTCTGGGGCTAGTGCTACTTTAATTGGCCATTGCCCTACATAAGCTTCAACATGCTGGACGCACAATGAACAACACAATGTCAAATCAACATTATTCAAATGTTTTAGATAGAACATCTCTTTTAGTAGGCTATAGATGTCAAATTAATTATCAAAGCTTAATAATGGCATTCTTGGCACTATGAGAAAACCTTACTAGCCTACATTGCTCAAGTATGTAGGCATCATGTAATTCATTCTTAAAACAAACAAATACATAAATAAAGTATGTCATTAGATTACCTTGCGGTGGTCTTCTTGGACGCAGTCTTGCAGTGGCTCATTTAATTCCAACCTGCTTCAGATCTGAGTGGGACAGGTGCGCTATGAACCCTGTCCCACTTCTCTAAAGAGCCACGCGTAAACATTACTTTTCCACGCCCCCACCTGCATGCATTGGTCAAAACTCAGGTGGAGGGAGGAGTCTATGTTAATGTCACCCAAACGAGGTTACCTACCTTATTATTACTTTAACTATTTACTAGCCGTATTAATATGCAAGTTGACCTAGTTAAAGTTTATCATCTTTAAATTGTAAATCAGCGGTTTACAATCTGATGAAATACGGAACGTAATGCTATTGGCGCTGGTTTGAAGAGGGCGGGACTGTACCTCAAAGCGCATTTTACGATTGGCTAGACCACCGGACTGTACGTCATGGGATCCGGAAGTGTTCAGTTTCGTAAAGCAACTGCGTGCATCAGACTTTCACAGTAGTTATGGAACAAAATACAGGTAATTTAACACTTTTTAATGTGTTAATGATGCTAAAATAACAGCACCAAAATTTTACCTGGACAATGTTATTTATGATAAGTTGCTATGGTATATTTGCCTTTAGTTATGAAAGCCTTTCAATGTGTTCTCAGTGCTAACTGTAGAATATCATTCTATACCAAACAGAAAATTTATCACAGGTTCGACATGTGGTCCTTGTCCTATCTGGAAAAGGAGGCGTTGGAAAAAGTACCATCACTACAGAGCTGGCACTGGCCCTTAGGCAAGAAGGCAAGAAGGTGAAAATGAGCTGCACTTTGTATTAACCACAACAAGTACTTATACATTAAAAAGTCTGTGTTCAAAAGGTTGGTATTCTGGATGTTGACCTGTGTGGCCCCAGTATTCCCCGGATGTTGAGTGTTGGTCGTCCAGACGTGCACCAGTGTGACGCAGGCTGGGTGCCAGTCTATACAGATGCTGAGAAAAGTCTTGCTTTGATGTCTATTGGCTTTCTTATGGAGGATCCTGATGAAGCAGTGGTTTGGAGGGGTCCTAAGAAAACAGGTACGCAGCCTTGTATGACATCACTATCTTGTAATGTCTGACCTCATCCCTGTTCAACTTCTAATAAGTTAGTATAAGATCTCGTTGTTACACAAGGCTAATTGTCATTACTGTGAATGATCAGGTTTTGTTTCAATTTCAAAATTGTGTTAATACTGGCTGCTAACTAGTTTACATTGTTTTGTCAATTAATTGGTCATTGGTGTTTTAGTAAACAAACTATATTATATAGTTCTATATAAGTAAGCAACAAAAATTAGCAAGATTGTTCAAGATTGGATGCAAATCATTTGGCTTCTTTTTTCTTTTTAAAGATAAAAAAATATAAGTTATTGCTTTGTTTACATTTTTAGTTATTCTTTTTTAGTCTTAGAGCTTTTGCCACACCCTATTTTAGTTGACTGATCATAATAAGAATAAGAATAATCACTTGCAGACCACAGTCTATCTAAAACTGATGGCAACATCGTCGTTGTTTCAACAAACAAAATAAATATTTGTTGTTACTTTAAGTTGTAATTGTAGGTTTACAACACAATAATGAGCTTTTATCTACAGCTTTGATAGGACAGTTTGTGACAGACGTATCTTGGGGAGAGCTGGACGTTCTTCTTGTGGACACTCCGCCAGGGACATCAGATGAACATTTAGCTGTGCTGGAAAACCTGAAGAAACACAGAGTGGATGGAGCGGTGCTGGTGACCACTCCTCAGGTAATAGTTCTGGTTCATTGCTTGGATGTCCTTAGTTTCATGTTTTAATATGTGTATTGTTTGTATTAATCTGATGGGAAATATATCAGACAGTTCAACAATTAAATTGAGTGCTTTGAAGTATTGAAGTATAGGTCTGCAATACCTATGTTCCTAATAGTACTGACTGATTATAATATAAATAAAATGTATTTAAATTAATAAATGCACATTTTATTACTTAAGGAAACATTCTGTAACGTTAATAAATTATACTTGCCTAAATTTGTTTTTAAGTCAAGAAAGAGTAGCCTAGATTTTGAATATAAAAACAATTAGTAAAAATGTGTTGCTGGATTCGATGTCAGCTTTAATCTGAAATAGACAATAGACATCAAGGCTGCACAACTAAATGGAAATTGCAATGTCAATGGATGCAACTGGAAAACTGCAAAGGCTGCAATTTCCCATAATTTTTTTACGAGCAACAAAATATGTGATCTTCATCAAAATGTTAAAATAGCTCATTTGTGATTATTTTTTATTAGTTTATCAGTTCAGTATTATATTTCATTTGTCAATTCTGCAAAACACAAATAGAGTGAACCAAATTCTATTAAAACATTTACTACTACAAAACTGGTTAGAAATGGCACATATTTATATTTGTCCTAAATTGTGCAAATTGTGGACATTTATCTATTCCTAAACCATCATAAATAAAACCGTAAAATTCTATTATAGTTTAAACTAAAAAACAAAAAAATATTATTATTTTTTTAAAGGCTGTGTCTACAGGGGACGTGAGGAGGGAGATTACCTTCTGTAAAAAGACTGGCATTCGTATATTGGGCATTGTAGAAAACATGAGTGGGTTTGTGTGCCCACACTGCTCAGTGAGTATATTTTCCAAATTTAAACAACATAACATCTATTTTTATTCTTATTTTTCTAGCATGTAAACCTTCTCTCGGCAGGAATGCAGTAATGTCTTCTCTAAGGGCGGTGGCGAAGAGTTGGCCAAACTCACTGGATCAGTCTTTCTAGGTGAGGCGGTTCTTGTAATGTAAGCCTTTGACCACAAGGTGTCATATTGCTCCCTCTATGCATCTTGTCTTTCATTCATGAATCTGAGAAAGGCCTTCTGCATCACGTTGAAATGGTTGGTGCAGACAGCGTTGTAGTAGTGCCTAAACATAATACCCAGCAATCAATACCACTCAGTCAAATGAATAGATTCTTTAACAGTATCTCTTGCTCTGATCCATATTGTGTGCACATTTGACAGTGGTGTAATGAAGCGGCTGATGCTTTATAGCAGCATTAAGGCTGTGCTGATTGTAGTTTAGCTTTAGCAAAGATTGTGTGCTACATTTTTTTTATGTAGCCTAATAATGTATACTATAGTTTGTTCATTGCTGTGACAATAACATAGGAGTATTTCTTGTAGGTTCTGTGCCCTTGGATCCTCAACTGAGCTCCAGCACAGAGGAGGGCAAGGACTTCATGCAGTCATTCCCAGAGAGTGCCACATTCAGTGCAATAAGCAGCATATGTGCGACTCTCCTCAAAAGCCTTGGAAATTGATTCTGTGTATATTTTTGTAATGTATTATTAAACATTTATCCTGCCTATGCAAAGTCCAGTAAGACTTTGTTTTATTTTCAGAATACCATACCGCTGCAGATTAGGGGCAAAGATTACTCAAGACAATTTCAAGTGTGAAAGTCAACCCAAATCTATGTTGGAATCTTCTTTAATTTGATTGTGAAAACATTTACGTTGACACATCAGGATAAGTTAATACAGGATTGTAGATTGGTGTTTCAGTAAACGCGCCAGAAGCAGTGCTATTTTAAGAAAACGTACTCCAGATCAAATCAGAACAGTTCTTTTGATAAACTAGGCCAGTAAATGCATCCCATGATTTCTATTTGCTACAGGATGCATAACCAGTGTCCAGGCAATCAATGCATTGCATACAGATTTTTGATCTGGAATACAAGTCACAAAAACGCCTGCTTGTGAGCGTCATATTAAACAGCAACAAAACACTGAAATCCATGCAGGATTTGATGGCTGGAATGTTGAAGAGATGAGTTACAACCACAAATGAGAGGGGAGGAGTGAGAAGGATGAAAAGGAGATGAATTTTGGAAATTACACTTGTGACACCCACCACTGGGCACACAGCTTTAATGCAAACAGCAGTACTACAGTATAACACTGAGGTTTGAGAATGTCGCATCATGATTAGAATACAGCTACACACAACTCCCACTCCACCAGCAACATACTAAAGGCAATCTTAATTATTTAATTAAGTTACATCCAGAGGAATCCAACCACTTATCACAATTACCCCACAGTGCATAAAATCTATCTATATAGATATTTATATGTATGTATATTTGTATAATATATTCTTGGATTAAAGTTCAATTAACAATTTATTATAAATAAAATCAGTGGAAAACAAATCCATAAATCCATAAACATTTCTCTTTACAAACAAATCCTTAAGATTAAATGCAGAAACTGTAAGCTCCCACAATGATATGAGAGAAATAAAAGCTTTGCGGCCCTTTGGTCAGCTTTCATAGACCAGAGGCCAGGCTGCTTCAGCCGGCCTCCAGGCCTGAAATAAGTGGAGAGAAGAAATCATACAACTTTTTGAAACACACACGCACACAAGACAGACAAATCACTACATTGCGCATTTACAAGTTGACTATCAAACTGGGACAACTGTACACATTGTTGATACAAGACCATATTCATGGATCCATTTTAATTTCTCCCCTTGCCTTCACTTGTTTCATCTTGTGTGGCAGAAATTTACATTTTTTTCCCCGTTTTACACTTTCTCCAGCAGCAACATAAAGGACAGATCTTGAAATGGAGATATTTGGGCATTTATTTTGTAGAGAGAATTAGGGCAACAATTAGCCCATAGAGCCCCAAGACCTCAGCAAAAATAAGGATAAGGATCATGCCCACGAATAGCCTTGGCTGTTGAGCTGTGCCTCTTACTCCTGCGTCGCCCACAATTCCAATTGCGAATCCTGCTGCCAGCCCGCTCAGGCCTACACTTAGCCCAGCTCCCAGGTGAAGGAAACTCCTGCAAACAATGACATAAACGTTAGATCCTTTATCCTTGTAGCTGGATTTATAAAAAGAAATATTTAAATATTTAATTTGTGAAAAATGTTATGCTGTGAAGTGCTACAAAATCAAATCTTGCGTTGCTTTTAATTCAGCATTTTTACCCTGGATACTCGTCTAAAAATTCAACCATGATACGGTTTGTTTTTTTATTCAAAGAATTGTGCACCTATTCCAGCGCAACTCTTGACGCTATGAAACACAAAAGTTTTGTGTTAGAAACTTCGTTTGCTTAGTTTTAGTTTTGCAATATGATCCTTGTTTCAATAAAAGCCAAGCAGATAACTCACAAAAAACTTGTAAATCATGATCACTGTACAAGTGGATTTACTGGCAATAAGATTTTTGGTTTATTATTAACACAACTAAGATGTGGTATCCTTGTGACGTGTGACATCAGCTCACTGACAATACAGTGGAAGAAACGTGAATGGTGTAAACGAACACTCACTTGTAGAGACTGAGCCTTTCTGAAATGTTGTTGGCAATCAGCACTGCTACTACCAGGCCGTAGATGGCTATAATACCCGCCATGACCACAGGGATGATGGACTTCATGATGAGCTCTGGCCTCATGACTGACATGGCTGCAATGCCGGTACCACTTTTGGCTGTTCCATAGGCCGCTCCCAAGGCTGGAAAAAAGAGACAAAAAATGTTTTAAGAAATACTGAAAACAATCTTAAGCTGTACCTTTAATACATGTTCTGTCAGATAGTAAGTTTTTGCTTATAGAGCAAAATTCATCCAGAAACCCAACCCCTGACTATTGCTAAATACAAGAGGAAGTGATAAAACACAAAGAAAACCAATGTTAATTTTACTTCCCTGTAAATATCCATTATGGCTCAATCTAAGAAAACACAATAAAACTGTACTGCACTCACTACTAAAGTACCACATGGAACAATCTGATTTTTCTTAATTTTTTAAAAGTGAAACAATTAAAAAAAAAATGTCAAAATGAAACCAATGGACCATCTTTCAGTACCAGCTGCAGTGACTGTGTATCTACACTGTCCTGAGCCTGGCATCAGTAAAATGAAAAAGGGAGGAGTACAAAGTGCATCATCAGCATTCGCCAGGACAGCCTGTGATGAAGTGCAGAGCACTCTACGTCATAGCCCAGTCCTACTGCAAGAGTACGCTGAGCTAAAATTAGAGCAATTCAGCAAAGGTTTTCCAATAAACAGAATAGATGAACTTGTCAATATCTAGGGAACAGTGTATTTTTTTTGTATTTCTCTGCTACTGTGCTAATCCTTCTAAGCAGAATGCTAATGCTAAACAAAAAGAGAAGATAGTCAATCTCTTAATGTACACATGGCAGCTTGCCATTGTGACTGATTCCATCAACATTAGGGTTACATTGCCTTGACTTATCTAAGAGTTCTATTTAACAATATGCAAAAAATAAAGCAGTGTCCTTCACCTCCTGAATCGCATCCACAGACTTCATTTTGGCTAACGATACACCAAGAGAACTAAATTCTGCTCTTGACGCATATTTCCCTCTTCTCTTACTCATTCATCCTATAACAACTGATGTGCAAAGTTCTCTGTATTATCGGCTGAAAAGATAAAATAGCACTCCATCTACTACAACATTAATCTTTTGAGTAAAATGTGTGCTATATGCAGCAATTGATGTCTGTGCTTTTCTCCATTTGCCAGGGGTTTTGCCTTCTTTTTTTGGCACAGAGGTATGTTCAGAACACGGCAAAGTGGAAAGCAAATTGCATTCATGAAACATTCAATTAAATCTTTGTGTGAAACAGGTAACATCACATTTTTTTAAAGGTCCACTGGTTGAACATTTAAAGACCATGGTTTCTCTTCTTTTGTGGAAACTAGTGTTCCTAAACTAGTGAAGCGGCTGATTTAATGGTTGTCTAGGAACCTCCATTTATTCTAATAAACATCAGCCGTCATCATTACTAACGATGCACAGCAGTCAAAGCAAAACCTCTGGCTCTAATCCTAATCCCGTCATCTTAGGTAAACAGCTTTACATCTTGCAGCATTATATTTGATGTTCGGGGTGTCCTTGTGACGTCCTGTGACGTTAAAGTGGGATGTGCCTCAAGCTAGACACGCTCTTGCCCACGCAAAGCTGGACAGAGCCAAGTCAAGTCAAAATGAGGAAAGAACCCTGTGCAGAAAAGATGAATGTCACGTTTCTCATTTTGTGCGACATCAATTGTTGCAGTACATTTTCTTTTTGAATTGATTTCTGTACATATTTGTGACTGTTGGTGTGACACAGCTGACATGCACTTACTCATGAATAATAGCAGGCCAGTGTCATCTGCTCTGGGGTTAGGATCAATGAAGCCAGTTGTCACATCCCTAAACAACCCCTACACAAGCCCCAGCATCACCTGACACCACAAGTCGCATAAACACCCATAATCTTTTGTGTATCCAAAAGGTAAGGTTATGGGTAATTTAGTTGTTTAGTCATTTAGGTGCTTGTTGGTGTCTAGTCAAGCAACCTCTAGTCTACACAACTGTAATAGCATGTAAGACTAAGAAGTTGATTTGTGAACTTCATTACACTGTTTCCTAGTTCAACTACCGTTTTTGAGTGCAGCTTATACATCTTCAGATCATTAAAAACAAGCTGTCTCATTCTAGCGGATTAATGAATTTGTAATGCTTGTCTTTAGTCAACTAAGAATTTCTTTGGCAGCCCTAGTTGCTTTCATTTTATAACCACTAGTATAAATCACATGACATGTGAGGAGGATAGTGAGCTTAAGCTGTCCAAAGGTGTTTAGTCAATTATTTGCTAAATGGTGTCTTAATTGAACAAATGTTTTATTTGTTAACTTACTAGCATTAAAGCATTTGAGGACAGGAGAAAGCAGAAAATGGTGAGTGAGCCGAAGTTTTGGAAATGGCTGCTTAATCTGTCTTTACTAACTTAGTTTTTGTAAAAAAATATTTTACAACGTTTAGCAGAAACACTTTAGGATTTAGCTGATGCACAGGGCACGCCTTCCCACCTAAGGAATAAAAGTGACAGATTACACTCCACTTATGGTTTAAATCTTAATGTGCTTGCTGAATGAAGATACAAATATTTCACATTATATTTTGAATAACAAAACAATTATGTTAAACTTACTAACAAAATACAAAAGTCAATACACTGATTGATGTGAGTAGTTTTACATTCAAACTGTAGGCATTTTCCAAGTCAGAAGTCTCATCATGTGATCATCATGTGACTTTGTATCATTCCTTTGAGCAATAAGGAAGTTAGCCAGCTCAGTTAATCATGAATATAGGATTTGGATTTTGTTGAACATAAATTGTACCTGCAACACAAATGATGTGATCACAGTATAATAGTGTAATCAATAGCATGACTAGACCACTGTTACGGCAAATAATAAAGATAATTGCAGTCCTTTAATCTGAACCCAGTTGCGCTGCTGACACAAAAGTTTGATAACAGGACAATTCTGTAATTAAACATTTAAAACTGACAATGACGAAATAATAAAATGATAGCATTTCCTTAGCACGTTTGCTACTGTAGCAACCAGCTAGGTTAAATTAGACCGCTGATAATCATGGTCTGTCATAAAAAGAAAGAAGTACGTGGCTTATAGAGTTATTTTTCATTAATCTAATGTAATTACTCTGTTACAAAACCTTTCCAAGTCAGTCAGTGGTTACTCTTAAAGAGTCGTCATCAGCTGGTTAGCTTTAGCATAGCACCACTGCCCGAAAGAGAAACCATTGCCAAATCGTATCAAGTAAAGTCAATTTCGTGTGAATAGACTAAATCCGACTGGCTGGCTGTTTTACTTGACTAAATGCTTGATAAATGACAGCTAAAGATTAGCACAGTCTTAGCAAAACGCTAGCGGATGGCGGTGCAGTAAGCTGCAAGATACGGATCATGGCTGAGCACAAGGAGCCTGGGGAGACGGATGGGGCACAGCAATCACATTTATCAATAAAACAGTATATAAGTATACAAGAATGAAAGAGTATAATTACCGCTGAAAACCATGGCCGCAGAGGCACCCATCACTGCGAAGAACGGAGAGTATTCGGGGGCTTCTGCCGACATCCTGGCGTTTAGAGTATAAAAATAAACTAAATACAAAACTAGAAGCAGTCAAGTCTTTAAGCGATCAAAGGCCACAGAACTGATGAAGGCCGAGAATGTGGAGAACGTGTGACCACCTAACTACCAATGTAAACGGGATAGTCACGACTCTCCAGATAAATACCCGGCGCAGCAGCACAAAATGGCGAGGCGGAAAATATCACCTGACTGAGCGTGCGGACGGGACCTCCCTCCATCAGCTGGTGCTGCTGCGCAAATCATTTTTTACTTTACCATACGTTAATATAAGCATCCTTTGATAATTACATGCGCACTATGAAGACAAATAACATCTTTATTCTGATATAAAATGTCGACATTTTATTGTTTGAAGGTCACCCCTGTGAGGCATCAGTGGTGTGGTCCTCTGCAGGGCTTCCCTCCTTCACCTAAATACACAACCTTCAAAACCTCTTCTACTATGAATGGGTTGAGCAGGATGGGGTGATGGTGTTTCCGAGACTTTTTATTTGCGTTGAGAAAGGTATGTCAGTAGAAAACAGAAATATTGCCTATTAATCACCTGATGGTCTTAATGTGTCACTGTTTATCTGTTTTCTGATTAAACAAACAGTCATATGTTGGTGAAATAGAATTGTCCACATTTAGCACCACAACCATACAATGGCGGAGATGGTTTACAGCCAGCTGTGACATGCAGCAGCGTGGTGCGTGTGACTGAAGGAGAATTTGAGAACTAGTTGTGGGGGAGGGAGAATCCCCACTCTATCCTATAGCTGTGCATGCTGCCATGATGCTGCCCTGATGCAGGAGGGTGAGGCTGGTGCATCACAGGAGAGATGACATGAGTCACACATGGAGAAGGCGTGTTGTCCCATGCCTGCTGCTCTTCCTCTGTCTTCACCCATCATCATCCTCTGTCTCTGTGCACTGGTCAGACTGTAAACCCCTCCCCCACACTAGGAGAGTCCCATTCACCACACTTTACTGTAAACCACACTACCACAGGGCACTGGACATACACTGCACAAACATTACAAGGGATTCACACAATTCAACTCAATGTATGGGGTAATAGTAAAGACTAAAGACATCTCTGAAATTCTTCATTTACATTTCCATTTCTTAGGTGAATAGTAGTTTCCATCAGGCATTGTGTACAAAGCCTCATCAAAATGATAGTTGATATGTGCAAATATTACTGTTTGCTCAGGTTAAGTCAGTCTTTCTAGTCCTGCAGAATTGTAAATGTAAGAGGATGCTGAAAAAGACTGCATTAGCTCGTCTGACACAATGTAAGTTTGAGAATACTTACCATTTATATACCCAGGCAGGTACTAAAATCTATTACATAAGATTTATTATAAGTCACATCAAACCCAACCATGTGTTACGTCTTGCTTGATATCACGTTAGGTCACCTTTGTTTCAGTGACTGATACAATGTTGGTCAGCTTGGCTCAGTTAATCCGCTGCACAGACTCGTGGTCCAGGGGGCAGGGATCTGTCCAGGAAAACACCCCTCTCAGTGTAGGCCTACTTTTAACACATAAGCATCTTACTACTTCAGACTGGAAAGTGTGGTTTTCAGAAGAAGCACCAGACCTACACCCAAAGGAGCAGCTAAATATAGACAAGCATGTGCAAATAGCGAAGTGTGAATCCTCAATGAAGAGCTGGCAAGTTGGCAAAACCTGCGCAGTTCACATTTAAAATGGTAATATTGCATTTAAGCACTCAAATACACCAATTTATAACAAGTAAAGTAGTCAAATAGAATGACTAAACAACTGATGTAATTATTTCATGTCAATGCAAATGCTGTGGGCTTCTACCTAGATTACAATGATAGTTTTATACATTGTTTAAGAATTTAATTTAAAAGTTTCTGAAAAACATAAGCATATTAAAATGCCTGTTTGCATTTACAGTTGGTCTTTTTATTTATCATTAGCTCTTTTAAAATAAGGACGTCTGACTCATGTGAACTCATTTTCCAGTCATGTTGACACCATTAAACTTCCACAAACACAGGCAGACAATACACATGAGTAATTTTGCTCTAAATTGAGAATTCAAGCAGTGAGGCACAGAATGCTAGTGCACTAGTCCAAATCAGATATCAGGATTAAAGGGCAGTGGACACTGTCAGCTGACTTTTTAAGGCATCTGGCACATTTGTGATGAGTCTGAAGATATTTAACCTCAAAAGTTATAGGCAAGTACTGAAACAAAATTGAGTCATCTGTTTACTAGGTATTTTCACATGTTACTCAACAGATACAGAGTATTTAAAGTGACAACATCCAACAGGGCACAACTCTGCATAATGTACGATACTGCAGTTACACAAAAAGGTAACAAGAACCTGCAATCACAGATCTGAATGTTCAAATAGCTTTTTAAGATTTCTTATAGATCATTCACAGACGGAAGGTGATGTTAAAACATCTTTTGAAAAAAAAAATTACACATACAGCAACAATTAATTTCTCACTTTTGTCAATCAGCCAAAAAGCCATAGAATATGATCAACAATCACACAAGAAGACTTCACTACTGTCTTGCTACAATATCCACAACAGCTACACCAGACATACAATGCACAGCACTTCATTATGGCCTGGTCCAGAACATTATGACTTTTTATTTGGCAGGCTTCATCTAAATATACAGTAGCTTCAGCTTGTTGAATTGAAACTCAAGGCGCGCTTAAACCAGTTTTCAGCCATTATAACATTCATAGCATATACTTAATAAAACATTTTGAAATCTTTGATAATTAAAATAAGACATTTTGATCTAAGTCAGGAATTACCAGGGCTACTGAATCTATGAGTGTTCGCGTTATACCCAGAGAGATTTTAAAACTTGCTCCTGACCAATTTTTAAGAAAAGTGGCAGGTGATCATGTGAAGGCACAGTTTAAGTATTGTACCTCAGGGGTGTCAAACTCAGATGGAGCTGGGACTGGTTGAGGGCCGTGGTTTAAAATATAGGTCCTTCTGTGTTTTATATTCAAATACGGCAATTGGGCTATATAAAGCTATTAAGCTAAAATAACACATTTACAGTATGTCCGCATTGTATGTGCACATTACATTACGCTATAGTATATTGTGCATACTGTCATTTCAAGAACATTTTGGAAAAATGCATTTTTGGAAGTTTTGTAGTCACATCTCATCTATATAGGCCTTTATATTTCCAAAGGCTTAATCTGGCCTACATGATCAGTGCTAGGCTGCAGTGTATTCTGCAACCTGTAGTTCAAAATGTTGTGTGCTTTTATCGGTTGGCCTCGATCAATAAAAATCAAATAATTCCAGGGGCCACATGAAATCATATTGGAGGCCGAATTTGGCCCTCACGCCTGAGTTTGACATCCCAGCGTTATATGATTTCTAAACAATGCCTCCTAGAAATTGACATGTTTATTTTATTTTTTGGAGGCCAGAGTTTCATTGAGTCATGGCACACAGAATTTACCCTAAAATAACAAAGTGTTCAAAGAACAAACTAAATATTTCAAATGTGGGCCATATTTCGAGACCTGAGACATTATTAACCACATAGATTTTTGAATACTTAAGGTTTTATGTAGCGTTCTGGCACACTCAAAAAAACAAAACAAAAAAAGCTTTTTTGGCAATGCCTAGGTTGCATTCAAATCAAAGTAATTCAATTTTGGATCACAGCAATGTGCTGAATTATCACTGTCAATTATGCAATGACCTGTCAACAAGTATGACACTTTGTCTCGATAAAATAACTCTCTGGCTTTACCTTAAAAACATCTCTTGGTTGAAATATTACTAGTGTTTGTATGTACAGTAATGTGCAGTAATGTGCCTACTGCTTTAGGAGGCCATGGCATCCTGGAAGCCCCAGACCTCCAGCAGTGACACCTGGAAGGTTTCCGCACAAAGAGGAGGGTTGTCAAATGTGGCACATGTTGCAGAGCGCCCATGGTTAAGCTCAGAGTCTATGTACAGTGCATTACCCTCACCTCCACCTGGTCAGAGAGAAAAGTATTAGCAAATTATGTTTCTACAATACACTATTAAAAGTAGTACTGGCTACTCACCAATAATGATAGAATCAAAGTTTCCAGCCATGAACATTGAAGTATTTTTGGAGGTGAGGTTGAAGTGTCGGGCAGACAGAAAAGGTGACAGTTCCCCTGGAGGTTTCTCTGGCTGTTGCAGGTTATTGCCATCTTGGCCCTCAGATGCGGCAGAATTGTCCTCGTCTTGAGTCTTTAAAGAAGAAGCTAATTCTGGATGGCGGATCACCACCCACTCGTAGCGCTCCATCTCTGGCTTTAGCTAGTACAACAGATTCAATGCCAATCAATGTTTCAGCATAAATAAGTGCAATCAGTGACAAATAATGAGTAAACATAGTCCTAAAGATGCTTGCTTATAGAAATATGTATTCGTGTAGGTAATATGTTTATGTTTATGTTTATCAAAGCTCTATGGTTGACCTAAGGTTGAGTCCACTGTAGATTGTGGCTCATCTTACAGGAGTTTCCGATCTGTGTCACTGTGCATGAGGAGAGTGTTTCTGTTGTGCATGCTCAGTCTACAGCTGCTCAGCATGACCAATAAATAATGCACACTGGAGTCTCCAGAGTCAGCACACAGCAGCTCTTTTTGGATCAGGTGTTGTGCAAACTTGCAATTACAAATGCATAATGTCCGGTTTTGCAGAGAATTACAGCAATGCGCGTGTGGTCATGTGTGACCAAGACCTTCAGATAAAGGGAGAGGTCAGTAAAGCCAAATGATGACCAATTGAGACATACAACTTTAGCAAGAGCGTATGGCACCCTCTGGTGGCTGAGTACAGTACAAGCAGAGTAACAAGGCTATAAAGAATTTCTAATGTGTTAAGCTGTATTTGTGGATCATCAACCAACCTTAAAAACAAAGCACTCTCCAGTTCCAAAGAAGCTCAGTTTATTCCCCCCTCTCTTACGCTCCTCCCAGTCTGTGGACAGAAAGGCTCCACAAACCTGAATAGAACATATAACAGTAACCCACAGAAAGCTCCATTATGCAGTATATGACATACAAATGAATTACTTATTTTCAGTATAATAAAATTATATAATTTAAAAACGGCAATGCTCGTATTTTGCTAAAACTGCCTCCAAAAGTCCCTAAAGTAGAACATTGTCTTACATCGCCATCTGTTGTCCGAATAAGGAGCAGAGTGGGTTCATAGCCTTCACAGTGGGAGTAGAACCTGTAACAAATTGTCATATGCTACAATAAAAAAAAAAACTACTTGTAAAGTGACTTCATGTTTGTTTGTACCTGTTCAGGCTGCAGCCGTGATTAGAAGTGGTGAAGAGAAGCTGTGGTTGGCACAAGGCAAAGCGCTCAGGGATCCACGACCAGATGTCCCTCATTTCCTTGGCACTCACGATCTCCGAGGAGAATGTGTCAGGGTTAAGGGCCAGCTGCACATTCCGTCTTCAGGCATCATGCACATTCAAACAGTGTTGATTAGTGATGCTTCCTGATAATTATGAGTTTATATAAATAGCTGTAAAGACTATGAAATCAGACAGAGGACAGACATGGTGATAGAAATGTAAAAAGAAAACCCACCTACAACTGTACAAAGAAGGAATGTTGCAACACAGGAGGAAGACAGATGATGCAAAAGGAAACAGAACATGACAATGAAGCATTTGAAAATACCACAATAGAGACTTTAGATTTTACATTTCCTAAGATTATTGGCTTTAAAAACACATTCGTGGATACATATATACGTAGCTATTATGCCTACAGGGTTGTTCCTTTTTGCCTCGTTTATTTATCATATCCATGTTCACTTTTTACTATAGTAAAAATAACCATACACTCTTAATATGTGCATATCTGCAAAACTGCATGGAATGATGTAAAATATTGCTCACCTCTAACTGTTAGAATTGAATCAAAAATAAAAATGCATAAACATTTATGTGAATACATTGTTTATACATGGACTAAACTTTAAAGCAATAGAAATTTAAAAACAACTATCCTAAAAGTTATGATTTAGTTCCTACCATATTAATTATAGTATGAATTAACATAGATACAATAAAGCTTTCATTCATTCATTCATACATTTGTGTTTTGAACTACTGGTATTACTGAAGTGTGTGTACCGTTTCTGTTTGACAGTGATTCCCTTCTGCTGAAGGGACTTTTCGTTGGTGAGCTGCAGCAGGGTGATCTCTTTCCGGCTGAACATTCGAATGGAAAAGGCCTTCTCCAACAGTTTATCAGGACTGACTGTGGAGGCAATGCCCTTCACAAAAGCCTGAATTTCAGCCCGAACCTTTTCTGAATCCTGTGGTTGGGATGCTTGGCTGTTCTGGGGACCAGACTTGTGCTTACGATAAAATTTGAGCAAAGCTATAGCCACACGGTACAGGACCTTGTAGCCTTCTACTAGATAAACATCTAGTACTCGAACAGCATGGCTGAATGGGAGGTCGCCCAGTATCCAGCGCTGCCAGTCACCATAGATGTCCTGCACATCCTGAGCTGTGGCCAGAATCAGCTTGTGTGCTGGTGCACAATATTTAATGGCAAGGTCTCCGAAAGTCATGCAGCTAGATTCGTAAGCCAAAAATGTTTGATCCATCAGTCTTTTCCCGGGTTCATTACAAGCTAATATACGGCTAACGTGCTCAAAGCACTGAGCCTCATCTTTACTGACGTGGAGCAGTAACGCTGTGACTGCTGGGAGAGAAGGACAGTGGGAGATGTCCGGAAACTGTCCTGCCAAACAGTTTATAATCTGATGAGCTGAAGCTATAGCTTCTGCTTTTAAACAGTACTTGGGCACTAGGTTTCCATCCACAAACTCCGGTAAAGGAATGTGAGATGAAGGCTTCTTTGAACCTGTCTCCTTCATAATGTCCCTGTAAACTTCTGCATCTGGAGTGACTGTGCGACAGGGGATGGCTTTGATGAGCTGCTGGTAGACCTGTGCTCGAAGTTTGTGATTCTTAGCCCAGTATCCTTGCCTGCCCATTTGCTTAAACTCCTTTAAGTCTTTGCAGTCCACTTTCGTGGACCACTGCTCTTGGCCAAGTCCCCCATTTGGGCCCAGTCCACAAAACTGCCATATTCTTCATCAGCCATGGCTTACAAGCAGTTGATTGTTATCTTTCAGCCTTCTATGCAAAAGATTTGTTAAGAAGTTGTTTTAATTCCCATTGTGATTCCTGAAAAACAGAAAATGGTTAACACTGTAGTTTTACAATATACATATACAACAAAATATAAAAGCCACTAAGGGGGAAACACTTGATAAGTGATAGTCACACAAACCAAGCGTGGATTTGGTGTATAAAATATCTGAAGAAAATTGTAATCCAATTACTGAACTAAGACATGGATGGAATGTAGAGCAAAGCTAATAAATGTCTGACAGACATTAAAAAAAAAAGATGACCATGGATGAACACAAATCATGGGCAGTTGTAATTGAAAGGACACTGGTCTGCATTAAACTGCTGCAATAAACAACACCTCTCAACAAATTTCAAATGCAATATCCAGTTTAGAGTAATTTGTGCTGTCACATGAGAAGCAATGTTCAAAGATTATACAACATGTTATTTTGAAGCAAAGTCATAAAAATCATGTTACATTTACTTTTAACTAAAGTCACATGTCAACATATTCAAGTTACTGCAAATAATCCATTTCATACAATGCCACTGATTGAAAGGCACCACGCAAAGCATATGTATTTAGTTCAAGTTAATGTTTCATAAGTCAGTTAATTTGGTTTCCAGGTTGACACTGAATGTGGTGGTTAATTATGGCCAAAAAGATAGATTAAATAACAAACACATAAGATGAAACGTTTACAATACATTTTGGAGTTGTATAAATGATGAACATGATAAACATGAAGGTGCATAACTGTGCCACTGGTTAGCTAATGCTAAATCTCACAGAGGCACAGAGTAACGATAATGGTCAGTAAAATCTCTGTTAACACCATGAACCTATTTAAGATAACACGAGACTATCCTAAAGGGCTAACGTTAGCTAATGTTAGCTACAGACAGCTTCTGTCAAACAGTAAACCGTGACACAAATGCGCGAGGTAAAACACTAAACAGACAAAATCATGCATTTAACGTGCACAACAGCATTAGCTTATGCAGACGCATGTTGTTTTCACAGAATAGATAAATATAAATGCAACCCTTCGCCGTCTTGCTGACAGACAGACAGGCGGATGAGGCTGATATTTAGAATATAAACCGTGTGTAATGCAAAACACACTTATCACAGAGAACACTGCCTTGAATTGCTAAAAACATGATAAATAAGTACACTGTTGCCATAAAAAACAATCAGTTGCCAGCATTCTTACCTGAATGGGAAGAGACCTAAAGACGTGCAGTGCAGGATTCGTATCAAGTTGTCTGGCGCATGCGCATCAGGCCATGTGCCGCCGCCGCCGCTGATGTGCTGGATGTGCTCTGGAAGTGGGCTCAGGTGGTGATTTCAGTCTTTAGTTATCCTGTAAATACAGAACAGAAGTGTGTGCTCAGGCCTATTCAAATAGACCTTATTCAACTTCAGAGGTGGGTAGTATTGAAGTACGGGTTGCTCGACTACAAAACAGCCTAGCTTTTTGACTTCACTATGGGTAAATTAGACATACAACGAGTCTTACAATGACAAAAGCTTTATGTTAAACTTTTTTCTCTACAACTTAGAATATTATATTACATTTAAGTGGCACGGTGTAACTTTCTTAACGTGAAAAGTAAAAAAAAAATCAATAATAAAAATAAATCCAAGAACATTCTTAACACGTTTTATGCCATAATGTAAAAAAATATACCCAATGGAGCTACTTCAGTGGCCATGCAAGAGAGAAAAGGCACACACTTGTACTATTTAGTGCCACAAAGGCATATGCCAGAAAAACTAGAAAGTTACACTGTGTACCTTTAAATAATTGAATCACAAATCAGATGTTGCAGACAATCTAGCTTATTCCTTCCCAATTTCTTACCACTTATTTGCTTTGTACTTGAATAATATTATAATTTACTGTTACTTACTTGATTGCTTTAGTCTATTCTTCCTTTTGTTCAGTTGAAAGGATATTAATGATGGTTGTTTGTGAGGGCCCTATATATTGTGTGTGTGTTGTTGTTTTTTTAAATATGAGATATTGCTTTTCTGTTTTGATTTTCTCCTGTTTACTGACTATTTGCTGAAGACTTGATGATGTTCTGACAGACAGGAAGTGTCTGATAACAAACCCTGTCTTTGTCCCAGACTCAAAGCAACCACCACTGCCACCACCCAACACATGACCATGGTTACTGATAATTTAATTGTACAGCCCAGAACAAATCAGTGGAAATGTTGTTTAGCTTCAGCTCTGATCCTGTGAACTCACATAGAAGGAACATTCTTTATGCGTATACATTATCATGATACCCACACTTATTTATAATCTGTTGGTGAAGGAAAAAGATGTTTGATGTTTGATGCCAGCTGATCACCTGCTGGCTGAAGTTGTCTTGGCTGTCTCTGTGTTCTCATGCATTTGTGTGTAACAGAGTGAAACAGATGGGTGCAAAGCCAGTAAGCTGTAGCTTCTTATGGACATTTGAGCTTATCCAATCCTTCCACTACGTCTGTTATCAGCAACCAACCTCATACTGTAAGCCCCTCCCTCTCACACAAACTGCAAATGTGCATTCAGAACTACACAGGGATTAGTTATTATATTTCCATAGAACATTGTCTACTAAATATCTCTTCTTGGCTTTTATGGGAATAACACTGACAATGTAATTTATTATAAAAGAGGCGATAACAGTAAACAAAGTGGCTGAAAATCCGCTTCTTTTTCTTCTAATATAACTGTTTGGCAGAATAAAGAGAGTGAGTAGTATATTGTAGTATTTTGACTGAACAGGCTTATGTAGTTTGCCCGTGCCTTTGACCTGACCGCCATTCTTCTGGTTTAACTAAAGTGACTTGGAATGCCCTGATAGGATCACCTCAAGTGGATCGGTGCAGCAACTTAAACTAATAGTGTCCCCACATCATTCAAAACATTCCATTAAGCAAAAAGGCAATTTGCAGTTATGTAACAAAAAAATATATACACATCTTATAGACATACTGTACGATGTTGTGCCTTTTTGGTTGACTTTTAATCTCACTCCTTGGGTTAGGAGGTTAGGGTTAGGCTATGAGTTGGTAAAGTGGTAAGTTTGTGGCCTCTGATGGATCAAATGCTCTTTGCACACAGTTTCACACTGTCTTTGTTGAATTTGTCTTCTGGTAAGTGTAACACTACTACACAAGCAGCATTTAAGACATGCATCTTTATATGTGTGTGGTAGCCTTTTAAGTTTCTTGTCTTTATTTGGACTACTAATAATGCAATGTGTTCTAAAAATGGTGAGAAAGGGTTAGAATTAAAAGAAAAATAATGGCAAATGGGCTCTCTTGCAAAAAGAAATATCTGTTTGTGTTCATTGTAAGTTATGTATTAGTGATGTATTAGTGTTTTTATGCTTTTGTTAATTATACTTTTGAGTTTGCTGGAGCTGGACCACATGAGAAGTAGCCATTCTGTACTGTTGTGACTTTATACTACTAAGGAAAAAAATGCATTTTGTCTCCCACTAGTGGTTGATTTCTATCTCAAAAGATCAGAATTAATTGGTAAATAGTTCTGATGATGAATAGGAGTATACATATATGCCTGTACTTATCATCATTATCATCATCATCAACATTATATTACAGCACATAATAACTCTATATTTTGGCATTATTATTGGTGACTTTAGCTAAATTGCGAATTGTTTTCAGAAAATTACTAAAAGACACATGCAATCTGTTCATTATTGCAGCTCAAGCTGTGCAGACAAGAGTGAAAGAAGCTGTCACCCAATAGCGTGGTCTCCATTGTATCTGGGTGCGCCTTAAGCCGCTCTCTGTGTATTGTTTTCTTTAAAGGGGAGTTGGGTTTCCCTGACAACCGCATGATGCCATGCCCGAAGGCCGTATATAAGACAGAGAAAAGGCCATGGTTGTAGACCCACAATGAATGGAGACAAGAGACAGAAGGTAAGAATCCTTCTCGGCCTGGACTTTATTTTCTTTTTTTATGTTATAAATGGTCCTATAGCTGCCACCCGTTTGGAACAGAGACTAGAATAGGTGAGGATTTGTGTTGATTCAGTTTGATCAACATGTCCAGTCAATGCTCCAGTGAACCAACATGACCTGGCAGTCGTATGTGTGTGGGTGTGTGCATGCGAGTGTGTTTTTCTAAAATGCAGCTACTATGTCTAGAGGAGTGCTCAGTGAGATGCAGCTTAGGAAGTAGCACCAGCCTTTGAGTTGCATTTTGTGTGTGCTTTGAGTTGCATTTTGTGTGTGACCTTTGAGTTGCATTTTGTGTGTGTGTGGAAAGGATAACTTATTTTGTGTATATTTTGACAGACTGACATCCACTGACCTAGGGCCATGCGTGCCCCTCTGCGACCTCGGAGGTAAGCCAGCTTTATATGCAATAAAAAATAATTAAACCCAAGCCTTTTACTGAAAAGGTAGACAGTGATTACATTAATTAATACATACATTAATACTTAGTAAGCTCATTACCTGAACTTACTTACTTACAAGATAGAGTACATGAAAATAGAAGAGTTGGCCTGCTTACAGCTGTATCAGTTATGTGCAAGTAGCAATACTCAGCAATATGGATTTCATTTGCTATTGGTTTATGAAGTTGTGATTATTTTTAAGAATCACTTATAATGTATCAATAATTGGATGTGTGTGGTTCCCTCTAGTGGCTGCTTGCTGCTGTGCCTGAGCATGTCAGTGCTCACTCTGATGATGCAGAGCTTTTGGATTCCAGTGGAGATGACACTAGATGAATCAACTGGGAAGACAGTGGAAGGACAAAGTAGGTCTCATCTGTTATATCAAATATTTGTGCATTCAACACTACTGGCATTTACACCTTTTCTGTAAATTAGTTTAAAATAACAGATTTGAGCTAAACAAAATCCAAACAGAATGTGTACTTATCTGACTCATGATTTTAGATAAGCAGACGTGACAAGTTTCCCCAATGTTATGTGAAGCTTTGTACACAAATTGCTGTGGGTCTACCAACACATATGCCTGTTGTGGCTCTGTGGTTTGTTTCTTTTTCCTGTCAAAGGTTTTTTCAAGGAAAGACAAGCCTGGAGACACTGTTATTCTTTCAGCATTCTTTACACCTCATGTTTGTTGAAATAATCCTGTTTGACATGACAATACATTTACTGTATTTTCTTCATAGCTTCTAAAACTTTTGTATTTTACTTTATTTTGTTTATATCCATTTTTTAGTTTTGATTCTCTGGGAAGATGGATTTTAGACTAAACACCGTCCATCTGTCCTTTCAGATGGGCTTTAGAAATCCACAATAGATCAAAAGCTGCTGTGGGACAGACTGCAAGTTTGCACCGATGTGACAAAAATATAGTTGTGTATAAATGATTCTGACTTTGATTAAATAGGCCCATTCAGAAGTTGAGCTGATCTTTTGCACCCATCCTTGAAATGGATCCTTGGAACAACTTAATAAGCCTGTCTCACAAGCAGCGTGAAGTTGTAACAGGAACCCGACTCTTCTCCATGTCTTCAATCTTTCATTAGCTGAGCGCTTGAGGTCTTTGTGGGCATGTATATGTGACCAAACAGCAAGTCCAAGTGACATCCTCAACTTGTACAGTATGTGATATCAATGAGGCAACTCTTACTGCATCAAAATCTGTCTTAGAATTTGTTGAGATCAATAAAAGGTGACTGCAATATGTACTATAACAACATAACAGTGTGCTAATGCTATACAGTAGATTGCTCATATTATGATGCTTTGTTTTGTAGGTCCTGGTTTCCGTAGCTTGGCACTCCAGCTAAAAGATTTGAACTCTCGGGTGAACAAGCTCACTAAAGACAGAGACGGCTCCAAAGATGACCTGAGCATGCTGCTGAACAGGTTTGTATTAAATATATATTTACACTATTAGAAGAAACTAACTGAATGTATATCAATGATTGGTAACAGTTTTACCCATTCATTTGGTGATATTTAAGCTATAAGTATTACTTTTTTCAATCAGAGCAATACGGAGCTTCAAATGGCATGGACTTCATTAAAAAAAATGTGATGCATGCAAAATGTATAATGCATAATACATTGCAATTAGGACAATTAATTATTGCAATTAGGACAATCAAATCGCAAATTGCAGTTTGATTGGATGAAATGTGCAAATTGCAAAGGCAGCAATTACAAACAACTAAATATAGTCTTATTGTGCATAAAAACTCTTAAGATGAGAGTCATCTGCATGCATTCCCTTAAGTAGGCAAACAGAAGTGGTGGTACTGTCCAAAAAGAAGTGCATTTTCGTTTAGAGTCTCTGTCCTGTTAAAATCGTGGGGGAACATGCTGACTCCTCAGAGAAGAGTGCCAAATTGGGCAATTTTAAAGTGGTTCTGGTGCATCCCAGTCCACCTACAACACTGTGTACATGTGATTCTTTCAGTTTGTCAGTCCCTAGACCTAATTCTGTCTTTTTTGTTAATTCTCTAATTACGCTATACAGTTCAATATTTGTACTATGAGACTTGCAGCAAATGAAATCTTATTTTTTATTTTACACTTTAATGCAAGTCAAATGTCCTGTTAAATGATCTAGTCAGAAAAACGGACAGTCTTAACAGTACATAACATACAATATATTTTGAGTCTGAGTTGTATTGTGTATTAGTTTCAGAAGGGACCATCAGGGGTTGGCACGTTTGGTTGAGAAGGAGATGAAGAGAGTGTCACAGAAAATTGAACGGCTCAGTCGTCGACATGATCAACTTCAGGACACAGCCTTTTCTCAGGACCAGCACAAGACACATACAGGTACAACAGTAACAAAGTCAGCATCATACTTATGTAATAATTGTCTTACGTTTATATAAACATTATATTATCAAGATCAACAACTTTCCTTAGGAGCAGGGATGATTGGAGGTGAAGGTTCATTCCAACCGTGCTACAATTTACAATAGAATACATTTTGCTGCATGCATACTCTCTTATGTTTTGACCTCAGTTTCAAAACTGTCAACAATCAAAACTCTTTTCAGCCACTGATAAATCAGGGCTGAAACATTTTATTTAAATATGCTCCAAAATTGTGGGTTCCAACACTGGATGGACTGTCAGCGACCACATTTCATAGCAACAAAATGTGACTGGCAAAGTGAACAACAGCTTTGACTCTAGCACCATGTTCTACAAACAAAGAATATACTGTATGCTCTTACCATCAGAGCATCGGCATCAGGCGCAAGCAATTCATCAATACATCCTAAAAATGTAAAGTTTTGGCTAAATATTTTAAATGCTGTATGTATGTTGTCCAACTGTATTTTCTTTGCATTGTGTTTATGAGCTGCTGTATCAGTGCAAAGCAAATTTCAGTTCTAAGATGTGACAGTAAATGATCTATTTATCTAATCTAAATCATGTTTGCTGGTTATATACAGATTCGTCTGCAGTCAAAGAGCTTCATTGTCAGAAGTGATGTTTAGACTTTAGGGCTGGTTCCAGCCATTACACACTTCACCACAAGTTCAGCCAAATCAAATGCCCTCCAAATGCTCCATGTTGTCAGCTTCAATAACTTGCTGATGCAGTGATTTTGTGTGGTCGATTGCTGCGGTCAAGACTCGCACTTCTGCGCAGTTCATAGAACTGTTCCAGGTTAACCACACAATGAAGTTAACAAGCTGTGATAAGGGGCAGGTGCTTATGTGGATAAAGTCATGAATAGAAGTTTTACAAGTCGCACTGCCGGCTGTCAAGAAAGAAAGAATTTGTGTTTTGGTGAAAAAAACAAGCATAAATCAAAACTTAACCCTAGCTGCCACCCACTGGTATTACCTCATGACAATAAAACAGAAATGACCTTTCAGCAGCTTGTCCCTACTGTTGTTACTCGTCTCTTTTTGGTCACTGTTTTCACACGTCCAATGTTTTCCTGTTCTCGCGCTTCCGACTTCACTAGGTTGTTTTACACAGTTTGGGTCTGTGTGCTTTGGCCGAGGCTGACATCGTAAAAGCGAGATGTTTGGGAAGAGGCGTGTGGCTTAGGTGGGTGTGGGAGAAAGCAGTTTAAACACTGTATATGCAGTAAAGTACGAAGACTGTATGATGCATTATTTGTGTTGTTCCGTTCTTCAAACATGCTCCTGACTGTAGTTTTATATAAATCACACCTGCAACATCACATTTGAACCCACACAAAGATGTTGAATCTCAGAACACACCGTAAAACCTACTTAATAAACTCCAAATATATTGCATAAACGCACTTTTCAACTTGACTTCTAATTTTTCTGTGTTTCCCACATCAGGACTTGAATTAAAGCTCCATCTACTGGCTACAAAGTAATACACAAGGGAAATTATCAAAGCAATCTTGCCTGATATGCTAACGATTCAAAAATGCTCCAAGCGAATCTGGATAATTATTGGACTTAAAAAGAAATAAGATCTCAGAAACCTAACTATGACATCACAGATCAGGGACATTCAGAACAGTGTTTTCTGAGGCTCAGAGGGACAAGAATAATACCTCATAGACAGAACTCCAGCTGTGCATCTTTAAAGCAAGACTGAAGCTTATGGTAAAGTGTCTCTTCATGGCTTTTCAAATACATTATACTATTGTGATCAGTAGTATAAACAACATTACTTGTTTTGCTATTACAATACATGTCACTGTTGATTTATGATGTTAATGTAAAACTTAAATGATGCTGTTGTTTATTGACAGAGCCCAGTGACATTTGTACGGTGCCTTCAGACCCTGCCTATCCACTTTGTGCTGAGAAAATGGAGGTAAGAAATAGAAAAAGTGTTCATATAAACTCTTCAAACAAACCATTCTAAACTCTAGAATGTAATTTCAACTGAGCTACTGAGATTGATCACAGAATATCACAGATTTTTTTTTCTTTTTTTTTTTTTTTTTACAATACTTGCTTTCTTGTTTATTTGATTGTAATAGAAATTTGACTGTTTGTAAAACTGAACACATACAAACAAATTGTATTGTTGTCATTTTAAGTAATAGAAAAGCAGATAAACGGACATACTTGGCTAATTATAATAAAATTTGAAATTATTTTTTATTAAGTAGACAGTTGTTGGTTTTTGGATTTACTAATAAATTTGATATCGATTAATTTAAAGTCTATTTCCTTTAGCCTCCTTCTGTAATTTTGAACATTCTCATGCCATAGGATTTTAAAAGATTTATTAGCAGCAAAATGACAACAGTCAAAATACACAATCATTTCCTTTCTGACTTACAGTTTCTCCGGTTACACTGGAAGACAGACCCGTGCTATGCCTTTTATGGTGTCGATGGTTCCACCTGCTCTTTACTGAAGTATCTCAGTCAAACCGAGGACTTCTGCCCACCACAGGCTGGACACAACACCTCTGTCCCAGCATGGCATCAGAGACCGCAGTCACATCCTCAGAAGGTCCAGTATACAGTACTATAAACATCCACTTTACTCTCGTATATGTTTATGACAGACTATAAATTGTCCGCAGGCTGAAGTGCGTAACAGTTTAGCTCTATTGTATGAAAGCATTCAAAACAGCAGCAGTCCTGGATTGCACTTTGTCCAGTCCCGAGTCCAGAGGATGGAGCAGACGTGGATCCAGGCTGGTGTCAACCTGAGCCAGAGGAGCAACATCACAATCTCCAAGAAACTCAGGGTAAATGCTCGCTTTAACCTTAACACACACAATCTATTTTCAAAGTTGCCTGGGTTGAAATGAACTATAACACTAACACAATATTTAAAACATATTTACACAAAAATAAACATAAAAAATATGGGAAAGTAGATTAGACTACATTTTAAAACACAGATAATGTTCTTGGTCTTTCCTTTTCAAAATAGAATCGACCTATAGTAGACTGTCCACCAGGAAATTTGCAGTGTGTACCTTTAAATTATTTTATTCTCTGGTTTATAGAACTGGGACAAGATTACAAGATTTTGCACACAAGTACAAAAAAATTTTGTGAGTTTGCATTTGACTTGGACACACTTCTGGGTTAAATATTGAGAAGTTGTAGCTTCAAATAGCAGTGCAGGTAATGACAGCAAAAATTATATTAAATATATTATATATAATTATAATAATTCATGTCAGCATCTTGTCTTGTTCAAGTGGACCCAGTCTCACATCCCGTCTTGTGAAAATTGTTAATGAGTATTTTAGTTTTCTTTTTTTTTGTATCATCCTGTATAATCTTACTGCTAAAATGATGAAATAAGAAGTCAGAAAATCCCTCCCTGTTTCGGCCTGTAGGTGCTGCTGTATCCCGGCACTCTGGCTGGAACTCTTGGACAGCATTTTGAAGCTATGGTGGAGCGAGGAGGGCCTTTGGGAGAGCTGGTCCAGTGGGCTGACCTTAGTGCTGGCCTCACCGTCCTGGGACATGATGTGACTCTGACCACATCCCAGCACCTCGTCCACAGGTCTGATCTGGTCTGGTCTGTAAGTGTTACTAAAGCAGGGAATTCTGGGAGTGTTGATGATGTGACTGTGTCCAGGCTGATAGATGCTGCTCCGGGCCGAGGTAGCTGTCCCATTCAGAGTCCCCTGACATTTGACCTCATCTACACGGACTACCATGGGCTGGCACATCTGCAAGGAGCAATGGGAATAGCTTTCAGGCATTATAAGTAAGGAGTTTGATAAAATATCACATGACACAAAAGAAAAGGCAGACAGATTTGAATACTGCTCTAATAGGAGAACAACATAGTTAATTGGATAATATAGTTCTCAAATGGTAATAAAAAGCACGGTATCTGAAAAATACTATGAAAATTACAATGTTATTCAAAAAGTTTTTTAATGTAGTAGAGAAAATCCCACAATTTTAGCAAATAATGTCGAATGTATTTATTTTAGATGTCGATATAGAATCCTGGACTCCTTCGGCACGGAACCAGCCTTTAACTTGGGTCTTACGCTCGCAGCCGTGATTATAAAACCTTATGGGGAAGCTGGGACCTGCATCCCCAGCAGTATATGACCATGTTCCGTAAGTGTAGCTTCATATCAGCACTCACAAGTATACCATTGAATGGCATCTGGGCAGGTATAAACAGGGCTGAATCTAGTCAACAAAGATGAAAGAAGGATGGGTCTTATCAAGTATGCATAATGATGAATGATCTTGTCCTGACAGAGCTTCCAAACCAACACCTTGCTACTGTCAGAGAACTTACACTGTCACGAGACAAGCTCAAGCTGGAGTTAAATCTACCCTCTCCTCAAAACAAAAAGAAATTATAATTTGCTTCACACTATTCTGGCTGAAAATGTCTAAATGACAAAAGATAATCTGTATTCTTTTGATCCAAGCTTGTTCTTGAGTGTAAGCAGCTGTTCCTGGCAGGTCTTACAAACAAATGCAGTTCAAATTGTCATTTCCCATGATACACTTTAGTGATACACATTCATACGCACCTAGGCCTTACACATTCCTGCATCTCTAATATAAATACTTATCTCTCACACTTTGCTCAGTTTGTCATTGACCAGCTGCTTTGTCAAGTTGTCTCGCTAACTACTTTTCTGCATCACTTCATTATCATAATTTTTTTGCAATTTGTATGGCTTTATTGACAGCTCACACTCCTGATAATTCCTTTCTGGGTTTTGTGACTGAGGAGGCTGGATTAAAGATGAAGGCTGTAGACGGTTACAAGAGAGAAAATGTAGCAGTTGTGTACGCTAAACAAGAATATATGTGGGAGGTAATGTTGTCTTCTAGTGCTATTGTATTTTTGTAGTTTTTGATAGAAGATACACCACCTTTAGTGATACATTTTGTGTTAATATTTCTAGGGAAAGCATGATTATGTGAAAGTAATCAGTGAAGAATTTGAAACCCATGCCACAGTCTACAAGCGTCCTGGAATCCCATCACAGTTGCCCAGCTTTGTCATAAACCACGGCCTGTTGAGTCAGGAGAGCTTTGTGCAACTTCTCCTCAGAGCCAAGGTAGGTTCTCTTAGTTGCTTAATCTGATACAAAACATCTAGTCCCAATAAATATTATTCTTTATTATTTCAGGTTTTTGTAGGCCTCGGTTTCCCTTATGAAGGCCCAGCTCCCATTGAAGCTATAGCTATGGGCTGTGCCTTCATCCAGCCTCGATTCAACCCTCCACACTCCTCAAAAACAACCACTTTTACAAAGGAAAGCCGACTACTAGAAAGGTATGGCAGCGATTTAATTTATTTTTTTACTTTTTTCCATTCAGTTTTTATAATAACATAAAATAATAGAAGTCAATAGAAATGAGAGACAGATATTTATATTTTACTGCATTTATAATTTTGCTTACAGATCACATCCCAGCATCCTTACGCTGAGGAGTTCATTGGAAAGCCTTATGTTTGGACCGTGGATGTGAACAACCGCACTGAAATACGCCAAGCAGTGCAAGACATTCTTCACACAGAGGCAGGTCCCAATTAAAAACAGAAACATTATTAAGGCCAGATTAAATGAGGCTACATAATTGTAGTGTGTTTTTGCAGGTGCGACTGTTCACACCGCGAGAGTTCACCTGTGAGGGGATGTTGGAGAGGCTTCGGGCTTATGTCACTCATCAGGTACATTAGGAAACACAAATTACATTGTTAGCTCAGGGTTTAGCAATTTCAAACTTGTTTTTTTGCACATAAACAAAGTGTGTGACCTAAAGCAGGCGATACAAAGTTAGCCAAACTCTAAATACTTGTTCTTACTTTTGGATATTTTCTGTTCAGAATTTTTGCAGTTCATCACCTCCTACATGGCCACCTAAAAGTGTTCTACGGCTTCTCCTGAGTCCTTTGGGTGAGTCTTGTGCGGACGTCTGCCGGCGCTCTTCTCTTACGTGCGAGCCAGCCTTGTTTCATCATCTAAATAGTGCTTCCACATTCACCAGGTAAGAGGCCATTATCACATGTACTTGTATTTGAAAGTGAATCTGGTCTATAAGTAGTTAGTGATATTGTTTTTGTTGTAGTCTGGAACTGAACTGTTCGAGTGTGGAGGCTGAAGTCAATCATCTGTTTCCTGCCTACAGTCCCTGGGGTCGACAGTGTCATCTACAGCAGGAGCCTCTTCTGTTCAGTTGTGCTGGCTCTGACCCTTCTTTTAGAAGACTGTGTCCTTGTAGATCATTTACACCTAAACAAGTGGCCCTGTGCCCGGCTGTTCTTAAGAATCAAATAAGAGATAAACATTTGTTTTGTAAAAGATCTTTCACTTATTAACCACTCTGATTAGGAGTAATCTAAATTGACTGTGGATGATATGCTGTTATAGCAATTACAGCTTGTGCCTCACAACAGGAAGGTTAAAGTTCAGTGCCCATTGCATCAGATGCATCCTTCACTGACTTGAGCAGAACCAGAGGTGGAGGATTTTCCCTATTTTGCATGAGTGGATAGGGGAAACCTGAGTGCCTAGAGAAAACCCATCCAAACAGAAGAAGCAACACAAAAAGGCCTGAACATGTGACCTTGCTGGGAGGTTAGAGTGCTGAGTTCTATTCCCACACCATGTATGTGGAGTTTACCTCTAAATGTACCACAGGGTGCACTCTGGGATCAGGTTTCCCCTGAAGAGGAAATTCTGAATCTCAGTGGGCCTTACCTAGGAAATTACAGGCTAAAAAGTTTCCTTGATAACACTTCTTTTATAGTATTTGATAAATAAAGAAACCAATTAATTTTTTATTATACATTTTTCTGATTGTGTATGTCTATTTACTTTGGCCATGTTCTCTGATTTTATAATATCAGGTATTATTAAAGCTTTTTATTCTTTTAGTTTATTTTTATAAATCTATAATATTAACAGAAAAACGGGCAATTGGATTTATACATTCTTCTGTTTGACAAGTTACAGGACATATTTCTGCTCTGCAGCCAACTTCTGATTACTTTTGGCTCTTTTGGGGCGTTTCTGATGTCGAGGAACTCACCAATGATTTGAAACATTTGCATTGATATGCACCAGAACTCTATGAAATTAATCATCATTGCATTCTTTATTTTTCTCTCATTGGGATGAAGGTCATTTAAGGTTGTTTTTGTATTTTAACTACAAATACTCAGGAAAATGTAAATCTAATTATTATTAAGAGAACCATCAGCATACAGTAATATGTGTCTTTCCCCCATACTACAGAATGTGTCTTCATATATATGTTTTGTGCTCCTTCATCAGAGTGGTCAGTGGTGCATGGGATTAGCGCTTATGGACCGCTCACTTGTGTGAACGTGAGTCTCGTCCTCAGAGGAGCACGGTGACAGCCTAACTGATGGGCCTCATTATCCAAACGAATCATGGATGACCTCCGGATGCCTTTTGGGAGGTCAGATCTCCATTATGTTGTCATATAAACCACTGCTTCCCAACTTTGGAAAACCCCATTAGTACAGTCAGGGCCGTAATGTTTGTTTTTAAGCACACACTCATTTCGACATTGAGTTAAAGGTTATAAAAGGTTGGGATTAATTATGTTTTTCTGGGTTCTTTTACAAGAAATTACATCTCAGAAGATGTTAATCATAACGCATGAGTCACTTTTGGAGACCACCCTTTTTCTTTTTAGGCTCAAGCACTTAACACCAGCTGATAAGAAGAAGAAGAAGCTATACCATTAAATCATCAAGCCTCAAATTATCTTTATCTCATTAGAATTCTATCAGTAGATGCAAAAAGACCTATTTATACTGTACAGCTTTCTCTGACAGCTTCTACTTCAAGAGCACTGTCAGGACATTTAAGTTGATTTTAATCTTAAATATCCTTTATAGACCTAGATTGCTTTACTTGTTTTAAAGTATTTCTGCCTGTTGAAATATTTCCTCATTGTTTTGTGTCAAACTGACGTCACCAACATTCAAAGTTGATTTAGGACCAATGTCAGCTGATCTGTTTTATACATATGTTCAATGAAATGCCTTCATCCTTAAAGTTGAACCAGTGTCAGTATTAGTATCAAAAGTTTTACTCAAAGGTACAGAGAATCATTGCCTGTCTCTTATCACATTTTGTCCTCCTGTGCATATAAAGTTCACAAAATATTGATGAAAAAAAGTGTCACATATTATGCCTAATTCTAGTCCTTTTAATTAAGGCTTGAAATTAGATTTATACATTGGAGCCTAAAGCAAATCGTTGAACTTATCGAGCGAATCAAATGTAAAAGTTTCTCAGTATTTTGTCAGATTGCGTTAACATTTCACAAGGTCAAATAAGTTTATCTCCTGATGTTTGAAGTGACTAGGTGCTGGACTCAGGCAGAGCAGCTGGTAGAAAAGACTACGGGTTTTTCCTGGAAATGAAATAAATGAGATTTGACTGAAACGTTTTCCACCAAACACCAGAACATTCTCAGGGAACAAACTGCTCAGAGTAATGGGACTGACGTGATGAGCTGTGTTTAAATCTGGTAAAGGGTTTGGGACTTAATTGCCTCCATGGAGATGTTACAGCTTTATGTCTCATGTTCCAGAGTACTGCATTATACTCATTTGTCTTCCATTTCTTACATTACAAGTGTTTTTGTTGCTCCGAACTACCTTTTACTGGAAGCTTCCTTCCCCACAAAAGCTTGTTTCCATGGAGATTTAAAGGACACACATTATACTAAATACATTTTTAATCCTGTCCTCAGCTGTTTGTTAGTAACTATTCTTTTCTCTCAGCCTCAGAAATACTGTTCTGAATTTATCGGTTGTAGATCACGATGATCTTCCATAAATCATCTAAACTTGTCTTGAGCATTTCTGCAGCATTAGCATATCAAATAAGATCAGTTTGATTATTTCTCTGGTGTAATTTTCTTTGTAGCCATTGGATTAAGCTAGAAGTGCGCAAAATATCAAATTTTAGATAATATCGTCATTGTTGTCTTGAAGATATGCAAAATATTAAGTACATAGTTTGTATTAAATAAAGAAAACGACATTGTAGATGTTCAAATAGACTTAGACAATGATAGTTTAGTCAATTGTTCACTCATTAGTCTTTCATTTGAGAAAGCACCTTGCAAACTGGAATAATTTACATGGAAATCTCCTTTAGCTGCATTCATTGTTTTCTTTTCTTTATGAGTAGTTAATTAGCAAGCAAACATCTGAGCTTGTGG
This sequence comes from Mugilogobius chulae, assembly GCA_038363315.1. Classification (NCBI taxonomy): domain Eukaryota; kingdom Metazoa; phylum Chordata; class Actinopteri; order Gobiiformes; family Gobiidae; genus Mugilogobius; species Mugilogobius chulae. The sequence goes on along the minus strand of CM076401.1, from coordinate 34,701,123 downwards.
TCTTGTGAATGCAGTTTGGGTCAGATATTTGGTCATTTAGACACTTTGAGCTGACTAATCAATGTGTTGACCAAGAATGTCTTTAGTATCAATAAACTTCAATACATTTAAAGACTTGCCTGATGCTTGGTTTGAAATATCGTCTGAATATCAGAATCAAGATATGTTAAAAACTTAAAGAAGTAGCAAAAATATGTGCAAAGTAGTAAGTTCTGTCAGTTGTCCAAAAAGGTTCCTTTTTAGGTGACTCATGATTTGTGGATGAAATGTGTAATAAAATAAAATAACAGCATATGTTTGAATAAATCATCCCCAAAACTTTAAAAGCATTTAGTTAACATAATAAAATGTGAAAATACAGTGAAATGATTGACAGAAGAAAGCTGTAACGTGATCCAAAGTGGGGTTGGCCAAACATCATGCAGAGTTCACGCTCCAGTGCTTTTTGAATAATGTTTGTCTGAGACTGTTTTAATTCTGCAAAACACAAGTGAACTCTCCGGGCTGGTTCGGAAACTGGAATGTGGTGGCAATTCCCATTCCTCTGCCAAAACAAATGAGATCTGATGTACCACCGGAGAGAACTTTACTGCAGCTCAGACCTTTTACCCTCGCTTGGATTTTATGTCACTGTAAAAAAAGAATGCCTCTTTTTAATAATATTTATAATTCTGTGTGTTCATTAAATTATCCTAAGATAAAGACAACTGTCAAAATAAACCAATCGTTTGTGAGAATATGTATATGAAAAAAAAAAAAATAAATAAATACTATAATCAGACATCAGTAGTTAATGATGATGATTATGCATTTATTTTATTATTTTATTACAGGGTGCAAAGTATCTTAACACTATCTAAATAATATTTTTTGTCTTCACTGAGTATTGTTTTATTTAATCCTAAAATTAAATTCCTGATTTTTTTTAAATGTGTGGACAGGTTAATGTAATTTTGTTGAAAAAATACCAAAACATTTTAAGGATTTTCCTGTTGCATAATGCTATTCAGCATTATGCAACAGGAAACATCTCTTATTCAGCCTCGCCCATTTTTCTTGTCAGTGCACTTCCGGTTTGAGTACATTTATTTTGCACCTTTAGCTTTAGCCTACTTCTTTTACATTGTTTTATCCATTTCGAAATTTGAAATAACCACGGACAAAACTAAACTGTTAAAGACAAAACCTCCTTACAGATTTCAACAAAGCAAATGATTGTAAAATGAGATTATTATTATTATTTTTAATGCCTGATTAAGCTAGTTCCGGCTGCTAACTGTTAGCTTAAAATGGTGGTAAATAAGTGGGGCGTTTTGGGCTTTCTGTCTGCAAACTTTTGTGAGATATATTCATAAATATCAAAATAAATAAATCATATTAACTGTACACATACAAATAATGGTTAGAAAATATGTAATTTTGCATGCGTAGCAGCGCTAAAAGGTATCTATTTGTTGTCATTCATTCACAAAACGTAGAAGCTAACATGTTAGCAACCTTAACAGAGCTAGCTAGCAGGAAGTGTGCTGCCAAGAAAAGTGGTTGGAGCAGAATGAGGTGAAGTACATAGCCTAAAAAAATGTGTTTTGAATGGAGGTTACAGTCCCAAAGCAAAACTATTTATATGCTTCTTACTGAGACCCAATTTTATACTTTAAAAATGTTTCAGCATTAAAACATCATGCAAAACTCAAATATTTATTAACCTAAACTAAATGATTAATATACAGTATGTATTCCATGTTGGCATCTTTAGTGTCTTTCTGTCTCTTTGCATTCCGAGCGTGTAACCTAAAGGGGGCAGTGTGGTCCAATTTAAATCCTTTACCATCCCAACACCAACCTGCCCTGGAACAAAGTGGCATGTCTTCCCTTTAGAAAGAATAAAACAGTCTTTTGTTTAAAGACTGTATCGAAAGTAAACATGTTGCACCAGCCCAATGTAGACAATAGTCCTGAGTGCTTGCAGACCCATGTGTCCTCTCCAAAAACTCACCAGAACAAGGCAGAGAGAGAGAGCAACTTAAGCTCCATCAGAAGTGCTTTTATTGAAACCTGTTATTGGCGTGCCAAGATTACACTGAAAAACAACAACCTTCCTCCCTGGGAGCCAATAAAACGCCGACAACAAACACTTGGCTTGCCTACAGCGCCGTTAGAAGCCACAGAGGTTGGCCTTAATGATACTGGTAACTATTACAGACTATTAAAGCAGCGAATAAAAGAGGAGACGAGGGGTGAGAAGCAAACAGTGATCCGCTCTCAAGTTGTTTCCAGACTGAAGAGCAGATAGAGAGCTGATTCATGCCCTCAAAGAGAAGCATCCACAAAGTCAAAGGAAGCTGCTTTAAAAAAGAACTAGCATATTTGTGCCCTGAAACATGAAAGACATGTTTGTGACGTAAGAATGAACCATCACCCAGCAGTGTGGAGTGCAACATAAAAGGGTTTCAGCAACTTTCCCTTTTTGCTCACAATAAGGACAGTTTCTCCTCACCAAGTATGAGACAAGAATGGTCTGAGAACCTTTTAGGTCACAAAGGGTCAAATGACTTTGAATTCCTACAAGTTTATACTGAAACAATGAACACATGACGCCGTCGCTTGATTTCAACACATCAAGGTGCTTTTTCTGCGGCACAATCTGCACTCGTACAGCTGCTGTTTGTTTGTTGCTGTTCTTGATTAGGAGTCTAGCCACAGAGCTCCGCTCTATCTGCGTATAGCTTTTCTCTGCTTGGGAAATGCAATGCTCTCAAGCGGCTTCTTTGAATTTTTTGTTTTCCTGTTTTTGCACCAGCAGCTGGTCAACACTGTTCTTGTAAACTCCGACCCCTGTACTCACTCTCCATCCTAACTGTTTGTCAAGCTCGTTTAGCTCACCCACTGGCAATGACTCTTGGTAACATGCCTCTTAAGACTTGAGCCATGCCTTTACCAATGCGATCAGCGCGCTCTAGCACCTGTGTGTACCAGCGTTCCTTGATCGGCCTATATGAATTTTGTGTTCAGACTTCTGTCTGATGGTGATGTGAAATAAGTTACCCTTGTTCCAGTCTCTTTTTTTTTAGCCCGCAACAACAGTGTGATTAATTTGCACATTCTAAAAGACATCTATAACTCCAGATGTGAACGCTCTGCTTTTATTGCAACATAAAGCTAGTTTGACACCAACAATGTTAAAGCTAATTATCAGCTAATTTATCATTTCTTAACAAGCTTCTTTGTCAGCCTATTTGCTTTATTCCACACTTCATTGGCCTTAAAAGTGTCACTTCTCCTGAACACTGCTTTGTACATGCCAGAGAAAGTGGTGAGGAAACCCAGAGCTACCAGCTGACGCCTCCTCGCCTCCAGAAAGCCCTTGTCATCTTTCATCCTACACCTCTGAATTGCCTTCATTTTCTGGGGGGTCATAAATTGACTCTTATTGTCCCGTAAATGGCTGCTTTTGGGGTGGGATTTTTAGTGGAGGGGGTATAAAGCCCACCTTTTGATGTCCCATATGTTGAGCGCTGCAGTGCCACACACGGCCTGGTGCGAAGGGCTCACATGGAGGCACATTAAAGATTTTAAGAAGTCCTTTTCTGCTTATGTTCACCGTCAGGGGATGTAACAAGCTAGCGGCGGCAATGCTAAGCTGCACCACTTCCACATCTGTAATTAAAACCACCCACATGACAGGGGTCTGCATGAGTTTGGCTAAGTTTCAGCAACTTCACCTTTATAGGAGGAGATTTCTGCTAAGCTTCATGCCCCTGCTTTGTAACGGTCGCTTGTTATTGTATGGGCAACCTATAGAGCTCTGGCACTCATTTGAATCAATTTACTAAGAACGCCATGTTGGCAGGAGAAGTTATTTATGAAAAATGGAACAAGTTGGTTTACTTTTGGGATTTGCATTATGTATCTTTTTCAAACAAACCTCCGGGCTCAGCTTGTGATATAGACAAACTCTGTGCTTTTCTCCCTCTTCTTTCTTATTTTCTCCGCTCAGAGGCAGATGATCTGTCTGATAGCAGCATGGCCAGCTGTGTGCCCGTTACCGTAGCGATGACAGCGTCCAGCCCAGGTGCACAGAGAGTTGTGAGTGTGTGACAGAGGCTTTTGGAGGCTGTGCTGAGGACACAGGTGTGGGAGCCATGCAGGGAGCGTGGGAGAAGCAGACCAGAGGAAAAGAGTGGCAGGGGACTAGTCTGACCTTTGACCTCCAGCATCGTCTAAATACTTCCTCAGATTTGTGTGCAGAGTCACTCACCTCAGCGTTTTGAAGGGTAATTGTATAAATGAAATTATACCACAGGTAGACACATGACTTTAACTTAATAGTAACAACCACTGTTGTATTCTTTAATTTACTTCTAGTGCTTTGGATGGAAGGACCAGAGAAAGATTTTTTTTTTTTAAACCTAGCCATGTACAATGCACCACTTTGAAAGACAACTTAATCTGTAAGCTCTAAACAAATGAGTCTATGCTCATTTGTGTAACAGATTTTTCTAATTTAAAACATTCTATGCTATAAAATATCTGCTATAATTATATTGTAGCCTATATAAAACTTTCTTGGAGAAAGATGTTTGTGCTTATCTCTCACCTGGACTTTGTAAGAATTCTGTGAAGTTTCACCTTTTCTTGATGGTTTGCAGCGAGAAGGCTTTCAGTTCAGAGTGCTACTGTATCTTTCTGTTCTGAGCCAGGTTATCTCAACTCCTTCTTTGCTTATCATTTTAAAATTAAATGCTGAACAACTGACTTGGTTTGAGACCCTGAATGAAATTTTCTCACTCACAATAAAAATGGAGAGAGGCTAGGTTACATGTCAAACACCTAAAGCTGTAATTCAGACTGGAAAACTATTCTTACTCCATCTGCTTCACCTTCCTTCACTCAGTCTATCTGCACTCACCCTGCTTTATTAACTCACTCAGCAGCCCTCCTCCACCCAGCACCACTTTTACTCTTAGCACCATCTCTGCAGAATCTATTCCTTCAGGTTTTAAGTTGAAGACCCCTATCATATTCTGCTCTGCACCAAATGCTATATGTATTTCTACTAAATTGTTTTCATTCATCATTCATTCTCTTTCATCTTGTCAGGTAAAGAAGCTGAACCCTTTGTGCATTGACGGAGGTCTTTGTTTTGTATATAAATCTGACTGTACAGTTCAACCAAAAGTAGGACAACTGGTCAAGCCTAACTATTATGAGCAAAATACAGACCATTCCTGCTGACCATTGAGTCATCCCAGCGAAGCACATTCCTCTGCGTTGCACCTGTGAGACCGGAGCATTGATACACTTCTTTCTTTCGCGCCTTCTGGGAACATTCCTGCCCTTCTCTCTGTCGGGATTGGGAGGCCTGCCGTGCCATCACTCACCACCTGCTGATAACTGGCACAAAAGGGCTCTTGGTGGCCCGCCGCAGCCGCCCGTCGCTCACCGTCACCGGGCTGAGTGCAGAGGAAAGTCCCCTGGTCCGTCAGGCCAGTCCCAGCGCTGCTATGATGAAAAGTCTGTCAATGCAGATTAGGAAGAAGCAGTGCGAATCAGCGTTGGGGAATAACGCCCATAAAAGCTGCCGCGCACCTCAGACGTCCATCCTTCTGTCAGCCTGCGCACTCTTTGTCACTTTAACCAATTTGGGGATTTTGACGGCCTTTTGATGCTGCTGTTCTGCAGCCAAACAGCTGGTGAACTTCAGTCGTTTTCAGCACTGATGGAATGTAATATCCAATTGAAAAAAATCCAAAGATCTGAATACCCAAGGTGTACAATGCAAAACAAACTCAGGTTTTTCATTCTATCCCAAGAAAATGAACACAAATTGTAAGTAATTCAAGAAATTTACCATCATAAAAATGTAAGCAAACTTATTTATTTGAAAGCCTTTTATTGCCACTCACATTTTGCTCTCTTCTCTAATGCTGTTTGAACCTCATGATTCTTCCCCACAATGAGTTTAGAAGCACTTTTCACATCTATTATAAGTTGATGCTAAAAACCTCAACAATATACAATACTTTGGGAACAGTTGATAAAATGCTGGCAAAGATTTTTTTTATAAAGTGCTGAATTTGAGCTAAGACGTTAGCCAATTGTGCAGTCTGCTTATCTCATCTCACCTATCACCCTCTAACTAACAGATGTATTTATTTTGAACCTTCTCTTTTTAAGCAGTGGTGTGTTAGATAGTTTTAGATTTGATGGTACCAGGAACAATAGAAGGCAGCTGACAAAAACAGCAGGGATTCTGTTTTACTTTGCATAAAGTGTGCCTGAAGAAACTCATTACATTTTTTTTTATTTGACACAATAGCTTAAGTAGGTTTTGCTAGGTTAAATGTTGCAAGAAAATTCACTCACACACAAAAGCACTTTGCCCATGAGATCAAGAGGAGTTCTGAGACAGTTACCAGGGCAGAAAGTCGGGGGAAGTGGTTTTTTATCAGACTGGCACAACAACAGTTTTACTTCACGGTGAGAGAGAATGGGCGCCGCAGAGGGAGGGGGCGGGCACAGGGGTAGGCTCCAAAATCGATTTCATGGCAGAGTCAGACGCAGCTCAGCCTGAGGAAAGAGTGAGAGAGAGAGGAGAGAGAGAGAAGGAGAAAGTTCACTGTGTGGGGCACATAATAGTAAAGCTAAGGGAGCCTCAAAGAAGACAGCGACCAGGATAGACGATAGAATCACATTTTCTGTAAACACCAGCAGCAAAACACAGAGGAAAAAAACTCTTTTATTCACAAGCATAATGTAATACAGAACACCTTAACTTCAAACACGTTCATTTATTTGTATTTTGTCCTATGTTTTGTATGCAGCATATCTGTCTTGTCAAATCAAGTAAAAAGTTGAATGGAAATATTTAATATTTTAAAGTTGGTTATTTAGTCATGGATAATGACATTCAGATCTTACAGAGGTGTTCAGGAAATGACATATTTCCTGTCTGTATTATGTTCTGGCCACAGTCCAAAGCAGTGGACCCATGCAGGGGGATAAGTGCAGTCACACATTCCTCTGCAGCCTGTTGTGCATGTGTCTGACCCTCACTGATGACTCTATCTGCACACTTTACATCCATCATGAACTCAGGCCTTTCTCCTGTCCCAGTCCATCCTGGGCCTTGATCTAACCTTCTCTCCTTCAGTCTGGCTCCCGCCTCTCCTTTCTCTTCCTCTTGGCATCGACAGCAGCATCTCTTTTAAGGCGCATGTCAAGGGAACTGTCTACCAGTTTCAAAGGCTTTTGTATCCGCCCTTTCTTTGCCTTAATTTGGTTTCCCTCAAACACTTTCCCATAGCGTGGCTGTCTCGCTCCCTTTCTCCTGCTCCAGTCTCCTCATATCACTGCTGGCTTTCTGCTTGTGAGCAGGCCTGAACTTGAGCTAACAGTTCAAACTACTGCTCTGTTATGCCCAAAAGTTAGTTTCAGAGAAGTTTAACTGCACTAAATAGGATAAATAACACTTCATGAATTGTTCCTAATTTCCTAAATTCTCTTTAATGTGGAAATTAGAAAAGTAAAGTATTGCTGTATAAAATGTAATAACATCTACAGGTCTTGTTGAAGGAAGAAAAGCCAAACTCTTTGCTCTATTGCAGCGGTGTCCAAACTTTTTTTATCAAGGGCTGCCTGCATGTTGAAACAGACACTGAGTCAATCTGGACCAAATAAAAGTAGACATGCAATAAAAACTTCAAGCTAAAATGAGCTTCAAGACATATTTGGGCTTAAAATACACAACCAAACTCTTGATGTAAACTTTAAAAGAGGTAGATTTGTCAAACTCAGTGTAAAATGCATTACTTCTTGCTGTTTGGACAAATTCTTGAGGAGGTCATTACATCATAAAACTGGGAAATTTGGTGTTTGTGTTTTCTGAGGCTCAGTGGCAGAAGACTCTTCAAACAAGAATGAATCAAAATACAGTATACTGTACAGCCAACATGTTTAAGAAAGCATAGTTTTAAGCTCTATACCTTCTCAGCAGCAGCACCAGTCCTACACAGTTTTCCTCTTCCCATGACTTCTGTGACCACACGGGTTTCCTCCGGGACGTTTGTGTCATGGCAACGCTCACCAAAGCATTGTTCCCTTCAAAGAAAGACAGACGACAACTTTGGATAGTGAATTTGTTTGTATTTATTTATCCAGGAGAAAGTTGGCAGGGGCAGAATGTTGTGGTAGCGCGCTCCTGACGACACGGGTCTCTTTGCCTCACCTCGGGCGGACACATGTGGTTCCAATACACTCTCCCTTAAGTCTATCTCCATCTTTCCTCCGTCTCCAAAACATCTCTTCATCTGTTCATCAGCTCGCCTTCAGCTCTCATTGTGATATATTTGACGCACTCACTTGTGTCATAATACGCTTTTGCTTTCGGCCATTCCCATGCCAACCGCGTTTCAACAAAGTTTCACCTTCGTTTGAAACTTCTCCTCCTGCGTTTTGTCATCCTTTGAAATTGATTTCCCAGGATCGTTTATCAAAGAACGTCACTCTCCTTGGTACTCCGACCTAAAATCATGTTTGATAGTTGCATGTCTATTTTTGGCAGTGTTTTGAACCTAAGGCGTCCTGTTTCCAAATCGTCTGGAGAGTTGAAGTATTCAGATCTGGAGTAGATAAAGTTTGTTTTGAGGTAAGCTCTGGTGCATTTTTCCCCCCAATATATAATTTTACGTGAAGAATTGTTTCCAAGTGTGATAGAAGAATTGGAGCTTGTTTTGTCTGGGCACAATAAAGAGCATTTTATTGATCAGAATTTGAAATAAAACTTGAGTCAGAACATTCCAATGGTTAGCTGATCTCAAGTTGTAAAGGTGTCAGTAGTTGGCTGGGAGCCCCTTTTTTCTTTTCTTATCTTGTCTCTTCATATTAACACAATTTTGTGTTAATAGAGAAAGTGTCCAAAGTAAATGAGATTAAACTGGTAAAGTGACGTGAACAGATATAACTACTGAAAACTGAATTGTATTGAGTTCTGGGAATCAAAGTTGGAACAAAAACTGTATGAAATCAATAAAAGATGTATAAATCAGTTAATTCAACTTGTATAAATCATAATTAGTTTGTTGTAGAATAGGTAATTTCTAGTATAACAATCATTGATACCAAAGTACTGTACAATTTTTAAAGTACTAACTTGATTTGACCTAATGCAGCAAAAAAAAAACAACAAAAAAAACAACAACAACAACAATAAACAATTAACATGTCGTGCCCTACATCAAGAAGAAACTTTGAATTTCAACAATTAGGCCGCAACAGAAAAAACAATGGGAGCTGTAGTTTTTTGTTAGCCAGTAGGTGACCACGCCCATATTTTGAAGTCACATGTTGACTTGGCAAACATACTTGTTGGTCAACAACATTAACACATCATGACGGCCCCATGTGCGTTCCAAAAGGTAAATATGTGAGCAATAATGACGTCGGACAAAGAAGCGAATGGAGGGGATAATGTAACAGGCATGAATCAATAATATGCTTTATTTTACTAATAACAGGTTCATTACGATAGACTGATTTTTTTTATTATTTTTTTTTATCAAATGAACTTGAATGTAAAGAAGCAGTCACACTTGCATGTGGACTGCACTCCACATAGAGGCAATCTGTTAGAGTCAAACCTCTCATTGCCATTTCAGGAATGAATTGATATGGTCTAAAGTGGTATTTAGCTCTTATAAATTACCCTGGGCCAAAATAGTATGGGTGTGTGCTGTAATTTTACCAAAGTTCGATCATGGAGGCGCTGCGTATATACAATAAATCAACATTTATTTGCAACAATGAACATGTCTTTTCACTAATAAAACAAACTATGTGTTCATTTTGTTGGTAATTTGTAATTTTTGTTAAAATATTATTTTTCAATTTCAATTATTTTTTAATCAGTCATAATTTCCTGATTAAATTATTTTTTATTTGATAGAAACAAGTGCATTAAACAAGTCCCACACTACAACAGATTAGCCCAGGCTAATTTGCAATGTCAGTCTAATAATGCATCTAATACTTCAGACACACATTTAGGTTTCTTTTGACAAAACCATTTGGATTTGCCACATTTTACAACACTAACTTTAGTTTCACATTTGAAAACAGTTCTGTTTTTGTTTACAGTTTTAGCAGAATTATTATTTCTTTATGCGATTACAAAGATGACAAAAACATGTCTGTTTTACTCTCAGCATGACACTTCACCATTGTCATCAGCTCCTCCAATCACAAAACCAACAAAGAGATAGAATGACCAAAGAGGAGATGTATCTGGGAACAGCAACTTGACTCTTTTAAAAGGGTTAGTGGATTTTATGGCTTTTTCAGGCGTGTGATGGTTATTGAGAGTGATACAGAGCTAAACGCGATCCGACCCGGGTCAGATCAAGTCCTCCCGTGCACAACAAAACATGGCAGCGCCTTTCCACAATGGGCCCGTCATGATGGAGCACATTTGCTTGTAGTTGACCTTCACCCTTTTGACCGGGCCCATTTGAGTTGGGTGTGGTGTGTCTGACCCCCATGTAGCATCAGTGACTTCTTTAGTGGGAAAGAACTCTCCATCAGTGTTCCATTGCGCTGTTGTACCTTTGGCCTATGATGCAGAGAAAGGGTGTTTTTGCAACCGACCATCAAACTGCTCACAGATGGGACTGTGATCAGGCAGCGTGGCTCTTCCTCTGATTCGCTGTAATAACATCCCAGTCGCATGATGTCAAAAACACAGATGAAGATAGCACATTGTACCATTTAAACGTACCATAGCATTGACTTTCAAACAGCATTTAACCCAGAGTTATTGATTATTGACCTTTATATAAGTCCCACTCAGAACATTTACATGGAGGCCAGGAAAACCAGGCAACTCACCTCATCAATTTGAAGTCGGTTCTCCAAAGCGCATGTTTGAACTGGGTACGTGAACCAAACAACTGGTTTGCAGCTAGACAAATGTAACTAAGCATACTCACAACCTCTGCCCACTCCACATTCCAACAGTAAAGTAAAGATTTTGAGAAAAACACAGCTTTTAAATGTATAACACCACCAAATTCTGAGTCCCAGGTACAAACTTTGTTCATGAGCCCCTAACACATAATCTTGTGGTTTAAGTATTTAGTTCGCTCTTGTTATTTAAATCTGAATCAGATTGAAAATGACTTTTGGATGAGAGTCGAAACGTTTTGATCTTCAGAAACACTGCCCAGATGACTACTTTGAAGACTTCTACCTTGTTATTTTTTGTTTGTTTTTTAATTCTAAAAAAATGCACAAATATTAATTTAGTTTCTGAATTCCACACATAATTTGCCAAGTGTTGCAATTAGGGTTTTTGTAAACTTCAGCAGATCAAGTGGAATGGTTTTTAATACTAACTTTCAAGTTTTTTATTGCAATAACTGAATGTCAAACTTGTGGGTTTGAACTATTGCATTCACTCGCATAAACTTGTCTAAATTATGCCAAAAAATATATATGTAAAACACAATTATTATCTTGCTTGATTGAGAAGTTGTGATATATTGACAATATTTGACCCTGTGAATATGCATATTTATTGAACTGATCATTAAGTGTCAAACCTTGACTGTTTGTTCGCTGAAATCTGCAAACTCTTGCTTATATTATCATAAGCTGTGGTTATGATATTTGTTAATAGTTTTCTTTGGCCACAGTCCATTTGTTACATTTTACTGGAGAGATGGAGCTCCCTGAAAAATGACATGCTTTTGGGGCTCCTTTCCTGGCCCTGGGGAAACTAGCACCATTTACCCCCCCAGTTCGACAGCCCTGTTTAACACAATCTACATGTCCCAGAAAGACCAGTTGAAGTAAACCAACACAAACCTGGTCTATAGTGAGCAGGACCAGGTCTCTACAGGGTAATGAGTTTACTCTCATGCATGTAAACTGGAACAAAACCAAATAGTCAATTTCTTTTCGCCTAGCTTGATTTCCCTGATCATGTACCCAGAGCCACCGGGGATCAAACCTAGGACCTTGATGGTGTAATTAATCACAACACCACTGTACTGGTCATTTATTTCATGAATATTTGAGTAATTCTGTACCTCCTTGCATTTGCGATTTCACCTGTAAGTCCATCCTTTGATTACTTTGTGACATGTTACAATACTTCTGACACATTACATGTGGGGTGAACCATTCAGGCCCCACCAATTCGTGTTTGTTCACCATCTGATAAAAACAAATTATGAAGCTTCTGAAAATGCTAATAAAAACAAATTTGGAACCCTTCGATGTACTGGCAAATCATCAATTCAGTGATGAATCAGACTCAGAATCTGAAAGGATTTGTGAGCATTTTACACTCAATTTAATAATGGAAAATACTGTACCTCTAATTTTGCATCTTTTGTGTCTGTGTGAGAAACAAAATGTCAGCTTTGTCAAGTTTTTATTTGCCCTATATAACTTATAAATGCTTGATAAATCTGTCGCTGTCAAACCAAGCCTGGATAAAGTGACAAATGGTTTCAGACATCTCTAAACATTAAGATATTTTACTTAACACTTTGAGCAGCTGGAACTGCATTCAGAAAAAAAAAACCTAATTAGTAACATTATGAATGGTGGCATTTTGATTGTTAAATTGCAGGTAATGTTTGAATACAGAAAAAGAGACTTTATTGGTTTTATTATGAACCACTTTAGCAATTTTCTAGTCATGTAAAAAACCCAAATTATGGCTCTATTTTCCACAATCACTTAACCTGATGTCAGGCAGCTCAGTGAAATTGGCCATTTATTTGGCTCCCAAATGAGACAGGCGACCACTTCACAGAGACTGATTACCACTGCCAAGCATGCATGAAATCACAAGACATATTTTCACTTGGACCCAAATGACTCCCAGCTCCATATTTCAGAGGTCAGACCTTCACTGATGACTTCAAAACAGGCCAGGAGAAGCCTCGTTCACATGTACAGCCCGAGAAGCAACATTTTCAGATTTTTGTCTTTAATACTCATTTTAAAAACAATGTCTATCAAATATATTGTTCTTTTGTTCTCATTTTTAATGAGCTCACCTTCAAGTTCTAAAATATTTCCCCAAAGCAAATCTGGTCTAATAGTGAGCACTTCTCTTTAGATAATCCATCTCACAGTCTCATGTGTGGCTGTGGCATATCAAAGGCAATGTTGCACAGGTGTGTCTTTAAAAAGTGATTCCCAATCTGAAGGAGCAGAGATTTGTCTGGTCAGAGGGTCATGTTACACTGCGAACTAGTTGTAAGTGCAACTTTTTGTTTTATTCAAATAAAAGGCTTTCAAGTTATAAAGATTGGAAACCGCAACTTTTGGATAGCCACAATAAAAGGACACTCGTTAGTACACAGCTGATGTTATAAATTTGACGAAGTGTGTAACGTCAGTGTCATTCAAAATGTTATGTATTTTTACTACAGATTTCAACTTTTTATTTCACCTTTAGATTTTTCCAGGTTTTAAGTTGTGTCCTTGGGCAAGACCCATCGTTCACATTGCCCAAGTGAATGTGGTTTGTGAGTGAATGACTCATTGGTGGGTAACGAGGCTGATGGTGCAGAACTGTTCCTGTCAGTGACTAGAAGCCTGGAGAACGAACGAAAAACAAAAAAAGTCAAATACATTTTTATTGCATGTGACTTTTACAAACTTAATTTTGTTTTACCAGACACTGAGCAATGTAGCTATAGGTTAATGTTAGATTTCAGTCTGCCCACTCCCTGTCGTCTCAAACGGCCTAAGTGCAGTCTTGTGGTGGAGTTTGTGTGTATGTGAGTGAAAGACCTGGGAGAACAGAGAGAGGTGGATCTGACAGCATTCTGATGGCTGCTGGCTGGAAACAATTTAGAGGGGGAGATGAACTTAATACAAATTCCTCAAAGCGTATATCCATGTGCACTGGCTGACCTAAGCTGCCCCACACACCTCCGTGGAAACTCACACTCGTCTCCCTCGGCAACCACCTCCTGTCACTCACGTTGACCTGGATCGTTCTGCTTGTGGTTGATACTCTCGGTTTGTGTGCAGAAGAAATGAAATGTAATGTGGGAGCACACCTATTGGGGAAGTCAATCACCTCACTGCAGCTGGAGTCAGCTCCTGCAACTGCACATGAAGATAGTTCTGTGGTGTGGTGAGTGTTTGGTAAACTAGATTAAACAACACCACAACTGCTTTCCAGGATTTTTACTTACATGTCTTTTGGATCTTAATGCAGACCCATGTGCATCATGTGAAAGGATCGTGGATGAAAAAAGAAGCGTATCCAGTGAGAGGATAAAAGTTTCAATGAGAAACCATAATGCCTACAAAGCAAACTTTTCTGGTTTTATAAAACAAACATTTATTCAGAAAATCTGAGAGATTATACAGATTATTAAATCATTCCTTTTGGAGTGGGCTGCTTCTCCACATTTAAGCATGGCTCTTGTAAACGGATACTCTTCACTTTTCCGCACTGCTGGCGAACATGACTGACTCCAATTTGGCCAATTACCGACACATTAATGACTATGAGAGACAGAAGACAGATTTTATGAGAGCAGCTGTTCTCGTTCTAATGTATTAGTCTCATTATTAACATGGCCATCACTGAACAAACAAAAGATCCATCTGATCTGATCTGAAGTCTGCTGCAGGTGTCTGTGAGCGCTGTCTCTCCCAAACTCGTCTTTCTTCTCTGGAAAATGCTTTCAACTGGAGTTGGGTTACGGCAAAGCAGCATAGAAATCCCAAAGATTCACGGAATGTCTCTTCCATCAAAGGGACAGGACAATATTTAGTTATTGTTTTTTCTACAATTAAAACTGTGAACAGGCACCTGCTTTGGCCACATGCAGCACCAAAACCAAATGTGGAGGAAAAAACATGAATTCACTGCCACTAAAAAAAGTTATATTTTTGAAAATAAAAGTAAGTATTAGTTTGTTTGTTAATAACAGTAATAGATCATTTAAAGAAAAACAAACAAACAAACAAAAAGAAAACGTTCTAAAACAGATCCTTGAGGGACTCCATGCTGGATTTCTGGTTTTCAAAACCATTTGTTGAAAGATGCTGCGTTTTTCAATATGACAATTTATTCAATTTACTGAACAATTTTAGTTGTAGCTCTTTGAAATACAGTGAAGAATCTGTGGTGAATTTTTATTTGGTTGTTGACCTTTTTGTCAACAACCAAATAAAAATTCACCACAGATTCGTGGGAAGGGAAATCAGGGCACCTATTCTGAAAGAACTCCACAGAAGGGCTCTGTGCTAACCAGGAGATCCATGCGCTAACAACGTCTGTGTCGCCCAATTTGAAAAACTGCATTTGCAAATTGTCATCAAAATGGATCAGCAAATTTAATTCACGATGACACACAACCTCCTACTTGGAATCTGAATGTCACAAAAGCACGCATTCTATTTCTCTCATCTAACCACCTGACTTTATTAACAGACTCAGATCAAGTACAACACTGAACAAAAATATTAACGCAACAGTTTTGTTTTTGAACTCTAAGATTTAAAACAGTTTCTACGGATACAAAACAACCATTTAACTCAAACATTCTGTCTAAATCTGTGATAGTGAGCACTTCTCCTTTGTTGAAAAAATCCATCCCACCTCACAGATGTGTCACATCAAGATGCTGCATAGCATGATTATTGCACAGGTATAGACTGGCCACAATAAAAGGTCACAAGCTGCACTTTTTTTTCAGGGGTCAAATGCAGACAGAAAAACGGTCAGTATCTGGGGAGACCACCATTGACCTCATGTAGTTCAACACGTAGAGTGGATCAGACTGTGGAGTGTGGCCTGTGGAATGTTGGTCCACTCTTTTTCAATGACCACACTGGACCACACTGTCGTATACGCCGATCCAGAGCATCCCAAACATGCTTAATGGAATGTTTTCAACTTCCAAGAATTGTGCACAGATCCTTGTAACATGGGGACATGTATCATCACTTGGCACAAATAGGCAATGGAAGTTTGAAGAACCTTTATTGGAGCTGGTAAAGACTGTAGAGAGCAGATTTCACTTTTTAGTCCTGTTGTGTAAGTTGATTAAGCTTTCATTAACGAGCATATTTCTGGAGCAGACATATTAAAATAATCCAGTTGAAACAGAAGTCATCTCCTAACACCAGGCCTGATTCTGAGTTTTAACAAGCCTACAAGACTTTCCATGACAATGCCTGCAATTATTTTAATAACAGCTTTAAAATGCTGCACAGGCACATTTCATTCAGTGCACCACTTATGGCTTCAGGTGGGTTTGTTGAGACGGGCAAAAAGACGGAAAACATAGACAACAAATGTGAAAATGTAAAAAACTGAAAAGAGTTTTTATCTTCGACTCTACGCAAATCACCTCGAACATTATTGAATTTCAGTTGCATTTTTCAGCTGAAGTTGAAGTCATAATTCTTTAGCATGCTTGGGAACAGAGCAGTGGTCCCAGTCCCTCCCTCCTCTGTGGCTGCAGTCGGCACATTGCGTGCGACATGGTGCTCCGGGCTGTGGTTCTGTGAGCCTCTGTCCAGCAGCAATAACCTGAGTGTGCTGCATGTGGAGGGGCTGCTGAGGCTTTTACTGCAGGCCTGAGACACGGTGCACCTGCAGAAAGACCGCACTGTTTTCAAACCTGTCTCTCTCTCTCTGTCTCCACACGTGAGCCTCGGCCATCTGGCAAATGCCACTTTAAGACCGGCAGCTCCCAGCTTTGTCTGTGACACGGACCGCCATCGCCAACCAGCAGCTGTGTTCTGGCGCCCCATAAACAGAATTCCTGCCTGATTTTACGGTGCTTTCCTTTTCCCTTCACCAGAATACGGATTAGAAGTGCAGTACAGGCTATGAGCTGGAACGCATCCCGAGACATCCAGAGATCTGCACCGTGCCAACATACGATAAATGACTGAACACGGGCCAAATGACTCTAGCAGTCTTCAGTCTAAGTGACAAGTCAAGGGCCACTCTGTGAGGGCACAAAGCCGCTCAAAGCACCCAATCACTCGTTATTAGATTTATTAATGTCTTTTACTCAATCCAGAGGTTGGGCCTGGCCACAAAACACTCTTTCAACTTTAATGAAATAACCCTGAATAGCTTTAATGTTCATATATGTGAGGCAGAATTCACAACATCTAAAGAACCAGACCTGTTTCCATCAGGGCTAAAGAGAGTTTCCAACAGTGGTTCCTGCAGCATTTGTTCTGCTTCTGCTTTTTGTGTGAAGACATTTTATACTGATTTACACTGACAGATTTTGAGAAATCAATCAATGAGAATCCACTTTCTTGAAATAATCGGGGAATTGAATCAAGTACTTTAAACTGTTAACCAGCTGGTGAGTCACTCACTCAAAATCTCATGTGAAACAGCCCACAAAATCCTATTTTAGTTTTTACAGTAACTAGAAGCCTACATCCATCACTGACACTTGTCACATGTCTATTTGTTGAACAGAGCTTAAAACTCTTTTTGTTCTAAATCTGAAGCTGTGCTTGTGACCAAAACATATATGAAAACTAGTGATGTGTTATGAGAGGAAGGTTAGAAGGGTTTAAACATCTTTTTTCAATGTGTAACCATTTGGTACACTAGCTTACTTAGTATGCAAATTCAGCTTTTATCTTTTGTTTATTTCCTCCTCTCATTTCACCTCCTGAAGCTGTTAGTGATTTATATGTATCTGAATCATCTTTATTCTTCAAATAACACAGTGTTGTAACACAGATCAGCTCACATTGCTGCGATCTTCAGAATCTTCATTTATTTGTTTGATCAAACAAAATATGACAACTTGAACAAAATAGTGAAGTCTTATCATGCGTGCCCTTTTTACCTAAATGCTGGTGGCCGTGGGAATTAGAAAGCAGATCTGTGTGATCTCGTTGTAATGCTACAGTTGGGCTTTTATTGGCGAGGGAAACAGGAAGTCTCTTTGGATACCACAAAGCTTCCTCATAGAGAGGTAATCCTTTCATAATTACAGGTGGTACTCTCAATATGAGGGCTAAGGTGGAGGCAGGTCAGAGCCCGAGTGCGACCCCCTCCTCAGAGCTCAGATAATAAAACACTAATTGGCCCAGGCTGGAGGGGCACAGTGAGTATGGGGCAGGATACGAGGTTTAGCAGGTGCATTTAAATGCTCTCAGGCTAGGTTCTTGGGCATCTCCCTGATCAGACTGCTGTCTCCGCGACCTGACCTCTGATAAAGTGGAAGACAGTGGATGGATGAATGAATGGTTATAGATTCCATGAAGTCCTTGTCAAAGTTATTTTCAATTAATTAATATTAGTAGAAGAAATTGGTTGTCTAAAAGTCTAATTTCTTTGCTGTGGAGTAGCTTTAGCCATATTCACAATACTAATTAACCAGCTCCAAAAATGAGTCTGTGGCTTCATCAAGAAGCACTTAGACACACAAGTGGAATGGGCAGTTATCTGCGGGCATAGAATACATAAATCATAACACAAGTGCCCTTTTCCTCTCAGTGATAAACGTCCTCAGCAGACTTCATTTTTACAGTGTAAACACAGAGGTGGGTATTCAATTAAGACCACAGTAACAAAATCTATGGAAAAGCAAACATATGTGATTCACTCTCTTGGTACTGAAACAATAAGCGGGAATATCGGGTGCCGTATGATTTATACAAATACATGGAGAGGAGAAGGGGGCAGATGTGGGAGCGAGCGGGTATTCCCTAAAAACACCAGGGGCCAGGTGAAATAGAGCCTAATCCCTGGAATGCTGCTTCCGTCTGGACATGTCGATAAAAATAAAGCTTGTTGTGATAGCGGAGGTCCGGCCCCCCAGGTGAGCTAATGAAAAGAAAACTGGCACCAAACCCAAAGGGAATAGATCACCCATAGCACCAGAGCCTAATGTGGAGCCACAGGAAGCACTGGCAAGTGGATACAAATGCTCTGAGTAAAGAAACATGAGAGAATAAAGAGGATTTAAGGTGAAGGTGCAGGTGTGTGGGACAAAACCACAGGTCAAGTCTGATAGTTCACATCATCAGCATCACACACAGTCATTTCTATGGCTTTGACATGACTAGACATCGTTACACTATCAATAATGATTAGTATAATCTATGCAATGTTCAAGCAATTATGAACAGCCATTATTGTTTACAATAGCATTACAAATTGTGCACAGAATATCATAATTGTCATTACATTTAAAGAAAATAAAATTGTATAGAGGTTCGATTGACAGATTCTTCATAAATCTCACAGAAAACAGTATTGATCACATGTTAATTCAAATCTAATACCAGTCATTTGCTTCAGAGAAACAGTTTCAGTTTGAATTTTAGACAATTTTGAATTCTATAATTATGTTGTTTACAGTCCATCTCAAATGTCTCTCTCCTGCAGGGTTTTACAGAGTTCCACACTTAATGTTCACTCACTCTTATCTGATGCCAGTAACTTTTATGAAGAGCCACTGGCATATAACACCTCTATACTAGTTTGGAGGTGTTGTCTAAAATGATGGTTGTTCTGTTTTTGTGTGTGCCGGTGGCCTACTGAGCATTTCCCAAACTCCACACAAACACGTGAGAGTAGTGAGAGCTGATGCTGAGCAGACGACAGTAGTGAGCGTGGTACAGTGAGAGGGAATGTGACTGCAAGTGTTTGTTGTGCTGGTGCTCCGGGGTCTGAACTCTTTTTTACATTTGATGCTTTGACATTTAAAGAATTCAAATGTAATATTATAGAACACAACAAATAAAACTAGAGACAATACAAACACATACACAATTAGTAAGAAAAGGGGGACAGAATGCATGAATGACAATGCTTGTATTTCTTATCTCATGGATGCTTGATATGGTTTCTTGAAAAGCAGATATTAAAGAAGTCAAATGGATCTATGCAACCTGAGAACTGAGAAAAATGGACATGCTTGATATACATTTGGTCAAATTGCAGCCTGGGGCCAAATGCAGCTTTTGGACTGTTTCAATATGGCCCCCAACATAAACTTCCCGTTCATCAGTCCAAAATAGTTTATTAAAAACCCTATGATTTACAAAAATGTATTGCCTTTAGGTGACAGTAATAGATCCAAGTGCAGTGGTGAATATTGTAAATGGTACTACTTTAATGACCAGCTGAACTCGACCTCTTACAAGTCATTATTTGTGTTTACATTTTTTTAAACTGCTTCCACAAACAAAACTTTCTGCTGGAAAAACACGAGGAAATTGTGAAAGGTAGGGCTAAGAATGAAGCGCAGCAGTGTCACTGGTTTAACAACAGGTATCTGTAATTGGCACACAGTTTTGAGTGGATAGATCTGTGTTGATTTAGTCTAGAAATCTGGCCTTTACAGTTAAACACAGAAAGTTTGTGACGACTCAAAACTTGCACTAAGATGACCAAAACTGACTGGACAATGTGAAACAGCTGTCCATAACTTTTAATGTTTTTTGAGTTTTTCTGTCAGAGATGCGTGTGGAACAAAAATCTTAAATTAAATGGACTAAGGGAAAATGAAGACAATCCTGATGCTGTGAAGAGGTGAGAAGCAGCTGTTTGTAGTTTGAAGCCTTGGCTGCTACACCTGATGGAATTTTAAACATTAATGACAAGCCAATGTGCACGGACAGTAACTCCACTAAAACTAAATCACTCATTCAGGCAAAGAATAAAGTGTGCGGACAAGCCAGGTACGCCGCACTGAGCAATAATTAGCCTTGTAAGCTATGCGTTTCATTTACCTGGAATAAATACAGTTTATTCAAGTGGATCTAATACTCCAGTCAGCACTCCAGTCAAACCACACTCAATGCAACAGTTGTTAGTTCACCCTAAAGACAAAATAGAACAAGATCGTAAATGCAATGTTTGTCCAGCAACAAAACCTACAGATAAAACTGGCAGAACATTCAACACTAAACTGAATGTGAGAAAGAGACATTAAGAACTTGTGCCCGAGCAGCAAGCCGACCAGGAACAACTGAAATCCACAATCTCAGAACATCGACTGTAAATCGGGATGAGGGGGCATATCAACTTTCTCACACCTTGGATACGGTTCTGAGGAGGTCACGCTGCTGTTGTCCCACTGTTCCAAATAAGAAAATGGCGCCAAAACCTGTATAAACCAGCTGATCAGACACGTCACAGGAACACCAAGTGAGCCCAAGCTATCAAGGTATGAATACAACAGAGAGTTCCAAAAAAAACGCATAAATACGTCTTCCATTGGCTTTACTGTATTGTTTTGGCTTTATACTGTCCTTGAAAGTACATTGTTGTCCTTCACACACTCTGCTGGAGGTGAGGTGTCTAACCACATGGGTCTGATTAAAAACACATGGCTGCTGTTAAAAGAATGAGAGGATGCAGAGATTAGAGTGACAAATATGAAGCTGTAGTCTTGAAATGAGAGTGGGAAAGCATTGGGCGAGGAAGCTAACAACAAGGCCAAATGCATCAGCTGCAACTATTACTAAGAAGCTGACATGAGATTAATGATCAATGTCAGTTATGTATATCAAAAGAACAGTATAGCTTTTCTAGTTTCAACACATTTATTGCATTATTTCAGTTCAGTCTCCAAAGAAAACGTATACAGTAACGCAATGTCAAAAACATACAATAAGCACATTTTCATACCTTTTTTTCATCAATATGTTACGAAATGCCAAAGTGTAAAATAACCACAAATTTTGGTTGAATCCACGAGTACATATTCTTTGGGTTTAACAAGTAAATCTTAACTTACCTCAAGAACCAGGCCTAAGTTACCCATTTTGGGAACTTGAAGTCTAAACTTTCCAGTTAACCCAACAAAATGTGCCAAGTGGCTCCAATCAAAACTTATGGTTATTTTATTTTTGGCTTTTCGTAACATATTGACGTAAAAAGACTTGAACTATTTATGTACTTTTTTGACATTGCGTGGTATATCTTAATTTTTCCTATGTTGCATTTTTCTAATAGTACATGCAGCTAATCATTATTGGTAAAATGTTGGACTTGTATTCTTCTTGTATTCTTATATTACAATTGTAAATGACACATTAAGGTGACTTTATTTTTCTTTGTACGCTGAAGCAATGCAGAATCCACATCACAGGCCATGACATAACAGTTTGAAAAAGACTCTTGTGATTTTGCTTGGCTAAAAGCCTTTAACTAACCCACAGATCTGATGAGAGTGATAAAGAAAGAAAGGAAGTTTTTCTTGTAGATAAAATGGGTAAAGACCCGATCTTATCCAAGAGGAAAACTCTCCATTTAATCTAATTACCAGGCCTGTAGAGATTTGTTTCATATTCTTATTTAGCTGTTCTAGTACATCATCAGACATGAGAGCACACATTCCCATCTCACCTGGATGTTATTATGCATGCTTTTTGTGTGGTACGAGCGGCCTTCTCCCTTTTCCCCAATAACCCTCTCCTCACCTCAGCCTTGAAATAATAAACACAAGTCTGCCGTGGCACCCTGGCACCCACAGGCCCCGCGGCTCCTTGCCCTTCTCGCCCCGCTGGCCTGTTCCCTGCTCTCACTGTCATTTGTAGGCTCTGGAGCAGCAGCGCAGGGGGATTTGTGCGGATGGAGCGGTTAAGTGCTTCTTCATGATGCTGCATTTGGAGGCTGCAGTGGTTTTGATTACTCACAAAGCTCTTGGTCTCTGGCAGAGATGTCAGCAGGCTATGTAAACAGCCATGACCTCATATATGAATATCACTGTTGACTTAGTAAAGCAGAGGTATAGGAGCACACATGCGGCGCGCTCTCAGCTATCACACAGCACCAGGCTTTATACACTGACAATATTCTGTTACTGTTGTTGTTTTTTAAGTCCAGATGCTTCAATGTAAAACTAACAACCAGCTAACAATGATTATTTTAGCCGCCATATTTTCTCCTCAAAAACATTATTATAAATTGTTTAATGTGTTTTTTTCTCGTCGTCATGTGTGCTTCTGCATTCCTGGCTGATGCAGTTGGAGAATCTTTTCCCTTTTTTCATAATGAGGTACACTATTTCCTTTTTGAACACACAATTTTACAAACATACAGTGATGTGCCAAGCATGGGCCCTGTAATACTGGCTGAGTGGAAAAGCTCTGCATCGTGAGCCGGAGTTTAGTGCCAAAGTAAATTCAGAAGGCTTTTTCATTGGCTGGCCTGGCCTAACACATGTAGTCAGAGCGCTGTGTGATGCTTCAGCCATTAGCACTCACCACACGAGCAGAGGACCGGAAATGTTCTTTCCTCTGCTTTTACTGTGCTGTGTCAAAGGTGAGGACCAGCACTTGAGTGGACACTTCACTCTGACACACTGTCAGGACAATCAAAGTCCATTTAGAGCGCTTCTGTTTTTAAAGTGTATATGACAGGTTAGACTACATTTTTAGTATTATTAAGAATGCACAAAACATTCCACAAATGTTACCTAGCAACCACATTGTAAATCTGGGCCAAAATCAACATAAAATAACACGAGTGACAAGGTGACAAATTATTATAGTCGATAATACTTTAATTGTGTTAAAATGATTGCTTAAGTTCTGAGAAATTGTGTCAATTGTGTGTAAATTGCCTTTGCATTTTGTCGCTTTTGATGACGTGTGTCAAATATTGTTTCAGACCCTAATTACTTCCTATAATTTTCAACTTTTAGTTGTCATTTTGTTTGCAATTTAACTATGATAATGTTTACCACAAAGACTATCACATAAAACTAAGTCAAAATTAGAAAACTGTTATAATCGGTCATATGGGCTTTAAGTTAGAGAGATTTTTGATCGACGTCACTTTTCAATAAAACCTCAAAACAGGACGACAGCAAGCTGTTTGGATCAGAATTGGTCTGAGATGTCTGTCTCCTGATGCTTGAGACAGTGTTTTTTTTTTTTTCTCCGCCGTTTCTTCACTCACTTGAATGTAACTTTTAAGGGTCGAATTTCATTTACAAATGTTGATTTAGCAGCATAACTTTTGTTTTTTGCACAGTGATAAACACTTGTAGTTAGCTGACAACGGAGCTTTTTCGACTTGTTTCCACTGTTTGTGTCTATGTGCGGCAGCTCTTTCTACAGGCGGAGTGTGAGCGCATCGCCATTGTTGTAGCTCTATCTATGGCTCTCTGCTTTGTAAAAGTGTTCAGTGATTTTTACTAATACATTCAATTAAAGTTACACTACTTTTACTTTGCTTAAGTAGGCCATGTATTTTAGTGACCAACTCTATTTTGACATTATTGAAAAAACTATGTGAACAACAAATCATTTCCTGCAACTTCATAAAAAGCTTGCTTTTGTAAAAGCCTTTTGTTTTTTGTAAATTCCACAGTCTTAATGTGGTGTCTGTCAGACTTTACCTGTCATTGTAGCTGCCCTGACGTAGACTGATTCAAACCTTCTAACCTGTATAAACGTAGCAGTCTTCTGTCCCCACACAATGACAAACCAGTACACTATATTGTTAGTGAGGGTCGTCACCGTCACAGAACTACTGCTGGTTTTCAGGCTTTCATGGAGCAGTAATCCTGTAACACTGAGCCCACATCAGTGCTCCTTGTGTCTCTATTATCACACTCCATTGTGAAGGTGTTTAACTGCCTGGTCCAGTCTGTCATCGGAGCGTGCCTCTCTCTGCGGCGAGGTAGGTTTATTTGCTCTGATACGTGGTCCGTCGCGTATTTTCACAGGTGCTTCTGTTGTTGAAGCTCGAGCCGGAGTCGTGCTTACCCTGGCAGTCACAAGGCTCTGCTTGTCCAAGGCTTCTTAATGTAGGTAGAAGTCCTATAGCCTGTAGGAAGCAATGCTCTTCAAAAGTCCACAGATGATTAGCCTGCTGCAGCATGTGTTAACGAGAATGGAAATCATACCACTTTAATGACTATGTCTGAAAATAATAAAACATGGGCTGACCTTTGATTTCTTCATGCTTTGACTTCTACATTTTGTCAGTGAATAAGAAAATGTAGTAGAAAAGTCCAGCTCCAGCAGCTGTCGTTTGCTTTGAAGGTTTGCAGGCTGGAGGACCTACTGGCACAAAAACATCACAACTAAGGTTTTTGGGAAAGAGAAGACTGTGGGCCCAGAGTTGGCCTTCACTATAAATGAACCTGTGACATGTGGCGTGGAATCAGACGCTTTAGATAGTGTTTAATCCAAGAATAAGACTTTTGCAGGAGTTGTAATGTTCTTTACAAGTGTGTCGCAGTTGCTATTTCCAAAATCAGACTGAGAATGATTTGCCATTGAAAACCAATGGAGCAGATAAAGTCTCCAGATGTTTCATGGAGCAAAATGTTCCACTGTAATAAAAGATACAAGAAAAGCAATGCCTAAGGCGGTTTCACACATAATGTTCTGAATGACACTTACAGAAGTTCTGATCAAAGCTTTATGATCAAAATTGGAAAATGTAGACAGCTCTGCTTCAAGTAAGACTGCAAGACACATAAAAAAGCATAAAGGACACAATCAATAAGGAATCATAGTTTATGCAACAAGGCACACAAACTGCAAAACTGATTTCTTAAAGGTGGGGTAGCTAATTTTTTAGTCAAAATTACAACCAAAACCTAATATATATTGATATTAACATTGCGTTGAATTTGATTTATGAAAGAAAGTTGGCAGATCTAAAACTTAAATTGTGTTTGCAATGTGAACGCTCGGAAAGCCTGCCCTCAAAATTGAAAGCCGCCGCTCTGATCCCAGACCCTCACGTCTTTGTAAAGTGTTTTGTCAAAGCATGTAGGAACTGGCTGGTCAGGCAACTAAAGCATTTTTTTTACCCAGGGTTAAATTATCTCCATATTATGTCTTCTGTAAATATCTCAATACAGTATACGAAACAGAATAATTTTCATAGTTTACCATGAATCGTTACCTTAACAACAAGTCTCCATCTTACTCTGGTAAAATCAAGAGGTTCGTGTTGTAGATTGGAATGAGAGCAATTGAAAATGTATGGAGGGAACCAAATCTTTATCTTTCTTGTCATTTTGAATTGTGTCAGTACAATACTCAAAGATAGAAAAAAAAAAAAAAGGCACACATTTACTTGTCCTATAAAACCAATGACCTTAAATGAGCGGTCTTGCTCTGTGGTAAAGAAGAGAGTGATGTCTGACAGACCACATCAGTTGGCCTATCTGCTCCTAACACATCTAAACACATCCTATTAGTCCATCCGCTGCCTGTGTTCACATGTCACTCTCTAATGGCAGGCTCTTCCTCTCTCTCTGTCCTCTTAACCCCGTCTGACCCCCTGGACCGAGCACACAACCCCCCACACCTCACACCCAGCCCCTGATGTGGGCTTCATAGATAACTGGCATCCCTCACCTTTCACACTGCCTCACGTGGTAACAATCAGAGCTTGCTTCAGCAGACAAATTAGGCCCGTTATTGTAGACCGGAGATCAGCGCATATGCAGCAGGAAAAGTGCGGCTAAATGCCAACAGATGGACCTCAAGGATGGACCTGCAGAGAGGAGGCTGGTACTGTACAGGCCCCACACGTTTTAACTCCAGAGGACATCTTGTTGGCAATAATAGTCTGACAAAGCAGCTAAACTCACATCGGCTTCTGAAAGTTGTGAAAAGCACAACACAATGTTAGCGTTCCTTAACACTGTCAGAAAATGTTAGATGTTGGGTATTCGCTATTAGAACTCGCAGAAAAGAAACACTGGTTTCAATATTGCGATTTTGGAATATGTTCTATGCTCTGTCTCAAAGGTTGTATGGAGGATTTTCAAAAATCGTTTGTTGTCAGTCTTGGTTAAAACAGTTGCATAGATTTGTAACAGCCTTGTACTTATGCTAAACAAAAAATAATTATAAAAATATATAAACTGTGGACATGATGAGGCCAGTAAAACGTTGACCAATAGATAATGAGGTACCTCGTTATCTATTGGTTAACCTGTTATCTATTGGTTAACCTGTCAAGCAAACCCTCAGTGTTCCTAAGTAACTCATTGGTCCAGTTACAGTGAAGGGCGTGGCCCTGGGAGGAGAAACACATGTGCATTGCCACATTTGAAAAATTCTCCATACAACCTTTCAGCCGACTTCACAATTATTAATGCAAGATTGCCTTTCTTAAATTTTTCCTGTTCTAACATTCATTAAATGTTTCATTAAAAACATTTATTCATTCATTAAAAACACTGACATTTTTTTGGAAATTTTTTTCACTTCCCTCTGAGCCTCGGAAAACACTGTTGTGAATGTCCTTGCTCTGTCATAGATAGATCTCTGAGACAAATAGTCACAAGACATAATAATAGACGTAAGTCTTAACATTGGGCCAAAACTCCTAGTGATTTTAGGCACTTTTTAGAATATTTGTGTGCCACATTTTACAAAGAAATCTCAAAAAGTCCAAGTGTCTGGATTTGGGTTTATGTCTGAAAGTTAGTTTGAAGTGTCTCATAAACACTTGATAAAAGATATTTTTAAATCCCAGAAGTTTGTTTGTTGTTAAAGGTCCAGTACCCGACTTTATGCTTGCTTATAAATGTAAACAAATCGAAAGAACTAATTTTACACTCCTACGTCATTTTATAGTTTACCCTGCAATGGGTTTTAAGTTTTTTTCACTAGAAACGAGACGTGCCGGTTATGTTAACGGAAGTTAGCCACAATGCTAACAACAACAGATGAATGTAGTGCAGCTTGGTGAACATAGGTCATTATTAGCGTAGTCAGGACATTGCGGTCTCATTTCCACCTGAGTAGATACATTGACAAGATATCTGTGCTAGAGGGAAATTGATTTAAATTGTAGAAAAAAGCATAATCCCTTCAACTACTGTTTGCATGTTTGTTCACATTTTTAAATGACTAAAATAAGTACAACTTCTAATCCCAATTTTACCAAAAGCAACTGTCAAAAAAAAGTCTAAAATTCTGAATTTCTAGAAATGAAACCGCAAACATACCTTTTTCCTTGCCCCTTTTCATTGTTATTTGCTCCAGACTCTTAGCACATGTTGACTAATAGCTATGTGTCAAAAAACAGACTCAAAGCAATCTTCTGCTTCATGGGCAATACGTCCTGATCAGTAGTCTAGCCTCAGTAAATTCCCCAAGGAAGAAGAAAAAAAAAAGAAATAGACGCAGCAACAGCATGGTCAAAATTGTTCATCTGAGGTGCGAGTCATTCTCCAAGTTTCTTTGTTTCAGCAATCCAAAATATGAATCACAGTGTCTCTAAACAGTTGACTGCTGACTGATCCATATTTCATCAGGAGCCTGGCCCAGTCTCTCCACGGACCTCCACGCCAAATTTCAGATTCTGCTCCAACGCCGCGTTTTCACAATCAGTCTGTCATCACTTGTAAAACACGGATGAATAATGCTCGAAGAAATTGTAAATTCAGAATATATTTGCCATTGCAAACTGTTGATTTTTAACTAAATCTTTGAGTTCCACTGTTTTTGGATAGAATTTGTTTAGACCAGTGGTTCCCAACCTTTTTCGTCTGGAGTACATCCTAATCATGATCTCACACATGGAGTACCCTCTATTATTTCATGTGTTTCTTTTATGAGTATTTTATCTCTGCTCATAAATTAACCATTGTATTTTATTGTTTAGATATATTCCATTTTAAACAAAATGACTTTTAGCATGTAAAATGTGCTACAAATAACATTTTTGACATTACAATACTTGCAATTCTATCTTTCTTTTAAATCTGCAATCATCCCAGGTACCCCCTGGAAGTGGTCGTGTACCCCCTGGGGTCCCCCTGGTTGGGAAACACTGGTTTAGACAACTGTTTGGACCTTGACAAGCAAAAAACTAGTGGTCAAAGAGATAAAGTGGATTTCAGTCTCATGTTAACCCTGGCCAGTATTTAGGGTGCTCCCCACCTAAGACTCAAAGTGAGTGAGATCCAGTCACCTGCGCCCCCTAACACAGTGGTTCTCAAAGTGGGGTGTGGGTGGCTGTGTAGGGGGTCCCCCAAATTTTTTGGAAACATTGGTAATTTTTTCAGTATAACAATTTCTTATGATTTACCATTCTAAACATAGAATTTTGGATTGAAAAGATAGATAGCTTTGAATAGAAACAAGTAAACCAGAGGACATGAACCATTTATTCAAATTTGATATATAGCTTAGCTTTAATTTCCGAATTTTAATGTGATACCAGAGCGAAAAGTGATAGGGGGTCCTTGGAAGATTTTTGAGCCGATAAGGGGTCCCTGGTCTGAAAAAGTTTGAGAACCCCTGCCCTAACAGACACAAGCAGTTTGAAATGAACAGATGAAAGCTATAAAAGGCACTATACGCCTACCTGATTTTTTCTACAGTCTACGTTAGGTTTATTCAGCTTAAGGCCTGGGGGCCAAATGGCTCCCCTGACCAACTTCTCTGACCCACAGTCTATCTTCCAAATATTATGAAATACAACGTTTTCACTTGCTTACCATAGTTGTAACATCTAGTTTATACACGGTTTAGTTCTGAAAAGAAAAAAAAAAACAACAACATACGCTTACATATTGCATTCTAAGCCTCATATCACAACAATGTGTTTTCAAATATTTTTCACAGCTTTCAGAAGCCAGAGAAAGGAACCTTGAAGGTATGCTAACATGAGCAAGCATAATGCTAAGTACACTTCCTGGATTTTAGAGAACAAATCTTTTATGTTTAAAGTTATGTTTATTAGAGCAACATACAATTACATTAGGCACAATGGCAGTGATGAAAAACAAGCAAACAAACATCCCAGGAGATTTTTTTGAAAATACACTTTAGCTAAGTGAGAAAAAAATCTTATCTGGTTTTGGGTGTGTTTTAACTTGATAGTTCTCAAAAACTTTGAATAGTTGTAAGAATACCAGCACTTTTCTAATTTAGATTATAGTCACTGTAGTCAGATAAACTCTTCATACAACTTTCACAGAAAAATATAAATTTAATACAAAATGTGATCCAAACTTCCAAAAATATGTTATGCAACAACTGCCGTGTATTTCAAAGATTTATACACCACATTTCTAACTAGCTCCCTCTTTGAAACAAATCCCTTTTAGGTTCACATTAGACATTGATTAATTGTGCTATTTTAAGAGGATCTAACTTGCACTAAGTGAATCAGTGCGCTCTGTGCCTGCTCCATTTCCAGACGCTGCGACCACACTTGTCTATAAAGCACTATTTCTCCTTTTGAACCCGGACAAATCAAGGCCAAGTAGCTTTGATTTCCGCGTCCAATCCTCATTCCAAAGTGCGTGACCTGGCAGTGACACCGAGGCACAGATCAGATGAATGTCCGCCAATAGGCACAACCGCATTCTACAAATCTTTTTCAGTCAAAGGAAGAGCCTTAAGTTACATATTACAATTTAACCGTGTCATTTTTGTCAATGTATCCTTCTACACAATAGCTTTTTGTTGGAAAACTGAACGCACACACGTAAATTCCTCTTAAGTTGCTGGCTTTGAAGAGGCAGGCTCATCCCCAATTTCAACAGCACCCAATCAAAGGCAAGGCTGAGGTATGGATTAGGAGAAGTGGAGCGGCGCACCCCAAGGCTCCTATCTGGCACCGCTCCGGTTTTGGATTACCTCAATTCCATTCAATCACTCAATGTCCCAATAAAGTCTCGAAGGAACGCAAGAAGTGAATGAATGTTTTGTGGCACAATCTCTTACCTAGTATGTACAAATACTGTATTGGTCTCTTATTGTCTTATTGTTAACTGTGAATGTTCTGGTTTTTGTTTTGTTCATAAAGCAACAGTTCCGTTGACTATAATTGCTTGTACTCAAAATAATCATACTATAAAGCTGTAAAACTAATAAATAAAATTATTATAGAAATAGTTGCTCAAGCTGTTTGAGTAAATATATTCAGTGAAAGCAGAATACTGAAGGCTGCAATGATGATAATTACAGTACACAATTGACCAAGGACATGACCAAAGTGTTTCCTCTAAGGGTGATCAATATCTATCAAATGTGATCTGTGAAACAAGAAATGACAGGTGGTGATTACAATGCAGTGTATTCTGTTCCAGCAATTGAGCAAGCATCCAGGAAACAAATAATTAGAAGTACACAATGAACTTTTCCATCATGTGAAAAACAAATATTTTGTGTCCAAATATTTTTGTGTTGTGATTGTTCAGATTCAGTTCGTGTCACTCAGTGGCCTTATTTTATTTGCCAGAAGAAGAAGGTTCCAAATGTTTCCATTTATTGTGTTCATGGTAGGAGTTTTAAGACTTAGAATATCAAATAAAGCATACATACTCAAAATGCCTTGCAGACATTTTTGAGCTTGACAGTCATGTAGCTCAGATTTTTAAAATGCATTAACTATGCTATTCCAAAATTGTAGGTATGGTATGGTATGGTATGGTATACTTTATTGTCCCCGTAGGGAAATTTGTCCTCTGCATTTGACCCATCCTTCAATGCCTCTGGGGCATCTCCTCAGGAGCAGTGATCTCCGCGGTGCAGCGCTCAGGGACCCATCTCCAGATGTTCTTGCTAGGTTTGGTCAGGACTACCGTAGCTGGAGGATATTACCCTAACATGCATGTTATTGTACTTCTTTATAAATATGGAAACAAACAGAAATAAGGAATTTTAAGCTTCCTAAATGAGTACACATATTTTGCTCACCTAATACCTCTAAATTGTTCACTACGATGTGTATTAAGCTTTTTTCACTGCTGTTATGAGTGAGCCATGCCAGTAGGCCTATGCTAACAACAGTTAGCCACAATGCTACACGTAACAAAGGTTACGAAAGAAAATAAAGCCTTTTCTTCTTTGAAACTAAACTAAACTAAACAAACAAACAAACAAACAAACAAACAAACAAACAAACAAACAAACAAACAAACAAACAAACAAACAAACAAACGTAATGGCATAATCTCATTCTTCAGTTCAAACCCAGAAAATGTGCTGCTATAGCATGCTTGTGTTTTTGGGCATGCTAATGCTGGTGTTAGTTTAACTGTGACAGCAAAACTTCTTCTGAAGTTCGAGCTTCGAAAGTTGTGAAAAGGGTTTCTTAAATTACTGTGGTGAAAACTCAGGAGGATCAGAAACCATTAGGTAAGTAGAACATGTGGACTAGCTGCTTCAAAAAATGAATGGTCTATATTGCCATCCAACGGTTCTGAACTCTCAATGCTGGTCAGCCATCACGTGTTGGACATAGATCTACGTGACAAATGATAATATACTGTATTTATAGTTTAATGACTGGCAATAAAGAATGAAACTAACTGGCTTAGTGATGTTAAAAAGAACAAATTAAATGTTACCCAACCAGTTTACTCATATGGGTTCAAATTAGGTAGCCTAACTTACTGATTAAATTGAGGAATAGCCTAAAGTAATAGTCAATTTTCAAAAAAAGGTTCAAATATAGATGAGATTAGTGGAGATGGTTATGATGATTAGCTGGCAGTAAAAATCTAAAGAAAGAAAAAAAATCTTAAACAAAACAAAGGGAGGTTACAGCTTTGGTCTGTTTGATTAAAAAGTTTGGAACCATCTGCTTTTGCACATTTCTTACACATTATCACGACAGCAAAATAGCAAAGACATTTGGTAGCCATTTTGGAGGGTTCTAGTCACGTTATTCTGCAGCGCCCACTTTTGTTGGCGCCCCTCTTCCTGTTTAGCTCAGTTAAGGTAGTTAGCATGTTAGCTTGTCTGTCTTGCGAGGGAATCTGAAAACATGTCACTACAGTTAAAACTCAGCGAATGAATTCTACAGACAGCTAAACAGGAAGTGCACTGCTAAATAGATTTATTGTTTATGTTTTTAAGACGG
Source organism: Mugilogobius chulae (assembly GCA_038363315.1). Taxonomy (NCBI): domain Eukaryota; kingdom Metazoa; phylum Chordata; class Actinopteri; order Gobiiformes; family Gobiidae; genus Mugilogobius; species Mugilogobius chulae. The sequence goes on along the minus strand of CM076401.1, from coordinate 34,668,284 downwards.
TAGAAATCAGGTAAAACGCCTTTATAAATATTAAACCAGTGATTATTTTCTCTAAACTCTACCCACCCATATGGCTATTGTAATGTCATGCTTTTATGTCTGCATCCCAAATGGAATTGTAGCAGGCTTGTTCCAGGTAGCCAGACATTTTTACACGAGATGGAAATATTGAACATTGTAGAGATTGAAAGATGACAGATGTGCATGTAGGGGTGTGGCCAGTGTCAGAGACGTGTTGTCAGTTTGGGAGGGAGGGGCACATGTACAGGCAACAGCTGTTTTTAGTCAGAGCAAAGACATGCAGCCGTTCAGAAGGAGAGAGAGAGAGAGAAAGGGGGGAGTGTGATCAGACCTTCACCGCTGAATATTTATGATCTCGGACCGCACTGATTTCTCGCCACATTTTTTGCGGTTTTACAGAGGGGCTTGGTGACCCACACACATATACATAAGCAGTTTTGTAAATTTGCACATGCTTTTGGCTGCCTCTAAGTGGAAAAGAATAGCCCATGTTTTGGAGATCTTTAAAAGTGTTTAGATGTAGCGAAATGTAAAAGAAGTATATAAAAGAGATTTAGGAACGCAGACTTTGCATTCACGCTGAGGGCCTCATGCTGGAAAATAGCGTTGTTGCTCTTTGAAGCGTGGTGGTAATGAGAGTCTATTGAAAGCCAATGAAGCCAGCTTTGGCAGCTTTTGAGAGGGGGATCGGTTAGTCCTTGCACTTTCTAGGGTCTGTGCGGAGTGAGGATAGAAGGACAATGGGCAGTATTTGGGTTTATATGTATTTTTTCCCAGTGCATTAAGCCCTTGTTGTCACTAAGCGCTTTCCTGAAAATATAACAGTGGGTCATATTATTCAAGACTAACTTTAATGACCTTCTTTTGTATCATTGATGTACTTCAAGGTGTATTTTGGTTGCCACATGAATGCATGATGAATGTTATATACTGTAATTCTCAATGCTCCCAAAAAGACAAGAATCAAACATCAACAAATCAAGTGCCTTATTTTTGTAGTAAAATTTTCCAGAACCAAGGTGGTCACTGCTGTAATCCAGTCTTTGTTAATCAAAATGTGAACTCATTGACCAATTAGATGCAATAGACTTGATCAGCTAGTGTGAGTCGTCCATGGAAATCAGTGGCACTGATTAGAAGGTATCCGTATCTCGTTCAACCTGGCTAATCAGTCTTTGGCTGCTGCTATGTGGAACTCGGCTCCAGATTAGCTGTTAAAACAGTTGGCAATAGTGTCTTGACATCTACTTCTTCATAAGGACCTTGATTTTCTCTGTTCTACTCTGTACTTTAATACTATTGTAAGAAATTATAGAGCATAACTAAGTAACATTTGACCTTGTTAAATGCTGTTGTAAGTGTCCATGATAGTTATATTTTTGGGGCATTTGAAGCATACGTCCTTGTAGTTTCTGAATCTTGACTCAACACCAACTTTCTTGAGAAACCTTGGTTCTTTGCTGAAGGAGGAGCACACTCGCTGAAGTTGCTTGAACAAAAGGTTAAATGATGAATCAGTTATGAAATATTGAGCCTCGTATGGCGAAATGTCACTACAAGAGGCCTGCAGTTTTGTGCAAAAAGTGAATAGATTCATTACTAAATCATTTTAGATCAAAATTAGAGGTTACATTGAACTAAGTCTAAACTGATTCCATCTAATTATGTTATAATTCAGTGCAGATATTTCAAGCTTTATTTTTAATGAATTCCATTTTGAACAGGGTTTGATCCATATTTACAACCAGTTACAAACCTCAAGACATATGCAGTAGTTGGATTTGATATCGTTGCAGGGCCATCATAGATTTTCCAATTCAGTGGAACAACAAGAGTGACAAATGTTGAAACACACTTTTGATGGGTTGTCAGAATTATGATCCGAGAAGACCACAATTTGAAAGTGAAACCTTCCTGTGATATAAACATGTGGCATTTGTACTACCCCACACAAACCGTATGAGGGCCAGCGCAGTGTCAAGACTGGGATATTAGGAGAAATAAATGTTGAATAAAAGCATAACATTTATCCTACATTGAAAACAGCCTTGTGCCAGTCGGAGTATTTGGATTGCAACACTATCAGTCTGCCACAGTAGCTCCTTTGAACACTTTTTTTCTTTTTTCCTTCTTCCTGTCTGAAGGTTCATCAGTTATCGTCTGGTGAGGACCGGTGCCAAAACAAGCTCTTCCAGAGGTTTTGTCAACAGCAGCTGAGAAGGGTGAAGTCTTTGTACATGCACTGTCCCCTCTTAATCTGGGGCTGAGGTCAGTTGTCCCGCGCTCCTCAAAAGAACAAAAGGAGAAAGACAAACTGCTGGAGTGTGACTGAGAACACTGCTGGAGGATTAAAGCGGTGAGACTTGTTGTAGAAACAGACTGAGGAGGTTGCAGACCTGCAGGTGAAAATAGTTTTTAATTATAATTTTAAAGAACTCTGACAATTTGGTTGTCTTGTACTAGATTTTATGATTAGAGATTTGGTATATAATCTTTTGTACAGTATCTTTATGTGATCAGGGGTCAGTCGCCGAAGACAAGTAAAGGATAATACCGTGTACCTTAAGATGTGATCTATGTTTCCAAAAGCCAGCCATGGGAGAAAGTTGAGTTTGTATTTTGAGACAATGAATCTTTAGTTTTTACTGTTAAATTTTGCCATAGTTTTGTCTAGAGACTAGCTTCACTTTCCCTTTATTACATAAGACCCAACTTGAAAATATATTTATCATTCTGAATTCAATGAATAATCAGGACTTTTACAAATGTCTCTACATTTTTCCCCTTTGCACGGGTTTTCTCACCACGCCAACTCATTTGTCACTGTTGACTGCTTGGGTTTCTGTGTATTTTCTGTCTCTTGTCTGGGACCTTTTCAGAATATTTTCCATGACAATCTATCTTGATCAAAACCCAACTGCATAACACCCAAACGTCCTGCTTTTGGTGTGGTGCTGTCACCCAAACTGAAAATGAAGACAATCACCGACTTTCCCAGAGAGTCCTCCATCGTTTTACACACTGCCATTAGAAATCCTGTTTAGATTAAACCATATAAGTGCCTAATGTAGTATAGCTTTAGAAAATGACGGAGAGCGACACAGTTTATTAGCTAATAATTTATTTTATAGATTAAAAAGTCAGTGGTTCGTTGCCTCAAATGGAAAATGTACAAGGAAAACATCAGTGTAACAAGTTCAGTGCTGTAGATGCACTGCTATTTCAATGAATATCGCGTTGCAAAGTTGTGGTTAAAACCGATTGGCCACCGTCACAATTGAACCCCAACAGGCATGTATAATCTGCAGACAAGAAAAAGAATACATTCGGTTTGAAAACTCTCGAACCACATCTTCTGATCACAAATGTGTATGTTCCACAGCCATGTAACACAGTCTGCCTTTACATCCCAACATCAAGTGGTACAAGCATGTATTTACAATAACAGACATGGTGGCATGAGGGAATTCTTCATCTAAAGTAAACAATGTTGTCTGACACTTCATAAGCAAGTCTTTAGTTTTGTGGAGAGCTTCATCAAACACGCACACACACACACACACCTGTACGTCTCGTAAAATCTGGCATGGTGGGAATTAGAACCTTTATGACTTGAGCTCCAGAGCAAAGCTGCCAGGCTTGTTAATGTAAAACAACAGGATGGGGCTCCGTATGTGGTGAAGTAAATAGCTTTCACAAACATCTGTCTTGCTCTTATCTCTCCCCAACATTCAGGGTGGGAAAAAGGGCTAAAGCTCAGATTTATAGAGCAGCAGGGATGTCACACTTCCTCTGTTAGTGACGAGCGCACAAGCCTTGCAGGCACGTAACTGGACTATTGCTCATGTTTAGCTTCACTCTCACATACCAGAGTAAGGAGGCTGGTACGACTGCAGCCGCACCTGTCTGTCAGACACAGTACAAACCATCCACATTCTTGTGAAATTCTGCCAGTGAATGGAGCTGTGGAGGAAAAGTACGATCCAGCCATCTAGCTTGAGTAGCTATTTTTAGGGTTTTCTGGGTCAATCCAAATAAACCCAGGTCATATCATGCTTATTTAAGGTTTGAATATGACACAGAGTTGAACATCAACAGTGTCTACAAGTTAACTGGAAGTCTGACTAAAGTCGATGTATGGGGAGCAGATTTCACTGAGGATTTGCCCAACAGTCCAATTTTTCACTAAAGGATTACAAATCACCACCAGTTGGGCATTATTTTGTTATATGAAAGTTGCATCATGAGTATTTGGTAAAAAAAAAGTCCTGTTTCATTCTGCACTCTCATAACAAAGTTTGAGGTGAAATCAATAGCAGGTTTAGGCAAGTTGAAAGTCCAGGAGTTTCTCCATTCTTGTTTCACAAACTCATCATAATGTTCATTATGATTGCATTGTTTTATTAGAAATATGTACATTAACAGCACATGGTAGCTTTATATAATTTCCATTAGTTTGCATGAAGCTAATTGCTTAAGACTCCTGCTTGAGCACGCTCTTCACAGTTTCACATACATTCAGATAAATGCTATAGTACAGTAAACATGGGCTGTCAGAAGCCTCTTGTGTGCTGTCACTTGTCTAAGACACTGGACACAGTCTGTGGTGAGAAGATACACAGAGAAGTCCCAAGAGACACGCCAGGCACAGCCACAGACACTGTCACTGCATGACACGCCTGTCAGCACACTCACTGCTGCGCTGGCATCACATGCTCCTCTGTATATCTTCTACTCTCTTTAAATCAATTATAATATGCTTACAACGTCAAGTAACAGCACTAGGCAGATAAAAGCCTGCTCACTGTGGTTTGGGTTGCTTCTGGTTCGCATAGCTCTGAGAATGAAATTGAATTTAAATGTGACTATGCCTCTTTGGCAGCGGATGACAGGGACAGTTCAGGGGGGCATAAGGGAAGATGACTTGGGAGGTTTTCCTTTGGATCTGAATCTTCAGATTGGGTTAGCTGTTCTGTGCTCACTGCATGGTTTTGATGGACCAGCACAAACCACAAACATGCAAACATAACAAAGTTCATGAGGAATGAAATCTGATCTCCTCATGTCATAATACAATCAGTGAGCACTAAAAGTTTCCAGCCTCATTCATTTTGTCAAAGAACACTAGACAAAAACATGCTTGTTTATCCCACTTTGTTTTCTCTTTGACTGCATGAAAAGGAACTCTCGTTTCAATCTCTTCTTTTGGCAAACAAATGTCTGCCTGTCACTAAACATCACAGAATTCATATATTTAAAAAGAGAAACCGTGGCCACACACATCTGAAGCCACTCTGCCCTTTAAGCACAAAGTCTCCTGGAATATTGGCTATTGTTCAGAGATTCCAGCCAGTCCAGCAGTTTGTCCACAAAGCTTCATCTTTTCTTTCAAAAAGTGACAAACCGCGAGTCAATCCACTTGTGTGAGGAGCCAGACAGACACACTGTGGGTAGTTGCTGAGATATGGGTTACACAGTGCCAGAGTAATGCTGTGTGTCTATAGGCAGCGGCTGTTGGTAAGACTAAGATATGTGCTCTGTGGAAAAAAGCCCTTGGTTCCTCACGGCAAAGAGTTCTGCTTATCACAATGCACTGGGATCATTCCGAGTTTCCTTTGAATGGCCCCAGCAGCAGCAGCAGCCAGTGTGAGGGTGACACGTTAGTCTTTACACAAGCTGCTGCTCAGTCTCAAGCTGCAGTGACACTGTCCTCAGGGAGAAGAGTAATGATCAGTAACTTTTGATCACACCATAGAAGAGCAGAGGGAAAGCACAGGGTCAGTGTGGATCTGTCAACAGTGGACTTGTGCTGTCGTCATGAGGGGAATGGACTTTTGTCGACACTTCATACCCTTTTTAATGGTCCCTTTTTAAGGCAAACCAATGCGACAAAACACATGGACAATACAATAACAAACATGGAAATAAAAATAGCATAATTATACAATATACACAGGTGAGGTCCTTAGAAAAAGTCGGTACATGCAGTCTGTAGTGTGCAGTGTTCCTGTGACAGGGCAGGGCTCAGGAGTGTCCCGTCAGGGTTCACATGGGGAGGGGCTTTCCCATCATGCTTTACCACACTTCCCTTTCTTCTCTTTGCGCTGGAACTTTCTTAGACGCCTCGCCCAAACGTCCCTCCACTGGATCACCAAGCTGTTCTTATCAGCCACCAGCCCTACTCGCTCTGCTCCTGTAACCTGATTGGTCGAGCCGTTACCAGGCCCCGCCCCTGGACCGACTCCTGCTGTGACTCCGCCCTCACTGCCGCCCATGACCAGGAAGCGCTTGCCTATCTGGATTTTGGGGCATTTGCAGGCCAGGTCCTTCATGTGCACCCACAGAACGTTGTCTCCTCGTTTTAAAGGCTCTCCACGGCTCTTGTACACGGACACAATGTTGACCGAAAATTTGGCCCAGTCTCCCATTGTTTCCATGTCCAGGACGTTTACCTGCACCGCTGTGGACACAACAACATTTTTTGTCATATTGCTTGCTCATAATATTCTGTTTGATTTTATCATGTTAAATCCAAATTCACAATTTATTTATTGAACATAAATAAGACCACCTTTTACAAAATGGCCACCTAATTTAAAGCATTGTACACTTTTTCTTGTACACAAAGAGATGTAATAAAAGCTGATAAGGTAAAAATGAGGCCACTGTGCGCTCTCTGCATCTTTTGGTTTTAAGTCAGCACCTCAATAAAGAAGGATTCCTTGCAAAGCCCTAAATGATGCCCTCTTTTTTTATGCAACATGCAGAAAGCCACCTTACCATAGTCCTTTTTACAATACTTCTTCATGTTGATCTTGAGGTTTCCTTTGACGGGTTTGCAGTAGGAGTCACAATCTGTAAGAGAACAAATTTAGATGTTAACTATGCTGACTCAGAGAATGACACATGCATCGGTGTAATGTGAAGAGCAGCTGTATTGTGCTTCAGCAGTCTGTAAAGGGAGCTTGGGTGACAAAACACTGTAAACTGTTATGTACTGTGAAAGTACCGCTTTGCACTACAAATCTTACCATAAATCCTTTGCTCACGGCTGAAAATACAAGTGGAAGACTAAGTTAAAAGATTAAAGATATTCAAAGATATCTTGATACGTGTTTTTTTCTTATGTCAATTCAAATTTAAAAATTCAATCAAAACAACACCAACAACCGCCACAATAACATGTGTCTCTTGCGTCTAAGTTTGATTCCCACAGAAGGAGGCGCAGCTGGGAGGCCGTGAGACATACCAGAGGAGCACAAGTGTAGGGCCTGACATGTTTTGGGAGATTTTGAGCAAAGACAGAGTGTGGTGGAGCAGGTCATGCTTGGATGGATGTGAATAGAGCTTGGCTGCCAGCGTGAAGATCCAGACCACACACTGCACAGATGACCTTCTCCGACCATTTGTCCTGTGAGCTGCCGGGGAAGGTGCTACAACTGCTCCACGCTAACACTTACAATACAATTCGTTTGAGACGGGCTTTGATATCACAATGGTAAAAAAGATTATATAGCAGGTCGAAATGGAAGGGCAATAAAAAAAATCATTGGATGGATGTTTGCTGCAAGTTCACTAAACGTCTACAGAGATAAAATACAAAACAAATCTACAACAAAATGACAAGTAAACAAAAGAGCTAAAGAACAATGGGTCACAACTGGTCAATACATGTATCAGTAAAATACATACTAATGAATCACGCACATTTTAAGTTTGTCCATTGTTAAACCAATACTATGCTCAAAATCCCATACCTACTGTATAAAGTCAGTGCATGGACCATCAGTTGGCTTGTTTATAATGAAAATAACTAACTTTTGTACTTATGAGCATTTTCTGTTAGCGCTAGTATTGAGTCTTTAACATGTTTACTGAGAAATTCACCACAACTCACTGTTCACTGTCTGATTATTACTGATGTGGTGAAAAAGAAATGAACAGGAAATGCTCATAAGTACAAATATAAATATAAACAAGCCAACTGACGTTCCATGCACAGAACCAAAAGTAAATTCACAAATGTTGAATCACATGATTTCTCTGTGACTAAACTTCAAAACTTAATGTATAATAACTAAATCTGTGTTTTGTAATGCATTTTCTATTGCTACTCTCCATATTGATCACATGAACACAGCATTGGGTTAACTGAAAATTCTATACTAATGTTAACATAGGCTACACTGAAGTACTTGTCCTATTCATGGATTTCAGAATTATTAAAACTTCTGAATGTGCAAAATCATTCCAAAAAAGAGTAATGCGTTCCATTTGTCTCGAGGTCGGATGTCAAACTCGAAGTGATGTTTTCTGTGTTCCACTTGTCATGATGGAAAAAACAATTTATGTCCTACAGTAAAAACTCAAAACAAGTCATAAAAACTAGAAGGGTTCAACTGAGCGCAAAAGTGGATCCAAGTTTTGTAAATTTATTAACCCGGAGACATTGTTATTACATTTGTAAGTTGTAAATCAGCTTTTGATGCCATTAGCTTCGAGTAGACGTTAGCGACATGTAGCCTACCAACGTGTTCGCACTGTACCCTTAAGATTGTGCCTATCCAAACAAACTAAAAATATGTAATTTTAACTTTTTCTTTTGCTCTATCACCTATTACCGAGCCTCACAATTATTAACCATACAGAGTTTAGAAGCACTTTTCAAAACGTTCAGAAGCTGGCATGAGTTGAGCTGTGTCAGTATGCTAACAGAGGCTAACACAAGCTAACACATCTTAGCCATAGACCGTATATATCAGATTATACAGTCTATGATCTTAGCATAAACTGTGTTGCCAGATAGGAAATGTTGAATTTGTGTACCAGAGCCTCAAAATTATGGTACACATCCAAACTGTTTTTAATTTTGGGCCAGAGCAATTTCTATGACATAAAGAATTCTTTAGATGATGCTAAAGAGGTCTTTAGCATCATCTGACCTCTTTAGCATCAGGCTATGTTTTTAAAGATGTTCTACTCCGTTGGGAAAAAATCACCTATGTTTAGTATTAGTATTTTTACATCCCAAAAAAATTAATATCAATAGAGCTAAATCATATTATATTTTTATACGTAAAGTAAAGTAAAGTATTGATTCACTCACTCTTTCCTTCATCCAATGTCTTCACTATAGCTCAAGTATTTACGTTTGGTCTCAGCACATTGGAGAAAACGCAGCCATGAGGAACTGTTGGTGCTGTTGACCAATATTGGTCAATACCACTAAAGCAATGATCCTGGATCAGTTTTTCTATCAAATTAGTTGAAGTAAATACCTGGCGCTTTGAAATGATCGTACATTTACATAGAGTTTTACAGTGACTTAGAATTATTGATGGGTGAACAAATACAATAATTACTGTACGTCTGCAACACTGACATAAACTAGCACATTTCCTAGGTTTTTAGGGAACAAAATAACAAAATAATGGGACACTGTAAGCTATTTTACACGTGAATAAAAGTTATAGTTACGATTGATGTATTATGTATTTTATATAAAAAACAAGGACTTTGATGTAAATGATTGCACAAAAAAGCGTAACAAAACATCTTGGCAAGAGAAAAAACATATCGCCACTAAAAGGTTGGTATTGCAGTGTTCATGGTTACGCCTTTTAGTAGTTCATCTTAAAGAGAATAGGCTATAGCATGCAAGCAATTGTTTTTGAAATATGGAGCCCACATGCATGTAATTATTTGTCATTGTTTGTTTTCTAGAGTTCATAAAATATTTATTCTGCCATGCCAACATTAAGACCATAGATTCTCTGTGATCACGAAATATGTTTTGCATGAAGTGGAACAAAATCTCGTGAACCATTCAAACCAGATGAAAGGCGTGTCATGTCAGTTTTATAATTGAAATCACCGGACTCTAGGATGCCTATTACTGTGCTGCGCTGAAACCAGATGAAAAGATAACTGCATTTAATGAAACGGCGCCTCATTTTTAGATGCAATTAGTTTAATTACTTGGAAGGACCCTGGGTTAAAATAACAAAAAAAAAATGACGGAGCCTGAGAGGGACACGACGCATTGTCACAGCTGGAATGTGGGGGCACCCAACTTGAAAACCACATGCGCTGACTTCTCTTGCATCTTCAAACAGAAAAAGCACTCAGAATCCAAATAAAATGAACACGAAATATCTCAATTAGGAAAAACCTGCCATGGGAAAGAGAAATCAAAGGTTCAGGGTTCGCACGAGAACTGTTTGAGCAATGGAAGGACGGAACAGGGGACCAGGGAGCCCGTAAAAATGTCCAGGAGGCTTGGCTGTATATCAGAGAACTTGAAATTTTATAGGAACAAAGAGAGAAGAGAAGACAGAGGGAAAAATGGCTTCCAACATCAGCGAGACGTGGCGACCCAGACAATCCAAAGTGTAGGTGTTGACGGATCTGGAGAAATTAGTGTTATGGATTATTGTAAACACATCATTCATAAACCTCAATCGAAGTCTTTCATATTAAAGCCACTGGGATCTTTCATATGGCTTTCTCTGTAACATATTATCATGTTACATAGCAGTCAGGTAGTAGGACTGGGGATGTCAAAACATTAGATTTTACACTTTTGAATCTGGAAATAAAAAACATCTCACTTTAACAGTTCACAATTCCTGTGATATGACCAAACGACAGCGAAATCAGTTTACAAGTATGTCATGTACCGTACATGTTACATTTTCTCCAGTGTGTGACTATAAGGGCCAGATTTATCAAGCATTTGCTCATGTGCAAAACAGATTAGGGGGAGCAAAAACTTGGTATAGCTGACATTTTTTCTTTCACACAGACACTAAAGATGCAGAATTTGAGGTGGTGCATATCTCCTTTGTGTAATATGTAATATGTACCTTCTTCCAATATTAAAATATGCACAAATTGTTCATGATTCTTTCTTTTTTTTTATTTTGCACCCACAATTTAGCACCAGGCTGGATAAATCAGGCCCTAAGTCTTTCTGAAACACCTAAACATTAGAATCAGTAAATACATTTTTATTTTTTACTGGATATATTCAGGCAAAAGTTTGTTTTAATGTGCACTGATTTCTGAAAGAAATTGAGGCAAGGCAAGACAATGAACCTGCACTGAGCTATCATTCCGGGCTCTACTGAAATGATCCTGTACAAATCTATAGATCAGCCACATTGTTATGCTGCAGCAGAGCTGGGCAAGATGATAATAAATATTGTGAGCTCATCCCTGTGACAATCTTTTTTAGTTTAATCATCATATCGTGATTTCTCCTTTTCTATTTAGAGTACCTATCTGCTTTAACATTGACACTTTTCCCTCCTGCTTTTCCTATTGGTCAGTTTGTGTAAGGTTCTGAGTGACAGCTGCATTTAGCCAATCACAGGAAACAGTGGATTTTCAGACAATAACATTTACTTGAATTACTTTAATTAGGAAATAAAAATGACAAAGTTTACAAGAATTTTGTTAAAATCAAAATCTTGATCTGGCTCCAAGAAAATGTGTAAATGACAAAAAAAATAAATAAATAAAACACCCCTAAGCTGATGGGTTCAAAGCTTGTGAATCTTACAATCTGAAAAATGTGATAGTCTGAAGTTTTAACTGTACTGAACCAAAAAAATAAATAAAATATAATAATAATTTAGCTTTATCACAATTCTAAGCTTTTACTTTTCACAGTGACATTGTGACCTGGATAATGAGGCTTATTGATTGGAGACCTAACCTTGACATGTCTAAGTGGGACCATATAATGTATGTAGTCTGGTTTGAAAAATACCAAACAGGGACAGTGTGGACAGTTCCCATGGGGAGGCCCTTACTGCCAATTGACCCAGAAGATAGTTGCACCCAAAAACAGCCTTTAGACCCATTGAGTGCTGCGCGACAAGGACAAATTGCGTCCAACGCCCCTTCCACAAAAGCCTGGATGTTACAGAGGGAGATGGGGCACTGGTCCGGTGTGACTGCTCGAGCCTGAGGTGAATGTGCGATCAGATACTGTTTGAAGACAAGACTTTCCCAGGAAGGCAGGAGGCTCTTTTCAATGAGCTCTCAATTGTGGAAAGAACTGTAGATATTTTATAAACATGGTCGATATCTTACTGGAAAATGGTAAAGTTCAGGTTGTGACTTAGAATAATATCATCAACTGAACAGCACATGGATTGTATTTTTTCATGTAGCACAATTTGTTTGCTTTAGAATAAAGGACACAGCATCTCATTCTAGAACTTTTTATTCTTTGAAAACCTTGTATGCTATTTGCATGCTAGTTGTTATTAGCGATACCACGACTGCAAAACACAGTTCACTGAAAGGTTTGAAGCATGCTTAGTTCTGTTTTGTATGTTCTTATTTTAGAATATGCACAGTAAAAAACAGTAATAGCATTTTTTGTGTGTTAACAAACTAATCTGGAGTGACTCCTCCCTTCCGCTGTGTGGCTGACCAATCACAGAACAGCATTGTGGTTTGATTGAAAGTCAAAGGTGTCCTGCCCAATCAGATCTCCCTCTGTAACATATTGACCTTGTCCAGACGATATATAATGTGTCACTCTTCTGAATTTCATTGGGCCAGATTGACAGATTTATTAGCCAGTCAGGCACATGCATCGTCTCCCATATGAAAACCAACGTGGCTGCTTATGATAGAAAAAGTACAATGAAAAATATGAAAAAATATCATGTGGAACTGAAAAACATGTCTGGTTTCTGCATAATGGAGTGAAGCAAAAAACTACTTTGATGTTAAGTGGGGGGAGTTAGATTTGGTCTACATGACAGCTCCCTTTAGCTCATTTGTTTAATGTGTGTCACACAGATAAACTAATCTGATTTCCCAGTACGTTGTGGAGTTGATCTGAAATGGGAGGCGTGGTGACCAGACCCACTCTTTGCAATTAAAGTGTGGGCTCTGGATCCCATATTTTGGCTTATTGGTCTACTTTGCTACTTTGCTTTGCTGATGTGGCTTTGCTAAAATGTTCCAGAGTATAATTATTAAAACTATTTCTAAGAAGACAAACAGGTGAGTGAACGCTCATTTTGAAATGCTATAAAGTTCATTCATTCATTAAACTAGATTCTACCAGCCAAGTAACATGTCAAATCTGGTCACAATAAATATACATTTTCAAGGTATTTCTGAACAATGAAAACAATGCTTAATGCTATAAAATGAACAAAGCATCTCTTTGGATAAACTCACCAGAAAAGTGGTGTAATAAGCTCCATTTACTCTATACTATGAAGCTCCACGACAGAATCTTTTAGAAAGCTTCCAAATGTATGTCTTTAAAATCTATAAAAGCACAGAACGAGAAATAAAAGGATGTAATTGAGCAGAGGCTGAAGTCAAAAGCAGTCACACGCCAGCGCTCCTTTCACGCCTCACAGCCCACTCGCTCGCTAAATCTCCACAAGCTCAAGTGTAACTAATTACCACAGCCCGGGCCTATCTGCTGGCCTTGGCATTAAGCTGCGTATACACTCAGCTCCAGCCTAAGAAACTGTGCCAAGGATAAAGGAATTCACGACAATGGAAAATGTCTGTGATCATTCAGACAGAGGTGGCCCGCCCTGTATTAATATTTATTATGCACCTTCAAACTGCAGTCAGGAATTAAGAAAGTATGTTTTTGTTCTCTTCAGTGCGTAGAATGGGTGAGGTACGAACCTGCTGGCTCCTCGGTGCTGCTCACGGCAGTTGTTGGGTTGACCACAGGGATTTCTGAAACACAAAAGAGCACAGTGAGAAGATAAGCGTGTTATGTAGCTTCAAATTTGTCTTATTGTAGAATATTGATTAAAAAGACTATTAGAAATATTTCTGGTACCCATTGTGATGTGCATGGAATATGTACTTTGGCAATAAACGTGCAGTACATCTGATTTTGTCTATAGAGCTCAGGAAGGAACATCAAAATACAACTACTACTGAATACTGCAGCATATGTGTGCTAACTTTACCATAGAGACACTTCATCAACAATGTAAAAAGTGAACAAAAGAGCCTTGGAACAGCCCAATAAATTGCTAGGTCTCAGCTGGTAAATACTATATCTATCACTCTCTAGTGCCAGAATATGTTTTGATAAAAAATACTTTCAGTATTTAGCGTTATATCTAGATTTGTTTAACATTGGACAATACTACTGATGAGTGATGTTACAATCTACGCTCTAGAGGTTGCGTTCATGATGGAGTAGAATATGATGTCATAAGACCAAATGGTGGGCAAGAGCACAAATCAAAGCCAGAACAAATAAAAAAAGTTTCTCAAATCTATGATATACAGTATGATAATTATGCAGCTCTAGAATGAGGCACTGAACATTTGCTCCCTTAGTGACTCTCTGGTTTGTTTTTGTTTTATTTCTTTTCTTCTTTTGTAAAAAGTTTATTTCTACTTTGATAAGTTGAAGTTGTTGACATATCGCTGTCTTGGAAATGACTAACTTCTGTGTTGTAGATAAGTGGGCATTCTAAGTATGCTTTTACTTCTGCCTAAACCTTTTCGGTTTGAATGACATGTGAAATTAAAAATTTTGTCTAAATTGTCAAACTGCATATGAATGAATGAATGAATGAATGAATGAATGAATGAATGAATCAATCAATCAAGAGCGGGGTTCTTCATATAAGATTATATTTTGTCATGAATTTTAATAAGGTGATTATTATTAGTGACCAAACCCATTATTAGAAAAAAAACACTTAAAACATTTTTCGGTGCCTTCCATACTGAATCTCATTGTCTTATGTCTTGTGTACATTATGTCCAGTAGATATAGAAAGTTAAAACCATACTTTGGGACAATCTGAATTGGGATAAATATGTTTTAGACCATAATGTGAAACAATACAGCTAAAGAAACTGCTTTTCTATGAAAATAAACAATAGGAGGTCCTCCACCAGGCCCAATAACAGCCCATTGTAAGACCAAGCTAGCTCACTGAAAAACAAAGAAGCTCATTTTTATTATCTATTTAGTGCAACAAAGACATCTAACAGAGACATTAACATGCTTTTATTCAATTATATTTTTTGGTCAAAAAGTTAAGCAGTGCACATTTAAACTATGAGGACTTAAAAGTTCTACAAAAAAATATTTTAGCAAGTACTTGTGCATTCATTCATCATTCATTCATTGGCATTTGTTTCAGAGTGTGAATATTGTTTACAACGGTTTAGATGATCAAAATTCTGATCACAATCTTTCTGATGATGATGATGTTGTAAGTAGAAGTTTACCTTCTCCTCCAACATTACAACTGATGCAAACTAAAGCTCAACCTGACCCCACATTCATTCTCCTCTCTCTCTGTCTCAGTCTAGTGTCATCTCCATGTTGTATGCACGTGCACACGGACAGATGGTGCTGAGGGACTTCTCTTTGACAGTCGCAGGCCTCCCTGGCGATGCCCGCTGGCTACACTAAAAAGTGTAGCTGCGAGGGCCTCCTCCAGGACTTGTGCTAATCCTATGTGACTTTCCGATACAAATGCTAATGCTACCTTCAGTTACGGCTTTAGGCTGCTAACATAAACAGATTTAGGAGTGCTGGCTTAGTTAGCACCCATAGGAGGATCTGATTGGATTTGGGGGTTCAGGGCTTGTACCTCAGCAGCGTGTGTGAGGAGCGTGTTGGAGAGATTTTGGCAGTTTGCAATCAGCATTTTCTCTTTGAATTCACGGACACCCCACCGGCAAATATAAACATGATCACGATGCTATTGTGGCCCGTGTCCTTTCATCTGCGTGCCCGGGACAGATGAGCGTGGATCAGTCAAATTGGGACTGTTGCCATCATACTAATTGGCTGCTTAATAGCTTTGTATTGCTCAGCTGTCTCGATGGGAGGCGAGGCACACAGATCTCATTACCATTACTGTTCAGTGCGGTCACTTTGATTTCACTGTCACTCAAACACATTCACAGCTACTGTTGCCTTTGCCAGCCTGCCATCTGCTCTGAATCTGGAGGCTCCACCAACATGGCACCACGGGCCGGGGTGTTACTGCGGCTGGAGACTGTTATTTGCCCACTTTGAGGTTTATTTGGCATATTAGCACAATGAGCTAATATTGCCTGACTAGAGAGAGTTTTAACACACAAAACTGTAGTGTCATGATAATTGGGAGACGAAAACATCACGATTAAGAAAACATTCATTATAAATTGAAACAACTAAGTAACAGTGAAGTCTTTTCTTTAAAGATACTACATTACACAAAATTTATTTCTGTGGGAATTTAGCCTTGATAGAATGTTGCTACCTCACCAAAAACATGCCTAAATTTGTGCTTTCATTCATTCACAAATGTTTGAGTAAACATGCTGCATCATTCTGCAAAGCTCAAAATACTACGTTCCACTTTGTGATGTCATTACATGTTTTTTTTTTTTGCCATGATTAAACTGATTTTCACTAAATAAGATTGAAATGTTGTTGTCTTTCTTGTCTTGAATAGTCAGTTTCTCCTTTTGTTCACTTGTGATTACAACAAAAACAATAATCAAGCAGTTTAAACAAGGCTAAAACATTAGCTGCAGCTCCAAAATTAGCCAATTTTAAGGCTGAAAAAATGACTCAAACAAATCGACTGAATTTGTGTGGAGTTTAAAAAACTGTGGAGCACTTTCTGTATCACACATAATGACATCACAAAAGCATAAATAAATAAAAAAGTAGCACAAAATCAGCCTTTTAATTTCTATTGTATAATAGAAATCAAAACCTTCTGAAATACAAAAGAAAAGAATAGTAAAAACTTTCTTCTCTCTAAGCTAATCACAGTTTGCTTATGTCATATCAACCACATTATGTAATATTACTTTATGTTGCGGTGTGTGACGATAACATTATACAATAAAACCTTTGGTTGGTCTTTCCTGTTGTACTGTTTGAACTTGGGTTTGAGCTTTTTGTGGCAGCTCATTTTTCTATCCAAACTGTTCCTTTTGGCAGACTGAATGTATGCATTTGTGCAGTATTGAGTGGACGAGGGGCCATTGTGCTGGTAATTGGAGTTTTTGATGGATATGGTGGCCTCTCCTAATGACTATTTTTATGTAGCATCAAGATAATTCAATTTTTTTTTTTAAATCTAAAGTACATTGGCACAATAAATGCGGGGAACCTTGAGTGAAATATAAAACTTTTTATGGGACACATGTTATGCAAATTGACTTTTTAGACTTTTGAATCCTGTTCTAACATTACTTACTCATATCTGGAGTTTTGTCTGTAAGATACTATCCTTTTCACTTTGAGCCTCACAAAACACTGTTCTGAATGTTCCATTTCTGAGATCTTCTGCAAGTTCATTTAGACTCATTTTAACCATTTCTGTAGAATTAGCATACCAGGAAAGAATGGTTTAATTATTTCCACTGTGTAAGTTCCTTTGCAGTCAAAAACAATGGTAATGTGTCATCAAAAATGTATCTTATTAAGCCTTTTTTAATTGATCATCCTTTAACATTTGAAGCCTTTTCATGTTTTCTGCTATAGTACATAGAATATAGTGTTTACTTTTTACTCGGTTACTCACTGATGCAGGGGGCCACCGGAGAGCGGCTCTGCTGGTAGCCTTTGGCACATCGGTTACAGGTGATCCCAGTGACTCCGTCCTTACACGGGCACTGGCCTGTCGTCTGGTTACACGTCTTTCCTGCAGCTCCGACCGGGTGGCAGTCACAAGCTGGAGAGAAAATATATGTTTGATGGTTAGTCATGAAGAGAGTTCTAGACAATTAGCATGTGTGAGCTGGAATCCCAGTGTCAGGAGCAGCACATTGTCAGAGCATGCTTAGTGTAATCAGGTAATGACTTGTTCCTGAGCTCATAACTGCTGTGTGGAGTCTGGTGACACAGGCTCTGCTATTTCATCACTTCCCGAAATAAAAGTTTAGTAGATGCCACACAAACGCCAACAGCAACAAGAAATTCTTTGGTCACGCTGCAACGCCAAGATTTTCAACTTTTTACTGGTTGTAGGCAATTTATTCAAGTGTCGGTCTTAAACCCTTAGAGAGATCTTAACAGGACACTCAAATCTCACAACCGTGCAGTCCAAAGCCTGTGTTTTACATCGTGGACCTTCCAGAAAATGAATATTTGTTCAAAATGTTTTCAGTTTAAGAAAAAAACAGCAGACTTTGAGCGACTCGGCGGTCATTCGATAGCTGTAATTGTCCAAGTCTATCAAGAAAAAACAAGAACAAAATTACACTTTGCGGGGAAAAACCCAGCAACTTGACAGTTTACTCTCGAGCGTGCCAAAATATAGCAGCTGCTAACACACCATAGCCTCAAATGTGTTTATTAGCTCCAACATATCAGAAGAGCACAGTCTGAGCGCTATACCACCTGTCGACCGAGCAAAAGGTGAAAGGTCAACAGGCTGAAAGTGACCCGTCTGGTGGTGTACGCCTAAAAGGATTACCCGGTGCTCAGAAGTTTGGTGTTTTTTCCGGCGACAGGTCCGCAGGTGTCCGGAGAGCTGCGCTGCGTTTGATGCCGTGTGTAAATCTGACGCTCCGACATCGACAGGGTCAGTGCGCTTTCATGGGACCGGACTGAGATGTTCCAGATGAGAAGACTGCTGGTAAATGTGTGCACTTTAAAGCAGCGCTATATCAGTGGTAAATGTAATGTTGTTTCCAATGAGCCATGACTTTTCTCCAGCTGAGTCTTTGATAGTCTATATTACACCGAAGTTTGTCATACAACTCCAGCTAATGCTTTTCTGTAAGTCTATCAGACTTCAAAGTTGTAGCATTATACAAAAGAGCACAATTTGTACAGAAAAAAACAGGAAGTGTGTTGTGCATGCTGGTTGTTGCTTCTGAAAGTTGTGAAAAGTATAAAAATGATTGAAATACATGAGAAAAAGAAGAAAACTTGATATTAGATGCTACTTATTATCCATGTATTATAGTTTCATGATTTGAATGAAGGCTCTGATAAAGACTTTTTTATAAATGTTTTGGAGCTTCTGGATATATATATATATATATATATAAGTTTCATGTAAGTGTTCACCTGTATTTTAATTATTTAAAGAAGATCTATTATGCTTCTGTTGCTATAGAGATCTAATTTGTGGCAATCAATTATTATTGGAATTTGTATTATATTTTGGATCAAAATTGAAATTCTGAGCTAAAACAATATAAAAATTACAAATGTGTTTATTGTCAGTTTGGTGTTGTGTTTGTACTAACCATTTACCGTACAAGGCTGTTTGGGGAGCCGTATTTTACCATAGCAATGTGATGATTTTTTTCTATTTATGCAAAGATACTGTGGCTCTGCTATGATGTTGAATCACAACACATGAGAAGAATCTGCACTCATTTTCTACAGTCAAACAGGCTGATGTTCTCCAGCAGCAGTACGAGCTCACGCTGTTGAGGAGAGTTCCTTTGTGTACGAGTAACAAAACTTGTTTATACCTCGATCGATCAAATTGTATAATAATATGAACTGACTGTGTAGAGAGTTGAGCCCCAATGTACATGTATTGTAAATGTTCCGATGTATGTATTTATATGAGTTGTGTCATTGTTTCATTTTATGTCATGTCTTGTGTCTTCATATTTTTACTACTGACCACCTGATCAAATCTAGATTTCTACGAAACAGAGAACAAAAGAACTCCTGAACCTTTGAATCCCACCAGTATTGCTGTTTATGAAAATGAAATTTAAGATGAATTATTATGATATTAATAACATATAAAGTGTTGATGGTGAGGATTCTGTTGATCATGAAATAACAATTATTCAAATATGCATGTATCAATTTTAATATAGTATAACTTTGTGACTGTAACATGGTAAAAAAATTTTTTGCATAATAGATCTATCATGTTATGTCATATTAGGTATATTTCAGGCATCAATCAAGAAGCTAACAACAACAGCATAGACCAGCGGTGTTCAAACTTTTTTCACAAAGGGCTGTATTTTGAAACTTAAATGGAATCATTCAAAATTTTACATTTGACCTCATTTCAATAAAGCACGAGATTTTTTAAGGCATTAAGCCTTCATTTTATGTTTACATAACATAAAAATGTTTTGTTTGACTATGATAGAAGAACTGCTCAAATTTAACACTTAAAACTAGCCAATCTAGCAGGAGGTCTGAGCATAGACAAACAAGACTATAATTTCTTGTGTCATTCATCAAGATAGTTCATCAAAGCCAGTCAGCCTCCAGCTGTATTGTATTCTTTACATCACAAGGTGAAAAGGTTACTCTGGCCCGTTCAAAGTAGCTGTTCAAAGTTGTGATGCTAATTTCCTTGGTTACCCGATAAGAAGCACTACTGCACTCAGCTTTACTCATGTCTTTCTCCTGCTGTTCTCCAGATGCAGCAGTGGCCGTGTGGTGGAGCATTCCTGGGATTTGTTCTGTTAAACGTGCTAATGAAATCCAGCTGATTACCACTCAAATCCACATCTAAAGGCAGCAGAATAAACTGATTATATCATTATCCCACTTTGCCTTAGCACATGAAGTCATTCAGTAAGTCAGAGTAAACACAAGCGGACAGATGTGTAGCTGTCTGTGAGATGCTGCGTCTAATGACAAAAGACACATGGGACGTTGCTATCGAGTTATCGGCGCTGAGCTGATCTGTCAGGCCGGTCAGTGTAAACAAGATGGAGGCCGTGTTGGATGTTCTCACTTCCCTTCCAAACAATGGCAGACTTTAAAGGTGGGAGTTTATGAAGGACGTCCAGGGCTTGGTAAACAACAGGCACCTCCACCCACACCTCAGCTCAACCTGTTTGTCTGAACTTTTATGGCCAGGGGCTCGGGCCAGTTAAGAAGCAGTAAAAACTCCTCAGATGTTGATGACTTTTCAAGCCAGAGCGGCTGCAGACGTGACAGAGGCCTGATGGGATTTGTAGTCCTTTGACAGGTCCAATTTAACTGATTAGACTTGCTATGCTAAGTGTCCATATGGCCACTTGAACATAACCGTCTGATGTACAGCACCGCTTCACCGTTTGTGATCTTCAGGCTCAGATACAATCAAAAGGAGATACAACATTAACGAAATAATGTAATGTAATGAAATCCAAGTCTCATATCTCATAGTTTTTGCAGAATTCTTTTTATTTAATTATTTAATTGTTCCATAATTTTCAGCTGTTTCTGCAATAAAACATTTCATTTCTGCAAAGCAATTAGTTTTCCAAAATATATTGAGACGATCTTTCTTGTCCAAAATGTGAAGATATGACATCACAATATTCATTTTCTACTGGTTGTTCCCGTGAGGAGTCACGGGTAACTGGAGCCTATCCCAGTGACTTTGGGTCTTACGCCTCCTGTACACTGACTGCACGGCGACTTCAGTCTGAGACGTGCGAAGTGCCTTCTACTCCAGCTCCAGTCCACTGTGGTCCGTATTTGCCTAAAGCCGCCCAAATTCTTGAAAGTCGCATCACACCGCTGCGACCTCCAGAAAAATAGATTCTCTACGAATTCTTTCCGCACGCTTACTCAACTCTGCGACGTGCGCTTGCACGCTCCGTACAGTACAAGGGTGCATTGGTTTTAAGTACTTTCTAAGTCTTGTGTAACTTGCATGAGTCGATCCTCACAGACTTACACTAGTGTACGGCAGGTTAGGCAGAAGACCTGGACATTACACACACTGTTTATACAGTGCAGAGCCATAGTTAGTATTGAGTTTAGTAAGGTTCAATGAAGACATGATGCCATCAAGCCAAGTTATAGGTCAGATCTATTAAGTAGCGAACATGAATATGCATGTTTTTAATGCTGATTGCACCTGTCATTTAATAAATACAAGATACTGTATATAAGATTAAAGTCTCTGAAAGATTAATGGCAAAGAGTAAAACCTAGTAGATCTATGAAGAATAGAAGTTAGAAAAACTACGATGTCCCTTTAATCTATAACATCTCACCACTGCCAGGGTTCACAAGCTAGATGTACTTGCTAACTGATTTTTTTTATTATAAAATGTAGTTAATTCAGTCTTTACTTTACTGAAAACAAATACGCAAACCAATTCACATGCAGAACACACAAGTGAGGGACCAAGGCTGCTAAGAACTTCTAACACAAGACGACACATAACTTTCAAACATTAACTGTAAAACAACTCCTTGAATATCTGTTCAAGCAGTCACATCTTGAATTAGCTTTAGATTTCCAAGTCTTTCCTTCCCTTTGATAACAGATCCTCACATGAGCGTCACGTCTTTAGTTCTTCCTCTGAACGTGACGGAGGAGCAGACCTAGCCTTGAGAGCGTTCTGTTATTTTAGACAGCCGCCCACTACGGTTTACATTGGCTTCTGTTGCCTCATTTTTGTGCTTTATATCAGCGCTCCCTTGGGTCAACAGATACCAGCTGTACAACACCGCTCTGAAATCGCCTTGAAAAGACGTTTGGAAAGGCTCGTGCGCTGTAGCTACATTTTGATGGCCTGGGATGGTTCGTTTTACTGAGCATTTTAATGCTTGTGACACTGTAAAGGCCTTAAGGGGAGGCTGCTGTCTGGTACAAAGTGCAGTTGGCCGGACTTGGGAGCATGTGGGAGGTAGGAGACAGAGGAGTGCTTTGGAGGTGAGTGTACGGGCTTTTTCCTCCGAACAGCAAGTCTGATTGGAACCAGACTGAAGCTCGCCTGGCTTAGCCCCCTCTACTCCCTCCCTGTACGGATCTGTGCTTTGGAAACACCTGTATTTTATTGTCCGTTTCAGACGTCACATTCGCCCTTTGGCCACGCTCACCTCTGACCTCCGTCCTCACCTCCAGATGAAACACAGAGCCGGCAAATCAGGGCTTAGAAGTGCGGACTACAGAGGAGTCTGCTACATAAACATTATGGTAGAAAGTACGAGCAGTGGACCAAGGAAAAAGCCCTGCAGTAGATATCTTTGAGTAAGTACCAGCTAAATAAATCTGTTTATTGTTTTCTTTATGAGACCATGTGTGCGGAGTTGCTCAGGCAAAGATTGTGACTATGTTTCTCAACTTAAATAGCTTCTTCAGTTCTCCAAAAAGCGGAATCATTGTCTTATATATCTCAGAACGAAGGAACTACATTGATAAGCTATAAGTCCTGACACTTTTCACTTTCCTTTTCTTCTTATAAATAAAAACTACACTTTTAGCTTACATATATTCTCACTTCATACCAATATGAGTCAAACCAATCAGTTAGTATTGGGTGCTTCTAGCTTTGCCTAAACTTCTGTTGTGTCCTCAGGCAAAAGTCTTCATCTGACATGTACGTGTTGTTTGTGTTAATGTTGTTAGAAGGGTTCAGACAGACCAAAGGCACAATATGCTGCCATGTCTTTGTCAATTTGCCCCAGGGCAGCTTTTCTAACCCATTACCTACTTCTTGTATTGCTGAGCTTGAGCTAAGTTCTTCAAGTTACAGGTCAGATCAGTGGAGATTCACCCTGCTCACAATAAAAATGCATTTTTTATTACTAACACCTATAATTGTAGGTATGTATAAATGCAGGCTAAAATAATAAACTGTGCAGAACATTACAATCAAAGTATTTATTGCTCTATATTGACAGAATCTTTCAATGGATACACACAGATTAATGTAGACAGAAAGTAGACATATAGGTTTCTTTTGATGTACAATGATTCCAGTTGCACACATTTTTTGGGGGGGCTGTGAATATTGTTTAAAATGAGCAAAAAGGCCTGGCAGGGAAGGGGCGTCAAAGCGAGGATAGGGCTGGCAGTGAAAAAGTTAAGAGTTGTTTTGTAAAGCACTTTAAATTGTTCGGAGTATGAATTGTGCTATACAAATAAATTCACCTTGCCTTACCTTTTTGGTTTATTTTTATGTGATATAGGCCTACTGTACTTCCTTAGGTAAAATTTCTCCTTTGTTTATACTTAAAAGATATAATATTGTTTTGCTTGGAATCAATAGGGCATTTAACTTTTTTTATGCTATTGCGTTTTTTATTTCTAAAAAAAAAAGAGTCCTTCTTTTTGTCAGCTGGCTCACCTATTCAACTATCGCTTAACCTCGATGCTTGTCGCTGTGAAGTTGGGCAAGGCATGTACAAATTTATGTAACAAAACTGAGATGCATTCCTTGTAAGTGCACTTTTAGAAACTTTCACACAATCATTTAAAATTTTATAATCAAACAGCAGCAAAGCCTGGATTAATGCTGGACCAGCTAAGACATTAATCCTGTACTCTTGTATACTTCCACAAGCCTGGTAATGAGTAAACCCAAAATGATAAATTGGACTACACTAGATTATGAAGGATTGCGTACCTAAGTAGCTCCGTTAAATCCCTGACAGTAGTGGAATTGCACTGATTCATCACAACTCGTATCACAACTTTCATTTCCACCTTCCAGTGATTAAGCATTCACCCCAGGCTTTGATACAGACAGACTGTGAAGCCAAAAGCCACTGGACTGCAGGTATTACAGGAAATGAAGAGTGCGGGAACACTTTGGCGTCAGGAAAAACAGACATCTCCATCAGGGACTGCGCGGCCATGACTTCAGATCGGAAAAATGTGACCAAGTGGAGGTGATTAATGTTTCCGTGTTACAGTGGGACCGAGCCGGGCCACTGCACTGGGCTATCACGCCGGGTTGGATCCGTGGAGTTTGGTTTCAGTGTGACAGTGGGGAATGTGCACAGGAGGTAGGCCTGTCATCATGATAATTACTATATCAACATATTGTTCAATGTGTGGGCCAAATATGCATACATGTGTTTAGTGGAGGGCAAACCGGAGCACTAAGAAGCCTTCACAGACACGGGGAGAACATGCAAACTGCCCAGGAGTCAAACCCAGGATATTTGAGCTGTGAGGCAAGAGCGCTGGCCTGGCAAAGTTCAAAATGATTCTAAAACTGTAAACAAAAATGTTATTGGTGCCTGTTCAACTGAGTATCTACTGCCAGTATTTGTTTTTAACAATATTGTGAATTTATCGAAACATACATTTTTACCGGTCCGATACTAGGATCGAATATCGGTGCCGATTCAAGAAATTTTGCTGAAACGATTATCGGCTCAATGATATCGGTTCAGGCAAGTTGTGTTTGGGAATAATGAGTCTTACTTAGCTACTGGCTGATGTTTGACATTTTATTCAAATTAAGTTGTTTAGTTGTTGCTTGTACTATAAATAAGCTACATAACACAATATGATCATATGTATTATGTTTTGAAAAGAAAAAAAAAGCTGTTTTAGTTCTTACACCAGCATCGGTTCATAATGGGTATTGACAAATACCTAATTCTAAAGTATTGGGATCAGTATCAGAACAGAAAAAGCTGGATCGATGCATTTCTTATTTCAGAATATTTTATGTACCAATATTGTACTTCAAATGGTGTTTTTGTGACAGATCAAGCAGGAAGCCAGAGAAGATTCATGCAAATGTTGCTTGCATCTTCACATTATCTTGGGAATTTTAAAATGGTGCTTTATTCTTTTATATTGGCACCATACACTGTCATAAAGAATAGATACTGATTGTAAAAAAGTTAAGTGCAAATCACTGCACAGAAAAAGGAATATTGAACCAGAATAAAGAACTAAACAAAGTAAGTACAATAACACAGTGAGCACACAGTGACTTTTTGAATATAAGCTACTAAAGGTGTGTACTTTCCAGCCTTGATTAAAAGTTCTTTCTCAGAAACAGTGTGATCACTGTATTAGTGGGGTTAGAACATCTCAATCTGGATTTGTTTGAAATTCGTATAAACACCTTTTGCAGCTTTTTGCCAAGAGAAAAGTCCAGTGGGGCTTAAAGTAATAATCCATGACATTTTCATATAAATAAATATTCATGAAGCCAGTTTAGATTGATGATGGGTGAGTGGGATTAGTCCTGCATTGTTCTAACCATAAATGTGTCAAGGTTTCTCACAGGTAGGATTCAAAACAAAGCACCTACGCTACATATCATTGATAATACAATGAAGAGAAAACACTATTATTATTTGTGTTTGTGTAAGCTTTTGTGGTGTGTTACCTTTGCAGGCTCGTCGGTGCGTGATGGACCGGGCCATGTCTCTATAGTAACCCTCTTTGCAGTAGTGACAGTGGCGCCCGGCCGTGTTGTGGCGACAGTTCATACACACTCCTCCGCTCTTCCTCCCGGATAACTTGTACAGCTCCATGTTGAATCTGCAGCGGCGGGCGTGAAGGTTGCAGTTACAAGCTGCGGAAAAAAACCCAAAATCAGATATTTAAATTTTCATTGTTTAGTCAAAAGGTCAAACATGCACATCTCCAAAAGTAAAACTAGTACAATCGATGTCCTCACTCTGACAAAAGACTGCAAAATTAAACACAAACAAAGGAATTCAATTAGCAAGTCAGATATGATGAAGTATTACATTTATTTTCAAAAATGGCAATAAATAAAAACTGCTAACAAGTCTAGTTTCTTCATTCATTGGCCCATTTTTGGTCATGTATAGATAGGGTCCTTAAATGGTTCTACAATTTCATGAATGTCAAATTTCCATTAAACAACATACATCCAATGATGATGATGTTGATAATGATACCTCATTCTTCAGAAAATGATTATATATTTGAAATTGAGATGATTCAACTGTAGGTGTGGGACCCAGTAATTGTTTTGCAAGTCAGGTAAGTCCAAGTCACTTTAATGTTCAAAATTAGGAAAATTGGCTGCTCCCCTCCTCTACCCCTCGCCAATTTTAAAACTTATTGTCTAACAGTTTCAAAAATTCAAGATGGCGGACTAGCTGAGAGATTATTTTCTTCAGCTTTTGCCTAGGTTTTGAACAATTAGATAAAAAAAACGTGAGCAGCAAACCATGTTGAGACCCTTCATACTGAAAAAATCCTTGCGCTACATATTTACAATAAAATCCTATTTAGCGTGTTGGTGTCTGGGTGTAATTTCAGGGTTTTCTATGATTTGTTGACTTAGAGCTCGGAAAGCCCGCCCTCGAAATTGAAACCCGCCACTCTGATTCCAGACCCTTACATCTTTGTAAAGTTGTCTGTCAAAGCATGTAGGGACTGGCTGGTCAGGCAAAGTCAAGTCTCAAGTCCTTACAGCCACAATACCTGCTTTTTGCAATACTTAATCTTTTTACAGCAGTCCACAAGTTTTGCTTACTTATTTAATGCATTCAAAGCCTCCGAATTAATCACTACGACCTATTTTGAGACATTTTCACAACTTCTAAAAGCCAAGACAAGCCGGTATGCTAGCAGCAGTTAGCCAGTAGTTGCTACATAATATAAACAAATCTTCTTCCTAGATTTTAGTAAACAAAAGATCTGTTATTAGAAATATGGAAGACACCCAAACTTACAATAAATCAATGATGGAGGAAGGCTGATTTTCTTCAAAGTCAAAATCTGGTTTAGTGCTTTTTGTTATACATAAAATACAGCCCTGATCACAAATAAAGAAATGATTCAATACAAGTTCTGAGTCTCAAGTCATCAAAATAGTAGCTCAAGTCTGACTCGAGTCTGTTACACTTAAGTTTTAATCAAAGGTACTACTGTGTGGCTGACCACTCTATCTACTGCTACCTGTCAAGACTAAACTTTTAATCACAAATATGGAATGACAGAATGAATAAATGAATGAATAAACACATTTTCAATCATCGTGAACCCTGCTCTGCTACAACTTTAGACACAATGAATGTATATTTAGAGATTTGCGAGGTGGAGTAGAAGTGCTTCTTGGCTGCTATTTCAGATGTCATCAATCAAAGGCCATATATTTGCAGAGCTCATTTTCCCCATCTCTGGACTAATGAATTCAGCTTCTCTCAGTCCATTAGTTATTAATCACTGGAAACATGTGTCTCATCCATCTTCCACATGCAAAGGCTCCTATAAGCTCTATTAAAAGCAAAAGTCATTCCGATAAAGAAATGGACCCGATCAAGGCGTTTGCTAAATGAGGCGAGGCAGAATGTATGACATGTATCTCTCTGTGACCTCTCCAAGTTCAAATCTTACGTTTTAAACCCATTTCCCTGTGTTAGACTCCGTTTGAGAGGTCTCATGTGAAGCGCTTGTTGGACAAACTAATGAGAAACCTTCCTACGTTGTTTGTGTACGCCGGTTTGATCCACACACTCCACTGGGCAAATCAAAGTCAGACTTGGGACCTGAAGATTTGGCCATGGCTTCAAAGGCCACTGCAGAAGAGCTTAGTTCCAGTTCAAAGTTGGCCGCACATAGTTTTGTGAGCAGTAAACAGCGGCAGGGCTGTCTAACCCTGTATGTCAACAGCTGAGGCCAAAGAGGAGAAAGCACATCAAGATGCAGCCCAGTCATGTTCATTAACCTACAGACGAGGGCTGCAGCTAACGATTGTTTTGGTAATAGATAAGATGAGTGTTCTTTCTATTAATCGATAACTTGTGAACACAGAAGTCACTGTGTCATATCCCCTCAAAAAACTATTTTCCCAGCTAATGGCATGTTTGGGAGCCTGTGTATTATTAAATTAGTTGATTTTTAAATGATTGATCAGCTATGATTAATCATTTTACTTGTTGCTACAAACAAAAGGCTGGGTTAACACAAGTGAGGGTTGGATTTTGTAGTTGACCAAAGAAGAAAACAAGTGAATCATAAAGAGAAGTTGATGAAATCTTTCAAAACTGTTCTCTTTTTTTTACGATATGAGCATGTTATTGACATTAACTGTACTCAACAAACTACAACTGTGCGTAGATTCACAATTCAATGACAAATACAAATTTTATGCTAGTAAAATTGCTAGTTGAAGTAGACCTTCTAAATTCTGTCTGGCTGCTAGTGCAACATGTTTGAACCTTATGATCTTGAAAAAAGTAGCAACAGAGTCACACTGACCCACAAATCTGACCAATGACGTGACAAATAATCTCTTATGAGAATTGTTACTTGGGCTACATCTGGCTAAACCTGTGGAGACACATGTCCAGTTTAATAACTTCTAATGTGCAGAAGGTTTACAACACCATGGAAGCCTTACTGGACAAAGCAACTTAAGGCGTACAACTCTACAAAGAGAGTTAACAACATGGAGCATAGAAAATGCTATCTGCTAAAGAATGCATTTTCTTAAGGAAAATAAAAACATACATAAAGTTTTACTCATCATCAGTCGTTCTGACTGGTTTTGCTTAAAACAACTGTATCTGAGTCTGTTGCCTAGAAATAGCGATCTCTGTATGTTTTATACAGACTGCTATCAGTATGGTCATTGCTATCACCTCCCAGGCTCAGATGGACGTGACTGACAGGTGGATTTGCCAATCAGTGACATTTGCATCACAATGACCAAGAAATATTGAGGATTTTTACAGAACTAATGAGCAAAGCATGTACACTGTTAATCTGAGGTGAGAGAAGTTTGATTTTTCTACTTAATGTTTGAACAAAACTAATCTGGTTTGACTGGGGGTTAGAATACTTTAGTATCAATTGAATATTATTCAAAAAGATGTGCACTTTTTTTCTTTTGTTGTTAGTGTCTTTTGCTAATTTTTTTATGCGTTTTGTTGTGTATTGTTGTACTCCCTGATCCTGCCAGATCACATGGACTTCTATGTCAGCAAAGATGTAAACTGAAAACAAAACTAAAACGACATGACTTCTTCACAAATCTGATCAGACAATCTATAGTCCCTTCGAACACAGAACAATGTAGAAACAATCCCACTCTCCCAGGTCCAAGACTGGAAAATGAACACGTTCCAAGACTGGCTCCCAATTCCATCTGGTTTAGCAGTGGAATTCTTCAGCTAATAAAAATACAATTTGGATTGGGCCAATTCCTTTTGATGATGGAGACATTTGGACGAGTAGCCATGCCAAACCATATTGTACTACAATCTGTGCAAGCAAAAATAGTTCAAAGAAATATTCCCCAAGTAATTGAAATAGAAAGCAAAATTGAACACTTGATAAATAAAGAGAAAGGATTGGGGAGGTGGGGAGCGTACCATTTTTAATCTTTTTTTTTCTTCCAAACTGTTTCTGCCATTAAGGATGCTTTACAAATATGTTCAAAAAGCACATTTCCATACAAGTGAATGTGTCAGACAATGTGCTTACTTTATTAGTATTGTATGACACATATACATTTAGTTTGTTGTCAAAGGGTTTTGAGAAACAGATTTATTAACTTCAAGTTAAAAATGGCAGTTGATAAGCCCCTCCTCCTTCAAATGACTGCAGCGTTTGAGTTCAGAGCTTTTCTTGAAAATCGCTTGTTCTCTGTGCAATAGGTTATGGTGTCCCACAAGGTTCTATTTAGGGTCTTTTACTGTTGTTTTTTTTCATTGTTTTATCAATGATATAGAAGTCTATTTGTCCTTAAATCTCAGAATAACTATGGACGGAACCGTTTTAATTTGTAAAAGATGTCATGCTAAATGAATCCAAAGAAGAAATGGTATTTGGGGACTTTTGTCTGGTGCCACTGAGTAACTTATGCCACCATCCTGCTAGGAATCTTTAAATGCTTCCTTTAAGTTCGATGAGCAATCAAGCCAGGTGGTCAGAGCTGTTTTTTCATCAATCGCTGTCAAATGTCAAAGATGTACCTGACATGGAGCATTTCATTCATATATTTACTTGGCGCTATTGCAACTCTTTGTATGTGAGGTCAGACCAGACCTCCATCCACCGCCTGCAATTAGTCCAAAGTCGCCTGCTAACAGGTACTAGAAAGGATTCTCACATATCTCCTGTGCTGGCTGCCTGACATCAGTTAATCAGATGATGTCATGTATTTTGGCATTGTGTCGGGTTTCTGATTTCTTCCTTTGTACAGCAATTTGGGCCTTTGTAGTTTTAAATGTGCAATATTTTTGTATAATTCTCATGTTTTTTAATTTATGTTTTTTTTTTGAATATGTGACATTTTACAAACCTATCATTAGAAGTTCTCATTTTTGCGATTACTGTTGCCAAAGAGAAATTTCCCAAAAACAACTAGCAGATTTATAAGGTAATCTCATTGCGAGGTGGTATAAAAATGCTTCTAAGCCAGTTTCAGATCTCCCCAGTCAAGTTAGTAGAACATGGACTTGGAATCTTATAGAAAGTAAATAAAACCAGGAATTTTCAGAGCAACTGATCCACACTTACAGAACAATGCAGGATTAGTAGCTGTATTGTTTTCAGTGAGTAAAACAGACACTTCCATGTCAACCGCAATGCATCTTTGTACTGCTAATGTTGAGAAAGCCCAGTTGTAACAAGGTTAAAAGCTCATTAAAGCAGATTTTGGCTAATGTGTAGCTAAACCATATTGTCTGTGTCTGTGTGCCTGGAGCTGGCCTGCCCTTTGCCCACCATGACAAATGCCTCGCTCCCATCAGACCCACAGCTGGGAGCACTTGTGTCCATTAACACCTCCAGCCCCACATGAAAGCCCTGCATCTCTCCCATTTACTCTCACTGCAACAGGATCGGCCAACAAAGTCCCCGCTCCGAAAGGATGTGTTCAAGTGTGGAGAATGTCAAGGAAATCCCGCCGCCCTCCACTGAGCGCTTTAACATGTGTAACAGCAGTCAGTGGATTTAACAACAGCCAGGCCTTTCGTGAGAGGAAAAAAGAATTAATGTTTGGCATGAGGAGATTTGGATGTGAGATCTGAGCGGCGCAGCGAGGAGGAGGACAAATTGAGAAAAGGAAAATGTAATGTTCATAAGTAGGTGTTTTGTATTTTACCTGATGATGCCACATCTGCAGTTAACATGTGTGATGTGAAAGGCAGCAGCTTCTGGGATGGTTATGAGTTTGTTTTAAAGAGTGTACACTAGCATCATGACATTCATTTAGGACAAATTAGCATAAACTATATCATGAATCAGTTTTGTTCTGATGTTACAAATTTTTTTGGTATCAAGATCAAGTCTATAGACCCAAATCAATAGATTACAAGTTGAAGTCCTGTCCTAAATCAGTGGAATACAACTGGGGTGCATGATTGATCGAAAATTGCATCATAATGT
This sequence comes from Mugilogobius chulae, assembly GCA_038363315.1. Lineage (NCBI taxonomy): Eukaryota > Metazoa > Chordata > Actinopteri > Gobiiformes > Gobiidae > Mugilogobius > Mugilogobius chulae. The sequence continues at coordinate 34,636,230 of CM076401.1, read as the reverse complement.
ATGGAATTAGCAAATCATGGCCTCAATTTTTGAAGAACCTTAATTTTATTCTCAGTAAACAGTAAAATCTCCTGTCCGATAGTGACTTTAACATCTAATTCTGATGACTAGATCTGTAAAAACATGGTTTAAAACCAATGCAGTGTCTGAAGAAAACGTAGATATACAACGAAATGTCAAGAACGTACAATAAGCAAGTTTTCATGACTTTTTTAAACGTAAAATAACCTTGGAATTTTGATTAAATAAGCCTAGTAATATTATTTTTTAAGTAACTGTATTCCTAGTTGAGCACAATTTCTTATTATTGTTCTACCACTTCTGCTATTACTATGTCAGCCAGGCTGGTATTGTCAAAAGCCTTTTGATACGATATGTAGCACCGTATAATTTAACTTTTCAGTTTACTACATCAGTCTTGTAATATAGAGATATTTTTTTTATAAACACGGAGGATGCACACGCAGCTGGATAGTAGAAAGAGTCAGCACTGTTGTCAGCTAACTACAAGAGTTTATCACTGTGTGAAAACAAAAGTTATGCTGCTTAAGTCTACTTCACAATTCCACTGGGCAGGTTTGAAATGAAGTTGCCCGGAAAATCAAGAATATATATATAAAATATATCGTCTGGCCACCGTGTCCCTCTTTCAGATTTCTGAAGCCATGATTGACAGATTAATTTGCCAATCAGAGACACTCATCTTCTGCCATCTGAAATCCAACATGGCTGCTCCGACAAAAAAAATGCATGAAAAAATATCACGTGGAACTGAAAAACATCGCGGATTTCTGCTGAATCAATAAGTGAAGCAAAAAACAATTTTAATGTGAGGTGAGTGAAGTTAGATTTTGGTCCAAATGACAGACGACCAATCAGCTTCTTTGTTTCATCTGCATCACGCAAATAAACTAGTCTGATTGGCCGGTACGATGTAGATGTGATCTGAAACGCAGGTGGGGGCGTGGTGACCAGACCCACTCTTTGCAGTTTGCTGAAGCTTGGGTTCTGGATCCCAGGCAAGAATCGAAGACAGAATTAGGAAATTTAGGAAACAAATAGCAAATTGATTCATAATTGCAATATTTATCTGCAGCCCAAAATTATAAGTCCAAATCTAGTCCCAAATTAGTCTGTCAATGTTCTATAAATCCAAGTCCAAAGGCAGTAGTATACAAGTCAATTGACTGCACTCCCAAGACCTGTTCCTATATTTTAATTTTGAGAATAGTCTCCAATTACAAGACCAGGCGCCAAGTCAAGTCAAGAGTCATAGGCGATTAAATCAAGTCCCAAGTCATCAAAACACGACCTGTTTGATAACTTAAGTGGTAGTACGCACACTTTTATTGTTATGGCGGAATAACAAGTGTAGTCATGGTAGTAGCTGTAAAACAGAAAGGCGATTTATAGCAGTAACTTCAAAACAAAACTATTTAACTCTCTAATTGAGCCACGCTGAAGCCTTAAAAACAGACTGTGGTAAATTTAATCCCTCAACACAGTTCAAGAAAACAGAACGATGAAAAGTCAGTGGAGAGACCCAGCACCCCTCTGCTACCCTCCGAGTCCAGCAGCCAACATGTGGTTCATCAGGTTGTCGGGGAAATCAAACAAACAAAAGCTAAAGACTTGGCAGATGGACTGAAGGGGAGAGAAAAATAACACACGGAGCAAGAGCGAGCACAACCTGAAGAAACTATTAGCACAAAATTATGAACGCAATCACCGCCATGATAAATCTCACATATCACTGCTGGGAGGTGAAAAAAAGATTCATAATAAAGCAGCATATATAACGTTTGCATTCATAAAAGTCCAACGGCCAAGGCTGTGACAAATTGTCCCATAAAGACCGCGCTCACCAAATAAAATGAAAGTGTGTTTGTGGAGCGTGCCGGCCCTCTCGCTCTCTCCATGTGTGAGGGATAAATCTAAGCTCATTTTCCTCCAGGCAATTGATGTTGAATGGTTGCACAGAACCCAAAGCCTGGTTTAAAAAGGCACTGTGAGCATTTGGAGGAGCACAGTGGAGGATGGTCCTGCTGTGGTGACCGGCTGGCCTCGCTCTGTGTCCTGTGGTCTGCTGTAAAAAGGGTCTGGAGCGGTCAGTGTGTCTGCAGTGTGGGTCACTACATGTTACTATCATAATTTGAGGTATCCTGATTAAATGGTCTGTGCATTACAGCTGATTTTACTCTCACATTTTGAGTGGGGCAAACACAGATTGCGGATAATTGCTACAGTAGGCGTTTTCTCACATGAAAGTACCAAGAACTAAGCATCAGGAACACTTCTACACCTCTTCTTTCATGGGGCCAATTCTACCCTAGGAACAAGTACCTGCTAGCATTCACACTGCTCAAAAGAAGATCCAGGGGACATTCGGTGATGTACAAGCGTGACTGCGCCAAAACACTGTTGAGGACAAGAAACCATTTGCTGTTTTTTGTTTGTCCTGCTCCGGCTTTGTGGCCCTTGATCGGAATTGCTAAGCGGTGTGGTGAATGCCAACTTCAACATCAGCTATGAAGATTTGTCATTTTTTTGGGGGGTCTCTCAAAGCCCAGATGTACCTCCTCGTTAGCGTACGGACTTAGAGGTGCTTCTACCTCTACATTTGTCCATCTCTCATCGCCATCAGTAAACTTTAATGCCATTGTTATTGTTACAAAAACGTTCCGACATGTCCTTGCCTCAGAGCAGCATAAGTTGGTCCCCACATTGGCCTCCCTGGTTCCTGATCCTTCTTATGTGGGAGCAGGCCAGGGGCTAAAGGAATAACAAAAAGTTTCTACAGTGCGAAAATGCCTAGTATCTTAATCAGGCTGATGCAATCAAGGTGCCTCTGTCCAAAATCATTTCTCTCCATCTACTAGGACAAATAACGCAGAACTGCAGATGGTTCCCGAAAACCAGGTGGTACAATCAACCAAGCAGAGAACAGAGATGAAGATGGTCAGAACCAACTTGAGTTGAGATAGCAGCTGTATGTGTTCTCCTTCTTTAACCTTGTGTCAAATATTAACTTACAAGTTGATTTTGTACCTATATTTCATAAGTTTACTGCACAGAAATGACAACGATCGCTGCACTTCCTGGACTACACTTGGCTAAAGCAAACAAGCTCTAACCTACCATGTGGCGAACTCCCCGAAATTCTCTAATTTGACTTGAATGATCTAAACGCAGACTGTGGAATCTCTGCAGAGGTTTAAGAGTCATTATAGTGTAGAAACAGAACTTAGACCCCGACACAACTAAGAACAAACACCACTGCTCTCCTCAAATCTAAAATATGCATCAAGGTAGCTTCAATTATTTTGATAATGAAAAATGCAAATTGTTAGTACGCTTCTTACAATGTAACTTTCACAATAGAGAAAATACTCCAGATAAAGCAGTCCTACTAACCAAGTAAAGTCAAGATATCAAATATCAAGTTCTCCATGGAAATCAAGAAAATACATAGAAACTTTTCTCATGACACGATGTTAAAGAACTAGCAATCATTCAAAAGGTATTGTGCTGCTTAAAAACACAGTGTCTGGTACATGAATAGTCTGATTTTCTACCCTTGAACTAATTTTTTTTCATCCCTGTGGCTAAAATATGTCCAAATGTATAGATGAGCATTAGGACACAGCCTCATCCTCTCTGGCCTCATACCCTGTTGTCGACATTGTCACTGTTCCCCATGTAGCCTCAGTGCATGGCATCAGGCACACAGCGATGTTAATGGGATTAGGCTGGAGGGTTGCCAGGTTGGAGGGCTCTGTTCTCTCTCTGGTCCACTTCACTTGGCCACATCTAAACATTGTTATCTGCATCCCGCCTTTCTCTCTCTGTATTTTCCCTCCTACAGGCTGTAACCTAATGTCCTCATAAACACATTATCCCGGAATGGGCAAAATACTCTTTTTTTGGCAGAGCAGTTTCGCTATGGGAGTGAGTTTGGGGATCAAATTGGAGCTGATCTGCAGACGTCAGAGGGCATGTCCTTTTGAACTAGGTGACAAAGTCTGAGAGGATGGACATGTGTATCATTGGGCAGAGTGAAGCATATGGAGCTGATAATGGAGGTAAGGGCGGTCGGCTCACTGGAACATTTGATTAAAGCAGTGGATTTGTTCATATACAACATATGACATTGGTTCTATGCTAATAGTGCAGTGGAACATGTCGTCCTACAGCACTCTTGGCTACTGTGGGAGGCAAGAAATCTCTGCAAAACAACAGACTGTTAACTCAAAATATGTGCATTGATATGGAAAATATTGCACCTCATTGCATAATGTTTATTAAACAAACCGGTAATGAAGAGGTGTTAATACGGTTAGGGTTATCTGTTTAATTAAAGACACAGTGTAACTTGTAGAGATGAAAAGTACTACTACTACTACTACTACCACTACTACACAGTGGAAATAAACAGGTGAAATCATAATTTGGAACATTGTTATTAGTGTTATTTGAGAGTTATGCAATAATATGAATAAATATGCAGATCTAAATGAAATTTTTCCATGGAAACAAACAGGAGTAGCAAAAATAATGTCTAATTTTGTGTTATATAAGCCTGCTCAAAGTAACAGTTTTTATAATTTATTTAGTGCGTCAAAGACATATACTGTTGTACACAGACTGCGAGTTCGCTGCGGGTCGGGCAGAATTAGACAGTGCTTAAAGTGTGAATGTGTGTGGATGTGGGTGCGGGAGCAGCGCGGTCTGCAGAAAGAATCTGCATGAAGTCTATTTTTCCCGGAGATGCCGCTTTACGTGAATCTGCGTGGCTTTGGACAAATCCGGACCGCAGTTGACAGCATCTGGTGACAGCGTCTGGTGCACTTTGCCAGAAACCCGCACGTGTCCCGACCTGCACCGAACTCGCAGTTTGTGTACATCCAGGGTAAATGACAATAGACTATTTTATTAAAGTCTACTTTCAGTCAAAAAGTTTCACACTACATCTTCAAATGCACACAAAAAATCTACGTTTTTGTTTAAACATTGTAAAAATATCTGTCTTCACTCTGAGCAGCTTGTATCTTCCCAAAATCAACTCTTTCGTGGCTTGGAGAAGGGTCTACTCCAATCAGTTCCTACTTCAATTTCAATGGAAGTATGTGGATGACTCTAAGCCTCCCGAAACTTTACACTTTCACCAAGTAATTATTTATTACAGTTATGCCATGACCAGGGTGTAGGACTGGGAGGTAAATGGTGCTAGTTTCCCGGGCCCGGAGCAGGAAAAGGCCCAAAAGCAGGTCATTTTAACTTGTGAGAAAGATATTGTCACTCCAAGTAAGTAATTTTTATACAAAGTTCTATCACTCCTTCAAAGGTAGCAATGGACTTTGGCCAAAAAAAATCTAATGATAACATGTGAAAAGTTGTTCTCAGATAGTCTCTTTGCTTATCACCTTACCACATGCACACTGATCCTCCAAATGTTCATAACCTCCAAAATAATCTTTTGAATAGACAAGATTATATATATGTATTTTGTTTTTCATATTTGAACAGCCCCATTGATGTATTTATTTCAACAATCATTAGAAAATACTGGTTATTGTCCCAATGTCTTTTTCTAACACAAGCAACTCCTAAGCTGCATCACAAGCACAAAAAACAAACTATTCTGCTGACCATGTCCCCAAACTCTAAATTGCTCTATGCTCATGCTGATTCTGTAACAAACCGAACTAGTCAATCACTGTCCCACATTCCCTCGGCCCGTAAACAGCTAAGTGCGTGGAAAGCCGGACACACTTGGAGCGAGGGGGCACAGAGTAAATGTTTTGGGCTGGTTCCAGAGCAGGACAGCAGGATGGACGCTTCAGGAGGTGATCACTACCATCTGTGTGAGCGGGTGGCACAGTGTCGGGCCGCCCCTCCTCCAGCTCACCTCGGGTTCAAACACCGCGCTACATTACATGGTAGACACACACACACACATACTCCTGGCCTCTGGCAACCGCAGGCTTTTCCGAAGGATTTAACCCAGCTGACAGGAACACAGTCATCCGACACTGGGCCGTCCTCACAGCGCACCTCTCGTACGCTATGGGTGGTTTCTTAGAGTGAGAGGAGCAAAGAGTCATGAAGAATCTAATAGTTTCACTGTATTTTACTCTTACTGCTTATGATATAGCAGCTAGTCTAAAATGCAAACTTACAAAGAGAAGGTTTAATGTGTCGTTATTTTACAGTGGATATGTTTTACTTTTCCTTTACATCTTAGAACAGGTATGTGCACTTTCTAGGTCACGTTTTCACTGCCTTTTCCAATTTAATTTTACTCCATCTACTAAATCAGGTATCGCCGAACTACAGACGATTTCCAAAAAGCGAGAAGTATCCAATAAGCAAGCAGGAGCAGAGCAATGTGTTGGCCAAATCAAACAAAATGAAATAGCAGACTGTATACATTCTCTTCCTTTGACCTTGTGTCAAATATTAGCTTTAAAGACTATATTGTACCCTTTAATTTGCAAGTTTGTCACATAAAAACAATAACAATCACTATTTCACATGTTTTCTCTACTTTCTAGATGACAAAATTACCAAAAAGCAGTGATTGGTTAAATCAAAAAAAGCTCCCGTCTACGATGAAGCGATCAAAGCCTAAGGATGCGATGTCAGACGGTTTCCACAAAATAAAACAAAAAACAGCTGATGTATCAGTGTAGTTTTTATTGCCCAAAAACTATGCTTTCTTAAAGTGAGCTGGACCTTTGATGCCCTATATATTGAGGACCTGAACCCCTCCAACTTGGATTTCTAACCACTTCTCTGTCTTGCATTAACCATTCTCGTCCAGCTAGATGAGTCATTTCCCTCTGCCACTGGAATCTCTCAGTCACATCTATAACATGTCTGTCCATGAGAGTTGATCTCTCCTGAATTTAACTGAAGTGAGCTGGCACACCTCTCCACAGGTCTGACCCTTAGCCTGGCATTGCTACATGCACATTTTCCAGTTTAAATTCATTCTGTGTAACATTCTATAGGCAAAACAATATCATCTTCATGGAGAAAAAGTGACAGACGGAAGAACTTCCACCAAGAATCTTACGCAGTGCTCTTTTAAGTCTTTGCTTAGTCAATGCTTAGTTTTTCTTCCACCACCAAGTCCATCTTTACAATCCTTCCTCCAGTCTTTACAGAAAGTCTCACGCCAGCACCCCAGAGGCATCATTTCATAGGCCTGTTGATTTAAGAACAACATTCCTCTGCTGTGTAATTATTTGAAAGCGCAGGAGGTTCCTTTTTCAAATCCACCTTTTTTCAGCGCCCCTCCTCACTCAAACACTCACACACACCCTGACACACACACACAGAACCGTCTCATTTGGGGGCTGCAGTGTAACTAATTGAAGTGTTGGGCCCGCATTAGCCTGCAGCGACAGGCCAGGCAGGAGGGGAGCAGGGCATTAAAGTCAATTAGCCAAAGTTGGAACACGGCGTGTACATGTAGTCATATTAGGCTAGCTTTATCCTCTGCAACACCTCTAAATATAGACTCCATGTCATTACACTCACTAATTAACCACAAATGTGTGTTCTACAGCAACCAGAGCTAAGAACTGTTACAAAGATCAAAGTAGATATAGGTCTTACAATTTGTGAATGTTGAGTTTATCATTTATAGTGCGAAAATTAAACTACAATATACATAAATGATGTTACTTTGAAGTAGATATGCCACAATATCCAAATCCAATGTTATTATTGTGAGAAACATCACAGTTTTTTGATTATTCATAATTGCTGACACTTTGACCAGACGACAGAATCTAAACCTAAAATCAGACTTTCTGAATGGAAAGCTTAAAGTCTCATAAAAATGCTTTGAACTTGGGCTGTTGTTCTTTAGTCGATGGAGTCTTAGTGGATCAATATTATTTTAGTTGATTATTTTAAAAATGTATATTGAACAGCAACAAAACAGATAAATGAGCTAAAGATTTGTTTTTACCAAATCATTGGCCTAAACTGTCTTCTAAGAAATAAACACACTTGCCACTTCAATCCTGTATAAATTATTGTTTTTGCATGAACTCCATAGTTTTTTTTTTTCCCAAACCCTACACTTTAAAACTACTTTAATCTATGGGAGGATTGATTCAACTGAAACTACTTTATTCCCACAACTCTATTTTTATGATTAGGTGACTTTAGTAATCAGTAAACCTAATAATCTTGGCATGCCTGTTTTCAAATAAGGCTACAAGGTGAAACTTTTGAGATTCATATTTATACTTAAAAACATCTCTTTTTTGTTGACATTTCTTGAAATAAAATAATTTGACTATTGCAATGACACTGAGAAATTTGTCAATGTATTTGGGGAAACTCATGATGATTGAGCTAAATTTTTGATTTGATTTTAATCAGCATTATCAAAAACAAATAAAAAATGTCTTTTGGTAATGGTTTCTTCAACATAAACTAAACAAAGCTTCTGCTCCAAACCATAGTGGAGTTTTGTGTTGAAAACAAGAATCATTCAATGTCAAAACAGTTATTTTATGGTTTGTTTATGGATGACTGTGACCCTTTTTCCAATCACACAATCAAAAACGTGACCTGAGAGAGAAAGGAAAGTGTTATGAAAGAACCTCGACCTATTTTGAAATTCTAATCAACCTCCGACAACCCTGTGAGTACGACATGGTTTACTATGGATCTGTCCCAGTCCTGGGAGTTTCCACACACTTGTATCTAAGCCCCGCTCGGAGCACCTCTGGATCCCAGCGCTCTTCCATCTGTCAGTGTCCGGCTAATTCCAGCTAATAGTTTCCAAAAGACACAAGCCGAGCCTCTGGAAGCGCACTTTAAACATGTCACATCCACTCGGGCCTGCGCGGCTCTGACACGAGGCTGTAATGTGGGGCTTCATCTGGGTGGCAAACATGATCTAATGCTGTACTTACACCGTACTAGCTAATGCCCTCTGCTCGGACGGCGCTCGGGCCAGGTGATGACAAACCGCAAAGTCATGAGCTTCTTTTTACTGGTTGCACAAAGAAAAGAAAAATAATTATTTCATATTTTTGGAGTGTCCTAACAACGATGGCCAGAGGATTTAATGTCAAAGAGAATGTGCCTTCAAGCTGACTTTAAATGGATTAGGACCCCAAACTAATCAATTAGTATATATTATTATGTATTATAAAAGAGTTGTTTAGAACTACAAGTCACATGGTGAGAAGAATTTTGCTAACTGACTCAGATGAAGCTGACAGAAATCCTACTGAAGCTGCAAAATATTCATTAAAACATGCACACAGGTAGGGCTGGGGAATAAATTAAAAAGAGACATTGAGATAAAATCGAATTGAATTGTCAATTATTTTGTTGTGGGTTTTGAATCAAAAGATACATTATCTTTGAAGATGTATTAAAAGTTTCTGTTTTTGTTTTCATAAATGCCACTTTTCTTTAGTTTTTGAAAAGGTTGAACAAAATTGAATCAAAAACCAAAAATATGAGTCAATATGAGTAATGTGATTATATTTTTCCCAGATTGCCCAGTTCTACACACATGTCACATTTTTGAGCAAATTTGGCATTTTTTTTAGTCATAAAATGTTTTTATTCAACTAATGCAATGTTTTGGAATCTATACATGTATACAGGTAAATCAGTTAATAATTACTGATACTCAGTTACAAAATTTGACAGATATTTTTCAAGTATATATAAAATATTATATCATAAAAGTAGTTGTGTCTAAACAATCAGATAAGATATCCTTTATTTGTCCACAATGGGAATTCCAGTGTTCAACGTACATTTAAGAAGACAGGTATAGAAACATGCAATCAACAAGTTAGTTTAAAGTATATATAAAGTACAATAGTTAAAATAGTAAACAACAAGACGGTGTGTAATCCTCCTTTCTACTAAACAATCAACTTTTACTTCCTTAAATTCAGACAAATGTGCTTTTGTCTTTCACAACATACATTTTTGTTTAATTATCTCTATATGTAGCATTAGAAGTACACATTATATATCAGTATACAACTGTCTCTTTTTGCAAATCTTCCACACTATTCTAATAAAGTTACATTTATACCTGTCTTGACCACAGTTCTGTGCAGCCTTCCCCTGCTCTCATCCACAGCAGCTCAGAGTATGTAAGCCATCTGACTGGTGCATTCTGGGAGACAAGGCTTGGCACGGCGCTGCACACCTCCCAGAGCTACACTCAGGACTTCCTCTGTGAATCCAAATGAAAGAAGGGACAGAGAACAGCTTGGTGCTGTGTGCAAACAGAGCCAAGACGGACATGGCCAAGAGTCTGGAGTGGCTCCACCATAAATCCTCATCTACACTGTGTCACATTGTCATTGAATCCACAAGAGCTCTGTACATTTGTGTAGCTTGGCTTTGGCACACTCTATTAAGGCATGATATAGCATTTCACATCTTAAAGTCAACACAGGGCATTTCGATTATTACACGCGCTGTGCCAGTACTTTCATATCCATCTGTTTCCTCTTTCTGTCCTGGAGCTTCAACTGGAGGCAAATCCATCACAGCTTTTTCCATCGTGTCTTCTTCAACACAAACAGACTTTTACAAGGAGCTGTGTCGCCTCTGCAGAGAGATTTGTAAACCTGTCGTAGAGAAGATCCGCAGTGATGTGCCACAGACTGTGGAGCGTGCCCACATATGCTCTCAGTATCAGGCTTAATACTACTACACATCGCACATCATTTCTCACAGCACAAAACCCTGTCTGCCTCTCGGAATTCCTTATTAGCCACAAGCATTTTCCCGACAACTTAACCTTGTCACCACCCCGCTCAGGGTCACGACCTTTGCATGGCCCCTTTGCACCCACCCCACCCTCCTCCCAACACATATATACACCACACAAACAGCCCGAGGCCCGCGCTGAAGCCTCTGCTGACACCTGTGGGACTTTTCTGACCAATAGTGTTCACTTATTCAACAAAACACTGTCAGAACAAATTTGAAAAGCTAGTAATAAAGCGTGATTCTAAAAAAAAATCTTCAGGAATTTGCAGAACCTGGGCATCTGGGATTGAATATTTGGCGTGTCCGGATGAGTGATCAGGTATAGCGTGCAATAGGCAATCGTTTTTCCTGCCCAATATCAACACTCGGATTAGGTCATCCCAGTTGGCTGTTGGAGCGTGGCTGCTTAGCCCGGGAATGGTGGATGGAAGTGACATATCAACTCCGCAGAGAGGAGGCGAGCGCGGAGCGGGTGTAACGTTTCGGAAACAGCGACGGCTAGAGTCAAAAGAGGCGGGTCCGACATTACCGGAGAAAACACTAAGGGATTCGCAGGATATTGTTTAGACGAGTGTGCGCACATGGCTTCAGTCAGAAAATGTGTCAATGATGGACAAGGAGCCAAAGAAAGGTAATGTTGGCAGAACGTGACCAAAAGAAAAAGGAGGATTTGATTTGCCATACTGATGCTATTATTGCTTCCCTTCTCCGGCTCGGCCCCCCCCCCCTGTCCCGCTTAAACACATCTGGCACTGTCCAATTCTAAATAGGATTTGAGGCCAACGCATTGGGCAATTACAACATGTTACAAAAATATCAAGTGGAGTGTTGTTTTTTCTGAATGTGGTTATATTTCATTATAGAAAAGGTTAAAAAAGGGGCAGGGTTTCTTCCTTACACTTACATATTTTCATGACAAGCACAACCGGTCTAAATAAAGTCTTACCAAAGTCTATTTATACTAGGAGCAATACTGTCACATTTAGCACATGTAGTGGAAAAGCTGTGCAGAGTACTGAGTCTAGAGTACTTACATTGCCCTGTCACAGTAATATGAAATAAATAAAGAGTGAAGGCTAACAAGCTCCATAACATGATACCACAGACTACTGCAATGCAAAGATAATCCCTTACATTTACACTAAATGACACCAAAATTACTTTCATTCTCGCTGGCACATGCTTAAAAGAGCTTTGGAACATGATGCGGAGCTTTTCTGGAGCTAAAGGCAAATGATGCCAGATAACATTTGTTTCTAGTGGTGGTTGTGTGCCAATAACATGAGCAGTAATCTAGTGTTTAGACATGTAAAGACACATACACTGTGTTTAAAGACTTACGCAGACACTCGTTGGCCTCTCTGGCGCTGGCCCTCTGCCACGGCCGGTCGTAGTGAAAGGGTTTGCAGCGGTCACACTCGGGCCCCTCTGTGTTGTGCTTACAGTCACACACCAGCTTGCCTTCCTTGTCTTTCATACAGCGAGAAGCATGTCCGTTACATTTACACCTCCCACCGACCTGGAAGTCTCCCACAGCGTAGAAATAAGTAGCCATAGTGGATGGAACGGCCACAGGCTCATCCTCTTCCCTCCACTGTTAATGGTCACACTATGTCCGGGGCAGCTGGGGTCGACTGAACACCACTCGTATGTCCGTGACCGTGACCCAGTCCTGCAGCACTGGGCTGCTGTCGAAGTCCTTCCCTGAAGGCCGGCCGTCCAGTGTGCTGAAGGCGATGAGCCCTCCGGACAGAGAGTGCAGCTCAGTGTGGCTGTCCGTGCACACTGCCTCCTGCTCGTTCTGCTTCGTGATGGTGGCTCTGTTGGGCCTGTTGTACATGCGCCGACACTGAGATGAGTAGAACTGGTAGGGCATCCAGGTCTTTCCGTAGTCCATGCTTTTGTAAATGGCCAAAGACTCTGGGCGTGGAGAGCAGAACTGCAGGCTCACATAAGTGATCTCAAACTTCTTCCCCAGTGATAGAGTGAGCGTGACGTTGTGTGGGGAGGTGTTAAAGTTCTCAGACTGCCAGCAGGTCAGGTTCAGAGCAGAGTTCAGTCTGTGAGGTAGGAAGGCGGATGGGCGCGACGGGGATCAGCCGCATCACAGATCTGACACGTGCGAACAGAAGGCCGGTCGTCACCGCGCTCCACCACACTGCAGGAGCGCGAGGGGGGCCGGCCGCACACACTGGACACGCTCACCTCTTTGCCAAACGCTGCGTTGATGAACTCAGGGATGCAGCGCCGAGCTGCTCCAGTGTCGTCGTAGCAAGGGTCCAGAGGGGCCTGCTGTCCTGCAAAAGGGTTTACAGCACTCAGGCTGAAGGCAGAGCATGCCAAAAGGCCCAGTGCCAGAAGGCCTCTCCAGGGCTCCCGCATCCTGCTCCAACAGATCTGTCCAAGAGCCTCTGTCTGTGTGTCTGTGTGTCGTTAGAGGAAGGAGCTTGTGCTCGTGACCCTTGTCTCCAGGGTGAAGTCGTGTTGGCCTGTAGAGAGAAACACAGAGGTCAGAGTGGGCAGTATCAGTGCAGGACATCACAGTCCAGAACACATTATAGTACATGTACCTGTTCAATAACTAAAACTAGCTCGATAAAGGCAGATTACAGGACATGATTATTCACTGAAAGACATTAATGCACTTCAGGTGTCATTTCAGTGTTTTGTACTGTGTACTTGAGTGAAAAGTTGGTTTAAAATCAGAGGGAGAGAATCCTCCCCAGATATTTAGACTGTGCTTTCATGACTCTTCAAAATGTTTGAAACTATTTTCTAACTACGCTTTTCTTAAACTGTTGTGCAGAAGTTGATTTTATTAGCAAGTGGAGTACTTTGGATCTATGTAATTTACAGTAGTCCTGCACAAAGAATACATGTATTTATTTACGTTTTTAAACATGAAAGATGTACAGTATAAGGAAAGATCAGTAACCCTATAAGTACAGTTAAAGTGATGAAGCGGGAAGTGAGCTTTGGTGAGAAAACAGTTTTGATTGACGGATTATTGAGGTAGAAAATGTTTTAAAGACGACAGGAAGCAAACTTTTGACAAGCACAAGAGAAAAAGACAAGCAGACGCACAGGTCCAAGAGGAAGAGAAAGTTTTTGACAGTGATGAAGGTGAAGGAGAGGAGCAGGGACACACATAGAGCACTGTACTGACTAAATATGGTGCGTTCCTCCGTGTGCCGCCGGGCCTGCTGGGAGATGAAGCTTAAACAGACACAGAGCAGTGACATGCTGTTTAATACTCAGATATTCTGCTCTGTATAAAACCTCAATACTGTATCACAGCACTGCATGTTTGTGAAGTGAAGCAGGAGGTCAAAGGTGAACGTGATTCAGCAGCTCTAGTGTCTCCTCACAGGGACGCTCACTGTCCTTGGTTTACTGTGGTTAAAGCAGCAGCAGCAGCTCTGGGCCTGTGCGTCTCTATAAGAACAAGATGGATTCAGTGCTAAACGCCTCCCAGAGCATGTTACAGCACACTACTGGTAATAGAATCCATTTTACAAACTGAAAACACTCTCTTTTAAAGTAAGAACTATCATTTGAAACCAAAACATTTTCTTTTTTTTTAGAATGTCTTTATGGTTCGGTTTTATACGGGTTTGGAATCATCATAAAGAAAAAAAAGAGTTTAGTCTTCCAACTCAACTATGAAAAAATATCATGTAAATGTTCTTTCAACTTATTTTTAGTTGAGATACCAATATCAAAATAAAGTCAAAGTTTTTGATAACAAGGGCAGTCATAACAGTAAAATGATTTTATTTAGCTCATTTGTGAATCGAATATTACTGCATTATGTCTCTTAACCAATTTAACCAAACTAAATTGAAATAATATAGTTTTTTTTTTTAAATCACATTTTGTTTTATTTACGCCGCTATCTTTGTTACTTATATTTTGTGTAGTCCAGGCAACAGTTATTTTTAATATTCAACCTGTCAGAATTATAGGATTAATCCTTACAACCCTAATCGGAAACAGATAAATCTTATTCTGTTACACTATCACCAACAAGTTAGACTTTTTCAGGTACTTAAAACTGAACTGTGATGATTTACACTGTGTTCATTGAAAACTGCAAAACAGTTTTTGATAGAAACAGATCCCTGACTCCAGGTCAAAATGTCCACCTCTTCATAGGGACAGTTTACTGGGACAAGCTGCAGATTTTGATTTCTAGATTTGTCTTAAGCCTAAAATAACTGTAACATTTTCAATATTCACAACTAAGTGAGTGTGGATGGGAGGTGGGTAAAATGGTTTTCTGTGCACTTTAATTCCAGGATTATACAAGAGTCCAGTTGACATGTGAACATATGAATCTATCAAAAAATAACTTTGAGTACACTAATGATGAGATGCACCATGGCAACAACAAAATGAACCTTTAGTCTGCCCATTACACTACAAGTAAACAATACAAAAGTTCAAAGGTTACGCAGAATGGAAAGGAGCTGTACCACATGGCACATATGTGAATTGAGAGCAAGAGGAAACATCCTGCTTTAAACGTTGTTCTTGGCCCAAAAGATTATTTGGGTAATCAGCCGATGGCAACCCATCGAGGAAGGCCTGACTGACCGTATGGGGGAAAATGGAAAGGAAATCCGATTAGAAGTGCGCTGGAGGAGTCACAGACAGACAGGAGGACGCACAGATCTGAGGGCGGCAGGGTGGTCCGCACTTTCAGCAGGAACATTCCGGGGAGCGTTTTTTCAGCTTCTCCCTGTCACCAGGAGATGGTCCCATGTTGAGTTGTCTCCCTTTCAAGCGTGGGCGCCTCTGTCAGAGTTCACAGATTAGGAAAACACAAGTGGCCAGGAGACTTTATTTGGCTTGGGAGCAGAAGAAGCAGCAGCAGAAGAGGGGCAGACAGCTGAGCACTTTGGATCCCACGTGGGGGCCCTGGACTCGGGTCTTAGGGTCTTCTTTCAAATGACAGCGGGCCGGACCTCTGGCGCTACTGCGGCCTGATGTACAGTGATCCCTGGGGGGTTATTAGCGGCCGCGCGAGGGCATGGAGGCCGTTTTAATAGGCTAACAACAGGGGACACTTCCAGGCTCATTATCATCACACAAAGATTAATGGTATGAATATAATTGGATTCTGGCAATTAGCCACAATCTCTTTGGGCTGTGGAAGAGAAAGTGTCTGCCAAATTTGTAACTGAAACGGACTAAAGTACATTTAAGAGTTTGGTCATTTCAAACGTATATTGAGAGAAATGACTTGTAGGCCTTTCTTGACTTTCAGAGGTTTACATGACTGTGTAGCTGTGCATTGTCCTATTTGTGCTCCTTTGTGTAAAGCGAAAGGCCACTGTACTGCATCTTCTCATAAAATTAATTAGTTTGACCCTCAAGCGTAGGTTGTTTTATATTTCTATTACTTATAGTAGTAGTAATAGTCCACTCAAATGTCCGGTTTAGAAACACTTTTACACTGTTTTCGTCAGGCGTTTTAGGGATAACAGGCTGAAGCTGTCTCATCTTTGTTTATTAAGTCCCAGAACATGGAGGAGGACCGCGGAGGGGATCAAACCTTACATCCCCGGATCAGCGCCTAATTTCTTAACCCTGCTTCTATCCAAGAGCTTGTGGGTGTGTGACATGTACACATCCAAAAGACATTAGTCCCAATAATCTGCGTCTTTATTTTTCCATCTTTGCGCCTGACAGGAGCTCGGTGCCTGAAGGAGAGAGGGGGAAAAAAGAACGAACGCCCCGGAGAGGAATGCGCCTGCTTCTGTTGCCCTGCCCACACAGCGCTGGCCCGGGACCCTTACTTCTTTAAATCAACAGAACTTGATCCACGGGCCAACGGGAGAGCGGAGTCAGACAGCAGCGAGGTGGACTGTGAGGTCAGGGAGATTCTCACACGCTCGGCTGCTGCGCTCGTACTACGCAGAGGATTATTAATGTGGTTCATGTGAGTTTGATGTAAGAAAGGTCAGAGAGCGGTCCTCGGCGACGGTAGTGGGGTCAAGAGTTACAGACGCTAATCAAATCAGAACTACAAACTGATGCTTATTTGTGTTTGAAAAGACTACAACCAATGGAGTTAACAATTTAAGCAGACAATGAATAGAAAACTGTATTCATTTCTATGATGGCAGGTGAAAAAGTGACGTTTCTTTTTCAGTACCTGCTTAGGCCTGGTTCTAACCACAATAAGCAGGTACCGGATGAGTTATTATAATGACTAGAGAGAACGGGGGGCCTGTTGTCGTGGATACCTTGCGAGGATTGAAAATGCTGTAAAAACAAGGTCACAATTCAAAGACTAAAGGGAATAATTGAACATATAAATAGGCTATACATTAAACCTAAAAACACAACGCATAATATTATGTTTATTCAATATTGTTCTTATAAAAGAAGAATTTTACAGCTAAAATTAAAAGTGTGTTTTTAAATTTTTTCCCCACATTAAGTTTGGTTGAACAGAAGCATAAATAAATGTACAAATATGGAAACAATTCAATGATTAAAGCAATTAAGTGAAAAAGGTCATTTAAAAGTTCAGCTTCCTATTAGTTTGTATGAGATTTTTGGTAGATTCTCCCCACACAAGATGACTAGACATCCGTTTGCTATAGTTACCATGGCTACACTCTATCTAGTCATTATAATAGCTCATTGATTGGCAGGTACTAGACTGGTTTGCCATGGACAAATCGAATCAAACCGAATCGTCATTATTTTGTGGTGGATTTTGAATCAAAGATCGAAAACCAATCTTTTGTCAATAAAAATGTGTAGTTTGGAGCAAAAGTCAAACTTTGAGAAAGGAAATTGATATATGATCAAAAACATCTAATAAATGGGACATATTAAAAGTTTTTGTTTTGTTTTGTTTATGTTCATGAATGGTATTTTTCATTTGGTTTTAAATAGATTAAGCAAAATAAAATCAAAAATTAAGATCAATCAATATGAGAAAAAAAAAAATCGTGATTTTATTTTTCCCCAGTTCACCCAGCCCTAGGTTCAAGTAGTGCCAGGAACGGTGTAATATGAAAGAAAATACCTTGTCAAATGACAAAATTTTGTATAAATTTTGTTTATGATCATTGTGGTAGCTTTTAGTTATATATTTGAGAAAAACTAAGCGGAGAAGCAGACAGCAGACGCAGCACGTGTACTAGTACGCACACCACAGTTTGAGAAATACTGGATACTGCACTTTGGAAAATGAACATTTGATTAATTGAACAGCTCATGCAGAAGATTTTAAAATGGCCAATTTGTGCTACTAAAATCATTGATAAAACATTTTCAATTTGTTTTTGGAAAGACTAAATCAAAGATTGATCATCATGAAAAACTATAACATATATATATATATTTTCCATACTATCCAGCCTTATTTTATTTGATGACTTTTTCCATTTTTCACATGTTGTACTTTTAGCTAAGTCAGTTCTCTGTTAACCTCACATGTTAATATCAAATAAAAGGTTCATTTTGGCATCACTGCTCCATAGTTCATCCGTTATCTTGATCCTGTGGGAGTGAGAGGACACAAGTTCACAGATTTACGTTCTTCCATGTCAGCCTCTGATCCACTTTCAAATACAAGAAATACTTCTCCATGTGTTGTCAAGATGGAGAAAAAAAAAAGATGACACCCACAGCCAGATTCCTTCTCACAGGATGTCACGGGGCAGCTCTTAAAACGGCCCGTTGAAAGTCGACGTGGGTGGACTCTGGCTCTTGATTGAACTTTTCCCATGATGCTTAGAGTGATGGAGAAGCAGAGTCGAGCAGGTGAGCCGTTCGTCCAGAAGGATGTGAGTTTTTTTTCAGGGAGAGTTGAGGTGAGCGCTGGAGTTCTTTGAAGGCTGTAGTGCGGTTTTCCCAAAAAGCCCCCCTGACAGGAAAACAAGTCTCTTTTTTCCATTGCACAGGAGAAACCTCCAGCCCGCAGCCCAGAGCAACAACCTGCTTTGAACTCGCAGGAGGAAAAACCACTAATTATTTTATTAAGTGCTTGTAATACTCACACTGTGGCATACATGACACTTAAACACACGGCGCTGACGGACAAACACATGGAGAAGGCCACAGGCTGACTCACTAACCACTAAACATTTATCATCACTGTCACATCACAAACACTCATATATACTGTGATTTTAGATTTAGTTCAGTTTGTGATTTATGAAGAGCTATTTTAAAAGATTTTCTATTTGATTAGGGCTAGGATAAGAATCGTCAGGATGCAACCCATTTTTCACAAAACGAGCTTGGATCTACAAGAAAATTAGACTTGGACTTAATTTGTCACATTTATCAAAATCAAAATGTGTGAATTAAAAAATCTGGACTTTCCCCAAGAAAAAATTACTTGGGCATTTTTTTAATTGATTTAATACCAATCAGCAACAACTCATACACTGTAATAAAAGTCAGTCAGTGCAACCAATGTTTCCTACTAAAAATCATTTTGTTAATTGATTAGTTGTATAATTATTGTTTTGGGGACCTCATTTATGTAACTTTGATGGGAATTCATACTGAGCGTGCGCAGAGGAACAAAATATCTCTTTCTGCTACATCTCTGAAATGTCAGAGGCACAAAGTTGCACACTTTTGGAGTGGACTGCTCATTTCTGTGTCAGGTTGTTTTTCATAAATCACAAAATAATGTGGGAAAGGATGTTCACTAAACATGAATTTTGCGCGCTTTCCATCTGATTAATCTTCAATTGTTTTATATGAAGCAAATAAAAGCAAGTTTTTGCATAGTCAATTGTGGTTGCCTGGCTTTGTTGGATATTTACCAATAACTGATGCAAAGATGTCAGAACTATTGAAAACTAGACCCTAATCATTCCTAAACTAGAACTAATATAAAGTGTTGTTCATTTAGAATGACATGGAGTTTTATCAGAAGAAAGTCCCTTCTGTTTAAAACAGCTGTAATATTCCCTTCTAAAATGTCCTGTTGTGGTATCAAACTTGCCAGTTCAGATAAAATGTTTTATAAAATAACACATCAGTGTCACCCTCAGAGCATGGGCACGTTTCACAAACTCAAAACAGAGTCCGTCCAGTATCTCTCACTTTACCAGTCTATAGGACAAGTGTCCTGATAGGCTCTAAGTGGGCACCAGGCAGAGCTCCTGCTGTATCTGGAGCTAATGCGGTGGACACATGAGGCCTGTTCACTGACAAACAGGACAGAGCGATGACCTGATGACTGAAGACTCTTTTAACACTGGGGTCTCTTAGAGTAAACACAGCAGCACTTAAGCCCTCCACTTCATTCTCACCTCAGTACAAAGACATGTGTATCATAGCACTCCACATGCACCTCTGCTCACCAGAAGAAGAAACAACAGCATCATTTAGTCAGTGATGGACATTCGCCCTGTCACTCTGCTGAGGTGATGACTTGTGTGTTGACTTAACGCTTCAGAAAACAGAACCTGAATCCAGAGAAAGGCTGTGTTTCAAAGCATAGTTTATGTTTCCTTTGGCCATTCTTTCCATCTCCATTCACAACAATCTCATCCAACTATTCAATAATCACCGTGATAATAAAGGTACTCTGTAATCCAATTCTCATTTAGTTAGAGGAACGCCTTAGTCTTAGTGTAAAATAAACTTATGAATGCAACACACCTATAGCATCACCAAACAGACAGAGAAGGAGCTAAGACCATGGTCCTAAGATACATGTGAAAGTCTACCAAAAGGTGGCTGGTACTAAAACAAAACCCCAGCAAACCGGGTTCACTTTATGGATGTTGTCCAGTTTGGATGAAAAAGAGAAGTAGGTCAGGAGAAGAGACACTGCTTCAATAGAAACACAGTCCTGAGAAGTGGGAAAACCACTGATGCAAAAGGATAAAACAGCTCATTTTCCCAATCCTCACACACTGGATTGTCTGCTTTAGTATATACAGTAGGAAAGCCATAAGTGCGCGGTATAAGGTGCAGTTTAAATGTGTTGTTGTTGGCAGGTTGCTCTGTGTGCATATGGAGCTACTGAAATTTGAGGAAAAATATTGGAAGTGACAAATGCATTGAGAGAAGTTGACTGGAGAAGTGAACAGATGGCACAGCTTGGCATGTTCTCCTGGCACTGATGTGTCTTTTTTAAAAAAGTCATATCTCCTATTGACTTCTATCACCATGCTCTTATTGCACACCGGACTGTACGCTGTGGCTGCAGGGTCATGTGAAGACACCTGTCCAGCCTTTGCGCCCTGCTCCGTGACCATACACCAAAATATGACATCATGTAACCAAACTCATTGTGAAATTGGCAAAAGACGTGCGTAAAAATGAAACAATAAAAAACATCTTTGCAATAGTTTGTTTCCATGCTGCACTAAACTCACCAAAGTCAAGACTTGGATGTCACCGTGGTAAACGATGTAGTAAGATCCAAACTGAAGCTCTCCTCTCACTTAAAACATCCCGTGTCTTCAGACTGCCAGAGGAAAGGAGCAGACAGGTACGCGCAGTCAACAGTGTTTAGAAGCAGAGCTTTGCGCCTGTCCAAGTCCAGAGCTCACACCAACTGAGGAGCGGCCACTCCAGCCATAGGTTGTAAAGCCCAGCCCGGGGTAGGCTGTTCCTTCAAATCAAACCCACATTTCCCCCGGCGCGTGAGCGAGAGGCAGAGCGAGGAATACAGGAGAGAGAGAGAAAGAGAGAGAGAGAGAGAGAGAGAGAGAGAGAGAGAGAGAGAGAGAGAGAGAGAGAGCATAGCTTCACCTGTAATTTGGCGACAGGTATAATTTAGCCTTGTGGTCAAAACAACTCATAAAGCAAAAGAGCCACTTTGTCAAAGTAGCACTTGCACTGTTTAAACCTCCCACTACACAACTGGTCTCACTTTTACAACACAGCTTTGACGCACAGACGCTGCCGCACGTTACCACACAGAGGTTTTGTTTTGTTATAAGAGAAGGACGGTAAGAACCTCATTGCTTTGTTTTCGAATAGAAAACTGAAAATGGCACATGCTATGAACGTGTCGTGCACGTGCGTAAAAGTTACCCAAATGTGAACACTTCCGCATGAAAGTAAAAAAAAAAAAAAGAAAAAAAAAAAGTGAAATAATAAACTACAGTAATAGAAGTTCAGAGGCCTCCACGCTGTTTGTAACAGCTGCCATGTTCTAGACGACATGGCGTGTTTTTGAACGTGCAAACCACCAAACCAAAGAGCAACTCTGTGCAGCTCCTAGTTCAATAAGCTGATCGACATTCGTCCTGTGTTCAGTGTACCATCCCCAACGTGGACTATTTCCAACGCTTGCTGAAAGTCTCGGCTATTTTTGTTATGAAATAAAATGAATACATAGCCTACATTTCCCAACGGATTAATGGGCAAAAAATCAGTTGGGAATAGCCATGGAAATATCCCTAATACCTAACTAAACTACACAAAAAACAATTCACTGGTTATTTTGAAATAATAGGAGATCATAAACTGTAGCATATGACATTAGAATACGTACTTGTAGTGCACTTGTACATCTCGTGCGTCACACGAGGATTTGTAAGATGTGGTGCAAGACCCGCTCTGGATGTCAGTCTCATGGTTTCGCCTCGGTCTTTTGGGCACTATATATTTTACTAAACTGAGAAGAAGGAAACCATGCTTCCAAGAATCAGCTCGCGTGTTTGTGCCAGGTAAATGTCGCCCTCTTGTGGTGGTTTGTGATGAACGTGATTAACTCTTCAGGTGAGGAGGAAAGTCTGCTGCTGCACGTGGGCCCACAGGAGTATGACCAGAGGGACTGCACAGGTGGTGATGTATTTTATTACATAACAGAGCTATTAATAATCATCCAAACTTAGTTTAAAGCGAGGAACCGTCCGGAAACAGACCACGCTGTCAACTCATGTGTGTAGCATAGCAAAGTTTGTCAATGCTAGGCTAGGTTGTTTAATGCTACATCATCAACACCAAATCTACTTGTTTGCTAAGCTACTAATCTGTGTTATATGGCGTTTTAACAGCATTGTTTACTATTCCCAGTCATGGCAATTTTACTGGAAACTTGCTTCTTTTTTTTTTTCTAAAAACTGTGACATGATTCTGGACTGCCTTGATTACAGCCAGGTGTGTCTAATCACAAACACCTGCTGCAGATCGAGACTTGTGACCAATCACACTGCTCCTTAAACCTTTAGACTCTGCCCAGCTCTCTGACTTTTAGTTCTCCAGCACTGTCTCCAGTTTGCCAGCTCTGTTTGAAATGTGATTGTGGGCAATTTCTAGGGTTTAGAGCCACTTTAAGCTAAGACGATAAGTTTATTTTGTTGATGTAGTTGTTGGCTTGAGCCAGGTTATATTTTAATTTGCTTGTAGTCTTTTAAAGCGATGGGCTACAATGCACTAAAGGTTTATGTTGCCAACTTACAGGTGACACAACCGTATGTCATTATACAGTATTTTATTATCATTGTGACTTTTGTGGCTGCTTAATTACAATTTTTTTTATTTTTGCCAGCTGCATTTTGTGTTTTTTAAGAAACATTATTATTATTCTGATATTAAGTTATGGTAAACATGTATGATCAACTGAAATGTGTTGATTTAATATAGTCTTAAAGACAGAAAACAAGTCCACTGACTTCTTGTTTAAAACTGCAGAACTGAAAAGCTTTTCTTTGTGACTCACTGCAGCAAGCAGCTGATTGTCAGGCTTTTGTAGCTATGTGACAGATTAGAACACTATACTTGCAGGACAATACAGGAATACTCAGAGATGCTTGAATCAATCAAAATACAACTTTGAGAATGACTAATGATGAGGAAAATAAAAGCTAATTACAGTTTATTTCTTATGTCATCAGTAGCTTAATGCTGTTATTTTCACAGTTCAACGAGAAGTGGGCCAAACGCAGGGGCCGCTATGGAACCCAGTCGACAGATAATTATCTTGTGCTGGTTGTGACCCCAGAGGATCTCACATGGGTACGTTTTTGGAGAAATGACTAGTTTGGCAAAGTGATGAGATTTCAGAATCGGTAAAAAAAAAAAAAAAAAAAAGCAGGTCAAGTGAAGAAATCTAGACTAAAGTGCACTGAGGGCACACTCTCAGACAGGTCTAGTGTAAAAATAAACATCTTTAGCCCCTCTTTAGATCGCACTTGAGGAACCTAGTGTGTTTACTTTCCCTGGAGATGTCCTAAGTCTTGATAGCGTTATTGTATACATGTTCTCACACACTCTCTCACTCAAGGCTCAGCTGTCACTCCACTTCAAAGCCCTGAGTGGAACCGGACGGTGGAAATATTCGTTCACACTTTAGGCTGGGTATAGCAGTGTCCTCCTTTGTTGCTTGACTTGGGCAATATTTCTTTGTGCCATTGTACCATCCGTCATTTTGACACCGCATCTCGGAAGGTGGTCTCTTTTCCCAGCTCGGACAGATGACTTTTTCTCCTTTTTTTCCAGAATAAATTTAGATAGCGAGGCTGCAGCAAGGGATTTGTAGTAACTCAATCAGCTCTCCTCAACATTAGAAGCTTGTGGACCTTGGTGTGCGCATAGGAAGTGAAATCCAGATTATTTTTTATCTTAGTGGCGTCTTTGACAGTGTAAATGATGGGCTTCTGACTTGTAGCATGCTCAGCGTACGCGTGATTAGCCCGGAGCTTCAAAGTACGCGTGTTTTTACATACATGTAGCTATGCATGAATTAAGGGAGCGGGTCCAGGTACCTCACTGGTGGTATTTAGACCCTTCATTTGTGAGGAATCCAAGATCATTATCCCAAAGTGTTGCCAGCTGGAAGTGCTTGAAGTTCCCATTTGAACTCGATGTGTGTTCTGAGCGACTGGGAATGCCGCGCTCATTCTGGTTTTCATTCCGCCTTGATATTCATGAGCTGGGGAATCTGGCACTGTCTTGACAATTAGCTAATAAATTGCACGGTCGCAGAGATGCCACCCAAGGCTACGGAGCCACCGAATTAGTTTGTAATCTGCAGAGTTGGAAGGATTTCTGCGCCAATACGCCGGTCGTAAATAATGACAGTATAAACGTGCATTCGTTTAGAGAAGACATGGACTGTGCTTATGTTTCCCTTCTGTCTGTCCAAATTCATAAGCGTCAATATCTGTGGTTTCTCTCCAAAGTGTGCTCCAATAGAAAATGGAAACAAATGCTTGATTTTGAAAGATAAAAATTACAGTTTTAAGGATTAAAAAAGTTAACATTCTTTCATTACAGAGTGTGTTATTTTATTGTTAAAGACTAGACTAGATTATATTCTGATTATAGTAGGATTTAAAACAGTAGAATTTGACCTAGAACGTACCCATTTGTACAGAAATAAAGCTGTCACCACTAGATGTCAGTGTCGCATCAGTAAATGTTGTGCTTCTACCTGTTGCAGGAGTTGGAGAGAAGAGAGAAGAGGATCAACTACCAAGTCCACAAAGTAAACAGTAAGTCAGTTTTAATAACAGCTCGTTTTTTTATTAGTAAAATGAGTCTGTGCTATTACCTTGGTTTTTCTCATCTTCTCATATTGACATTTAAGGACAGTCTTCAATCTCTGCAGTGTTGATGTTTTCTCTAGGGCTTAAGTCTCAGGTATCTATGGAGAAAACCTTCTTTGTCAGGCCTAGTGGTCAGCTTTCCTAATCATTTCCTTTCACAAAAGGGGTATTTACCTTCAATATGGTTTGCATAAGCTGTAAGGAGTCTCAGGGCGGGCCAGTAATTACAATGCAATCTAAAACCAGGACTTGTAATTGTGCTTCTCGATAGATTTTTTTTTAATAATGCATCATGGCTGATCGATGATTTCTAATGATTTGAAAGTGCTTTGATAAGTTTGACTTAGTGGTAGCTCTAAAGTGCATTTTCTCAGAGGCACACACACACAGTTTTGAATAACACTGGGAAATTCACTTGACAAATGTCCAGGCAATTACCAGAGTATTACAATTTCTGGCTCGTCATGCCCTCTCTCAGTGTAACACGAACCATTTCTAAATGAGACTAAATGCAGTCTGATTCAAACAAGGTCATTGCGCTGTTCCCATGGGGTCAACCCTTGTGCACTTTGAGTTGAAAAGCATCCCATTTGGCTCTCCCTTTACATGGAGATCCTATTGACAAGTGCATGCGGGCCGCCACACACACAGACAGACAGAGCGCGGCCCCTTTCAGACTCCAGCCTCTATATGTCCATTTTCTAATTGGTGGTTCTTCTTTCAAAGGCCTGATTATGTGTTATGTGCTGAGGAGGCTGTCCACTCTTTTGCAAGGCATCCCGATTCAGTGCATCTCCAACGCCGGAGGGGACAAAAGAGGCACTCGCTCCTCTTCTGGGGGTCCGCTGACACCAATAAACCCCCCCAGCCCTTTCCACTTCCTCCTCGATGTGTTGGGGTTATGTCAGGAATGTCCTGGGTCCCATTGTCCCCCGGTGCTCTGTTTTTGGTAACCCATCACCAAGCATTCTGTGTGGCTCGCCCGCTGCCTCCTCCCTCCCTCTGTTTTACACACCAACACACACATGTATACATCCCTTACTCTGAATAGACCACCTCGATTGAATACGACAGACAGCCAGGCGTCAGGACGTCAGGTTGGTGCGCAGTGGCCCGCTGGGAAAAATACAGCCAGTTATGTTCACCTGTTTGGTCACCTCAGGCACGCTTTGTCTAATGGCACAAAGACAATGGGCTGAGTGTTGTCGGCTCCATTTAAAACGCTGTCCTTTCACTGGGGCTGAATGCACTGTCTGTAACTCCTATCTACAGTTCAAATGTGTGTTCTGTGGAACACTTCTAACCATGTCAAGAACACTGACTTGAAGTTGAACTTGAATATTATAAATACACAAAATGTACAAGTACAACAAGTAGTTCTAGTCTGGACATATAGGTGAAATGAGACACGTAATCGTATTGAATTATACCACTCACAATTTAACATTTTGTTTATTTCAAGCAACACTGATCTAAAACAACCTTTATTACTTCACTGACTCTTCAATATTTTGTCACTTATGTCTTCGTTTTATTCCACAAACATGTCATTTTGAACACTGCATGCATCACTCAGAGTCTTTAATTTGTTGAATTATCACAACTAAGTTCAGGGATGTGGGAGGGGCTAGGGGAGAGATGAAAACACACATTTTCTCAGCTCTCCAGTCTGAGTTGCAAGATAGCCCAGGATTGTTAAATATGGTGGAAAAAAACAAATTGTCTCTTTACTCAATATTGATTAAATCTGGTTATTTTTGTAACAAGATTAAAAGCCCCTTAAACTTGATTTTACAATGTGTCTCCTTTAATATATATATATTTATTTATTTTATTAGATTTTCCTGCAAATTTGTGGTATCAGTCGTGGCTTATTCCAGGTATCCTCCACCAGACCAAATCTTACTGTAGGCACATTTACAAGTCCGCAGCATGGCCAAAACATCTATTTATTCTGATTATTTACAACTTAGTCCCATTTTTTCCTCTGGGAGCATTAAATATTTGGCCAGATTTATCATCATTACCTGGCTTTAGTAATACTGCAGACCATGACTAGCAGTTATTGAATTTCTTGTGAGAGATGTATGTTTGGGAGTGCCAGGGAGTTAGTCGTAGTACGTTGGGTTGTACATATGTTACAGAGCAAGGCGCCATTGCGGCCTAAAAAACTATTAGGCTCTGTAAATACACACTGTGGCGAAAGTAAACATTCTCAGCATGCCATGCAGCCTGCTCACAGAGGGGTACAGGGAGACAGCGCCGCGCCGGCTGTGAGGGGTGTGTGAAGCAATCAGCGACCCAACACAAGATGGATACGGAAATCTAGATTTGAATTAGGGGAAAAGTCCAGTGTATGTAGCAGCACTCGCAATCATGATGGATCTGAGTGGGCGAGTAAACATCTTAAACGCCGTGGCTGGGATGCTTATGATAAACAGGGCCTATCAGGAGCAATTTGGAATCACCTCATATTTGTGCATGTTGGTGATGAATGCCCTGCTACACTAATGCCCATTTGGTGTTAGCAAAGAGCTGTAAGTACTTGTTTGCAGTGGAGAGGTTCGGTGGCCTCTCAAGAAGCACGGGCAACTCTCAAAAACATTGGAACTCCTATGACACAAAGAGTTGTAGAGGTAAGAATGGCCAGTTCAGTCCACATTTTGAATCTCAGATGGGTTTTCAGGTGTAAAAAAAACAACTTGATCTTGATAACACCTGTAAAACAAGAGCTTTTTGGCATATCCCTTTCTAAATTTAAGATGCGCACCACCACTACCAGAAAGCCTGAGTAACCATGGAAACATGGCTCAGAAGATACTCCTTTTCTCGCTCTATATTTAGGCCTCACTTTGGATCCACCATGTCTAATCAGGGTTAATAAACAGATGTGGTGCGTGCTTGGATGTGGGTCAGTTTTAAGCTTGTGATGCACTTGACTTTTCATTGGTCTTCAACATTTTAGTGCCCCAGCCATCATTTGAATAACCTTACCTGTTCAGTGAGCTACTGTGATGATGTTGCTATACATTATGAATTTGTATCTGCTGCAGCTCAAGTGTGTGAAAGCTCTTGCATGACACAAATAAATGCATGGAAGACTGTTTGAGAGAGACCAGTGACTTCAGAAGCAAGGATAATACACAGACATGCATTTCAGGCATGATTGTGGTAACACTGAGCTATAATTAGACCATTTTTGTGGCTTTATAAAGTGACAAATCAACTGAAGACCACCAGGACACGTGTAAGAGATCTGTAACCCACACACAGCCCGCTCTGAGATGTAGCCGTCCGTACACACTCCCATGCACACAGCTTCTATTGCCTTTGAGACAGAAGTAATGCTATGTGCCCACACACATGCGCCACATGCCGGGGTTGGTGGTCTGCTGGTATGCTGCGTATCATCTGCCCCCTCCCTCCAGCTCTGGGGCTAATACCCTGTCATCATCAATACCCTCCCCGTGCTGACTCAAAGCCTTTTACTACTGTGGGCTGTGGGCGCACTTACAGCCACAGACCCTTGTCTCCGGCTCTGTCTGTCTGCAGAGATGTGCGGCTCCACACTTATTACATCTATTAATCCTGCTGCGTTTGTCTATACAGGTACTGTCATATGACCTGCACACATTTGTCCTGGAATGAAAATGAGTGTCAAGACTTTACCACCCACCCACTGATGCTCCCCAGTGTGACCACAAGCATCATAATAATGAGGCCTCATCATCTTCACCACTAAGCATGTCACTCAGCTCGTGTCTGCACCAACATCATTATCTGCCGCCATTTATTCCAACCTTTTTTTGGCTGCACAATCTGCTCTTTATCTTCTGGTTGTAAATAAATCTAAAATTGTCAGGTCTACAAAGCATAAGAGCAGAGACGATGAGAGTCCTTTTGGGGCCACTTTGTTAGCAGCCTGTTGTGGATTGTAATGACAGACAGTAATGATCAGAGTCTGACAGCAGAAGGCAGTGGCGTCATGACGTTTTTATGGCCCTGAAAGTCTTGGTGATGTGTCAACACCTCACATGTGCTGCTTCAATGCAAATGATGAGCACAAGCCTGGCCTGGTAACCATGACGATGCACATTAAGTGAAAGTTTAGACTTTAGTCTTATGAATGAAGTAGACAGCACAATTGCACTGATAGAGCCTTACTGTTTTTTCACTGGCCTGACATGACATATTTCTCTTATGTGTGGCTTTCAGCTTTCTGTTATAACACAGTGAGAAGCTTTCACTTCAAAATGGCACACTTTTGTTTTAAAGTTATGACAATAGTCCGTAATTCTGTATCCCTTGGATAGGATTAAAATGTCATCTACAGTTATTGTTTGGTGCTTTGTACGAAAATGGGTTTGAATGAGTAAAAAGTGCAATGGAACAATATTCTAAAGGTAAGTTTGCTCTGACTGACACTGACATGTGCCTGGGACCTGCTGGTGCTTTCTGACGGCTCTCTAGTGGTCCTCGGGCCCGGTTGGGCAGGCTCAGACTCAGGGCAGGCTGTGTGTCTGAAGGTGCGCACCTCACTGGCTGGAGCCAGGGCGGCGTATTGCCTTTCACACGCTTCTAAAATACTCTCCGGGCAGAGCCTGAAAGGGTTACTGTTTCCCAAAGTGCCTCATTCTGCGCAGTCGAGAGGGGGCGGCTGAGTGGCGCCGTAGAGTCACAGACGCACTTTCTAAAAAGCCCGAGACATCATCAAGAAAGAAGCTGACAGTGAGGAAAGCAGCTTCCCTCCTCGTGCTGGCACTTTGCCGGCCTTGTCTTCTCACCAAAGCCCAAAGATCCGCGGTTCTGTCACAATAAGCGAGCGGCAAGTGTCAAATCCAACTCTGGCCACAGAGCTACAAATCACTCGAAGGCACACAAGATGCGCTCAATGGAAAGTTTCACTTTCAGACGTTAGTCATGGCTCTGTTTAAGTCGTTGATTGTATTTAAAGAATATTATAAACACCGCAAACCCCCATACTTAGACAAAATGACTCGTTTCTTTCATTAAGTTGGCTAATTCTGCTAACGTGAAAAACAGTTGGCCATTGTTTTATGGGCTTTGTTTTTCTCTCTCAGGGCGGTGAGACTTGAACAGGCGCCGCTGTGCTGCAGTCAGTCCACCTCTAGTCTGGAACACTTTCACCTCGTGTTGTACAAACACAAGCGGATGGATGCCACACTACACAATTCTCTGTCAGAGCCTCGACCAGCATTTGGGACACTTAAACACATTGAAAGATAGACTTTATTGCTAAATTGTGATAGCCATAACATGTACACTGATATGTCTGACTTTTTATTGATTTGTTTTTCTCATTGTAGCAATGTTCAAGTAGACATCTCCCATATTTAGTTTCTGGTATACTCTGCTATCTCTTTCCTTATGCTCTATACTCACAACCGTTAAAATAATAAATAAAACATACAGATTTCTTTATTTCTACAATACTATGTATTCCAAAAAGCTGAGTTCACGCCTTAATATATATCTTTAGCCTCAACTTTTTAACATTTAATAATTATTGATATTAATATACAAAAACCTCTAGGCAGCATTGCAGTGAAATAACAGTCAATTCAGTTCAGTTGAAAAGTTCACTCCTTGAAGAAGTGCAGCAATCCATTCTCAAAGTCTCAATGTAAAAATATTAAAAAAAAAAAAAAAAAAGCTCTTCCATATGAAGTGCTCATGTTTTCCGCAGAATAAAATATGGTCCTGGATCAATTAGAAAAAAATAGCTGCATTTGTCTTAAATATGTACAATGTTGATATTTCACTTAAAATGCTATATAAAAAAATAGATTTGCTATGGTGCCCACTTTTGTAATAGTTAACAGTGCAATAGAAAAGCGTATTTCCAGTCCACAGCTCCTCCGGGAGGATTAGCACGAGCATTTGCATTCTGAGATGATTGGGTACTGCACCTGTATCCACGTGCAGTACTTCTGTTTGAGGAAGCCTTGACAGTACCATCGTAGAAAAATCTTATTGATGGACTTGACCGGTTTACAAGACATGCCCTCTGGGAAGGAGCACGAGCGCTCCGAGAAACAATTCCCTTCTTTCATGTAACGTGGCCAGAACCTCACGCCCAAATCCTTCCAAGTGTACACCACGGGGCAGTGCGTATAGGTCCACAGCCACTGCAGGAATTTCCTCCTCGCTTTCTTCCCCACTTTGACCCGCTTCCCATACGGGGTTTCAGTGAGGTC
This sequence comes from Mugilogobius chulae, assembly GCA_038363315.1. NCBI lineage: Eukaryota > Metazoa > Chordata > Actinopteri > Gobiiformes > Gobiidae > Mugilogobius > Mugilogobius chulae. The sequence goes on along the minus strand of CM076401.1, from coordinate 34,604,744 downwards.
CAGCTTTTTAATCTCGTTGGGCATTGGCCCGTGCGGCTTCATGTGTGTGTCTGAGTGGTTCACCGACATGGGCGAGCTGATGGACATGAAGTTAGGATCAAAGTTACTGCCCAGCTTTTTCCTCAAAGTCCTCTCCACCAAGTCCTGCTCTCGGGGGTCGAACTCCGGGTCCGGTTCCTCCTTGAGGTCAGGCACTGGCAGGTGGTCACTGGGCGATGGACGAAGACGTAGGTAATGCTGGGAGGAGACCCCGAGGTGCACGCACAGAAACACGTAAACGAGCAGCGTCTGTGAGAGCGCCATCGTTCCTCTTGTGTAGCGTCTGTAACAGTTCACTTCTTTGCCCGGTGCCTGTGTTGTGTGCAACCACTGGCCGTGGGCTTCATAAATAGTAGAGGTTCAGTCACCAGCAAGGCGATACTTTTAATAGACCACGGCCGGTTTGAATGACATGGGCTGCTTTACAGCTGATGATGTTCGGTCTGATTAAAAAGCGCACAAACAAAATCACTCTTTCACGCTCGCTCCGGCCTCAGCCTCGCTCACTTGGATTCACTTGGGGTCTCTCTCTGTTGTCATGGTTACTCTGGAGACTCTAAACGACTCAGTGCTGTGTGCAGCGACTGAATAGATCCACGGCGTCTCGACAGTAAACAAGCCGACTTCTCCAAGTTTGAAACGAGACTGGTATTTTTACGCATGAGTCTTTTTGGCTGAGGTTTGATTCTTTCACGTCGCCTGACGCGCTCAGCACTTGTCAGGTCCCAAGACGCGCGATCCACGCGCACTGACACTTTCCTTTCAAACTCCGTAATGTGCACCTTACATAGAGAAGCAAATGTGCTCACAAAGTCCTGCAGCGGAATGCTTCTCCGGTGCGCTCCTTTTCTCTCCGCTGGATGAGCCCAAACTTATAAAGAGTTCAGAAGTCTGGTCTACTTCTGCATGGAGCGCACGTCTCAAAAACAAACAAATAATATAGAAATCGATTCCTCGAAGTGTAGAATCCTTTCAGAAACAGTGCATCCTCCTCCGCCACTTCATGATGACTCTGTCCCAAACGTAGACTTGTTTTACGGCCAATTCCTGAGGGAGTGTGTGCTGTGGTAAGTGGCGCTGCGTCTCTCCTACTCGAGTCTGAGAGTGTGTCTGTAGCGAGTGCTGCCCTCAGTCCCAAGTTAAATATCCCCCTCCGACGGTACAAAGTGTCAGAGGGTCCTGCCCACCCCGGCCACTTTCCCTGTGATTGACAGCTCTCCTTTACGGGCCAGCCCTCCCCTCACAACGTGGAAAATATCAGCCACAATCTAAGAATCAACTGGGTCCTAACGTACTACTTTTCACGCTCGTATAAATAAAACTTTTGCATTTAATGAAAACGTCTGTCTTTATACAGATTCAGATTTCATTTCAGATGAATAGTTTTAGACTATGTCGTCAATAATCAGCTGAGCTAGTTTCCTTTGCTTGAACCTTTCCCATGAAATTGATGGGAAACATTTAGTAGCTTGTTCACGGAAAAGGGGCATCACATTCCACCTTTGTTCATCAGGATTTGGGTCTGCACAGGAATTGGCCCGTTGAACTTTGGGGTCACAAAATAGGCGCGTAATTAAGGGCTATAAATGGCTGTGGATAAGTAACCTTTCCCATGCTAAGCAGTCCTTACTTCACGCAGCTAATACGTTATGTATCAGGGTAAATCAGATTGATGAGTTTAGTTAAAGCTGCTTCAGGGTAAGTAAACATAAAATAATAATTACAAGCCATCAAATAATTCTACTGGCTTGTTTTTACTCATAAACCTACATATGTTTACTTTGATGACATAAGTAACATTTTATGCTGTTAATTGAGAAATCTTGACACAGCAGTGGCTAGGGCTCAGGCTCGTTGTGTTGGTCCTTTGTAGTGGTCACTAGAGGGCGTCGATCTAGCATTATGGATGCTCCAGCGCCGTTCAGAGACTGCACACATTTAAGTGCACGAGGAAAGAATGTGGGCTCAAACTTATGGTCCAGCTCAAGTCAAATGGTGCACTTGCTTCAAAGTTCAGTGAGGAGAGCACAACAAACTGCCTCCTCTTAAGAGTCTCTCTGTGCTTTACTTAAAGACACATTCAGTTTTTTTGGGCTATTTGTGTGATGATTTTTCTGAACACTTTCATTTGTTTTACCTATGACTTATGTTTTGTTGCTTGGTCAAATTCCACTCTACTGTATATTATGGTCCAATGTTTAGCATGTTGTCAGAAAGTTTTTGAAATGACTATGAAATTGTTAGGAGACTAATGTGACAAGTATCATATATGGTCCAAAGTAATTTGAATGTGGCTTAGCTGACCTCTACAGACCTTCCTCTCATAATGTGGTTAATGATTAGTGCCCCTGTGTAGACAGGACTCAGTGGGCAGTGGGGACAGTAAGGCTGAGCTGTTACTGTAGAAATGTCCATTTCCATTGTTTCCCTCCACAGGTTTTAGTGCGCTGGAGCCCCATGTAGGGAACTTCTCGTCCAAAGTGATAATGCCGCCAGGCTGGCCAGCAGTGAGAGCACCCCCCATACCAGGGCTAATTACTGCGTAGATAAAGACAAGTGGAGGAGAGTGAGGGGATGGTGAGCACAGTGGGAAAGACTGCTGTTTGTCATGATGTGGAGTTGCTGGGTTAAAGAAGGTGGGGGTCCTGTGTGTGTGTAATGGTGGCGGTGCCGGATGGCAGTTTGCTGTGGAATGGCTAATTAAATAACACCATAAAAGGATCCCGGCTTGCTTTAACGAAGCTTCTGACGAGAGGGGCTGGGGGGGTGCACTTGCTGCATATAGAGAGGTGGGGTCGCTACTGAAAATTGGGCTTGTATAACAAGAGGACTTAGCTCTTTGGTTTTGCAATGATTGTTCACGCTCCCTTAGGTCTCAATGGGGCACATGGTGAGGGTGCTTTGGGGGGCAGCCCTAAGGCACAGATAGGACCCTCTTCTCCCCTTCACTTGTGAATGCTACACGCAAACATAGACACATGGACACCCCTGCGGCTCCACACAAAGACCTCTACCCAAGTTTCAGGCCGGAGCTTATCCAGCACTGGGGCACAGCAAGGGGCTGGCCTGGCCAGACTGGCTGACTGTGCCCACTGGGGACTGGTAGAATGGCACAGGGGGTGGAAGGAGACGGACAGCTTGGACAGGATGGAGGGGAGTTAACACCAATGCACAAAGCACAACATTATCAATGTTTATTATACTATTTTGAGATCATGTTTCTGGTTTACTCTACATCTCTGGGGGAATGACACAGATTGATAATGTTTGAACTGCAGAGATCCCCTTTTCTCAGATAACTCTTGTAATTAGCTTAGTTTCGTTTCCTTTTCATGACTCCCGTGTCCTTGGCAGCTGGACAGACAGAATACCTAAAACTATTTCAAAATAAATTCTACACTTTGTTTCTATTTGATTTAGTAGTCAACAAAACATATGCAACTCAACCTTAATTTTGAATGGATCACTTTTATTTATTGCCTCACTCAAGTCACAAGAATTCAAAACTAATCTGCATTGTGGCATATACAAAATCATCACTGTATATCAGTATTGCATTCACCTTCATATCCCACTGCCTAGTTCTACTTTTGTCTCCACTCTCCCCCATATTCAGCTTTGTCTGCGTGCCTTAACCTAAAGCAGATGGCTTGGGAAGCATGTCAAAAATCTGTCTCCCGTTAACGTTACTTTTGAAGCCCCTCAACTTTTTTCTCTCGACAAAAATTCACCATAAAGTTATTTTTGCAAAGTAGTAGTAAACAGCATCAAAGTGATATTTCTCCTTGTTCTGATGAGGAGAAGAAAAGAAAGCAGCACTAAAAGTAAAGCTTGTTACTCTCAGATGCCCATATGCAATCTGTAGTCAATCTGAGTCTGCATCCTTTGTTTCTATACTGCAGCATTCCACTTGTGATGAAGAAATGGCTGCACTGTGATTAATGGTGATCAGATCGCAGACAGTGCAGTGGCTTTGAGAAGTGATGGTGGGCTCACTTTGAACTTGATGCTGATCAGCTCAAGTGAAGGCACATGCAAACACTAGAATAGCTTCAGAAGGTTTCATGGCAACTGACTTAATTCAGCTGAGAATATGTTTCAATCAAGCTAAAACACAAATGTTGCAACTGTGAAAACATTTTTGTAATAGCACTTTTTAAACTAGACAATGACTTACATATTATGGCACAAAGTAAAACTAAATGCTAAAACATACTATCAACATAAAACACACGTCTGAGGTCGGTAATGTGGCCGACCACCAGCTACTCAAAAAGGAAATAAATCATCATAAGTCTACAAAAGTTAGTTATAGTAACACAAACTCTAACTGCACATTCATTCATTCATTTATTTATTTTTTGTTTATTTATTTAAAATGTATTTATGTAAAGTACATCTTGACCAGAAAAACAATTGAATACAGTAAAAGTAGCTAGAGGTAACCCTTAGTAATATGCTCCTTTTGAAAGTCTTAGGATGTTCTGTGCGGTACTGCTCAGTTAAGCTTCTCACTAAAGAAACAGCAGTGATGAAGGTGGAATTAACTTGATCACGGCGCCTTCCGGTGAACAACAGAGAAAACATAGTACATTCGAGCACCAGGAGGGCATTCTCCCCGATCTTCCTTATGGTAGGATGACATCATTGGCTTGCTGCCCAATTCCCACCATTTACAATAGGGTCACTGTTGCCTTCTCCACCATGCCACAAGGGCCAAAAAGGGAAGAGAAATGCAGAATGCAAGACAGAAGAAGGAGACAGTGTGCCAACAATGCAAAAATGGTTGGTTAGCTCACTACTCTAGTGCAGACAGACGCTCCAAGGCGTCAAAAGCCTGAATGAGTGCCATGACAAGAGTTGTGACAATGGAACATCTCAAGGTTGAATCCAACAGTTGCCATATGTTAAACTACCATTGAAGATTTAGTCTGTCAATGTAATCTAGCCTCTCATCAGTGAAATCATCGCTGGCATGCTGCACTGATCAGGCCTGATGCTTGTTATTGTTGAATAGTGGTTTGATGACAAATGGAAAATGGACCTCAATAGAAAAGACTATTGACAGAAAGGCATTTAATGTTAAAATGAATATGTACCATCACACTCCAGGACTTTGAAATTGAATTTCAAGCACTACGTTGTTGTTGCTGGACATTTCTAACTTGAGTAATGCTATGTCGAATGTGAACACATATCTTTTAAGAAGTTTTCTCCAACTTAGGTAAACCCTGACCACAATTACTGGCAATCCGGTCATTCTCCCAACCACTAAGCCATTGTGCTGCCACAGGCCATCTTGTCGAAATGAAACATTTTGCCCACAGCCGTTGACCACAACAGATGTTCTCTTGCCTCTGCGGCATGTGTGTTCTGTTGAGTCTAGCGCCAAGGCACTTCCATAGACTGGCACTGGCTAAGAAAAACAAAGAGAGGGAAATTCTACGATGGCGTCTTGAAGGTTTGTGACTGGTTAACAGTGAGGTAGACCTGTTTATGTGTTTTAGACTGTATTGAAATTCTAGTGCACTAGATGCATTCGAACACTTGCAGATTGAATGTTGCTCTTTAATTTCCCAACCTATAGAGCTTTTGCTGGACCCCAACTGCAATCAGGGATATCAATAAAATGGTAAAGCTTGCCCCCGCTGCCCTGTGGCCCTCTGGTATGTTTGCTGAACACTCAGAAGGGTGGAAGGTGACAGCCTGCTCAGATGCCAGGAGGACTGGGATGGTTTTGGGAAATGTCTCGCTGGTGTGCGAGCACGCACTGCCGCCCAGTGGGTGTCTGTCTGCTTGGGAATGGACGGAAAAGGATGGGGGCTGACAACAGACTGAGTGTGCACTCAGAGGGATAGTTTGTCCAAGGGATGTACCAGATGTTGACTCACACTGGTTTGCTAATCGGGAGCCACAAGCCCCTGGAGCCACGAGCAAACAGGAACGTCTGCCTTTTTCTGTCACCACAGGGAAACAGGATTGGATCAGGGGGAGTGGCAGAAAGGCAGGTATGAAAAATGAAGGAAGTGGTTGGATTGAAAAGATACAACAATACAAACCTTAAGGCTTCTTTTATATAAGAAGTGCTTAAGTCTCAATCCGGATTAAGGTGTTTTTACCACAGCAGGACCAGGAAACACCCACTCCCTCCCACCTGCGATTATAAAGAAGGGTCTTTCCTTAATTGAGATCCACTGGCTCAACCTTCAAACTAAAACCTTCAAACAGATTCACTTTAAAAGTAGAACATTATACTAATCCATTTCTGCTTGTGAATTAATGTTGGGGTACTTTGTCTTTTCGCTTTTAAATTAGTAAAGTTTGACTTTTAATAAAAATATATTGTAAAGCAGCTCCTAAAAATCACACGCTAAATTGTTCAATAACGTTTTTTTTAGTTCTCATCAGGAGGCAAAAGCAGAGCTCTGATTGGCTGTCCCTGTAATCCTCTCCAGTTTCACTTTGCTGTTTGTACAATTGTAACCAAGAATTGATGCATGTGGATATTTACTGTTTTCTGAAGTATCTGTAAGAGTGTCAAAGTAATTGGATTTAAAAACCCACTTCCGGTTTGCAGCATGAAAATGAATACCCCAGTGCATGTGTATTTTCAGTTTCCCAATAGACTAATTACATTATTGCAATTGTGCCTATCAGTATTGCCAAACTCAGATCCAACTGGAAACCTTTGTGGTTGGAATAGTAAACTGCAGCAGGAAGCAGACAACAGATAGCACTGGCCATAGTACGCCAAGAAGCAGACGGAGGCTGTTAAACACATTTACACTGCAATAACTTTCACAACTCACAGGGCCTATGGAGGAGAGGGCAGAGGCAGACCGTCCGGGCCAAGCACATCAACAAGGAGCTATTGAGACTCTAGATCTGTGCTGCTGTCAGTCTGAGACTCACACAAGATCACAATTGTGGTTTGTGCCAATAGCCTTGTTGACCTTATTTAACCTTGGATTTGGCCAGTTCACAGCCCAGACTACAAGTGCCCATTGACAAAGAAAATTGAGAAAGGCGTTTGTGTAGGAGTAGTGATGTTGACTCTGTGGACAGTCAGTTGTTTCATGGTCCGCTCACAGACATCGCAGGTAGATGAGATGTTGTGGTGAGTTTACAAAATGCAAAAGACCTTATTAGACCCTACTTCGGAGACAGACTGCAGGAGCCCTGCACTCTCAGTGTGGCTGCTAATAGTGGCTTGGTATTTGTCACATTGTAGGGTTTAAATCTGTATACTCTTAATTCATTTGATTCACATTAGACTAATCCAGTCCTCTGAAGTCAAATCTTTCTTTTAGATACAGCATACAGTAATCTGATGTTCAGATATGCTTTTGAGGTTAAGGCTGTAACTATGGTTAGAATCTCCAAGAAATGAAAGTCAAGTAATATCCCTAAAAAGGATGAAAATCCAGTGCATGTGTAATTGTAAGTGTAAGTGTAAGTGTGTGCATGTGCGTGTGTGAGGGTCTGCGTGTGTGTGTGTGGTGTAATTACAGCCAGCAGAAGTATCGTCAGTCTGTCTGTGGCATGCAGTGGTGCTGCTGACCTTCCCTCTGAGCTCCTCTCTCCTCTGGATGGCTCACTGTCTGACTGTCTCCCTGTCCTGTCCTGCGTTCACAGCACACACACACACTCACACACACTCAAAGATGCTAACAGCACAGCTGTAGAAAAGCTCCATTACAAATAAAAATGTTGTTTAAATCATGTACATGCATACTCCATATAAGGCTGTGCAATTGATCAAATTGCTGTAATTGTTTACAAAAATTGTGTAATTGTGATTATGAATCGTGACTCATAAGTGAGTTTGTGCTCAGATATTTCCGTAGAAGTAGGTCCCAGACAACAGATCATTTTAATAAGATATCTCATTTGATCTCTTCTGCATTTAAGAAGTGCCAATGCACTGCATTGTTTTTAAGGAAATAACTCATATTCTTTAAATGATTGTGATTATTCTTTTCATCATCATTTTCATAATTGTTTAATATTTAAATAAATGGGGCGTTGTACTGTTGCCGTGCCCATCAGATTTATATGTCAAAAATCACAAATATTACAAGAATCCATTTGGTTGAGCCAGTTTATTATTCATTTGACCATAAACTCTGGAGTGTGTTCAAAGTGAGTTGTTGATTACACTCCGAACAGAACTTTTCTGTGAGATATGTCACCTACATTCATGTATCTGTTTATTCTCATTTAGCAAGTGCTGCTGATGTCCCGCTGTCTCTCAGCAAATAATTCAATTATGATTCAAATCATTGTGATTGTGATTTTTTCATTATTGAGCAGCCCTAATGAAACATAAGTAAATGAAATGGAATGTGCTTGGACCTACAGTATTTGACTATGTCATATGCATCAAACTTACCTGTTTATCTAATATTTGGTATGTCCACACTGAGAGCCATAATAAATAGGTTTTGGGCAAGGCTTGAAGATGGAGCAGTGATGGTCATGTGCATATAACAGAGAGGAAGAAAGTCAGAGAAAGTTGGTGTCAAGCAAGCAGTGTTAGCAGTAGTCACTTCTGTCTTCAGGAGCCATTCTTTTGCATGTAGGCACGCTGTCAACGACATGGAAGTGCCCAACAGGTCTGTTTGTGTGGACAGTGTTGGAATGTCTCAGGACAATGTGAGACCCATGATCAACATTGTGATTCTGTGTTACATGAGGCTCCACCAACGAGAAGCGCTGTTTGCTGCTAGATTCCATGACACCGCTGTCGTTTGGAGATAACATGAATCAGAGCTTGTCTTGGTTGAGAACTTGTTTGAAACTGAGCTGTGTTAGTTCTCTGTTTCCTGTTTTTGTGTAGTACTTTTTAAATTCATTTTGAAAGCGATTTGCCAAACACCTGGTGCCTCAACCTCTGACCGCCACTAATGTGTTCCCTTCTCAGACACGGGGAGTAACATGCAAACACCACACAGAAAAGCCCGGGGCTTTTAGAAGACGGGATCAGACAAAAAACAAAACAAGAAAAAATGACTACTTGTTTTTTAAGCAATTTATTGGTATAATTTTGCAGAAAATAAATATTTGGACACTTACTAACTAGACAGAATTCTCACAAGCCTTGTTATTTTATTAGGGACGCACAATTTGTCTAAGTCAAATTTATATAGCAGTTTTTACGTAGTTAGCAAATCACAAAGGCTGCGACATTTGAAGTATTATAATTTTCTTCATAAACTACAGGGTCAGTAAATTGGTCAGATTAAAACACTTGTTTAGACATTTTTGCCACATTCCTCTTTTAATTGACTAATCGATTGACACATCTTCAGCCAACCCAGAATTTTTGTGTCTTGATTTTCATCAGAGGTACACTTTGACGGTAAGAAACAGGATCTGAAAAACTAAATCACATTGTATGATTTGAAATGTTTCTTCTCAACGTCTGTCTGTCTGTCTGTCCGTCCGTCCGTCCGTCCTAATGAGGTTTTAAGCAGAGCTACATTATGTAAAAACAAGAAGGGGGAGTGTGACAAAAGCCACTTTGAAAAAGTAATTCATTTAAACCAACAGTTAAACCGAAATAGGCTGTTTTTCAGCTGATCAAAACTTTAAGACCATAACTCAAAAACAATAAAAAACTCTCCAAACCAGAACAAAAATGTTCTCAGTAGGACTCAGTAATGAGTAGCTCCACCGTTCTTGTTAATCACTTCAAAAATTCCTTTGGGCAGCTGGATGTGAATGTTTGTAAAAAGTAATTGGGAATGTTGCTCCAAGTGATGAAGATGGCTTCACAAAGAGCATCAACTGTCAGGAACTGATGACCATTTGTATAAACTTCTCTTGACATCCATCCTCAAATGTTCTCTATGGGATTTAAATCAGGAGAACATGCAGGATGGTCCAAAAACGTGATGTTATTCTCCCAGAAGAAGTCCTTTGTCAAGTGAGAAAAGACTTCTGCAGCGTTGTCCTGTTGACAAACCAGCTGTTACCACACAGACCAGGGCCAGGGTCATGAGGGATGCTCCTGCAACATCTGCACGTAACCAGCCGCTGTTTGACCACCTGCACCACCTGAAGCTCCAGCGTTTGACCTGCTCCATCTGAAGCTCCAGCGTTTGACCTGCTCCACCTGAAGCTCCAGCGTTTGACCTGCTCCACCTGAAGCTCCAGCGTTTGACCTGCTCCACCTGAAGCTCCAGCGTTTGACCTGCACCACCTGAAGCTCCAGCGTTTGACCTGCTCCACCTGAAGCTCCAGCGTTCCACTGAATGAAAAAGCAGCCCACACCAGGATGGAGCTCCCTCCACTGTGCCGGTAGAAAACATCTCAGGTGGATCTCCTTGTCCTGTCAGTAACGGAAGTCATTTGGACCATCAAGGTTAATTTTTTTCTCATCAGAGAATAAAACTTTTTTCACCTTTCAGTGTCTCATGTTTGCTGCTCCTGGCAAAGTCTAAACGAGCAGTTTTGTGGCGTTGAAGGAGATGCGGTCTTTAAAGTGTTTTTGTTTTTGAACCATCAGGAGGGCATAACTGTCTGAAAGCCGGACAGAAAAGAAGAATTTTGACTTTTATAGCATGTGGTCTTAAACTTTTGATCAGGTGAAAAACAGCCTATTTCAGTTTATTGTTTATTTATTAAGTTCTAAATGTTTTTGCCAAACTCCCCCTTCTTGTTTTTGCATAATGTAGCTCTGCTTAAAACCTCATGAAGATCCAAATGTGCAAAATGCGAATTCTAGCCATTTTTCAACTGGTCTTAAGATTTTGATCAGGAGTGTATATATATAGTATGTGTGTGTATGTATGTATGTATGTATGTATGTATGGAGTATGTACTTGTTTCTGACCTGAACATTCTCAAGGAGTTTAATTCTAATGCTTTAAGTGCTATAATAACATATCTTGATGTAAAAAATGTTGACATGTTCAGTTGTTGCTGACTACAAATATAGCCCAAGCATTTTTGCATGTTTTTGTTTTACCATAGCTGTCTAAACAGAGATGCATCAGGTAAACAACCTGTGTGTGCCAGAATGTCCCTCAGAGCTGCCTCTCAGTGTGTCCGTGGGGATTTATTTGACCCCTTATTGCCAGCGGTGAGCCTGTGGTGGAGATGAAAGCATGCCTTCACCGTGTGGCCCCAGTTTCTATAGCTATGGACACAGACTCACACTGGTCTGGGACAATAGAGAGGCCCTGCCACTCGCCCCTGCCAAAGCCCACAGCTCTCCCCACCCCATCCGTCACCGCAATCATATTTTCAAAACAAAAACACAGCTGGGGGGGTGTGGGGATGATTGAAGTGCGTTTGATGTGTTGGTATGTCAGTGTGCGTCGAGGCACAGAGTTATTTTTAGGCACGCGTTTGTTCCGAGTGTTAACATGCTCGTTTGACTGGGCTCTGAACATAGATGCCTGCCTTAGTGTGTGCTGATGCAAGTGGGAGCCTTTGATTTGGTGGCCGGAGCGTGCCTAATGTGACTCTGGCTGGGTGGGGTTGGGGAGGGATGGGGGTGGCACGGTTGAGCTTCTTGCCCTCATACTGTCTACCCCACAGTGGCCCAAGGCTCCCCCTGCAAACTTGAAAGGCACCAAAGGAATCCCCCCCTCACCCCCCCCTCCACCAAACCCACATGTTTTCAGAAAGCATGACATCATCTTTCTCATCTTTCAGCACAAAGAGAACTGGAGCTGGGGTCTGCATCAGTGTGTGTACAAGCACATCACACATTAAACTTCTTGCATGACAATATTGGTAAGCATATTTTTTAACTTAAGTAAGCAACATTTTTAAAAATAAAACTGAATAATTTCATTAGGTCCATGAAGACAACAACATTTGGTTATTAACCTTTATATCTTACTGTCATAGTAGAATTTTAACAAAATAAACATATTCTTTTATCTGTAAGATTCTTAAAAAGAATTGCTTTGGAAATTATATTGGTAGGACTATGGTCTATTGCATGTGTCCACCTCATTTCATGCGGCCCTCAAGGCCTCATAGGGTTTATTTAATTTTATTTTAGTGCCAGGAGTAATCTGGGTCCTACTAATGAGATGGTTTGTCTAAAACTTAAAGAGAAAGTCATTTTTCAGACTAATGCAGATGTACAGTATATTTAATAATTGTCACTTTAATAAATATACAATAATCAAACTATTATTTGTAGTTTGTCAAAGATTAGTAAGGTTAATCTAGTTACAACTGGCCCTTTGAGAACAACCCCAATGCCAATGTGGCCCTTTGGTAAATGAGTTGGACACCCTGGTCTATTATATAGGCTCTATGCACTGCAGTGTGCTGGCTTAAGGCTGGGAAGAGTGCAGAGCGCTAGTGCTCCTTAAAGTCAAGAGATCAAATGAAATGGGTGAGATATCTTTTCAAAATGGACCATTGTAAATGTATTTTACAATTGTAAAGAAACAGTCCGGGAACCTATTCTTCCAACTCAAGGAAATATCTGAGTGCTATAGACTCACTTATAAGACAGCTTAATAATCACGATGACTCGATTACACAATTATTATAAACAATCACAGCAATAATCATAATTGAAATTAAAATGCGATCAATTGCACATCCCTATGTTGGCTAGGCCATGTCACTATGACAACTTCGGTTCTTATCAAACCTAATCAATATTTGTAGATCATGCAGCCTGAACAATACAATAACATCACTAACCACGTTTTAACAACTTCAAGAAAGAATGGACTGAAGGTTGGTACAATTTTAAAATTGATTAGCTTTGCCCTTATGAAGAGAACAAAGACTTGTGTCCCCTGTGAACTTGTGCCTGCCCCATTTATGATGTTCCTCCATATTTCACTGTACACTTCTGTCTTTTAAATATTAAACCTTGTATAACTCGACAAAAACAGAAATATAAGCAGAAGGACTAGCAATAGAAGGTCAAAGTTCTGATTCACATTCATTATATATTTAAAAAAAAAAAATATATATATATATATATATATATATATATATATATATATATATATATATATATATATATATATATATATATAACAACAAATAAAAAACTATGTGTAAGCCCTAAAATTCAGGCAAACATTTTATAATTGTGTGTTTTCTATACTTTCAGAAACTGAATTGAAATCAAATTATGGGTCTACTGCGCATGCTATATGCAGAAAGAGCCGCTCTCCATCTGCTTAGCTGGGAAAACTTCTTTGAAAAAAACAACTGAATGTAACTTTTAAGGGTCGTTGGGTTGAATTTCATTCACAAATGTTGATTTAGCAGCAGAACTTCAGTGATAAACTCTTGTAGTTAGCTGACAACGGTGCTTTTTTGACTTGTTTCCACTGTTTGTGTCTATGAGCGGTGGCTCTTTCTGCAGGACGCGTGTGTTGATAAACAAAAAAATCCCTCTATACTGATATTAAGCACATGGTTCATAAGGCCTCAACGGTGTTTTTAAACATTTAATATATAAGCTCCATGTTACTGATTTAGCCAGGTGCCGTCCTGCGCTGTGCCAATTGGATGTATGTATATAATATGTAATCAAGAATATTATTACTGTGATTTTTGTTGTAATAAAGTCAGCTCCAGGGCATGGCCAATAGGAATGATCAGATTTTCGTATTGATATTAGTACACACTGTAATATAAAGAAAACTCTTGCCTCGTGTGAAACTTTAACATCAGCACTTTCTAGACTCTGAAAAAAAAAAACACCAACAGAGAAAACATTCATAACTGTTCACAACCCTAACCCTAACCTAACCCTGGTTCAATCCATCTGAAACCAGAACATTTTGTTGTTTTTGGTCAAAACATTTTATCCTCCTTGCTATGCAAGTAAAGTGTAATAAGTTATGAATGTATTGTGTGAGTGAGCTTTTTAACTGCTCTTATTAAACACTGCAAATTGTCTCTTGCCTTCTAAAAATAGTTTGTCCATTACCTTCTCTTTGGATCAGCATGCAGCTCCTCAGAGTCTGATGGGCAGCTCAGACATACGGGTGGGCACAGTCTGCACAACTTCAGAGCCCAGCGTAGGATGACAAATATCTGACACAGAGAGTGTAGCTCTGATCCACCAGGGCGATAGAAGGTTCTATTTATTTGACTCATAAGAAAGAGATTTAGATAAACATTTGACAGACATGTACTTGTTGTACCAGAGTGTGTTGGGTGGTGTTGAAGTTTTAATTGTTTGTTCACTTAGCTGTACAAGTCATGTACTTAGCCAGAGTTTCTAAGTTTTGTAAAGCATAATTCTGAAATGAGTACAGAGTACTAAGGATTACAGAAGTCCTCAAGGAAAAAAATCCCACCTGAACTTGGGTACTGTGAGAATCTGTGAGAGTGATACCGCCAATGTCAGAGCCACCGGCCACCCAGAGCCCAGCTCCAGAGGCCCATAGCTCAGAGCCCAGCTCCACAGCTACCAGTCCCCAGAGCCATCAACTCCAGAGACATCAGCACCAGCACCCACAGCCCCACGGGCAGAGCCACCAGCTCCTGACCCACAGTTCTAGAGTCACCAGCCCCAGAGCCACCAGACCAGAGCACCAGCCCCACAGCCACCAGCCCAAGAGCCCAAAAGCCACTGCCACCAGCTCCAGAAGAACCAGCTCCAGAACCACAGGCCCTGCTCACGTGGACTGAGCTTCAGAGGTTGTCTTTGACACACTCAGGTGTCAGGTAGCAGCTCTCTCTCACATGTTTCTGTAGCCACTTTTTAAGGTACATTTGTTTCTTTTATCTCACATCGATCATGCTCCTCTGAGGTGAGGGCCCACCGGCTTGGCTTGTTTAATAGGCCATCCCGTTTGCCAACTGTTCCTTTGAGGGGCCGGTGAGTCGGGCGTCGGAGCTGGGATTTGGAGAGGGAGGGTGCTGGTGCCGCTGGATCAGACAGTTGGGGGGGGTCCGGCTCGAGGAGAACAACAGAGCTCTACTTCAAACAACAAGGATGCAACCTGCTGGCCCCATCGTCTGCCAGCGCACAAACTCAGCCTTACGCTGACACACAGAGTGCAACATATGTGCTTTGAACTCCTGTTTTTAAAGTCTTAGATAAAGTTGTCAGTGGTGATGTTCACACTATATCTGGATTATCTTCAATGCATAGATTATACACATTAAAGTCCCATGTGATGCCCTGGGACTCCCTATTCTCTGCCACCAGCCCGAAGCCACACAACCAGCCCCCTCCTCCTGAATTCACTGGCACTTCCAGAAAGCTCTGAGGCGCCAGTGGAGCGGGGCTCATCTCTTGGGAACAATAAAGCCAGATCTTCATAAAAACTTCAAAAAGGCCTCGCCAAGTGTTTTATAGGTGCTTTAAAGGTTTATGGGCCCTGGGGAGGGAGGGAGAGAATGGGAGAGAGAGAAATGAGTGATGCAGTAGTAGTGGCAGGCTTCACTTTCTCACCCACCCCAAAAACAAATGACACACTACATGTATGCCATGGATAATCGGCCTGAGGGCCAGCATCAGAGGTGTAGGCACATGGAGACGGACAGAGTGAGTAGAAGGTGTAGATCTGATGACCAGGACAGGTGGGCAAGCGGAATGACAGAGGGGTGTCACTAAAGATTTGAGAGGAAATCTACACTCCAGTCATAGTTCTAAATAGTAAATTATAGAAATACACTGTAAGCACAGGGTAAATTAGAGGACTCATGATCAGCGACTTCTGAATCCAATCACTTGGTTGCAGCAGTAATAGTGGAAGACACACTTCCTAATGAATTATCATGTATTGTTACTATTAATCAACTTCTTGCATGTAGTGTCTTTTTCTAAAACTTTTTTCAAGGTGCTCTATTGTACTGACAGACAGGACAGGGTGTAAATGTCTGTATTGTCTTGTACTCGTGTTATGTAAAAATTTATTAACAAGGACAATCTATGACGTTTGTCATGATGGACAAGATTTTTATGATACATACTGAAATCCAGTCATTTAAAATCTTAAAGTTCTCTCTCTGATCTGAATCGTTATTACTTAAACGCAGCACGTGCACCAGTGATGAAATCAATGTAGTGCAGCCTCTGTGGCTCAGTGAGGGGATTCTGAGAAAGAGAAGAGCTTGGCATGTTCTCCATAAACAGGGTAAGGCACTGGGACATAGCAAATTATATAGACACATCATCAGAAGCATATTTCAGTAAAATGATAATATAATATCCCACTTTTTCTTTCAGAACATGTACTTCTCTTCAACAGAGTTTGACAATCTTGACCTTATTTGCCCCTGTCTACCACAGATCTCCAAACAAACACTTGGGATGACGCTCCAGAAGTCCACTTAGGGCCATTTAGTGTCTTTTCCAACCATGTTTTTTTCCTAAGCCATTTTTAAGCAGCCCTTCACATGTATTTACTCTCTAAAGCACGGTGTGTAAAGTCAGGCGAGGCTCTGGCTGCTAATCTCCCTTAACCTGAGAAGAGGTCAGGCCTGGGAGCCAGAGGTGGGTCACAGCCAGTCCATAGAGATTAGACCATGGAGCCTGCTCACTTTCAGACTTCGTGGCTTCTGCAGCGGACACAGATTTAGCTGAAGCGAAGGTGGAGCGTGTCCTAGTGCAATTATCAGATCATTTTAGCACTAAGCAGCCTAGCAGTCGGAGAGGTGAGCGTTCGATCCCATCTCTCGTATTTTGACGGGTCACAAGTCTGGCCACATGAGCACACACATACAGTATATATACACATACATATGCACATACACACCCACTGTTTTTAGGTGCATGAATAGCCACTATTCACAGAGTTTGAGGAATGTTTTCTTTGTAGGGATTCAGATATATACCAAGAGTTACTTTTAGATCGAGTCCTGTTGGAGTCACACGTTTAAAATTAGGAGGTGTCAAAATTCCAGTACAATTATTAAGTTACTGTCAATAAACATAAAGGGCTGATCTTAATGTCAGAGTGTTAGCGAGGATGTGGAGTCCATGTGATAAGCTTTTTCGGAGCGTCGATATAGTTCAAAGTGTAAATCTTTGACAAGTCACACAGGCACGCTCAAACTTTTGTATCTTAGAGCGCGTGGCATTTTTGCAGCTGAGTTTGTGCGTCCATTTGTGACTTAGTGTTTGGAAGATCTGTTGACAGGGAAGCACGCAGCATACTATTTACTCAAGGGCTGAAAAAATACTCAGGGCTGCAGCTCGAGCACATATGATACGAGGCGGTCGAAAACAAAACCGCTCAGTAGGAATTTGAGCGTGGCACCATGAGTCAGCTCATCATCTGTAGATAGTGTCAAATAAGTAAGGAAATACTCACACTGAATGTCATCATCAGTTAGTGATCACTAATCTACACATCAGTTGTATTTATGCACGTCATTATTTTATGGTTCCGCTAACTCAAACGCTACATTCAGGAATGGCCTGGCAAAAAAATAATATTACATACATAAAAAATGATATATTAAAGTACATCACATTTTTTTAAAGTCAAATTTCACTTTCATTTTTTTTCTATAAGTAATTGTTTCATGTGTTGAAGCAGTTAAGTTAGGACTGAAATTGAAATTGGTAAATTCACCGCACTTTATTCAAGCATCGCAAAGATAGACCAAAAAAATGTTGTTGAGCATAGACTACGATGAGAACATTTGTGAATCATCATATCATATTTATCATAATCATTTTTACTTACAAGTCAGTGTCACAGGAATGAGCTCACGAGTTGATATCTGTGGTGATGTTGCCCAGGCTTTCATTCTGTAGTGTGCACTTGTCAAAGCTGGGATCAAACCGCTTTTCTGGGTAAACGTTCTAACTACTGAGCCACTGTGGCTCACAGCATGAACAGGCTTGTTCATGTCATTTGACCCAGATATCCAAATATTATTTAAATGTAACTTCACAACGTCTTTTATCTTCTAGCTGAATTTGAAAGGAGAAATTGTAATAAAAGACTGTTTTCTTGATCTTTAAAGGGTGGAACTGTGCCTTTGGGCATCAGACGTCTCTCACTTAAGGCGAGCAGAATGTCAGTCTTGGAAACACTTTTTATGTTGAGGTTTTCATTTGATTTATATACTACAAATTGCAAGTAGCACAGTAGCAAAAACTAACTTTTCACCTTCCAAAATGAGTGACTAAAGCTACATGAGATGTGGCATTCCCATAGGAGCTCCCGTCATATAGAATAGTAGTGTTACTGTTGGTGCCACAGCCGCAGCTGCCCACGGCTCTGTTGTCATCGGCTGGGTGTCAAACACTCATGAGGTCATTGCAGTATAGCATCTGTAGAAACAAGTGCCCACTATTTGTCATTTATTTCCATTTCTATTGGCCCCATGGATGACTTCTGGGAATATATCACAAGTCATGATGTAGCCCATAGTAAAGGCATAATCCCCTGTGAAAATCCAATCTGCAGCCTGAAGCTCAGGCTTGTTCTGGTTCTTACGGTCAGAAAGATGAGGCAAAAAATCTGTTTGATTGTAAAGTTGAAGGCTTTCTCAAAACAGGACGTGTAAAAGAGTCATTTAAAGATTGTGTTGTTTTGGTGGGATAAATTAAGGTCAGGAGCTTCCTTGTGTCGTGTGCAGCAAAGAGAAAAGAAGCCACATAACAGCAGAGCCTTTTCTTTTTTTAATATCCATTTATTGTTCCATAAAAATAGATTTTAAAAAAGTGACGTGATGTCTCCTTCATGACTGGGCCTGATGGATGTGCCAACAGCTCCTTGTAAACATGGGGCTAAAGTTTTTTCACTGGAAACCTGAAATCCCTCAGCTCCAGCTCAGGCTGCAGCATAAACCCCCCTGACCTCTGACCCCATATTCATTTACCTTCACATTATGAACCTGTACAGTACATTCAATCCCTGCTATGCTCTGGTTCTATGTACACAAACATATTTTTTGGTCATCATAAAAAACAGAATTACATCCAAGCACAAACACTTTTACACTTTTCTCAGTAGATTTTTTTTTACAGTAGTTACACGTAAACACATTGAGGAGGTTTAGGAACAGGGCTCTTTGTAAACACTTATAAAGTGGGTCGTAATCCAGCAGATGCATGTTCTCCATCATTCTTAACCTGGAATGCTACAGTACTGGAGGCCAGGTCTACTGACGTCACCCTCCTCTTTCAGCCGCTACATATGTCAACTAATGTAAGCTCAACACTAGATCTGGAAATATTGCAAGTCTCTTACAAATATGCTTAATGAATTCAGTCAGTGATATGAGTTTGCCTGCAATGACTACTGCCAAATGGTGCCTTTGCTTCCTGTAAATACACGTTAAATAAAAGCTGGTTTCAGGTCATGAAGACCATGACTGACACAACAGCACTATATCAGAGTCACTTCATAAATAACTTTTCGAAAGCTGTTCAAAAATCCGTTTGGAATATATGGTATGCAAGTTTGTTTACAAACGCTGGGCCGCTTGACAACTTAAGTCATCCCTTTCACACCAGAATCCTCGGGGAGACTCGGCTCTAGACTGACGGGCACCGCTTCCTGACTCATCTGGGAATACCACGAAATGAAGCACAACAAAAATACTTAACCGGTTAAGTTCTAGCACGGCATGACTACAGTACTCTGATTGCACAATGTTGCACAGAAGGGTCACATGCGCTTTCAAGTATTGCTTGTGTTGTGTTTTCTTTTTTGTGAATCAGAATGAGCTGGTTTGAATTCACAACATAGTGGTTTTATTAGTGGGCTACACTACTACTGACTGTACAGAGGAAGGAGATATCTAATTGCTATCCGACAGCACCAAAGACTTGTACAACACCAAACCTGCACTGCCCTGTTCGCTGGTACTGTGTCATTCACTGACTTCTGACACTGGAATAAGCGCTTTGCTCTGTTAGTTATTGTTCATTTGGTGTCCATATGAGCTTCTGTGAAGTGTATAAAACAATGTTGGAGAGATTTCATAGAATTCTCCATGAAGCTTTTCTGATAAGAGTTTATAGCTGCAGTTTCTCTGTATTGATGTGCTTAAGTCGTCACACAGTGGTGGCACGGCTCTGAGTGAGAGCCAGAGGAGAGTATTCTTTGATTCGAACGCACAGTTTGCCTCTGAGCCATGGGTTCTGCAGTTCCAGGGGGCAGAAGTCATCTTGCAGCCACTTCTCTCTGTTGTCCAGGACCAGCACCAGTCCGAAGTGCTTGAACTGCTCAGGGCTGTAGTAAATGCACTCGCTGTCTGCACACGGCTCGCTGTCCCCTCCATCACTGCTGCTGCCCAGGAGCCGTCTAGCAATGCTGTTCATCTCCTGCACCACAAGCTGCACCATCTCCCGCGCCGATGTGCCCGGAGTTACACACAACTGAGGGACAAAGAGCAATGTTAGACATGAGATTAACAAGTGACTAATACACACAAATATGTTCTCTTAAACAGTGTCATACAAAGACTCATTCATAATTTAAAAGACAAAAACAGAACATTCTGATATATTTACAGTATTTAAGTAGTTTTGGTCAAACCTGAATTGATATACAATGTGTTCCTTACTCTCTATAGATCTACAGTGTAATGCTGGGCACTAGTACCTTAACACATGTGTCTTTGGGCAGACCCGTGCGATATTGTGGATACACTCGGAGCGTAACGTGGCACCCTTTCCTGAGAGCAGTGGGCGATGGAGATGTGAGCCTTTGGGTGCCGCTGTCCTCTGATAAGGTGCGTGCAGGGGGTAGAAGTGGGAGGCGCTCCGTGGGACAGCAGCGGTCTACTGAGGAGGGCCTGTGCAAACGTCTGTGTGGGGATGAGGAGGGGGAGAGGCAGCTGGTGGGTTGGGGGTAAGGCTGCTGGTGGGATGAGGTAGGAGAGGGAAACTCCAAGCTGCTGGTCCTCACACAGAAGGCCTGTCTCTTCTCTGTTATGTGCAACAGTTCGATCTGTCGGCTGGGTAAAATAAAATCACTGTCAAACAGTTCCGGCGCTCCTCTTCGCCGCACTCCCAAACCCACCCCTCCACAGCGGTCCCCCTCCCGGCTGTGTTCCGAGGCCTGCAGGACGTCCGGAGTAGAGTCTCTGAATGGTCCTCGGCCCCCGCTGCTCATGCACCCTCCTGAGCTGCTCCCATCACTGCGAAGGATACCTCGCGTCTCCAGTGGTGCAGTGCAGGACAAAGGAGAGGGCAGCAAATCCAACTCACGTGGACTTTGAGCTCGACTGGAGTCATAGTCACTGTCTGTAGTCAGGAAGACCTCAGAGGAGCCCTCCTCATCTGACAAGCCTGCAAAATCTGTAGGAGTGGAGCAAAGGTTAAATAACATTTCACTGATTATTAGTTGCTATTGTACTTGGGCAATATAGAAACAAAATCAAAACATTATAAAAAAGTATGTACATTAACATGGCTGAGTGTAAATATCACTCAACAAACAAACATACTACTACAACTGCACTACTGTATCTGGTCTAACACTGCTTTTGAGTTGACTTAGAGCTCACCAGAGTGCTTGTGGCAGGGCTCAGGGGATGGACTGGGGGAGGGCATGAAATCTGGTTGAGATGAAGTGGACAGGGGCTTGTCAGGCAGCACTTCTTTGGAGAAGTCTATGATCCAGCTGATGGAGATACCTCCTGTGGGCTGCTTGTAGCGCGCGTACTGCAGTGCATCCATGATCCAGCGCACATCTCGCCACACCTCGTCCATTTGCTGTGAGAATGTGAGGATTTGCATTGGTTAATCTCTGTCAGTTTGTGAAAAGAACAATGTGCATGGGCTCTGTGGAGTACCTGCATGTGGTCTTGGATCTGCTGGTGTTTCTTTTTGGCCTGCAGCAACTCAGCCTCAGAGAAAGCCTCCCTCAGAGCCTGCTGGGACATGAGCGACTCCAGCTCCAGCAGGGCCGACACCCTGCAGTACTGGCCGATGAAATCGGGGGAATAGGCATTGAAATGCACTGCAAATACATTTCCAAAACAAGTCACATCAATTCTACAGTATAATAAAAAGTGAACATTATGGTTGTTCACAATGTGTGCCAATGGCATAAACAGGAAGTACTTTTCTGGCACAAGACCTACCCAGTTCAAATATCTGCAGAGGCAGCGTGAGGAAGCCTGAGCGAGGAGAGTAAGGGTTATTCTGCCCAGGAGCAGTGCACACTTCATCTGAAGGAGGCAGCAGGAGCAGGAAAGACACCTTCTCCCCAAACTCCACTACCTCCTGACTGTAAATACGGAAGTCCTGCATCTGAGCGCACAAAAGAACACGACAACAATGATGTTACTGTTAGCTACTTTGGGAAAGCTATAGGAACATTACCATACGGTTTAACATGTAATAAGAGGCAAGTCTGACCTGGTTGCCAGGGACATTGATGTGTGCCATCAGGTCTTTAATGGCACTGCGTAGATCCTGCAGGAGTCTGTGAGGAGCACTCTGAACATCCTGATCCATCTCTATTGTCTCGTCCAATGAAGTGAGGGCCTGCAGCCACTGCCACTCCTCCCTATATACAGAACATATAAGTAGATATTCTTTATGGACACTTATTTGTGCTAATAGCTAATGCAATGAGCTGCCATTTAAAACCCAATATTCCTGGTAAAATGTAAGAAATAGAAGTAATATAGTCTGAACATATTAACGTCAAGTCGTTTAAAAATGTTGTGCAAATGTTCTACAGTGAACAAGATGAATATGAAAAATGCTGGCCAAAATTCTTTGTTGCCATTTCAAACTGTGAAATAATATCAGTTTCCAGCAGTAAACATGTGGAAGTGGGTTCAGAAAGATTCTATTCATTGTGGTTTGGCCTTTTCGTTTAGACAAACATTAAAAGTGAACCCACTCTCAGAATGACAGTAGGAGTCTGACCTGGACACATTGCAGTTGTCCCTTATCTTGGTGTGACAGAGGACATTGGGCAGTTTCTGTGGCACCAGTGCCCTGATCTGCTCCACAGATGTGCATAGTTTCAGGTAACCAGATACAAGCCTGGAGACAGGACCTTTCGACTCCTGCGGTGATAAGCCAACTTCTCCTGGGAATTACATAAGACAGGGTTAACTAGTCTACAACCTATAGTCTGCTTCAATTGTCAGTCTTTCTATTAACATTCTCTTCAATTTCATCATAAAATTTGTTCGTAGCTGGCCACAAAAATATTTCAGTGCATTGTGGTTTTGCCAGCGGCAGACTCCACCATTGTTTTGGAACCACAAGGCAGAAAAGGCTTACACTGGAGACAAAACAGCCCTTCAACAATGATATGAGGCTATTTAGGATATGTAGACAAAATCAGCTGGTGGTTGGGTTGAAGATGGTTGGATTATAACAAAAATATTTACAACTTAATATCATATTTATCATAATATGTAGTGTACAAACTGAAATGTGAAAATATTAGAACAACAACACAAAAATGACTCCCTAAATTGAAGCTAAATAAGTCAAGAAGATAAAACACTATCGGTCTTAAAAGTGTGATGAATTACGGTAATACATAAAGTGTCTGACTGAAAAAGTCATAATTGCAAGCACATTTCTTTTTATAATGCCATTATTTAGAGGTCTATCTGGTTAAAAGCATTAAATAAATGTTTTCCAGAACTTATGGTTCACTCTTGATGACAAAATGCTGGTTTGTTTCATTTGCTCAGTTTCTGGGTTACAAAGAATCTGAAGAACGGAACACAACCACTGCTGACAAACCCTATTTTGAGAAGTCTGCCCCCCCCTGAGTCGGAACAGTAAGCAAACATCCAGACAGCAGCATTATTCCTCACTCAGTATTCCTTACATGGAGCGTGATGAGGAGCGTGTCCAGGGCAGTGGCTCTTCTGGGGAGGAGATGGATTTGCGTTGGAGTTGCAGTTTACAAAGCTGCATCCATCGAACTCCATCTAGGTTTGGGCATGAGCTCATGTCCTTTAGAAGAATTAACAGTGCATTTCCGTGTTTGTCCTTGATGGGCTCAAAATACACCTGACCAAGATCCTGGGTCCCCAGCATTCCCTGAAGAACAAACAATATTTAAATAGTCTGTTAAGCAGAGAATGAACAGTGATGGGGTTAGCCTCACCTGTAGATGAGAGATGGCCTGGAGCATTTTGAGTCGTGTCTGTAGAGTGCAGGAGCAGGACGTCTGGGTCAAACTCAGACATTGCTGTAGCCAAGGGATCTCCTCCCATAGATAAGTCACCTGCAACACACACAGGGAGCAGATGATCATGTTTCCTGTTTTCTGCACTTTGCTTTTTGCACTAAAGTCCTACAATAAAAAAGCTGGGGATGCTGACACTGCCATGTGTCTCAGGACGGTTACGCTAGTGTGTTAATATACTGTGCAGTTTATAGAGATCAGATGTGAAAACGCTGTTTTAAGTAATGCCAAAATCTTCACTTGAATATTCTCTCCACGCAACTAGAGATGGACATACCAAGAAACAAAAGATCTATCTCTCAGAATATCTTTCTTATTGCACTAGTCGTCATTATTAAGCTTGTCTTGCTTGACAGTACCTTTGTGAACCAGAGGAAGTCCTGCATGAGTGAGTTTGAGTAAGAATCTTCAATCTCCACAATAGGAATCTGGTCCTCGGGCGTCACCAGCACATTGTCATCTCTGTACATTATTGTTGTCAAGTAGAGCCCTCTGAAAATGCATGAATACAAAAAATAAATCATTTAAGAATGTAAGTAGTCCACTATTAAATTGTAAAACTGTACCTTTTTAAACTTTTGACAAACTTGCTGGTAGATTGGAAGAGGTGTCGGATGCTTTTTGATACTGAGTGCTTTCTTCCTTGTTGTGGAGCCTTGCATTGTTCTGCGTGAGAAACAGAAAAATAGAAACGGGTAAATGACACAAAGTGGAGGGAGGCGCTAGCTAGCATCACATTAACAATTATCACACAGCTTCTGTTAGCATTGTTGGATACATTTTTGCCATTAGATCACTTCTAATATCTAGTAGGCCCCAGTAATAATACACAACTATAGAATGTGTTGATGTCATGCAACGCAGCCTATTACTTAATTTACTACTTAAAGCACACATGTACCAAACTAATAATTGAGTGACTTTCCCACACACAAATCCAGTCCTGGCCTGACTGGAGAAATATGGCTGGTGGTGACAGGCCGTTACTTAATTGACAACAAACCTGACACGTTCAACAACACATTGAGGGTGGAATGTTTTCGGACATTTCATGCGCTCCAGTGGCGTGGCACCATTTGACAGTGGCTCTGATGGCCGGTGGCAGACTATGGGCCTTGGGGGAACCACTAGCCTCGTCTCTCCCCAGGGACACCAAACCTAAATGTGTGTATCTGTGCGCCTGTTTGTTTACCTGTGCATACTATAGCCGCTGGAGCATGGCACGTCTTGAGCTGTGGAGCCAAGAAGCTGCACTAATGTGTGTCTATGTGTCGTATATGTCTTAACCCTTTGCCACTCGCTGACAGGGAGGTCAGTGAAGTCTATGGGACGTGTTTATTTTTAGTGAGCCTGGAGGGGGCTGGCGGCAGAGGAGAGGAGTGTGTAGAAGTGTGCGTGTGCCTTGTGCGGACGCCTGTTGCCCGAGATAGCGCACCTCCCGACTCATTAGAAAGTGCCAGATGCCCTCCCCTCCCAGGTGATCCACTTAAAGTCAATAAATCCCTTCATTCAGAGCCTAGAACAGAACTAATTTTCTGTGGACGAGCCGAGGTGCAGAGAAAACACCCCTCTCTCTCGCCTTCACAGTTCTGGCCGAGCTCCCTGTTTGACATTGAGTAAGATAGACAAGTCGGTTCTGCTGCTGGGCCGCCTGTGTTAGTCAAGGCCTCTTTCACAGTTTAATTAATAGTGTTTGCATAAGAGCGAGAAGGTGGTGTGAGCAATAAGCTGCGCTCAGACGGGGGCGTGGGTCTCAACATGGACATGCGAGTCACTGAAAAAGAACATGTACTTAATTACTGCTGCAGGTCCATTTGCGTACAAGCGCGCCTATGTGAGCGCCTGTCTATCTGTATGTATTTATATGTAGGGACAGTAGACAGGGCGACAGGCGGGCTACTGGGGGCCATGAGGGGGGCCGCACCAGCAGTCAGTGTTAATTTATGCCCTCTCTCGACTCCAGCCCAAGACTCGTCTCTTACAGGAATAACAAACATGACCCTGGACACGCCACCTTAGCTACCGTGCCTGAACTCTCAAACTCAATCACTTGCCCGTCTGAAGAAGCCAAGCCACTCAATACCCACTATTATACCGCAGCCCAGACCCTTTTGCAAATACCCCGCGGCTAACAGTGGACAATAGTAAGTGAGTGCGTCTGTTTGAGGCATGGGACAAGAGGCTAATGGCAGGTCCTCACTCTGTGAAGCAGACAGCTCCTGAAACTTGTAGGACCTGAAATATTTGGGTTTATAAACTAATCTAGCTGTAACAGATGGATTCTCTGATATTAGTGACTTTCACAAAATCTTGAGAATCTCTGCAAAGACCTGTACAATCACAGTGCTGCAGTGGACCAATCAGAGCACAGTCTGAAGTGAACACACTGGAGGGGTTGACCAACAAACTTTGGCCTTTTTATTTAGCAGAATCATGGATTATGTTGACTTTTGCAGAAGGAAAATTGTCCGCTTTGCTCTGAGTTGTAATTAACAAAAACAGTGACATTTCGACCAATCAGCTTCAAATATTGGCCATGACAGTTTAACCAGGTAGAACTCAATTCTGAATAATACATAGTGTATATTAATCTGGCACGAGCCAAGTTACATATAAACAGCTTAAGCGTCCATCTGCATTTTGTCCCAGACAGACAGAGAAAGCCGTATTGAGCCGAGAAAGGGTTGAGTCATGGAAAGATGCTTATGGACTTGTGGTGGTCGAGACATCATATACGGGACCAGGCCTGGGTGCTGCACTGGGTGTTATTTTTTATGGTGGCATGTCGTCTTAGGGTGGATGGGCCCCCAAAGTATTTGCCTTGCCTGAGATTGTAAAGTGTCTGTCAAAATGAGATGAAACACACATGTAGTGTGTAAGAAGGGTTACACCTGCCAAAGGGAGGCTTCTGTTCATTACAGCGCCATCAAATTCACATGTATTAAACTTAACCAAACAAACTGCAACTCCCTGCAGTCACTTTACACTGCCTCACTGTGTATTTTACTATGATCGTAAGCAGAAAGAGCTAAAGAGCAGTTTGGTATATGTCATTTGATCTAATGGTTTTATTTTGAAATTCTTTCAATCTAAGACAAATCATGATGCTAATAATGGCATATAGTTTTTGTTCAGTAGAATATTAGCAATTTTTGCTATCCTTTCTAGTTCTTCATAGACCATGATACAATAAACATATTACTGTAATATGAAAATACACTGCAAAGTGCAAAACACTGCAAACATGACTTATGCAATGGTCCACGGTAAACTACACCCCTCATTTCACCTGACACTTGACTCAGTCGAATCTGGAAGCTAAGGTCAAGTGTATTTGTACTTATTTGATTTCAGGTTGTTATTGTACCCCAGAATTTACTGCACATGTAATTTCATATTCATAATGGCTCAGGTGGGGGAACTTAGCAGGCAAGACTGTGAAGAACTACACAGTGAATTAATTAGAGACAGTGGTTACCATGGCAAATGCAGTGACGGTGAGCTTCTTTTATCTGTTCCAAGAGCTGGTCCAGGGTCTCCTTCTGTTTGAGTCGCGGAGTCCGACCATCAATGTCCCTCCAACCTGTGCAGAGAGAGAGTAGGAATCAGCATGTAAAATATAAATCTATTCTGTTTAGCTAAGCAATGATGATGTAACTATTCTTGTTTTTAAACAATGCTGTACTGTAGGAGAAAACTAAGTAGTAAGAATAAGTAGTGAGCAGAGACAGCAGTGGAACATTACAGTACACGAACTAAGATCTTATTTATCTGAAACAAGTGAACCAGGATTAAAAGAAGTCTGAGTAATAACTTTTGTCTAATAAAAATAGGTTGGGCAGGTTTGTTTTTCACTTGAGTAGAGAACATAGTGCAGTCTGCAGGAGATTTATTTGTCTAATGTTTTATTATAAGCATGCTGATGGGACTAATAGACTCACTGTTCAAATATGTGGAGAGAGACAGTCTGTATCTCAATTTCCATTTGAACTACTCCTGGACTGGTGCAATAGTAAATCTGCAGGACAATGCTGTGGACATGCCTATCTAAATGCATATTAAGACAAATACTGACGCTCTGTGTGTCACTGTGATGAGAACATTTGACCAAACTAGTAGAGAGTCACTTGTGGGGCTGACAGCAGCATCCATGCATCTCACTGTCAGCTCTCACCTCATCCCATCAGCCAGCTCCCTAGGCCTGAGCCCCCGGAGGGTGCGCGCCTCACAAACACGGTGAGCTCTATTCCCGGAAAGGTGCCTGTCCCAGCAGGACAAGTGGGCCCTTTAATGGGCGTCCATGGGCCGGCATAAGGCCCCCACTGTTGGGGCCGCGCTGCGCGCTACTGCACAGACATGCAAATATTTCCAGTGGTAGGCCCAAATGGAAAACACAAACATGCAACATCAAAATTAGCTCTGAGCGTGGTGGGGGAGGGGGACCATCACAAAAAGTCAAAAAAGAGGGAAAGCCCAGTCTTAAAAGAAGACTCACACAGTTTGCTGAAAAACACGGTGCTGATGAGGACAAATATGCTCATGTGTTCTCTGAGAGTACATCTACCGTTACTACATAATAATATCAATCCTACAACAGTACTTCCACCACTACAATTACTAACACTTCAGTTCAATGCCAATCAGGCCCCAGAGCTGAGCTTTCTATTGGCTAACTGTAATGATGTTTGTGTACCAGCTTTACTGCTAGAATCACTTACAACTAGACCTGACTATTAGCATGCAATTCTTGCAGACTTTAACTGTAAAACGCTTGTGACAGGCCTGAAGCCAGGCACATAAAGTGCTGACTATAATTAGTGCTGAATTGCTATATTGACACACTAATCACATGGCTTCAAATGCACTGTTTACACTTGACACTCACACTTGTGAACTGCCCTGACCTCACTGTGCTTTATGTAGTATGTGTGTGTGTGGTGAATGTGATCAGTGTGGAGATAGATTAATTGACAGAAAAAAGAAGAGCCAGCGCTGCAACAGTGAGTCAACACCTCAGCTGTTGTGGCGAATGACTTCACGGTTAACTTCTTGGCTGAACCCGGGCAGCCTCTGGTGCCAGCCAACCCCAAACATCACCCTGGGCTACAGTTACATGGACTGACGTCTGCAGTGGGGGTCCCAGAGCCCACGCAGCACTCTAGCCAAGGAGAGTCCAGCTGTCACCCCTGGGATGATGTCAAGGCAACCTCCAATGACGTGGGACTCGCACAATCAAATGGATGTGAAATGATGCAATGTTCTGTTTTATGTGTGGGAAACCTGCAAGAGCTTTTGTGTTCATACAGAGCACAAATGCTAATCCTGCTGTTTAATCATGTGAGATCATCCAGAACCAGGGAATCCCATCTCAAACAACTGGACTGACCCAATGGAGACTTACTGGAAGGAGAAGCACAAGCTGGAGTGGACACAAGAGGGGGACCCCAGCCTTTCATGTTGTACGCTGATACTTGAACGTAGTAATAAGTGCCCTGAAAGAACAGAACAGAATATCACTTACACAGCTCTAGTGAAAAATGCATCTCAAGCCTGAAGTAAAACAGTTCTAAGGCTGTTGTGCCTATGGCCAGTGCAGACAGCTCTCCTTTCTCAGCCAGATCAATCAATGTGGCTGCCGACATTTCCTGACCTCGCCTTGACCTCTGTCATTTGACAGAAGCGGGTCTCACAGGGGAAGGGGCTTCTCACAACTACAAACCACCAGTGGATCCTCCATTTGTCTATCTGCCCACTTCAGAAAATGCCACTCATAAATCAGATGAGTGGCTGTCACTCTGCTTCTTCCAACAATTTGGTGACAACTGCTCACAAATGACCACAAGCCCTCCACCCCCAATCTCACCCAGAAAATAACATTTTCAATTTCTTTCTAGAAAGCTATACATCTTTGACCTCATGGTGGTGGGCTTGGGGAGACTACTACTGCGGCAGATGTAATAAAGAGTAGTCACCAGGGAAATGACTAGAAATGTCAAAGATATCAGAGAAGTGGTTCTTAGTTTAACCCAGCTGCAGGAAAACTTTTTCTTTGTGATTCTGTCAGTCATGTAGAGCCTTAAACAGTCGTTTGATCTGGAGCTTGAGGGACCACTGCGGGAGCGTTTAATGTACACATTTTAAGCGAGCACAGTAACAAGTATCACACTGGACTTGACATGGTTTTGTGGTGTTAAATGTACAAGTGGAACCTACACAAGCGAGCCCAGTGATGTTGCAGTGCAGCTGGGTGCAGTCATCCACCACCATCTCTCCCAGCGGCGAGCCTGAAGACGGCGAGTTACTCCAACTCACTGCAGTGTATAAGAGAAAATAGTTAGCTTCAAAATAATACATGATACATTGTATCTAACATATGAATGTGGCACCTTTATACTTTGTGACCACTGCAGAGTTTACACACACTGGTTCCTGGAAGTCCACCCTGAGACTGGTGCTGCTGCTAACCGACAGTCGAGCCATACTTGGGGCATCTGGGGGACCTGCAGTGACCACACAAAAGTCTTACAATAATGTAGAAATGTAAAAACAGACACTTTGGTATCTCTGCAGCTACTGTTTTTCTGTAACAACAGTCATGCTTTTGAGCCAGTGTGTAATTTCCATTCTCACAACTTGCCCATTAAATGACATGACTGCGTGGAATTATAAAGTGGGCAAAGCCATTTTTGCTTGAAAGCACAGAATGGTTTGGGAGTGTGCGTGAGAGTGCGTCTGTGTTAAGGAGGCGTCTGTCTAGCACGCTGCTCACAGTGTCGTGGAATGCCTATTAAAAATTAAAGCAGTCGTACGACCGTTCACAGTGTGAATGCTCTCAGTCCAACGCTTGGCAACTCAGTGTGGAAGCCATTAGGACTGCCTAGACACAACGCCCAACAGACTTTTAGAACGGGTGCACGAATGAAAGACGTGTTGCATTGATCTGAGCTGCCTCTGTGAAAACGCGTGAGAAAAGAATCAAAGTGAGCAGAACAGACTTACTGGCATGCTCAAAGCCGCTCTGCATACGCCGGAAGAGCCGCAGCCGCCACTCCCACGCCTTCAACTGCCTCTCGCGATCCGACAAGTCGCGCTCGCTGGGGCCCTCGCTCCTCACCTGGGCCTGGAGCTCTGATACCCGCTGCTCTGCCTCCTGCACCAGGGTGGCTAAGTGAACCGCACGCCCCTCCAGACTTACAACTGGGGAAGCAAAAGAAAGGATTTTTTTTTAATATGTGTAATAGTAAAGCTGGTTACCAACTTACAGGACATAAATTGTGTTCTTCATTGCAAAACACAAAGTAAAGTGCAGTGCAAATAAATAAATAAACCATTGTTGCAGAGTGGTTAGAGATTTAGCTTCCCGACAAGAAAATTGTGGAGTCAAACCAAATCAGCGTCTCATCATCTGTGTGGAGTTAAATCGTTTTCTTCTTGCATTGATCCTAACACTAAACCTGAAAGCACGACATCCCTACTTGTGCACACAAAATAAGAATAAAAACTTACTTTCAAACCGTTTTTTATATATATAAACAATTGCAAATCAGACAATGTCATGCAAATTCAAGAGAAGTTTTGTAAACCATGTCCTTAAATGTGTAAAATGTGAATGACAAAAGTGCAGTGTTGACACGTTAACTTTTTGTAGCATCATTTACTCAATATACAACGCTCTTCCAAGGCCCATAGTAGCTGGAATGTGTAATCATTGGAAAAAGAACAAAGCAAACGTGTTGAGCTGCACAAAGTAGTGTTAATAATGTGGCGGCGCTGGGACAATGTGCACATCCAGTGTGACACTCCACAGAAGCTGCAGCGAATGGCTTTTCCAGGCTTTCCTTTAATGTCTTTGTTTGCCAGAGGCTGCAGTGTAGTTTTTAACTAAGCAGGCCCTCTTTAAGGATGACATCAGCCCCAAATTGACACTGAAAATGGGCAATGAAAGTGAGAAGGAACGAGAGAGAAGAGCGCTGACTGAATGTTCATATAAACCACTAAATTACCAAAACAAATATGGGCAGTTGTTTCAAATGCTACTAGCGGGATTGGACTGCAGTGTTATCAAGTCATCTTGAAACGCTTTGTGAGACCATTACCACATCTAGGTTAGAAATTCGTCTGGGTTTGTTTGCTTCTCTAATGCTGAAGGATGAGGAAGTACTTTTTATTAGCATCAAGATTGCTTTGACGTCCACATAGTTATTATTTCTTATCATTTGTTGGATCAAGTAAAAAAGGTGCACAGCCACGCTAGCACACCAAAACTAAAAGGGGACTAAAACTAAATGAGGTCTAAGCCAGGTACACCTAGAATTTACCTTGCAAATATGAAAGAAAAAAATTGATATTTGCAATATTTGAAAAAAAGGTTGAGGGCCAGATCAGTTCTTCTTAAGGCCAAGTTGAAACGACCCAGGAGTAAATTGTATTTCGACCGCTGTGAATGTTGGAACGTAGATTGACCAGTACATTGAGACTTTACCTTTTGGAAGTTTTGCTCCATCTTTTCAGCATGTTTGCCTTGATTCTAGATTTTAAACATATTTTTATCAGGTTTATAACTACTCAACGTTGTATGGGTACTTATAGATGTGTTAGAGCCCACATTGAAACAGTTTGGGGTAAATTTGCAGGTGTAAACAATGTGACTTGATTTCTTCTCAATCACATACATCTTGAGTTTATCTCCACATAACAAAACTCCCTCAGCACAATTCACTTTTGCGCTGAGCTCTGCGCACGTCACAGTCCACGTGTGGTTGCTAACGCTGCCATAACAAATAAGTGCAGCGGCTGAAGAGCTGTTGCGGAGCGTGCAGCCACATTCCAGCGCGTAGGGGTAATGTAAAGCTGTAAGTCCAGGTCACGGCGGACAGTAGCACAGTGTAGTTCTTCTTAGGTGGCTGGTCACTGAGGCACTGTTTGGAGCTGGTGTGTGTCTGTGTTTAGTCTGACTCATCTGTGTTTGTTCATTGAAGATTCCACTGTTGACACCAAGTTTAAAGCTGCGTGTCAAAATGTCCATCTGGGTGTCGTTTCTCTCTCTCTCTCCAGGCGTCTCTTAGTTTCTCTTTGAATCCAACCGTCCTCCCGTGTTCTCTACCTTGGACAACGCGAGACCTGAAGTTGACTGACTGCTAATGGACAATACCATTTTTCATTTGTTAGTTCTGGGAAGAGGTGTGAAGGCTTTCCAGAAGTCAATTGTGTCCTCATAAGGCTGCTTTCACACTTGCTGTAGTTTGATCTAGCATGATGACTTTTGTCTTTAACCCTCTTCAGAAGTGAAATATGAAACTTTTCTGCTGTTGTATTTGTTGAATCCAGTATCCACGGGTGAGCTGTCATCAGGACGCTTAAATTAAGACAGACTCCGGTGACTCTGGCATGTTTAGCTCACATCTTTTTGTCTCTAAAAATTTACAAGCGCATCCATAAATCTCGTCTGTAGTCTCGGTTTGCCCTCGTCATCTTGGAAACCACACACTGCGCAGTCGAGCGCGGCAGTATCAATAAGCATCAATTCTTTTAAAAGCTGACGTCGAAGAGCGCAGCGTGTCTGAAGTCAATCCCTGCCGGCTGGAGTTAGATTAGTGAATGCTTGTAAATATACGTTTTTTTTGTATGCATACTCACACTCTCTTATGAGTTATTTGGGTGCACAATCAAAGTAAACAGCACTTAGCATTCAAGTGTTTTCCATTTAATGATACCTTTATAAGAATCCTGGCTGGCTCTTGGAAAGTCGTGGTGTGCGAGAGAGTAAGTACAAACACAAACAGGCCAGGAGTCTGACTGGCGAGTTTCTAATCATTAACAGAAGAGGAAAACCGAGGCGTCGCGCAGATCACAGACAGTGAAAAAGTGCTTACCAAGATGACTAATATTACATCAGAATTACCGCCCTTTCATCAGCATTAATATTGTGGCAGTAAACTCAACGTGCGTGTTGGGAAGAAGAAAGCTCGTCTGCATTATGTGAGATGATTTGGCTTTGGATTTACAACGTCTTCAGTCGTTATAGTTGTATAGTTAGTTAGTTAGAGGTCTCTCAGTGCTGTTATTTGTCCCGTTCATTCACTTGTAGCCCTGCCAAGCTGTTTAAACACAAATAGCAAGATGTCATCATTTACAAGCACAAATATGACTGTAAACAAGAGGCTGTTTCTCTTCTTTACGCAGAGACATTCTGGCGACTCGAGCAGAAATACTTTTGAGGAGCCAGTACAATGAGCTAAGACTACATGCTAATGCACTGATCGTGTTTGTCTGCTGCACGAAAAACAAAAACAACCGTCGCTTCAAACTGTGCGGAGTCAAACACAAGTCATTTCATTGGGAAACTTTTTTTTTTTTATGAGATGTGGTGAACTGAGGACATGTTCTGAATCATCATTTGTGTATGTTTACAACCAGAAATGTAGATCTTTCAATATGTTGTGCAGACTCCGCGTGTGATTTGTGGAGAGAAGACTTGTGCTTATTTCCACTGGTTCACTTTGGAGGAGATTTATGTCGACTATGTTGAACTCATGCGAAGTTCACTCGTCCTGAACTGTACCAGCCTGCTTAAAGGTGGATCCCTAGAAGTAGCTTTCAAATGAGTCTACAAGGCAGCAGTGATTTGATTCATTTGATCGGTTGTTTAGAATGAAAAAAACACGTGAATACAAGATTTTTACAAAAGACCAGTTAATAATTCTTCGATTACTAAATTAGTTGCGATTAATCGATTAGCTTGTTGCAGCCTACTCACATCCTCGTCAGTAAAGGCTTTTGTAGTAGTATCTGTTTTTGTTTTTATCTGGCTGTTTTTGGTTCCTGGAAACACTTTTATGTGAGATGACTGAAAGAGAGGGAAGGTGAAATATTTATCTTCTGTATGTATCTGCTTTTTGCCGTCTTGTTTTATGACGGGATTGGCCATTGTTATGTTGACAATAAATCGGAAGTTAAACTTTGGCTCTCAAAGCGGTTTGAACACGGGATTGTAAAGTTTCAGTGAATTGCTGAGATGGGCCTAATAATTCAAAGAAGTGTGTTCAACTCACAGTGAGGGCTCTCCTTAGCCCCGGCCCGCAGCAGCAGCTTGGCCATGGGGACATTGTTAGTCATGATGGCGATGTCCAGGGGCAGCAGGCCCTCACTGTTGGGGGTGTTGAGGTCCAGCTCCTCCAGACTATACTGGGACAGAAGCAGCTGCACCAAGTCCAACTCTTGATGCTCCACTGCCTCGAACAGGGCTTCATTACTCTGGAACTATGACAAACACAAACACATTCACACGTTTTTGTCACTCCAAAATTCTATATTTTTCCTTGGACTATTTTTGGACTATAACGTTGGCTGCATCAGATTTTTTCCTTCTGTCTGAGTGTGACTTACGATGGTGGTTTTGCGAAGCCGCTCTTTGTCTCCGCCTCGTCCTGACACCACACTGTCCTCCAGGGAGGGGGGTTGGTGCCCACGCGGAACTTTCCGGAGAGGTTGCGGTAGAGGCGGCGGGCGGCGCTTGGAGAGGAGAGGCTGGAGGACTTGCGGGCCGAGATGGGCTGGTGCCCCTGGTCGGCCCTCATGGGCTGTGTCATCTTGGCAGTCTCAGCCCTGGAGAAAAAGAAGCAAAGATTTATGTGTTAGAAACTCTCAGATTTATTGTCAGTGATAGCTGATGCTGCTGTTGTAGTTTTAAGGTGCTTGACTGTCCCCAAGCTAAGACATAGCATTTGTCTCTTTCATACAGTGCGTCCAATCAAATGTCTCTGTGTATTGGTTGTGCTAAATTATCTTTGTTTCTGTCTCTCTACTTCTCTGGCATTTAGGTCTGCAGAACACAAATCCAAATTGCAATCACAGAAATCAGCCAAATTTACTCAGTCCAATCATAAAACAGTATAGCACTTTGCTTCAGCCCACTTTCCATTGTTTTTTTAAAAACATATTTGAAGGTTATTTTGTTTGTAACCACTATTTTTTTTACTGAACTAATGTGACAGCATTTTTTTTACACTTGAATTATGTGAAGATGTGAATGTGAGATTTATGTATTCATTTTAAGAGTTAACATAGTTAGGCAAAAGTAGTCTTTATATTAGCTTTAACCCTAACTCATATTCAAACGACATCACTTGGCCTCAGCTTTGGTCACTCACTGTACCTGGTGGTCTACCTCACCCTTTTCAAATATTATTAGAACAGAAAAGAATGAGTGAAAAAGGGCAAATAAAGTAAACTTATTAAAATTTTTAAGAAAGTTCTACCAAGCTCACATTTTGACACTTTTTACAATACAGCAAACTGTCCACCTTTTATCTCCTGAATGAATGTGAAAAGTAGCTCCTTCAGGATTTCCAAACCCCTGCCGGCATCCAAAGCAGTGAATGTGAACACGGTTTTAAGCACCGTGGCATCACAGTCTCACATGATTTACATTGCACTACATTTCAGCCCAGCATTCCTCTTGTTGAAACATATCTATGTAATGCTTTGTGTTACCATTACAGTAATGCGGTGCCTCTTTGGCTCTTTTGGACTGTGACCCTTTAAAACAGAGCAATACCATAATGTGACCTAACATTTGTGAGATGCCCAACAGAGGACGACAGCTAACAGGAGCTAACCGTAGTAGCCATGTTCATGAATTAGCTGCAGTTAGTATTACAATCCTATATATACCGCAAAGCTTTACAAAATCATCAGTCGGTGTGAGAAGAGGATGCTAACATCTGACCTATGGCATGGTGATACATTACACTGGTCTGCCAGATGGACTACATAATGCTATTGGCAGCTTGTAGTAGAGTGAGTCATAGTGCAGTGGTTATGCCAGTCTGTTCTCCCACCATCATGGCCAAGTCAATGGATGTTCTGGTCTCACCATCAAACACAGCAGATCCCTGCTTATGGTGACTCTGCATTCTCTCCATTCTCTCATGAGAAGTTCACACATGTCCATGACACATGTCCACCAGTCTTCAGTTCTGTCCACCTGCCACAGTTTAGGCCAAAGATTGGAAACAAAGTAGTAAGTTGTAACGTATACTGACGGCGGCCAGCTCATACAACTCTGAATGCGTTCAAAATGTAGGCCACTCTGATAAATTGCCATAACAAATGCAATGTAAATGTTGTTGTAGAATGAAATGGTTTGTACAGCGGTAGAGAAAGGTAAATAGAAGTCTACTTAAGTTGGCACACTGCACGATGCCAAGAAGCTGCCAACAGGCCAAGATTTGTCAAGGTGAGAACATCTGTAGGAAAAATGTTATTTATACTCCACTGCACTGTGGACGCACACACAGCCCTGCCCCACACGCACCGGTACAGCAACAGCTGACAAAGGCAATCCACATTGTCCACTTAAAAGTGGGGCCATGTCCCCCGCAACAAGGCCTTTTTCACATCGCCGTACACCTAAAATACCCCAGATCCCTGTCCCTTCCCGCTCGGTCCCGTCCATCTCTACTCTATCCCGTAATAGAGGCCTTATTTTAGACATTCTCGTGTTCCCAGCCGGGCCGAACCTATTCCAGTGTTCCAGATAAAGCACGGCAGGTATTTGGAATCATTTTTCCATGGGCCTGGCCCGGAAGATAAAACAAGAGATATATTTGTAATGTGTGCACTGGTATCCCATTTCAAAGAGAAGGCCGTCAGAATCCAGCACAGGCTTATTGTTATTTGCCAGAGATGGAACAGACGACTTTTTCTGTCCAGCGTGTTGTGTCCATCACTCTCTGACGACATTGGGATGTGTCTCCAGCCAACACTTGAGAAGGGCTGTTCAATGACATGTCCTCTGCCACAGACAAACGTCCACAGAAGGGTCAAGCGTTAGAAAAACATCTTTTGTAATAATCTGGATTATTTATTTGAAGTTGACTATCTTTGTTATTGGAATCACAGAGATAATCTCTACCCACACAGTTTGAGATTAAGGAAGAAATGATTTACAGATAGTGTTTTTAATACATAATCAGAAAAGGATCAAACCAAAATTAATTATTTAAAAAAAATCAGCTATGTATTCCATCAATCCTAGGTGAGCACTCTTTACACATAATTTATAGACATATATTTTTTATAACAAAGCCATACGTGCAGCACTAAGCCTTATCAGTGTCTGCTCAGTGTTAGTCTATTTACAGGGCTTTTACCACATTTTCAGAAACAGGAAGCCTACAAAGAAGCCAGGCTCCATGTTTGGCCCCTGATCAACCCCACATCAAATAGACACAGCCTGTTAAGAGTGGGTCTGCATAAGCCTCTACACACACATCCCTTTTATTAGTTCTATCAGCCTGTTTACACTAAGAGCTCAAGACTGCAGACGGTGAATCACATGTAAACAAAATCCACACTTATTGTTTGACAAAATCTCAGGAAGTGATTAAGGAGAATAATGAAGGGAAAAGGAGAAAGTGAGTCTGAATCGAAGAGAAGACAGTTGGTCACAAAAGCCATTGGCTGGTTTCTGACACGAACCATATTCACAAATAAGACTCCAGACGCAACAATGACTAAGCCCAGTAAATAAGCCCGTTCAGTGACATACTGTATGTGTAATTTTACATGCTTGTTCTTTGTAGTGAACTTGTCAAATCTATAAAATAGTTGAAGCTTAAAAATCATTCTTATACAATCAGATGATAGGTTCAAGTCAGAAGAAAAGCGAGACTTGGTTAGTACTTGGATGGGAAACCTCGCTGGATCACCAGAGGTCTTAATGGGACAACCAGTGTTATTGAATCTTTGAGCACCCAGCCTCAGCCTGTGTCCAGAGGTCTGAGTGTGTGTGTGTGAGCCAATGAGTGGTTACTTCATGTAAAGCATTTTGAATACCTTGAAAGGGTAGAAAACACTTTATAAATAGAGACCATTTCCCATGTCAAAAAGTGTGAAGTTTCTAAATCCTATGCAGAAGTTATTGAAGCAATTATAGTTCATAACAACTTTTGATTCATCTTCTCACTTTTGGTCCCTCCGGATTCATCTGAGTGGGTCACGGGGGTCATCTGCCTGCTGACTGGAACCCCTACTGTTCCCCAGTGCCTTTGGCCCTACACTACCAGTACCACATAAATCTCTACTACACACTAGTGTGTGTCTAATTATATTTATTACACATAGTCACAAGTGGCCATTCATGCTATCTGACTTGTATGGCATCAGTTGTGTGCTTAGGTCAAGGTCCCACAGAATAAACAAAAGAAGTGAAGGTAGGTAGATGGATCGAGGCGAAGGGGCACAGCAGAGAGACAGTGATCAGTAAAAACAGAGAGGCGGGGGTCAGGGGGCAGACAGTGAGAGGAGAAAGTTGCATAAACTCACACACACACACACGCACACACACACGGAGCATGGGCTGCTCTAAATGTGGCTTGTAGAAGGAAATTCTGAAATCTGAGTCTTGGCACCAGACAGGCTGGAAGCAGGCAGGCTGTTGGACGCATACGGGGAGAGAGGAGAGGGGCAGCGCGAGAATTCATATAGTCCTTCCCTCTGCGCGCCTCTTATCGGCTTATAGGCAACATTCATCTCAACAGCACTATGACCTGCGGCCCTCACTCTGGACTGAGTCGGCATGGTAACCCGCCACTGCGCCACAAATGAGAAACTGTCATTTTATGCATAGGTCTACAAACAATTCCCCAGTGCAATGATCAAATGTCTGAGATTTTTCAACAAAACTTCTTGTGTTTGCTGTTCAGAGTAAACAGGTCCATGGTTGTCATATGGAGTTGGAATATCATTGTTCTAAACCTTCCTAACTCCAGTGGTTGTTCCTTTTTTCTAGCCTAGGTAAAATTGTCTTGGTCCTGATGCTTTACTGT
Source organism: Mugilogobius chulae (assembly GCA_038363315.1). Lineage (NCBI taxonomy): Eukaryota > Metazoa > Chordata > Actinopteri > Gobiiformes > Gobiidae > Mugilogobius > Mugilogobius chulae. The sequence goes on along the minus strand of CM076401.1, from coordinate 34,564,786 downwards.
TACTGTAATGAAGATGAACACTATAACGGAGAAGGTGTTATGTTCGTCTAATATACAGATTTTTATCAACAGCCCAGCATACAGTCATGATACTGTAATGGAAAGGGCATTGCCAGACAGATGTGCTCACCAAAGCCAATTTCCAGTCTTTAACTAAATCTATAATGTCCACATAATTACTTTCCACAGTTGAGCCTCTTTGTCCATCCACTGTCTCATCTTCCTATTTTTAAATGGCCAGCTGAAGGTTGGGATGTTCCAGTGGGACATGACATCTCTGATATGTGTGATCCAAGTGTGTTTTATTGTCCCAACATCAGCTCCAGGGTCCCGGTGCATTGTGGGAGGATACATAGTACAGTTGAGTACAGGTTGGTTTGATGACATGTGCTGCTGGAGACTGTATTCAGTATCCTGTGTGTTTCATTAGAGTCAGTGACAGCCTCATGTGTGCTGTTTTCATAATTAGGAGCAGGAACAAACTGTTCATAGTGACCGTGTTATTCTTAGCCGTGAGTCCAAATCAGAGCTGTGGGCACGCTCTGAGCGCATTTACCGCCCGTGTTTACACAGAGCTCTCTCTTGTGTCTCTCTTTATCTTGTCTTCATCTCCTCACTTTCCTCTGTTCCCCGGGGAAGGCAGAGAAAGAGTGGGCGGACCGCTGTATGTTTAACCTTTGAAGTAGCCTGCTGTGCTGAGCAAGGCTTGCCACCTGTTGGTGATGTGTTTGCACTCAGAGGTAAATCTCTGCAGTTTTGATGAGCAGAGACAACAGCCCAGTCTCCATAGCGATGTGGAGGTGGGCACTGGATGTGGTTCTCAGGAGGGGGTGCTGAAGGTGGGATGGGGCCCCTCCTCTGTGGGGACTGGTGACACCAAGTCTCCCAGGGCGAACGTGGGCCAGCCTGGGTGGCTCCAGACCTTCTGTGTGCCTCAGTGTGTGAGTGTCCCTGCCTGGGCCGCCATATGCCACCCACCCAGCCCAGCAGAGAGGGGCGGGGCGACCCCTGGCTACCGCACTCACCAGTTGGCCCATTCTCTCAGTCACACGCCGGCCGGGCGCCATGTTTAAAGTCCCACGGCTGTTTATCTGGGATAGAGCGGTGTCAGGGTGGGGCAGCAGCAGGGGCTTAATTATTGTTCATCATACTAATGAGGTGAGTTTATAAGCAGAAACTCTACATTCTTTACTGTAAATGACAGACTTGTATTAAGAAGATGGTGGGCCTTTGTCTTCCAAGTCATGAGAAGATATTCCCACTCTTTATTTGGCCTTTAAAAGTGGTTGTTGTGGTTACACTTAATTCTAATGATACAAGGATACAGTTTCCGTTCAGAGACCTACAGGTGTGCTTTTTGAATATAATTTTAAACATTTATTGGATTTTTGTCACATTTTTAACATTGCACGCAAAAACAGATGTGTAGTCCTGGCAGACTTTTGTTTGACGGTTGACTAATGTGGGCGAAAAGAAACACTACCTGAGCTTCCTATCTCAATCTGTAAACTATTTTCCAAAACTGGTTTCAAACCGCAGGCCTCCTGAGCCTCCATCTGATTTTCTCTTTGCCTCTGACCCTGAAAGCACACATACACGACACGTAAAACAGGACTGTAGTCTTTTATCAGCTTATAAGCAACACATGGAGCCAGGCTAACCCGCTGACCCACACACACCACCCTCGCTTTTCCCCAACATTAGATTTGGAAACTCCCCCCTTCCCCCTCTTTATCAAATGCCTTAGCTGTCCGATCCCATCACCTTTTCAATCTGTCTCTCCTTGGCCTGTCTCCATCCATCCCTCTGCATCGTTTCCTGGGACGTCCCGTGGCCCACAGCCCCGGCCTCATGGTGTCTGTGTGGTGCTGAGTGCAAGCTGTATCAGTGTTTGTGTACAATCGCATCTTGTTCTGTTTGGGCCCTGTGAATATATTTGTGAATGAACATGTATTTCTATATCTGTCTATAGTGTGTTTAGGTTTGTGGTGTTTATAAGAAAAGCCTCTGGTTGCTCCAAAAACAGGAAGGTAAGTAAACTTCCTAGGTCCCAGAGGAATGAATCTGTGGCTATCTGGTGAACAAACAACTTGGCAGCAACATGAGGAGGACAGTTCGAGAAATGACTTTTACTTTCACACCAACAACACTCAGCTTGATGCATCAGTCTGACATTGCTCTATTGAGGCTGCTACTTTTTAATAGCTGCTTTTTGGTCAGTGTGTAGTCCAGGAAGTAGATCTTTGCTGTTTCTGTGCCGCAGTAAACTTATGATTTAAAAGGTACAATATGTATTCTAAGTTCATATTTGACACTAGGAGGAGAACATATACAGTCTGCTATCTCAACTCAGTTTGGTTTTGGCCAACACACTGCTTCATCTCTGTTTAGGTCTGCTGCTGTGATACCTGACCTAGTAGCTGGAGTGAAATGAAATTTAGTGGAAGCACAAAGAGGCCAGTCTGGTGCCCAAACATTCCACGCAGTATTGTTTTGTACCTACTGTTGTGATAATATGTACATTCAGATTTAGAACTTGAGTTCCTGTTGAATTCTCAAAATACAAGTTGTAATACCACAGACAGAATATTGTAAAACTCTTCAAGCATATACTTTTGTCTGGTTTACAGGAATAAAGTAAAGTTTGCATAGTGGAAATCCCATTTAGTGTCTCACAATCCCATTCTGCACAGTAAGTTGTATTTCTTTTTAAACAGTGTTGCCATGTTTCTATATTCTTCTGTAACTGTTCAGCCTTTCCACATGAAACAAAACTATAGAAACCTAAATATCAACTTTGAAAATCAAAGTTGACTTTCGATGGAAGATGTTTTTTCTTCAGTTTTCTGCAGTGTTGTATAGAGGGATTATCGGTCAATGTCACTTTTCACTCACCTGCACATGTCATCTGCAGAAAGAGACACGTCCGTCTAGTTGGCTGGGAAACTTTTTTGTTAAAAACAATAAAAAAGACGACGTCTGGCTCCTGAGTCTTGAGACAGTGTTTTTGTCTGCGTTTTTTCACTCATCTGAATGTGACATGTATGAGTCTTAAAGATGTTGATTAAGCTGCATAACTTTTATTTTTGCACAGTGATAAACTCTTGAAGTTAGCTGACAACAGTGCTGGCTAGTGTTGCTGCTTTAGTATGTGTCTGTCAGCTGCGGCTCTTTCTATAATAATCTCTATATGTATCACATCACACAAAGAGCCGAGCCAATTACTGATAAGCAGTGCTCAGGGAATACATACTTTGCAGTTTGTTTGCGTTCTTTCACATTGTGATTCCGGTCTGATTGTGATTAATCTGGCAGCTCTACACCACATTGTTCTGATTTCAGCCGTTCAAAACTACGCCCTCACTGTATGTGCTCCTGTCTGTCTGTCGCTCTTGTTTGAACTACCAGCCGCACATAAAAGGAAAAGTGAGAAATATGAAATCAAATGAAAACCAAATGAGGAGAGTGCCACTCCGTCCAACAGCACTTTACACGCCGGCCCCTTGAGTGCAGCCCAGCCCTCCTTTTTCCACTAAAACTTAAGTGATTAAAGAGAAAAGCACCAGTCTCAGTCCCTTTGTACACACTTCATACGGATTAACTCTTAGTAACCCTTATTTCCCGGACACCACATACTAACTACTGCCGCGTGCATTCATTTGTGCGTGCGTGCGCGGAACAAGGACAAACGGTAAAGACAGTGGTGTTTAAATATAGGAAGGGAGGCTGGTTTTCTTCTAGTGAAAACATCATTGTGCTGTGCTGTCAGCTCTGAATTATCCCTGAAGACAGGTTGGCACCAGGCGGAGCAGAGGGCCTTTAGAGGATGGAGAGGATTTGACACAGCACAGCCATTTCCATCAGAGACACATACTTGGTGCATTTCAAAATTCACATGTATTTTTAGGGCAGCCTTAGTTTTCTGTGCAAATTATAGACTTTTACATGTACTCCACTTGAGAGAATTCTGATCCAACTCCATTTAGAGCCTTGTAATGCACAATAAGAAACTTTATTAAAAGTCCAAACCAAAAACATGCTTAAAGTTGTGTTTTCTGTCATACATAAATGTTTTAGTAATCCTGTTGTCTTCTTCAGCAAAGCTCAAAATGCTTGGTTCCACCTTGTGATGTCATTATGTGGCTGTCTTAGTGTTAACAGACACTTTTGAAATTTTTGCGGCCTTATTCCAATCTTAAAGTTACGCAAAAATTAGAAAATAAATGAATAAAGTTACATTTTGATTTAGTTGGCTAGTTTAATTACACAAGAGAGCTAGAGGGGGAGCATCCAACACAGAACGTAAAGAAGAAAACTCAAGTGCAAAAGGGATTTTAAAGTTTGTCATCCCTTACTGATTGTTTGCTGAATGTCTCTACCCTCTCACACCATTTAAAACTGGCACTGCCCTGTCTAAAAACAAGAAGAGATCCAATAACTTAACTTTCTATCATTTGTTTGCTCAAAGGTATAATCGGATGATTCATTCCTTGTGTAACCTGCAATGTTTTGCAACTGTCATTAGTGAAGTCTCAGTCTTAAATGTCACATGGATTTTAAAAATAAAAACATGTAAATTACAATCTGTTGTTGGCTATAGTGCAGAGACTGGGCTTATACTGCAGATGTGAACAGAAGGCAAGGGAACTGTTTCTCTCACTAAGTCCAGAAGGAGGGTGTAAGGACAGGGCACGCCAGGACAATTATTCATTTGTGTGTTTACTGTTGGACAATCTGCCTCTGTATTTTTGACCAATGACTGATTCTGACTTGTCGTTTGGTATTGACCAATGGCTCCATAAATGCTTGATTTTCTAACATTACTGTTTTGCTAAATCCACAATGTTGGGACGTCCTCAGAGGCAACTGCTACAATTGAATTTAGTTGTAGATTAGCAATGCGCTGAACTCGGACCAAACTGTAATAATCTGTTCAAAATGTTCAGCAAGGGCTTTTGAAGCGTTTACTTACAGTAGCTAACATTAGTAAATAAGAGCAAAAACCTGACACAATAGACATTTGTGACAAAAATACTAAAACATGATTTTCTTGAAGCAGATTTCTCTTGTAGACGTGGCTTGAATCTATGGGCTGCAGCTAACATTTAATCTGTCGACTATTTCAATTAATCAATTAGGTGTTTAGATTGCAAAAAACTCAACTTGGAAAAGTCATCAAATTTGAGCGACAAGACCGGAATGCCTCTTGATAAGATAATTTACTAAATTTCTTAATTTTTACACATTTAAGGTGTCATTTGGGGCACTTTTGGCTTAGTCTGAGCCTATAACCTTTCTCTTTCTCTCATCACAGGTTTTAGGATATGTGTATATAGTTATCTTCACTATTATTCGATTGATAAATTGATTGACGATTATTCAGGTAATCGACTAGTTGCACTGAACTTGTTGCAAGCCTACTTGAGTCGTAACAACTAGATTAAGACCTTTGTTCTGAGTAGAAAGACTGAAATAACTGACTATTTGGCTTAGTTTTACCAGCTCAATGGGTGTTTCTCTAACTTGACCTTTTGCTAAATCAAGCAAATACATTTTGTTCTAGTCCACTTCATTCCAGCACTCACTTTCTCCACCGTACCCCAAGAGCCCATTTACAATTATTACCAATAAAAATAATGCTGCCATTATCTTTTATTATTGCGTTTTCTCGAGGTTCAGCCAGCAGCTGTTGGAGATTTTGATAATCTTAGAAAATAGCTCCAGTCCTGGCCGTACAGTTTCATGGGTGGGTATCTCCAATCTGGACTAACGGACCATGGAGCAGATTGGTGTTACTGTGTTTACCTGTTTCAGCTAATTTACTACCGTGGACTTGGATTGTGAATCAAAAACTACAAACGCTGCGGTAAGAAACACGCTATAAATGCTAACTATTCCAAAAATGCAAGCCACTCAATGGGATGTTTTGCAAAGATTCTCCCCTCTCACGCATTCCCCCGGCGCGTTGATGACGGTGCATTCCTCGACCCGATTTCACCTCCTCGTAGCATGACTCAGCCCCAAGCTTTGACTCCGGCCTTGTTTATTATGTCACAAAAGACCGCTGGCTCATTGTGAGGTGCGAGAAAGTCCAAGAATCCAGCTGTAAGTGAACCCCCCCCTTCTTCTACGAGTTGCCCATAAAGGAGCATGTCCAATGTACCCACTGTGTTTCATTAAAACCAGACCACATCAATCAGGACTCGGCTTTAAAGACCATGTCCTGCTTCTCCACCAGCACCAGAGGAAAACCCAGGACCTCACAGTAGTATACTCTGATGCTCCAGCACTTAACACCAGGCTACTCTCGCTGCCCTCGGACCACACAACCTCCTCAAGCCCAAACTCCAAGGTCTAAACTCAAGGACCACACAGTTGGTCTAATAACGAGGGCCTGAAATGAGATATTCTACTAAACAAATGAAATACAACTGTTTGAAATGTACAGACCTGCTATATCCAGGATTCATATAGAAGGGCTACTATGGAGCAAACTGGAACTTTACTGGCCCGTTTGAAGGGTCCAAGCTAAAGTTCCTCCTAAAGTCAAAGCAGTCTCCAGGTTCTTTTTGGATAAGAAGGAGCTGAACATCGTAAAATGAATTTATTGAAGAAAAAACAATGCGTAGTCAAACAAAAATTACAAATATTAGAGAAAATATATCAGGGCTATATTCATATGGAAATTATAGAAATATACATTCTTTTTGGTGTTTTTGTTTGTCTAGTTTTTTGCTATAATGACGCAAAATGTACATGTGTGAAAAATTACTTCATATTGTCTTCTTAAAGGCCCACCACGACTTTTTGGGCAAAAAATAAAATACTTTGATGTTTTTCTTTGTCTAAACATAATCAAAATGAGTAGGGTTGCATTTCCATGAAGGTATCGCAGGACTGCAGACTGTTCACAAAAAGCAGGAAGTATGGTCCTCCAATCAGTGAGCAGGATCGGAGTAGTGTGTTGGCCAGGACAAGCCGAGCTGAGATAATAGACTGTTAATAGGATATTGTACCTATTGTACCCCGTCCCCAATGATGCGATGTCAGACAGTTTTCCAAGAAGTCAAATCAAACTAGTTTACACATCAGGGTAATAATATTCTGCCATATGATATGAAACTGATGTTTATCAATGTAGAATGTCTCAAACCAATGTTTGACCTTTCTATTTCAATGGAATATGTATTTAATGTTAATATTTAAAACATTTATAAACCTTTTGCGAACTCTTTTTAAAGACATACATACAAACTTATATGCTGAGCTGACTTTCTAAGGAAAAAAAGTTAAACAGGTTTAGTAACAAGAACGACGACTCTATAACAGTGCAGAATACATCTGACATGAGCCAAACCTGCAGCATTAAAAAAGAGATGTTAAAACACGGTGTAAGAGGTGCAGACAGGTGAAATAAATGTCCAAAAAGCTGACCTCTGTCTGCCCTCAAACCACACAACCTCCAAGTCCAAGACCACACAGTCATGAAAAGCCCTGAAGAAGACCTCACACCAAACATGACTTTTGAACATCTGTGGTCACGCAGAATGCTGACTAACTCTTCTGGATCACTCACTACTGTAGCTCTTTAGCAATCAGAAACCTGGAAGCGGCTTAAGCATGTGACAATACATTTTGACAAAAGTGTAGGGGAAGCACAAGTTCTGCTGACAGAAGAGAGAAGAGGGGGAGAAGAAGAAGCCAGGAGAACATAGCTAGAAGGTCAACAGGGGGTATGCCAGATGGACCAGCGGCAGGACGGATGAGTAGATAAATTAGCGGAAGAGGGCTGAGCAGAGGGAGAGCAAGAGGCTGGGAAGGAGTCCCATGGGTGTGGAAGGGAAGGCAGCCCCAGTGATGGAAAGCTTTCAAACTCCTTTCATCGGCTGCCTGAGGACTGGAGCTTTACAAGAGCAAGATGAGCCGGCGCCACTAGAGCTGCTTGGCTCTCTCCAACGAAACCCAGACGCTGAGACGGAGTAGGAGCCTATCAGCACCCCGCCCACTTCACAAGCCCCGCCCACTCAGCCCCTCAGTCAACCCCAGTCTGTACCAAATGTGTGAGCGACATTAGTGGAAGGCTCCATCAAAGCCACAGCAGTGAGGAAACACTTTTGTAAGCTTTTGCTTTGAGCTTTTTGATTTTTAAACTCCATGTTGTCCAAACTTTATCAGATTTAATGCATTTTTAACTCTTGTCAATTGTGATCTAACACTAGAGTTTTATCACATTTTTACTGCACTAGCACTCATGTAATTGTATTGTATACTTTCATGTTCAATATTAAGGGCCTCATTTATTGAACATTTGCTCATGTGCACAATGGGTTAAAGGTAGGGCTGCTATTGACAAAAATGATTATCTCGATATTTTTTTACGTATTTCGATAACGATATTCAAACGATATTAAGTCAGTCCAACAAAACTGTGTTCAGACATGTCTTATTTTATTCAGGTTTACACAGGAAAATAACCATCTTCATAAGAGTAAATGTTCATAAATGTTCTCTAAATATGATTTTCATTGAAACAAGCATAAAATATCTAGTTTGACCAGCAATTTCTAACTTGAAATAAGGAAAAAGTGAGAAAGCCATTTCATTTATTCTAGATTCTCATAAGTTACTAATAAATAACTCAATAAGACATTGTTAAACACATTTTGTCTGACTCAGTGTCCTTTTACCGCAGCAATCATTTAATCCACAATCCATATGAGAATAATGATGACTTCATTCATGCACTGTCTCGTGTATTGGCTCATTTAAGTTTGTATTTGTAAATGTTAGATAATTGTTGAAATGTCACGAATCTAATCAAAGTCTAGATGATTTAATTTTTTACCTTTTTTCTATTAAATGTTATACTCGATATTCAATTTTTGCATATCTCCAAAACCACATTCACGATATATTGCACACCTAAGGGGAGCTGACATTTTTGACACAATATCTGCTGTGTGTACCGTAATGCTACATGTGCATCTTCCAATGGGAAACACTCACTAATAACACATGTATGTTTATCTCTTTTTTTTTTTTTCAGGCCAACATCTGCCAGAAACCAATCACCCATGTACATTTTCATGTAATTATTCTGAAATGAACTGTCCAGCTTTTCTTACCAGTCCACACTGAGAGATCGTCTCCTGTAGGACGGAGGCTTATCCTGGTTCTTCTCTGCTTTGGACGGTCGCTCCTTCAGGGACAAGCGATGCGTAAATTTGGAAATCCCAGACTCTGACCTGATGGGAAAACAATTACAACATTTTTAAATCATCTTTTTAAACTGGAAACTGCAGTGTTACTGTAAGACATATCTACGTGCATTCCCAAACAAGAGTCAACAGTCTGGCATGAATTTTAATTGAAATGCAGCCCAAGAAGCTGATAAACAGGCTAACAATGTAACAGTTCCCACTGGAGACATTGGGTTTGGGGGAAAGCTACATACTTCCTGCGTAATTTTCTCTAAATCTTTTTTGCACACAAGTCACACACATTTTAATCTCCTATTAGGCTGCCAATGTCCCAGTTCAACTTTTTGCTCAAAATTAGAAAGAGGAAATGTAATATTTCTCCCATAATGGCCCGGGACGCATTTGATGGGACTCAGCACTGCTCTCATATTGCGGTGGTTAGCAGTGGGGAGTAATCAAAATGTAATATTTTCAATCTAAGAGACAGGCTGCAGTATATGGAGCAGGAAAGAGCTCGAAACATGAAACTATCACAGAGAGACTTTTCCACTCAGACTAAAGCGATCTAACGTTCTGCTTAAGTGACCCCCTCCTTACCTGATCTCATAGCCCACTGTTTCCATTTTACTTCACAATGATAAAACATCTCTAATACACATATCTCCGTCTCCCAGAGCCAAAAAGTGTTTTAGGCCCTACGGTGTGCTCCACTGGAGACAAATGGCCTGGGCACCGCTACGACAAGTACGTGACAGTATTGTTGTTCACATACGGCCTTAATAAACTCGGATGGCTGATTTCTGCGCTGTGACATGGATGAATGACAGAGCAACAGTGCATCCAGTTGTGTCTAATTCAATAGCCTCATTGGCACAACGTCAAGTGGAATGAAGTCGGAGTCTGACAGCATCCCAAAAGAGTAATCTTTATGAGACAGGGGACAGCGTGTCCAGCCTGCTGAGTGCTCCAATGGGACAATAGAACACACTAAATAATCATACCCACGCAGATCCAGCTGGATTGAGAAAGTTTTTAGTATGCTACTAAAATAAAACAATACCCTATTTAAGATTTGCAAAGCCTGCTGTATTCGGAATTCATATTTTATTCTTCTGTGGAGCTGGCCGATGTGGTTTCTCATTTTCATAGTGTCAGAGTGGCCAATATGAGGTACTACATCCCAAAGGGGTTTTAGCGAAAAGCTCCAGGTTTGCTTTAGCTCAAGGGTGCCCCAACTTTTTTCTCAGCGAGCCAAAATCACATTATTTTGTCCTCAAAAGGCCAATATGAAGGATTTTTAGCCGTTTTAGCAGTGTAAATGTGATTTTCTGTACTTTGGCAATATTTTCAAGCAAAATGTAATCCGAAAAACACTCTTAACAAATGTCACCAGGCCCAAATGAACCTTCTGGAGAGCTGAGTTTGGACCTTGGGCCGCACTTTGGACACCACTGCTTTAGATAAAATGGAATGCAACTGCTGGACATGAGCAGCATGGGCAAAAAGCAAGTGTAATGTCAAAATCTCACCTAAAGCTGGCTTTTGTGTTAAAATGCCTCTTTACTTTTGGGGTTGCACTCAAAAACATCCTAATGAAATATTTTGTAAATCATAATGTAGTTAATAGACTTTAAAAAAATCATACATCAATACACTTTAAAGATTTCTAGAGATGAATATGTTGAACATATTGTATCACGTAGGCCTCATCATTATTTAAATTTACATTGTAACATGAAGTACTGGGCTTTAAGAACGACTTTATAGTTTATACTGTGTCTGAGCTGACAGACTTTGCAAAACAAAAGTGCATATTAACAATAGTTGTAGAATAGAATACCAAACTGAAGTCATGTTAAATATAGATACAGACACTTGAAATAAATCTTGAAAATATGACAATAAACAGGAAGTTGTTTCCTTTATACCCCTTTCATCACAGCACCATTAAAGACTTTGTGGGCTTTATTTCATAAGAAAACATTTGTGTGGGTGACATCATCATCCTCATCCTTCACAGAGGTCACTGATGTTCCCGTGGCTTTACAAATTTCTTTATGTAAAGCATATAGAGCCTGTAGGACCAGCTGCCGCTCTGATCAAAGTTGACCCGTAGAGGATGACCTCATGTGCGGGCTTATCTGAGAGTGAAGCCCCCAGTCCCAGTGCGGCGGTTCCCACTCCTCCAGCACAACACTACTGTTTCCCAAAGCCTCGCCAGCTCCTCCAGAGAGCTCACTGACCTCCAAGACAAAGAGGCATATTTTCCCTTATGAATCATTCAAACAGGGTGTGGGATTTGAGTCAGATGGCAAAGGAGCCTCTAATTGATGGTATTAGGCGAGGATGAAATCTGACTTCTTCAAGGGCTTTTAATTGAATTAGTAGCACTGCTGCGTACACGTCAGGCTCTGTGGTGCGTCACCGTTCAGCTTCTTTCATATTGTGCTCTACATTGGTTTGCATAATTCGATTCCTAAAAGTCTGGCTCAGATGGCTGATTCAAATCATCACTGGCTGTAAATAAAGCATTACGTGTCATTTTGGATGTCTGATCTGTGACCAATGAAGGAGCCCCCTCTTTTAAACTTCAAACAGAACCTTTGGCTCAAACACTTGACACAACATGACAATAGGATAATGACTTCAATGCCGTGAAAACATACATGGGATCAGAAGTTCAAAGCCCGGGGGCCACCAGACCCAGGGAATCCCTTTGAGGGCTTTAGGCACAAGTGGACATGAGAAGCAGGTGCCTGTTGGCTCCTTAAGAGCGTCCAGTCTGGCCCTTACCCCACGCAGCTGTCCCATGATAACATCATCACTGTGGGCACACACTGATGATGCAATGCCCCTCAGAGGCCCTTAGGATCTGCCGCTCAATTATCCTCTCATCACAGATGGATTCTAGCGCTGGGTCTGCGCGTGGCTCCTTTCAGACTAGAAAAGTCTGCTCATTTGGATGAAGAAGACATAGGGCCAGAACGACTTGACCTTGTCTTTTCTGAAAGGTCGAATGATCTAAAGCAGCCGTTCCAAACTTTTCTGACACACAGCCGTCTTTTTGGCCCAAGATGGCCCGAGCCCCCAAAATTATTTTTAACAATCAAAAAATATAGATGCAAAAACCGCAGAACATAATAAAGCTCAACAGATATATTTTTGTGCACCAGTAGGCTGTGTTTTTCCAAGAAATATTTGAAAAGTAATTTCACAAATTTCCAATCTGGTCCTTCCAATGACTAGACCCATTAACATTTTGGACTTTTTGAACTGCAACAACAACAACAACAACAACAGCATTTGACCAGTAGTAGCGGCCTTTCAACCTTTGAATAATATTGGCCTGTAGAATATTGTAAACACAACCTGTAGTTGTGTTGTGTAATTCTTAGACTTTTTGATTGTTTTCTCTGATACTTTCAAAATGTCACTTTTAACAGAATCTAATTTTTAAAAACAAACTGCAAGTCTAATCTTGATCAAAATCAGCCTTATTGGTTGGATATTGGTCTGTCTCTGTGGTCATTTTTATCCAGAATTAGAAGTCACAACATTTGCACTTTCAGTTTTTCTGATTAATACCTTACATTTAACATGCCGATGCTTTTATCATACTAAATCTTCATCTTTGCAATAGCATTACTTTTTCATGAGATGCTCCGCTCATGTACCAGTCTGTCTACTGTGCCACGTGTTCAAAACAAGACTGATTTCAACCTCAGACTCTGTGATCTTCTGGTAAGAGTTTTTATCTTCTTGTCATCTGCGTAAGGCTCCACAGAGCTGCTGGGGTCGTGCTTCTATCTGCGTTCCACTCTGTCGCACCAGTGACTCGCACAAAGCATTACAACAGACCGTGATATATGCAGCCGCCTCTCTGCAATGGGACTGATTAGGATCTTGCCAGGAAGTTTCCCTCTGATGGAGCTGAAGAGAGGTTCTGTGGCGGGAGGTGTGGAGACATAAACTTCTACTCATCTTCTTTATTTTCTTACAAAATAGCTGTCAGTACTGACTGTTCTTATAGTAAACAAAGCTGTAACTGTGACTCCTTTCATCGGCACAACAAGACTGTTACAAGAGTCACTTAAGACTGTCCGGAATCTTCTCAGGACCAAGTGCAGAGGGAACTTTACTTTATGATCACAGCTGTCATGTAGAAATGAGATTAGAACAAAGGTAAAAACGAGTTCCACAGGCTTGTGTCATCGAGAAATAAATCCAAGCTTATGATACTCAAATGTCAAACTTGAATTGCTCCACAAACTTGCCATATTGATTTTGTACGTAGCTTAAAGTCGCTATGGCAGGTTGAACTGCTCAATTTACCCAAAACACACTTAAGATGTTTTATTTATGACTTTTCCTCAGATTTTCAGTGACAATATTTTTGTGTTATTATTAATTGTGACTTTCACATTGAGAACATCTATAACTGAGTCATAGCTGCCATGACAACATCTTGTTTTTACTGAACTCACATTGAAAGGTTTGGAAACAAACGTTTGATGACAAATCTGCTGAGCTTGTAGATTTCTGAGCGTCCTCGGAGTGGTTTAAATCTGACGACTTCCTCTCATAAATCCTTCGACACATGATTAATACTGATGTGTATTCACTTTGGTTGCAATTATGGCTTAGAAACTTCTTTTTACAAACAACAAAGTGAAACTGGAGAGGACCACTCAAGCTCAGCCAATCAGAGAACTGCATTTGGCTCCTGATAAGATTACTTCTGTATTATTCAGTTCAGACAGTACTCAGAGTGCTGCATTTATTATAGACTTTTAAAGGACAACACATAGTTTACTAAATTACAACTAACAAAGTTAGTTACCCCAACCTTAAATGTGATGATTGATTTTGAAATTTCAAGTGACCAGTATTTTCATTTTAGCCTCCCTCCATCTGTTTTACTGGCATTAAGAATAATGTGTTATCACATGAGAAGTTGTTTAGAATGTAAAAGTCACTTGAATACAAGGCTTTTGCTAAATTTGAAGAGATTCTGGAGGTGTAGATTTACAGGCAAACTAGTATTTACTTCAATTACACAGCTTTATGTACAATTGTTTATCATCAGCTCATGATGCATGGAAACTGGACCAGTTAGCGATTATTCGATGAATGAATGGATTCACTTGTTGCAGCATCCCAACAGATATTATCACACCACATAATACTATTATTATGTTTCTTATAGAGTTAGAAAACATTGTATTACTGAATTATACAACTAACTCTAATAGTTGTATAATTCAATAATCATTGTAATATTGAATTGACCCATGGGTCAATCAATTCAATATTATGAAGTGACCCATAATATAAATGAAAACTTCACATACAATGGGATAAAGGAGAACAACCCAATTTCCATCAATAGGTTTTACTGTTTTTAAAGAAAATATCAAAAATAGAAATCCACAAATGTCAAACCTCTGGTCTTTCTCTACAAATTATTATCAGCTGCATCTTTTATCAGCGAATTCTGATTTATTTCCCACTAATAGGCCCAGTAATAATTCCAGAGTAATAAATCAGGTCAACAGTTCTATATATCTGACTATTACTTTTGTAGACATATATTTAAATGTGATTGTTCCATGATATATTTATTAGAGCACCAATGCCTTGTCATACACTTTTCTCCAAGAAGTGTTTATAAAGTGATCCCAGTGAAAGCTATGCATTACTCAATCTATGCGGTCAGGCTGCGGTTAGGCCGGCTTAACCACAGATCGTATTGCAGATTACTAAGTAACAGACACTACAGTAAATCATACGCGGGGCAGACAAATACCTGACCCCGTCTCGGTAATTATGGCCAATGGCTGCCTACCTAAAACAACTATTTTCAATGGGAGAGAAAACAACACTGTGGACTTCTTTCATCTCCCTCAAACTGCCGTGGCTTCTGCTCGTGCCAATGGAACAACACGGCAGCAGTGTACCAGCCCGTGTAAGAGATACAAATGCACAAACTGCTCTAAATGTGTTTCATTAGCAAACAAAACGTCTTTCAGCGGGCCAATCATAAAAGGAGCTGGCCAAGTTACCAATGCGGCTAATTAAAATGTGCTCAAAGAAAGCCTTGTTTTCCACTGGCCGTGGCTGTCCAAACCAGCAGCTACAGATTGCGGAGGCTGCATTTATTTCTCTTGGAGACACATCTCGCCAATAAAATAAGAAACGGTGATATTTCTAAGTGCGCCTGACTGTGATAGCGTTATTGTGTAATGTGTGATTAGTCCAGGCAGAAGCTCAATTAAGATTGTGTTTGGGAGGAAAGTGGGAGGGAGTCTCAAATAAAAGATTTCTCTACAACTAATGACTAACTATAGTCCACTGCTCAAAATACACTTTCTATCTCTGTTACCTTTTTACTAGATATTTCCATTTTTCTACTATCTGATCAAAATAAACTTTCAAGGTCTTTGAAATGGTAAAGATAAAAGGACTGATATTGTAACCATTCAGACTCAAATCAATCATTCTTGGACAGGTTTGTAAAAAAAAAAAAAAAAAAAACAGACCTTTACATTGGCTCAGCTTGAACTTTTAAAAGTTATTTTAGGTCCCAAAACTCATTTTAGTAGTGTCAGTAGTTTTACTGCTGGAGTCTGCAGTTTTATTCCAAAAAATTCGATACAAATTAACTTTAGTTTTTCTTCTGAGCAGAACTTGTTCTCACTTATGACCAGAAAAGAAAACTAAAACTCAGCTCACTAAAGTCAGTCCAGACTATTGATCAGAAATAGATTCATTTGAAATTTGATTATTTTGTGGAAAATAAAATACATTATCAACCAGGTATGGCTTTTACACAGACAGTGTTTGCTAATAAAATGTATATTGAGGAAAAACTGAAATTGTTAGTGTAGCTAAAATAAAAAACATATTAAAATGTAAATTTTTATTAAAGGTTTGTAGGAATGCCTCAACAACAGAATAAACGTTAGTTTTTTGTTTTTTTGTGGCTTTTTGTTTAAGTCTTAGTGAAACTCATTTGTGTTAACTGTGCACATGTACTGTATCTGAACATACTGTGTTATCATGTCATAATGTTTATAATTATCTTTATTACTGAACTGCTCTCATAAACCAGTCATAGCAGATTTTTACAATATTTATTTTTCTATCATATGCTGGTTCATAATCATAGTACACATTGGTAATACTGCAATACTGATGCTTTACTATATCTGTTTCTGCACTGTGCTAGACATAACGACACTTGTTGTACAGAAGAGTTTTAGACTATTATAACCTCTCATCCTCTGAACTGTGTTTGTGAACTGTGCACCTTGGAAATCCCCATTTGGGACAAATAAAAGATTTATAGATTGGCTTAGTAAAACCCATGAGATAACATGAGCAGAAGTACTGGAAGTATCAGATTTTGTGCATGGCTCTATCCTACAACTTATCTCACGGTAACGGGCCCAGTGTGAGTGACAGACAAAGTGTCGATGCGGACACATGGTCTTTCACTTGAGAGACATGAGAGGCAGAGTAACGACAAAAACGAACAAAAGTTCATCTATTTAAGTAAAATAGCCAAAACTGACTCTCTCCAGATCAGTGTTCATTTCATTTGCACGTTCACATTACTCAATCTAACCTGATTACCAGGCAAACAAATCCTGGTTTGAATCAAAAGTGTATTGTGAATGCAGCCTAAGATAACACTCAGCTAGCAAGGTGTTGTTGCACACAGCCTATAAGCATACAAGAGCTAGCTGACTTAAAATGTTATGAAAAACACTTATAAATAACTTATTATTGTGATAAAGAATTATGAGGCTTACATTCAAATTAGGTAAGTGAGCAAAACATGGAAATGCTGTTAAACAAGACTATAAAAATGATATAATTTGATAAATAATAAACAGATATTTTGGCTTTTGAAAGTGTGATCTCACTGCGTAAAGTTGTCTTCTTTCATAGTTACTCACACTTTAACCATAACTACCACCGATCCATGAGACGATTTGTAGCTCAACACAACAGTTGGAGAAAATATGTCCATGATGAGACGTGTTAATAAAAGAATCAGCTTAACAACCAGCGCTGCTTTAGCAAACACTTGATCGTAACAATAACTCCTCCACTTGAAGTGCTAATGATCTAATCACAGTGCCGCGTGCCAAAGTAGGACATCATCATATGCTGCCCATCCGCCCACTACTGTAAACACACACATTTCCAACGCTTTTTCCCTTCTCGGCCTTCATTTGCACGTCTGAGTCACTTGCAACGTTTCATCTTCTTTTATTACTCTCGCGCTCCCGTTTTCCGCCGAGTCGGCACAAGCTGAATTTGTCAGAGATACAAAAATTGAGACAGGAATTCAATGGCTTTTTCACTTTGGTTAGCTCCCTGCGGTGGAGAGGTTTGATTCTGCGTCTGTGAGCGTTTGAAGTCATCAGCAGGCAGCTCCGATAGACTCGTGATGGATACGCTGTCACATCTAGAGTCTGAGTTGGGTTGATGAGAGCGAGAATGCCAAGTGAACTGTTACAGAGGCTAGTGTAGTCATTACACGCTGTCAGTGAGGTGGACTCATGGAATCATCATCTAGTGTGACTTATGACTGAATTAGATTTGTACACCATGTGACTTTAACAAGCTGTAACTAAATATAAAAAAGCCAATGTTAGGGGGAAATATTTGTGCAATGGTGTATGTTTTCTTATCATAATCAGCAGCAAGTATCCAAAGTATTACAGTTCATTCATTAGTCAGTCTCTCCCCTTATGCTGTGGTGAAAGGTACTTCTTTAGCCACAGACGCCCATACACTGTTGGAAAGGTGAATATTGATTGATTAAATGTAGTCTGTTTTGTAACATAGTCAGGTAGTGACCCAATCAAAGTACTGCATGATTTCACTTTCAGTCTCATTATTGGGTATAAACAGACAGCATGAATGTTGTACATGTGTACCTTAGATGGCCACAATAAAAGGACACTCAGTCGTGTTCAGTTTCAGCACACATCACAATGCTACAAATGTTGCCATTCTTGAGACTGCGTGTATTGTTTTTGAGGGATCATGCACTTCAGAGTGTTTGTTAAGGCTGGGTGATCAGGTGAAAAAAAGTGGATAATTAACCTTTAGTTTGATGTTTTTCAATTTTGAAATGAATAATCCCAGAGGAATTCACATTTAAACTTTGCACAGCTTTTCTGTGCAATAGTAGGTCTTACAGCGACTCACACAAAAGAGATTAGAGCGACTGGAGAGAACAGCTCCCATTCATTCCCTATGCAGGCTGGCGCAAAGAGGCGACACGAGGAAGTGACGAGAAGAGCAGAGTGGAGCGGAGCGCGGCAAAGTTGAGATGAAGTTAACTTTATGCAAATTCAGAGCGACATCGCCGAGGCGACAGCCACTCAGTGAACACCTTTTCACAGACACAAACGAGGCATTGGTTGAGCATCGTACCTTCTCTGAACTAGTCTAGACAGCTGGAGACAGCGACAGTGACCAGGGCTCAAGTGGGCGTGTTTATCGCTTTTGGTGTGAGTCCACTGTAAGTGTTCATTCGAATTACTGTTCTTGTACTGGTGCTGCCACATGATTGGCTGATAAACCTGAAGGTTCAAATGTGCATGTTGATTGTTGATTGAGCCAGGTTAGTATTGTGATCTGACAATCTGTTGAGTTTGGGCAACGCTCTAGTGTTTGGAGGAAGGAGAGTTTGACTTTTAAAAACTTTGTGCAGGGTGACCTGCACCGTCAAGTGAAGAGATGACCCTTGGATCCCTTACATTACACTTAAGAACTAAAGGACGTAGGACAGAAGCGTAAAATCTCACTTTGCTGGACAGCTACTGTAGAACACTTCTCAGAGGAATATAGAGGTAGAGCTAAAAGATGCTTTTTATTACAACTGCTTTGAAAACAGGTCACTGAGAGATATTTGGCCGTATGTACTAATATTCTTACCTTTATGCTCATACTAGAATTCCACATGTCACATGCTACAACACAGTTCCTAATGACTTTTGACCTAAACTC
The DNA here is from genome assembly GCA_038363315.1 of Mugilogobius chulae. Classification (NCBI taxonomy): domain Eukaryota; kingdom Metazoa; phylum Chordata; class Actinopteri; order Gobiiformes; family Gobiidae; genus Mugilogobius; species Mugilogobius chulae. Next base: position 34,545,557 of record CM076401.1, on the reverse strand, counting down.
AGGCATGAGTTGTCTTATATAATCTGGACTGCATGTTATGTCTGCTACTGCTGCTGACCTGCTAGCAACTAAACAACCATCACAGAGAAAAGACATTTATGCCAAGCTGTGCACATTTCTGGCTAAATAGTCATAAATACATGGTTATTTAGGCTTGTGTGGTTGCAGATTAGTGTGATGCCGGGGTTTGGAGCCTGCTTAAAGTGGACACCCCTCTGGTATTATGTTTACAGCCTTGAGAAAACTCCAAACAGAGACGCTGTTAGCAGGGCACCCCACTTTCAAGCATCCAGCCACAATTGAGCGTGGCGTCGAGATTCCAATCAGGGTCGAGCCAGCAGACGGCAGGGATTATTTATGCTGGAAAAGAGAAGGAGAGCTCTAGGATGAAGGATCAGACTGTGCACGCGTTCTAAGGAGCAAAAGTCAGGCTTCATTATGGAAGGGTCCTCAAAGGGAACAATTTTCCTGCTGAGGTTTGAAAAAGCACTCATTTGGGTTTAGGCATGCAGTTAGTAGGATTAGTGTTTTAAGTATTTATGGAGAAATATGTTATAATGTCATGAAAATAACATTAGCATCACTTTGATTCAAACTAGTTTAGTTAAGGAATATATGCTCTGTTTGTTTTGAGTACTCTCACACTAAACATTCTCTTCTGTAATACTTAACCATGATCTCTGCTGCATCTCAAAACAACTTTACAACTTTCTATGCAAACAAACTAGTTTATTAGTGTGACGCACATGAAATAAGAAGCTCATTGGTTGTGAATTGTTTGTTTTCATACAATAGACGATGCACATCGCTGATCGATTCAAATCATCTGTTTATTGCACCCACTGAACATTGGGAGAGAAATATCATGTAAACAAAATGTATAGCTTTAGTTGTCAAGTATTGCATTTAAATATTATATATTTACATGATATATATTTACCGTTTTAATGTTTTAAGGATATTGAGGTCCAAAATAATACAAAACCTTTGTACATGATGATGTTTTCAGTCATTCTAGACAAATCATGAAACATGATGTAATGCGAGTCCCTAAAAGCTTGACATTCTGTTCTATAGGGCATAGTTTCCCTTTAATCTTTTCATGTTTGCTCATTTGTGAAACTATTGTTTTTTCACATATTGAAGTAGGGCTTGGTTTTGGAAGGGTAAGCCCTTCATGTGCACGGATTGTTCTGTTCATTCCAGTTCATAAGATTATTATTTTGAACAGCCGCTTGCAGTCTGGAGTTTTCAAAGTTACTGAAACTTATCAGAAACAGAGAACCTGGGGTTTGGAGACGGTGACTCTGGAGTGTCTTGGTGCAGAATTGCCATTGTGGTACTTGAAAGGTTAATTTGGTCAACATTAACAGTAAGACTTTGGAATGCAGAATGTGAGATTTCCAAATCCGGATGTACGGAGCCAGAACACAGCAGAACATTTCTATTCTTCGCCTTCTTGTCTTTAGTTATTGTTACAAAACTTCAACAGTGTTCATTTGTGGCACATTTCATTGGTTCTGGTCTGCTTGTGGTTGTAGGAAGGATATGTCAAGAATGCTATGCTAATATTAGGTTTAGTGAAAAGTTGTATTAGGCATGTGGTTTGAGAACATCAAAATTCTTCACATTGTTGCCCAGAAATACCATTGTGTTAGTCCACACTGCGCAGATAGATTTCAGCTAATGAATTCTTACAGTATCAAAGCCTCATTATTGAGCCACAAACGAACTAAACAAACGATCTGGCTTGCATTCGTTTTCATGCAACTTTATATTTTCATGTAAAAACAAATGTAAGTTGCCATTTCAAAAAAGTTACGCCGTGTTGCTTTACGTTAAATACAAAAACATTTTAAGAGCAACTTAAAAATGCTACTCTGTTGATCCACTGCCAGAATGCTTTTATTTGATTTTATTTTTATCAATGTTGTACCCTTTCTTATGCAAAGCCAATGGAAAAGGCGCCGCTTCATAGAACACAGATCTTAGTGTTCTTAGTCCATTTTTCATACACACAAACATGTTCCAAAACAATGGCTGTCTCTTTTTTGGGGGTCTGGCAGCGTTTTCTGAAACAAGCCCACACCAGAGCAGCCAAACCACATCAAACAGCACAAGCACACAGAGGGGCAGACCAATAACTGCCACTAAGTTTCACCGACGCGGGCTACAGATGCAGTGGATCATGCTAATACCAGCCCACTCAGCGAGCTCCATCCACTACCATCGTCACCACTATTGTAAATACTTCTCAATATGTATTTACACTGCAGCGGCTCGAGGAAAAATGAGGTGAAAAGCTGAAAAAGTGGTCTGGAAAAATGGCGGAGTGTCAGACAGAGGCAACCGTCATTATGGGATAGTGTGAGAGTATATCCTACTTTATACTGTGTTATACAGCTTCAGTTTAATGCAGTGAAAGCAATTAAAATATATTGTTTTATAGTGATTTTTTTTTTTTTTTTACTATATAGACCAATCTTGATTTTTGATTAGATTTTCTTGTGTTTACTAAAACCTTAGACAGCAGTGGTCTGGACTAGTTAATTATAGTTGTGGTAAGACAAATAATGTGTGAGAAATCCACATTTGGACATCATCTATATACAATATTAAGCCTAATGGGATATGCACACTCACTCTTGGTTAAAACATGAGAAATATCATTATCATATGCTAAGTTTCAGTGCATGATAATGATGCTGAGTGATTTGAAGCATGTGTTGGTTTTCTCTGCTGCCTCCTGGTGGAAAACCCACCAGAGCAGTTTATGTATCCCGACCCGAAAACCTGCTTCTTTAATTCTTATATTTGGCAGAGTTAAATGCGTTTGGATGGGTTTCTAACCCTGACTTATTTCAATACTAAACATACACAAAACTATGAGGTACTACACTATTGCTGTAGTTGCTTAGTTTTGCTTCAAGTAAAACTTAAGAAAAGTGACAGTTGGCTCAGACTGACCCCAGGATCAGACTGCATCCAGTTGAACTCTGATGTTACCCTCCTTCCTTTAAAGGTATGAGAGGCAGAACGTGCAGTCCAGTGTTCCAGAGATTTTGCTGATAAACTTGACAATTAAAATGAGCTACTCGTATTATTGATTTCGTCCAAAGTTATGATCTTGATCTAACATCATCGTCAAACATCAGCTGAAACTAGCTTCTCATTCATACTTTCACTGGTCATTGGTCCACCACATTTGAGCTCAAATGCAGCAGGACTGTGCGTGAGTGTGTTCTTTAGGATATGTTGAATGGTTTGGTATGATTCTGTTTTGCAGACAGACACACTTGTTAGCACACAATATGACGTTAAGTACATCCTCATGATGGCATTTCAAGTGTATTCCACAAACTAATAGACTCTACTGTTTCACAGTGCTGAAGTCATCTGATGTGGACAGTGTGGCCCAAATCCAGACAGAACACAGAAGAACAAGTCACTTCTTTTCCATCACCCTCAGGCCTACGTCAGCCCATATGTGAACCATTACATGGCCCGCTCGCTCCTGTGAATAAATTAGTCTAATCAACTTCTCTCTTCCCTGACATCCGCACCTAAATCCCCTGCTCAGTGAAAACCCCAATGATCCCTGGATCTGGAGACACCGTCCGTGCCCATCCTTCTTTTGTCCATCCTGTAAAAACTGTAGGAATAACCTACCATACTGGAGCATGGGTTTTGTAGATGTAAAATTATCACCAGTGATCCTCCTGTACTGTAGGTAAGAGAAGATTTATTGACTTGTCAGCTCATCCTGACTTTTTTTTTTATTAAATCATTATGAGTTATAATTTCTCTATTTGATGGTGATGTCTGTTCATGTAGATCTTAATTTTTTCTACAACTTCTCCTATTGGTCAGCCTTTGTCATGCTTTGAGTGAGAGACAGCTGGGATTCAACCTATGACAATGGAGTGTAAGCTTCCTGAAAAAGAATAATATTTTATTTACCTTAAAAACAGGGAAATAGCATATATGACTAGTGATAACATTTTTAATTCTTGATCTGGTTTGTCTCCAATAAAGACAAACATACTTTGACTTAAGTAGAAAATAAAAACTAAATGTGTTTATCTGGGATTTTTAGCCCGTTCAAAATGACTAATTTAAGGTTTTAGGGACAAATCGGGATTGACACACATGTCACACATAGACTAGAAAATCTGCTAAAATATCTGTGATGATATATTTTTTTATTTCTTGAAGCCACATATGCTTAGCCTGTGTTGTGTAATCTTTCACCTCAGCCTACCTTCTGCAGGAGCATTATGAAACTTATGGTCTGAGAGAGGGAATTCTGTGAAAAATAACTAAACACGGACCATTTTGTAAACTCTGAGGAATCCTAATCTATGGAACCACATTTCATACACAACATTTAGCTCAAACCAGCCTCAGCGATAAACATAAAATGAACAATATCTGAGCTGAGCGGCAGAGAGTGACTGATCATACGTATTACAAATTAACTTTATTGACATTTCCCTGGCAGCGTAGCGACAGTCCACATGATTAGAAATGAGATAACGGGGATAAAGTATTTGAGGCACACTGTCACACACATCACAGACTGTGGATGACGGTGGATGGCCAAAGCTTGACATCTTGTGATGGCTAAACTGGTTCTTGACTACAGCTGCTAGTCTCCTGGCAACAGATGTCTTGTGTTCTGGCACACACTGTGCTGTGTGCCCGCTCACCTGGCATATCCGCAGCATACATGTCACTGTACTCTATTATTACCACAGCAAACATGGCCACTGCCACCGGTAAATACGGGAGTGACATGCTCGGCAATTCAACAGGCAAAATACAAGCTTCTATTCAGGGAGAACAGGAGAATTAGTGTAGGATTAGCTTTCACGTCAGATAAACAGGATCTACTGGAAAATTCAATGGACTTTAATCAGATCTGTTCACATGTTTTAGTCATGATTGTAACACAACAAAGACATGACAGCAGAAGCTATGACAGTAGTTTGATTACATTCTGTGTTCTGTATGAAGAGTTTACACACTGTTCCACTGTTTAATGAGATGAGACTTGAGTATGTGCACTTCTTCTCTTTTCACAAAGCTTTGGTTTGGCATTTGTTTTGTTTTAGTACTTTTCTTTTGCATCAGTAACATAAACACACACCATAAAGATTATTTCCACCACTTGATTAGGTGTAGAGATTTGAGACAATGCTGCATAATTTGGGATCTAATCATTATTTGGACCAGTAGTGCGATTGTGATTCAACTTGCAATATATGTTTTAAAAAAGTAGTTTGTAAGTAAGTTTACAAAATGAAACATGATAATGAACTGATAAACTCATCAAATACTTACATAAAACACGCTAAAAATGATGTAATCTATAGCATCTTTAAACACAAAGTCACTTGTTTCTTTATGAAGGGAATTTTGAGACTTCAAAAACTGACATTGTGATTTTGATCTGAATTCAATAATTGTGCTACCCTAATGTGAACAGAGCAAATATTCACATATACATAATAAAGTACATGCTTTAAAGAACTGAAGAAAGCTTACTTTTTGTTGTTCTCCTTCCGGTCTGCTGAACCCAGACTCTGCAAAAAGAACAAAAAGAAAGTTCTTATTATAATTATCAACATCTGACATTTGCTAAAGGAAACATTGTAATTTGGATGGATTGTGGATCACTTAGATGGTATAGGTGAAAACTACCTAAACACTCGAGCATCAGCTGCTGAACGATACAAGATTACTCAAACAAGATACAGCATGGTCCCTTTAACGTAATGAATGTAAAATCTATTCTTTTTCTGCTGCAGCCAACACACTGAGCTGTCTGAACGCTGCCTTTAAAGCCGCCTATAGCCCGGAGCACAGATGATCACAGACACCTTGTAGCCATTACACGACTAATGACCTTGTCTCTAGTGAAAATAATTATGTGGCTGGCTGGGATTTCCAACGCTGCTCCAATGAATAAACCTTATCCACAGGCATCCGTCGCGAGCCTGTGGAGGTGTGTGCGCTCCGTAGCCTTTATCTGATGGAGAAGTTATCTGAGTTCATCCGCAACACAAAATATTTCCCAGCAGCTTGTCCCTGCGGGGAACAATATAGAGGCAAACTGAGAGAGACGAGAACAGGTAGCCCCAGGCAGGTAAAGCGAAGGCTAATTCAGGCCAGTCGGAAAGAGAAGGAGATGCCCCGCAGGGAAAACCAACAACTTTGTCATATGTGGCTTCCAGTGGCACTTTGGGATTTAGGAACTTGGTGCAATCCTGGAATGGACAAGTTGTAATGGCTTTCTTTAAACAGGGTGACACAAATATGATGTAGCCTGTCAGTTTAGCTTACTGCGCATGACTTGTGAAGCAGGGCTGAGCTTTAGAGGACACCATTTTAAACTTCATTTTATTTGAAAAATGCTCCTCAACATTACAACTGACCTGATGATGACCTCATAGGACCAGAGAAAAAATGTTGATGGATTTTGTGTTGATGGAACTTGAGTTTTAAAGAAATTAACTTTGAAATGCTGCAAAATGAACAATAAAGGTAGCTGTTGTTTCCGTGACAACAGAGGTTAGCTAGCTTGTTTGGTAATGGAGATCATTGGAGACTTCAGCACCAAAATATTTCTTCATCAAGCAGATCCAAAATCCTCTTATTTAGAGAAATGTAAACTAGCTAACCTCTGCACAACAAACGCTAGCTAGCTTGTTTAACAACTTTTCAACTGTCGCATAGCCGAATATTTCCTCATCAAACAGATGCAAAATATATTTGTTTAAGAAAGAAAAGTAGGTAAATGTCAAATGTGTGTGATCCCATATTTGTGTTTGTGTTGAGGTTAGCTAGTTTGTTTGCTAATGGGAATCATAGTAGGCTACATTTCAGATGTTGCATAGCTAAATGTTTCCTCATTCAAATCCTTTTATAGAAGAAGAAAAAAAATGACTAATTGTGTGTGTGATCCTAGTCTGTGTCAGTGAGACTTGTGAATAATGACCGTGTACCTTTTCCTGTATACCTTTTTTAAAGGTATACAGGTATAAATACAATATTTTGTAGTTGTGGGTGAGTGTTCTGCCATGCTGTTCCCATAGCTTGGAATCTAATTTTGAAAAACAAAACAAAAACAAACAAAAGAAAACCCATCCAAATCCAGTCCCATCAAATGAATTTCAGAACATGCTTGTAAAAGTCTAAATCAGAGTTCCCAAGTTCCCAGACTTTTGACTTTTTTTTTTTTGGAATGTTGCGGATTGTGTTTTTTTTTTGGGCTTGTTCCTGAGAGGCACTTTGATGTCATAAACAAAAAATTTTTGCTGTTTTTCCCAGGTTTGATTCATGGAAATATACTCACTAATGACAGAAATATAAGTTTTTAGCGTATCTATGTGTTTTAAATCCTTTAATAGTGATCAAACACTATGTAAAAGTGGATTATTTTATTTACTTTTTTATTGAGGGGCTGAGGTCGCTTGTTTTGTTTTGTTTGTTGTTTTTCAAAGGTTTGGTCGCTTGTTACTCTCTGAAAATCTGGCAACCCTGATCTTAACTACAGGTACTGCGAGATGTGAAAAGTTAGATTGAGATTTTGATTGGATTGCTCCATATTGTGGGCTCTACAGGAGACATCACACACAATACATGATCAGGTACAGCTCACCAGAACATCTGAACACAGTCCACATCAGTTTAACGCAGGCTCCTGTGACATTTCCCCAGCGGTTGACAACTTCCCTTCATGCTCTTTTATGTGCGATGACATTTGGAACAGTGCCGCTCTTCTACTTTTGCATATGACCCTACTGAGCGTGACCTTTCACCTCCGTGCTCTCCTACAGGTAAAGCGGTGCTGCTGTGTTTGAAGCACCTTACAGCCTGCACTAATGACCACTGTGGTTATATATAGAACACACTGTTTCCATTCACGCTGGGAGCTCATTTTTACAACCATGTAATGTATGAAAAACATACCTGATGCATGCGCTATGGTCAATGTCATTTTTTATGTTGGATACCAGTTTCTAGAATGTGATGCAGGACAATTTGCTAGGCATATTATTCCTTCTGGACAAATGTTCAGTTTACAGGGTAAATATGATTATCTTTTCTGTATGCGAACAAAAAGAAAACATTTTATTAAGCACTATGACAGACGTGTTTCTGAACAAACTTCTGCAGCCAAAAATGACAATCAATATTGCCTAAATGAACAAATCAATCCAGCACAGGCACTATTTACCAATTATGACACTTCTTTTTTTACTATAAAAGGTTTAAAAACACTTGATTACATATTTTCTTAGGCTTAGGTTTAATCTAAAAATGTTGTCACAATACTAAATATTTTATTCTAAGCCAGCTGCATATGATATAAAAGGGGTGTCAAACTCATTTTGCCAAAGAGCACATTGGCATCAGGATTTTCCTCGAAGGGCCTGTTATAACTAAAATCAGCCTTGCTGTATTTTGACATACAACAAATAATAGTTTCTGTATTTGATTAGGGTATATTTATTGAAGTGAAAAAAGACTGAATACACTTTGCATTAGTCTGAAAATTTACTTACTCTTTAATTTTCAGACAAATCATTTCATTAGGTTAAGACACCTAGATTACTCCTGGCACTAATATCAAATTAAAGTAAATATTATAAGACCTTGAGGGACTCATAAAATGATGTGGAGGACCGCATCCTGCCCCCGGGCCTTGAGTTTGACATGTGTGATATAAAGTCACATTTTCACTAAACATTGAGTTTAAACTCAAATTATTTATGTAGTTTACATTTATGATTAAACTTCTAAATTAGACTAATTACAAAAATGTGATATGACAATGTGATCTTTATGAATAAGTTCAATCTCATAAATTCATACTATATAAATGCTGACATTTTAGCATTTATCTTTATTCATTCAGATATTTATAAGTGTTAGGTTCTTGTATTTTGATAGTAACTATATAGACTTCATCTTTGTATATTGTTACTAAACATAAAATTAAAATTTGACATGTATCAGTATCATGACATTCTGATGATATCTGATATATATTTATCTGTTTATTTTTTTTTTTTTATATTTAAAAAAAAGATATCAGATAAAACTGCTACGACTTGTGAACAGGTGTGGAAGACCATGTGACATTACATTTGACTTCTTCACCTACAGAACCCATGTTTCTAATTATAATGTCGGCTGTTTGATTCTATTTTTAAAGACCATACCTTAACGGCGATTTCTTATAATGTTTATAATATCAAGTGTAATTGATGACTGACCTGAAAACTGATCCAATATGAAGGACTGGACCTAAATTATAACAACATTCGTAAGGTGTCAAAAATGTAAATCACAGTTTCAATGGACACAATTAGCAAATCGCAAAAGCTACAATATTTGAAGTTCCTTATTATCCTTCACAAACTCCAACATTTCTACAACAAATAGATTCAAATGTCTAAAACTTCAGCTAGTCCAACTGCTTTACTGACATCCACCGACACATAAATGACAGAAAAAGCTTGTTCCGTCCGTTCATCTCGGTCCATATCTATATTTAGAAAGTGCATGTGTTTCTCCAGCCAAACCGCAGCTCCAGTACTTTTTCTCAGGAGTAAAAGCAACAGTTAGAAATACAAGATGCTGCTAAACATTGTCATTACTGAACACTGTAATTATCATCCTCATCAGCAGCAGCAAGCTCGCTCTGGTGTCACATTTCTCTTGAGTGAATGACATCCGCATACCTTTACAACAGGTCCACTTTAAACAGCTGTGATTCCACCATCTCACTCTGAACGCCTGCAAAACCTAATCTGATTATTTCTAATACTTTCCCACAGCGCACAAACAACTTCCCGCTTCCCAAACCTACCTGTCAAAGCACAATTCCAACTTCCAACTTCCGATCGCCTGTCAAAGTTCCAAGTCCGAGAGCTCAAGTAACTCCTTTCACGTTTGAGTAGCGTTTGGTCACACGGCTGGATTGTTTTTTTTTTTTCCTCCTCTGGCAAAGCTTTTCGTGGCTGCTCGCTACCGCTGCCGACTTGTTGTACTTTAATTGTGGTTGCTAGGCGATAAGCTTCTCCGATTCTGCACGCGGCGACGAGGAGGGGAGCGACGGAGGTAGGAAGGGGGTAAGGAGCGAGAGAATAGGTGACGGGAGGTGGAAGGAAAGGCTCATTATAGACACAGTAGCCTCCGGAGAGACAAGGTGGGGGGTCTTTACAGTGACAGACCAGGAAGTGAGCAACAGGTGGATTTAAAGGAGGAGGGGGGTTATCTTATGTTTGCATATGCTGCTAGAGCCTTTATTGTACAGAATGCAGAAAAGGCTTTTTGCCATTTAAGATGCATCAGCAGTAGAGAAGCAATTAGCTAACGAGCAGAAGTCTCTGGAGTGCACAGGTGTTTGACAGTGGTCCTTCACACTCACATCCACATGATCTTAGGAAACAACATGTATTACACCGATTGAGGAAAGGAGATGGATATCCGAGGCTAACTGACTTTACTTTATTGAGGGACAAGACGACATGCTTCGACAACATCTAAGTCTTCCTCGTGGCTTAAAACAACGGAGTAGTCATGTGGGGTGGTCACGTGAAACACTGAACCGCCTCAAAAGCATCAACAATTATTATTTACAATAGAGTACAATAAACACAATAAGGACAAAGGTACAGCAACATATTACAATAATGTTGCAATTCTTTTCAGGGCGTTGCAAGGGTACCATGGAGCCCCAAGGGAAATATACATGGGGCCACAAGCTGATAATAAACAGTAAACTTTGTGGAAAATTGTTTTAGTTAGAAACAATGAGAAAATATCAAAATTTAATAAAGGACTTTTATTATGAAAGGGTTAATGGAGAATTGCCACTAAACTTCCTTTAACTATAAGTAAATATAGTAATAAACAACAAACAAGAAACATCATGCATTAAGAAAATCTTAAGGAAAAAAAAATGCCCCTTTGTTCTACCACTGTTGCTTACGAACGTAATATAAATGATGATTCTCTGATACTATCATTGCATAACATAGAATCTTATAGCTGAATGATTATTGAACAAGCAATTTAAAAGTGTTTTTCTGTGTATTTGGATAAACTGGAACTTGAGTAGATCAGTTAGTAACATTTGTAATTTATAAAATTATAGAACACCTAATTGACTTCTGTTCAAACTGCACAACTGAAAGCTGCCTCATATAAAAAAAATAACTATAGTAATATTGTTTTTTTCTTACATGTTTTACTCATCGATTTAAGTAATACAGTGGCTGAATAGTAGGTCAATTTCAGGTGTGACAAGACATTTTGTATTTACCAAAATCATTGTCCATCCGCGTTGAAATATAGACAATAAAATCTTTATTCTTGTTGCAAACATCCTGCAGGGCATATCTGGACAAGATCATACGCACCATGATTGACGGAAATAAAAATAGGCTATAGTACTTTTTTTAAAAAACTCTAATGTTTTCTCAAGTCATCTTACCGAGAAACAGACAAAGTGGCAGATGCCTTAGGTGGTAGGTGAGAACAGGATAGAAAGCACCAGCTGCAGAAGAGCAAGGATTACCCAAACGTACATGAATCAATCTAAATACAACATAAACTAATAATGACAGAATGCAGCCAATCAATTAATCAATCAATCAACAACTTTATTTGTTGATAAGGGGCCATTTAAATAGGTTTTCTAGAGTTATTTTGGTTTACGTTCATCGGCACTGCCATATTTGTTTTTGATTCAAATGTGCACTTCTACCCAAATTTCAATGGTGCTCTGTGATTGGTTCACTGCTGCACTGTGTTTGGTCCAGCTCACCGTGACTTTCCAGAAGGATTCTCTAAATTCTCTAAATCGCAAGAATCCATCTGGTGGAGGCAGGTTATTTTAGCTGCCCTCCATCTGTAATGATGTAGAATGTTTCTGCTTTGACCAATGACATTACTAACATTTGTTTACTAAATCAACAAAACCCTCAGAGTTAATTGTTGTTATGATTTTGGGCTTTACAACAATTAATTTATTGACTGATTTAGGAATGTTGTGATGCCACTTGAGCAGAACCTACTGAATATTGATTCAGAATATTCATATCTACAGATATAATTTTGTCAATTTGTCTTGTACACACACAAGTTCTATGAGGCCAATTATTTTGAACGCTGAACATTGCTATCTACACACTGTGACTAAATTGTGGAAAATTGCAGATAGAGACATTTTCATGCTATTTACCAACCAGAACAACATGAAAAGGGTAATCACATGGCAGATAGACAAACAATTTTATGTTCATTTTGACTAAACTGTAAAAATGTTGGCTGGTTGACCTTGTATGTAAGTTTGAACTATATTTTTCCTAATGTAATTACAATTCTGTTAGGAATAAGCCGTGTGTTTGCCAGTTATAATTGAAATCTATACCCTGATTTGATTTGTCCAGAAAATGTTTATGTGTGAAATGGTTTAGAAAGTGGTAAAGTTAGTAAACTCACACTTTTCAGTCATTTTTACAGCTTTTGTTGGCGTTGCTAAACATTTTAAGAAGTGCTGAAATTCTACGTACGTCATTTCTGCGAGGCCACCCACTTGGACCTTTAACACAAGCATCAATATAAATCCACGGGGCATTGTACTTAGTGTCTAGTGACCTTTGCTGTTTATGTGTGCTCTTTGAAGGACTTCATATGTCTATAGTGTACACTGTATGTCACACAGTGTACACTAGTGCGGGTGACTCAGTGTTTACAGGCTCGGGCTGTGGTGGGCATTCATAAATATCTGCCACCTCATTGTCCACCGAGTCTATAGTGTGACGCCTAAGCAGCAGCGTGCCGCGGAGAAGGGAACATTACTCATAGCTGCTGGAAATGTCAGAAGGAGAGAAAAAAGCACAGGAAATGGTGTCATCTTCTCCTCTTTATGTGTCGACTCCTGATGATTGTTGAAGATATACCATCGTCCAAAATAAATAAAAGACACGGTGTAAAATGTAAATACACTGATGAGTCAGTCCAAGCAAGATGAAAGCAGTGGCAGTAGAAGGACGGACGGATTGTGGATCTGATATCTAATTTTCTCTTTTAATCAGATTCAATAAGACTGTTTACTTGCTGATGTCATTCTGTGTTTAAATTGTATTCGGTCATTACTTGCGTGATAAATAACAATCCCAATGTTATTTCATCAAATAATAAATCATTTTTTAATGCTTGCACTGTTATCAGTTGATATTGATCATCGACTGATATTTAAAGCCATATTGCTAGGAACAGGAGGAGCTGAATTATTACTTACCTATACATTAGAAGATTATAGATATTTTTATATAGCATTCATTATAAAATTTTTAATTAAATGTGAAATAACACATGCAGTAGAAGCACCTTGAACAATTGTATACAGTCAGTGTCTAAATACAACACACAAGAAAAGACAGAGGCAAACTGTATAAGTCTTGCTTTACCCATTTGTTTACCCATAATCCATCCTGATGTAATCATGGCCTCTAGGATTGGACTCAGATGAAAGTTCTGATTGAGTTTAGATCTATTAGATTGTTGCATTTTTCTTTTTTGGAACTATGCTTAAAGTCTTTGGTGCAGAACTATTTTGTTTCTTTATTCTACCATTTGTTTGGTTCAAGGCAGCTCTGTTTGGTACCAAACAGTTCATCACTATGAATATCAAATCACCAGCATCTGCATTAAAAGTGGGAATATGCTACAAAGCAGGAAGTAAGCAAATTATAGCAGCTTATATACAGTAAATAAATCTGTTCCTACCTCTCTCCTTTTTTACAGAGTTGATATCCACAAGCATTTATTTTTGACCACTTCACAGCTTAAAGAACATAGCTAAACAGAGAGCAAAGTGGCACTGGAGTGGACCACCCAAACACAGAGGTTGCACTATGACAATCCAAAGATATATTTTGGGAGTATTTAGTATTTGACTTCAGTTTTTGTTTTTTTTTTATTTTTTTTTTTTTTTTTTTGTCAAACAATTTTTTTATTTGTTAGTTTACAATAAAATAACTTAAAATCACTTTGCCTCCAGCACAGATCTCCTGTTAATGTATCTATTCAGGTGAAAATGAGTTGTCTCCGTCTAATAATGTCCCGTTTGTTCACCAAACTCTCCTAAGTTTGTCAGTGGTTGTTGTTGTTAGCATTGTGGCTAACCTCTGTTAGCATACCGGCACATCTCGCTCCTAACAGCTGTGAAAAACGCCTAAAACACAACCTGGTGAACAATTCAAGTGAGCAAAACATGGACTGACGTGTGAAGTTAAAAATTTAATATTTCTGTTTACATTTTTAAGGAAGCGCAAATAGTAGTCTACTTTTAAAGATTGGAAATTAGGAAACACTTTACTCTAATAATGAGAATATTATGAGCTTCCCCAAATGGAAAAGACCACCAGCCCGCACAAATATATACACAAGCTCATTATACAGACTATTTTAGTAAACTGCTTTAAGGACTAGCTCTCAGTGGGTATTGCTCATGGGACAGGAGAGGACTCACTTCATTCATAAATTTACCTAAGGGTCCCTGTCACATCACAACAATCAGACACGTCACAGCGGGAGCCGGAGAAAACATCCGAGTAGAAAGGGCAGTGAAGGGCAGAAAGAAGAATTATGTATGCAGCGAGATGACTAAAAGAAAATTAAAAAGTAAAGTTTGCAGGTGGTGCCAGGCCAAAAGAATCAATAGGTCAAGATTGAACTGTTGGACACTGACTCATAAGGCAACATGTTTTGAGTAAACTAAAACTAACTGTATTTAGAACAGTATTTTAGTTATGTAGAAAACTTTAGAAAAGCTCTTTGGAAAATGTACTGTTAATGACTTTTAAAAGAAAAATCTGAATTTATAATCCGCAAAATCTTTATTTGTTAAGGATTGGCTCCTCTAATCCTATGCTCTCGCCAGTTTAATGCGAATAATGGACAGCTAACATCTGCATTTTGGAGTTAAACCGCAAACTTTGCCTTTTTTAATCAAACCAGGTGCATTTAGTTTACCAAATGTTATCTTTCACAAAGCAGATATGTACCATGGTCAATAACAGTTGTATCAGGTGTTTGCTCCTCTTAACATATTGGCACTTGAGCAAATACTTGACACATGAAGCTCTATGCATAGATGTAAAATCATTAGACAATAGCATTTCCATAGTTTTACAGGAGAGCATTTCCTTCCACACCCCTGACTGTCAATGCTAAATAACCTTTATTCTCCATGACATCCTGCCAATCTATGGAACCTCAAAAGTGCTGTCCTTTTGCGTTTCATCTGTGTGAAATATGTGAGGATGATTTATGTCTCGCTGTAAAGTGTCCAATCTGGTTTGTGAGCAGCAGACACAGACAATTTACAGGCAAACTGCAGCTAGCATCATACTTGTGCCAAATTATATGTTCAAATCTTCCAAAAAGTAGCTTATGTATTATTTACATTGTTCCTGACTTCTTGTACTCAATATCTCGTACTATACAACTTGTCTATGCATGCAGAAATCGAGTCAGAGCTTCATCTATACACCACAGAAAGATGATAAACATACTGTAGTTTGGCTCTGACATAATGCATAAAATCGTCCAAAGAATTTCTTGCACACCTAAAAAGACAGAGATACTTTAAAAAGCTATCAAAATTCTTCAAAATCACTACACAACAATTGCACAGAAAACATTTTTACCCAAAAACTCTGTATCTAACTCCATACACTCTCACTTCTGCTGCTATTCTGTACAAATCTGAATAATTTGTCGACTATTATACATTTTGACATCAACTTTACAACTAACATCTGACAGTCCCACAAGGTAATCACAAAAATGAACATGACTTAACACCAGAAATGCTTAGAATGATTCTGATGTTGAACTATGAGCTTAAAGCTGGGCTACCTGATTTTCAAACAACAAAACAGAAAGTAAGATTGTATCTGTTAAGCAACAGATACATAATTATAATCCACAGGTATACATTTTGATTGTAATCACAGCTTAAGAACATATTTCGTCAGACAAAGTAAAACTGGAAAGGGCCATCTGAGGACAGCCAATCAGAACTCTGCTTTCAGTTCTTAATTAAAGCTAAAATACTTTATTGTTTGATCTAGACTGAACAGCCGTCTGATTTTGTCACAAAGTGCTGCTTTTTACAATATACTTTATGGTGGAATATACAAAGTTTACTCATGTACAGGTAAAAAAGTCAGCTACCCAAGCTTTAAAGTCAACAACATGTTCTCTAAAACTCCCAGAAAGACGACTTACTAAACAGGATTCGTCAGAAAAGAGTGAAAGACGCTATTCTTCTGTTTTGCTGTAAATTTGTAGCTTTGTACTTTGGCACAACTTTCCAATCAAACCTAAAAACTACAGTATTCCTCCAAGAAACCCCCAGTCAGACTTTGTGAAACGTGCCATTCAAACAGGTCCTAACCTCCGCGCCCGCTAAGTGTAATTTCAACAGGGTTTATTTGACACTTGACACTCGCAGGCATGTCCACAGACAGCCTCCCATCCTGCCAGGGCGGGTCTGCGTTTTACAATGTCATTATTTGTACAGGACTCCCCCTCCCAAACGCTGCGGTTCAAATACCAACTGTAAATCAACACAAGAGAGGGTGAGAGCGTCTGCGCATATTTACCCATAAATCATTGCAACGGAGCCACCTGCAATCACGCTAATGGGGTTAGAAGACGTGCTGTCATCCCGGCCATGATGTCACCCCGGCCGGCCCGCGTCTGGGGGTGTGTTCTGTGGTTTGTATGGAAATGTATGGGTGTAATCAAACGCATTTACGTGAGTAGATCTGCCGTAAACACTGCAAGTCCTATATGGTCTGGTGGTTGTAACGCTGGCTTACAATGGGTGTGGGATTCTGTGGAGAAAATCTAAACAAGTAGAGCGGTTTAGCAAGGCCCTGCCACGTTTCCACAACGCCGCTCATTGACATAAAGAACGGGACGCTTATTTATTTTTTTTTTTTTGCTTCTCTTCTGCAGATAATTGGTTTTGGAAGAGCGCTTGGATTGGGAAAGAAGTGGAATCTAAATATAACTTGTAAACAAAGATGGGTAGTACTTTGTTGAAGAGGTTGTACTTTTCAGTGGCATACATTATTCCTTATGTTGACATTAACTCTTTAAGTTCCAAAGTACTGCTGACTCTGCGTTAAATCATTCCAAGTTCTCAGTTTACAGACTTGTGATAAGTTTCCAATAAATGTGTGCCTTATTGAACATTGAACAAACAAGTGAGGCCTATATATATATATACTTTTTTTTTTTTGTAGTTGGTGTGGCTTATATTCAAGACGGCTCAAAAATGTAGAAAAAATAAATACAAATTAAACGGTAATAAAATTACATTTGAATGTTTCTAGTGTATTTCAAATGAACAAGGGTAAATTGTGTTAAATTGTGTTTCTTCACTGCGCCCACAAAAAAATGAATCAGAGATCAATTCTTTATGAAAATTGTTTGTGCATTATTTAGTATTTTGATCTTCCATCTATTTTAATCTGTAAATCATGTTGACCTGAGCACCGGTTTCACCTTATTAAACCACTACAATGTACTTTACTTAAAGGCTTAAAAACACAATAAAAACAGAATTTAGGTTATAAATCTGACAACTTCCTCTCACAAATCCTTTGATTCTTGGTTGCAATTATGGCTTAAAAAATGCTTCTTGCAAACATCAAAGTAAAACCAGAGAGGATCACACAAGCACAACCAATCAGAGCGCTGCTTTTGGCTCCTCATGGGAACTAAAGTTCTTAATTATTCAATTCAGACTTGCCTGACCAGTCAGCCCCTCCTACATTCTGTTTGAATGCAGAAGGGTCTGAAACTGAAGAGATAGCCAATGATTTCGTCGTCCAAAGTTAGGACGGTCCAATCACAAACCCCCCCCCCTTCCCTCCTCCCCTCCGCTCCGCAATTTCAAAACTTTTTTCTAACCGTCTCAAAATATTCAAGATGGCGGACGTAGCTGATAGATCATTGTTTTCGGCTCTATCTTCGGTTTTGAACAATTAGGAACGTGTTCAGAGCCTTCACATAGGTCACTGCTCCATTGAAAAAATCCTCGCGCTACATATTTACTATACCAACCGGTTAGCGCGTCGCTGCATCGGGGGAATTTCCGGGTTTTCTGTGATTGGTTCACTCTGCGGTCGGAAAGCCCGTCCTCGAAATTGAACCCCGGCGCTCTGATCCCAGACCCTTACGTCTTTGTACAGTGTCTGTCAAAGCGTGTAGGGACTGGCTGGTCAGGCAAAATTCAGACAGCACTCTGTGGTCTCATTTTTTATACAGTGCTGCATTTTACTTTTTAGTGGAAAACACAAAGGTTATTAATTTATAATTGCAAAAGTTACCCAAACTTTAAAGGTACTATTCCCAATTTAAAAAAAGAAAAAAAGAAAATACTTTAAAATCAGCATCCCTCCAACATAGATAGATATTGTTACAGTACTTATTTGTGTAAAACTTAGTTTGCAGTGTTGCGGATGCCACTAGTAATGGAGCGTTTGTCTCCTCAAATCCTAGAAGAGAGTGTGTTTATGTATTTGGTTTACTGTGGTTAGCCTAGTTACACGGCTCGACTGGAGAAGTTGTGAAATCACTTCAAAACAAATCGGAGTACATTAAATAACATGTAGACTGCTATAAACATTTAAGCATATCTGTTGCACCACTTGTTATTATTCTAACATGATGAAAGTGTGGTTAAGATGAGCGTTCTGTTGGAGTTCTCTGTCAGTGGAGCAGTTGGAGCATCAACAGAGAAAACAGGGTTTGTAGTGAGAGCTTAAGTCTGTGCTGCTGCTAATGCTGCTGGAGCTTTGATGGAAAAGATGAACCTGACAACTGCAAATGGGAAAATAATGAAGAAATGAATCGAGAAAATGCACAAGCAATTATCAGTGTTTTTCTATCAAAGTGGATTAGCGTGAAGGCGTTCAGCCGTGTACTGAGGATTCATGCATCAAATAAACATTAAAGACTTTGTGTATTACACATTTATGACCAGGCTTGGGAAGATTTAGAGTGTGTTTTCAAGTCTGTGCAGAAAGTTAATGGAATATCTTTGCCAATCAAAATGTATTTTTGTTCTGTTTCACGTCATAGTTTGAGCTCTGAGATCTGCATCTGTGCAGAAATCATCTCCAAATTCATTCATTCGCTAACCCTAACCGCTTGTTCTTGTTAGGGATCGCGAGTGACTGGAGCCTATCCCAGTGACTTTGGGCCTTAGGCGGGGAACACCCTGGACAGTGGTCAACTCGTAGCAGGGTTAGAGACAGAAACCATTCACTCTCTCATTCACTCACAGGGGAAATTTACAGTGATGCCCAACCTAATTGGAGGTGAGAGGAAACAGGAGTACCTGAAGAAAACCCACGATGACACAGGGAGAACAAACTCCACCCAGAGAGATCGTGAGATGTTGATATCGACTCAGGAATCGAACTCACGACTACCTTATTGAAAAGCCAGAGCTCTTACCACTCTGCTACCGTGCACCCTGTCGCCAAATTCATGCTTAGCATTTCTTCAAATCATGTTTCTGTAATTTCCAAACTATAACCCTGTCTTTAAACTCTGAGTTCTATACAATTGTGCTGATAAATTATACAGTAGATTCTCATAGACTTACTATAAACAAGTGCGGTTTATTTATGTAATTTAAGTGTGCTCACTAGGGAAAGCATTACATTTTTTACAACTTGTTTGCAAAAATAATTTTGATAGCTGCTTAGATGGATGATTATTTTTTTGTTTCGAATGTAACTTGAAAAAAGTCTCTTGAATATTTTTGCCAAGTTTGAGCTGAGTTAATGTCGCTTGAGAAGGTGTTCTGTAGGTGTAGATTCAGAGGCAAGTGTGTTTGCTTAGAAAAACTGTGAAATTACACAATTTTCATGTCATTGTTGTTCAGCTTCCGCCATATTTTAGAGACCAGTTACTGATTCTTCGATTACTAAATTAGTTGGATGATTATTTCAATAACTGATTAGTTGTCATTAATCAATTAACTTGTTGTAGCCCTAATTTTGTGTGTGCATTAGCAGGTTGGAGACCTAGCTAGATTTGTTTATTTCTCTTTTGTAATTCAGCTTAAAGGCAGTAACCAAAGATCTAACTTAATGCTTGATGTGAGATTGTCTGAAAGTTCATCATTAACAATATGACTTTGTACTGTACATATTTTGGGAAACAAACTAAAATAATTTAACAGATAAAAGAGAGGTGGTACAACCGATCTCTAATGGAACCGTTTAACTCAACAGCAAGTCGACGCAAGCAAAAGTAGCTAATTATAGAAAGTCCCCAGTTAGAACAACCTCCACTCTGCGCTCATCAATATATAACGTCAACACTTACTACTTCTTATTGTTCCAGATGACTCACGGACCGCCTCCTGCCTCCACATTCCAAACCTACCACACGCTAAACTCTAAAAAAGTGTCCATCGTGAGTCAAAGTAACCCAATAGCGACGACACGGAGATCTGCGGGTATCTAATCATATCAAAGAACTGTGGGTTTGTGTGCTTTTGAGGGCAGTGACGCATTCTGTAGAGGATGTTTGTGCCACCACGAATATGTGCAGAGAGATACAGCTATCTTCAAAAAATACTCCAACCCAAACGAGACAGGCACCAGTGGAAATGGCTCTATTTATTTCACCTCATTAGAATCAAATGACCCATCCGCGACTCACAGTAGGCCCGGGTTTTAACGATGGGAAAGAGCTTCGGGCCAGTAGATCGGACTTTGATGTGCAGTGTCCGTCAACCGTCCAAAAAACGTTTACTGTCCTCTTTGACTTCCTGCACCTTGTTGTTGTTGCATTGCTGTATTAGGTCGTTGTGTTTTTCTACTGGCTCAATTGTGAATTCAACTGAGCAGAACAATCCCAAAATGTGTGTGTAAATGTTCAAGTTAAAGGGTAGTTTACGTGGTGATTGTCTTTTAAACATGCTCTTGTTTATTAGCTTTTGCATCTCATGTTTTAAAACTGTCTGCTGCCAGGCGTCTACAGTTTTGGCTACGTGTGATGAAAGATTCATTATTGAGAGACAAATCTTACGTGAGATAGGGACAAAGATGACCCTAAGAACCACCATAGAGTTAAAGAGGGGCTACAATGTATATCACTGTATTTAAAATGTATTCTACCATGTACAACAAATTCGGATTTACAATTTTGTCCAAACTTCTGAATCCAGAGAATCATCTGCTGAGACTTTCACCGCACTGTTTAAAACGACTACGATCAGCCAGACCAATCACAACGCATTATGGTGGCTTGGGTGCAAATTCAACCCAAAGCCAATATGGCAGCGTCCGCAGATCAATATAATTGACTTTTTGACATGTTTATTTTCCATTCAGTTCATTTCTATGAGGTTTCACTACCTTAGTCTAAGATAAGATGCACCGATCCGATACCTGGATCGGATATCGGTGCCGATCCAGGACATTTTGCTGGATCGGGTATCGGCTCCATGATATCGGTTCAGCGATATCGTGGCTGTGCCTTTAATAGACATAATAAGACCAATTTACAGGGTGGTGTTGATCCATAGCAATTCATAATATGGGCATTTTTTTCAGATTAAGTGTTAAGTATGACTTGCACTATAACAACAGTTACATAACACAATATGACAAATGTATTAAGTTTTATAAGAAAAGAAGCAATTTCAGTCCTTTCACTAGTATCGTTGATATCGGGTATCGGCAGATAGTTAAAGCCAAATATCGGGATCGATATGGGAACAGAAAAGCTGGATCGGTGCATCCCTAGTCTAAGATGAAAAAGTTTTGGTGTAGTGTCGAGATGTGTCCCGATTAGTGGCTTTTGTGCAACCTTACAGCAGGAAATAGTTAACAAAAAATTATATGGTTATGCCTAAACCATATAATTATTATATGGTTTAGGCATAATTCGACGACTAAGTTTAGGATTGGGTTGTGTACTAACTTTAAACAAGGTTGGAACAATCTCGGAGTGAAGATTCAGCTCGACAGAACACTGGCAGTGAACAGTGAGTTGTGATTGGTTTTGTTTAAAGACTTTACAACTCAGGAAAAAACTTCACCAAAAGACCAAAGTGTGTTTCTAAAAGAATTTGTTTGTGTCTAGATGCCAATGCTGAAGCTTGACCATTTGGATATAAACAACTTACATGCACAGAGTCAATTTGGCCTGTCTTAGCAAAACTACAGATTATTTAATCTTTTGAAAAGCATGAACACAGAGAAGATGTCCGTGTTTTTCTCTCAACTGTATGCAACAAAAAAAACAGCTACTTCCAAGTTCAGACGCTTCGTCCAATTAGATTCAAAAATTGCCATGACATTCAGTTTTTCTTCCTGATGGCTTTTAGCAGCAGTTTGCCCAGATGATAATATGTAAAACTAAATTCAAACTCTGAATTCTGAACATTTTCAATCTGCTGAAAGCCTTCGGGAAAAACCAGAACATCATGGCGAGTATTTAAAGCTTTTGGTTGAAGCGTTCTTCAGTCCTGTTTTTGTTAAATCTAAAGACAATTACAGACATCCTTCCCAGGATGTCTGTAATTTTACCAACCTTAGCCTTGACAAATGCGCAAACCGTCGCTAAAATTGTCGCTAATTCTGCTCAAATAGATCAAAGTATATTCATCGGCACTGCTATTATTGTTTTAGTTGAAGAGCACTTCAGCCCAAACCAATGATTGGTCCAGCTGACTTTTGCCACCTATAATCTACAGCAGGGGTCTCTCTAGATGGATTCTTAAGAATTTGTGAAAATGTCCTAAATCCGAGAATCCATCTGGTAGAGCGTGAACATCCATGACAATTTGCAAATAAGTAACACTGAATTCTTATTTTCTTTAGGTCATTACCAAATGGATCCTAATCCCACATATTGAAGAGCAAATGAAAGTCGAATTTGCGCGCGGCTGGATAAAGTTTGGGCTGTCCGTTCCAATCAGACGCTGCGGTGTGGAGTGAGAGGTGGCAGCAGGGTTAAAACAGCAGCTCCAGTGATGTGATACTACTGGGTGGCACGGGCCTTTGCCAGAGCCCGACTTCTCCCTCCGTAAGCCAAAGTGATTTATTCCATTTTAATACAGCATGTTTGCTTTGGAGCTTGATATGTATTTGGTCATGAAACATTAATAGAGTAGAAAACATGGTGAAAAATGAACTGGCTGGTGTGTGTGTGTATGTGTGTGAAGCCCCGTGCTGTCAGTCAGGCCGGCGCGCAGGGTGGTCCGAACACTGGGCCCTCTCTACTGCCACACACACACTCTCATCCACACGCACAAACAAACAAACACTCACTCGTGTACATGTAATGACATACATAACAAAGTATACATAAATATATATGACCATAATGAAGCAATCAAACAACCTCAGCGCTGGGCCCTCTTCCTGTCCCAAACCGAACACCTAAATATACCGCCGCAAAACTCCATCACATACCAGGAGGAATCGGCTTTTACCACAGAGCATATTTGGTGTGGAGAAATGTTTCGCTGGTAAGTTTGAGCAGAGCTAAACTGGCGCAGGAAAACCAGAACGAGCCTCTGACGTAAAGGGGAAAGGAAAGATCGCCTATATTCTTCCTACTTGGATTGTATAGAATCTGAAAGAAAAGTTTGTTACGTCAGTCGAAAAGTCAAGGTAGCTACAGTGTATGTGGCACAAGAACATTCTGAGTCACATTTACTGGTTATATTCAAAGATAAACTGACTTTTTCAAGGTTTTAGTCATGTGAAAGGTGCTACGAATTAAGAAAAAAAAATACTAATGTTACTGTAATTTTGTTGCCTGACCAGTCAACAGTCTGTTCAAATGCAGAAGGGTCTGAACCAAAGACAGACCCAAATTGCCTGTTTGTGAGATCATTGACCTATATGTCCCAGTGAGAAACCAAAACATTCGGAGAAAGCTACACAGGCACAGACGCAAACTCCACATAGAAAGATCCTCGACCGTCTGTCAATCAAACCAGGATCTTCTTGTCAATAAATCATCACCAGACTCATTCTTAGCACTTCCAACTGCATAAATTATCTGCTAATCTCACCTATGTAATCTCTTTTGTTGCCAGTAAACGTACCAAATGCCTACTGTTGGTTTATAAAGTGACATTTCTCTCTCTCTCTCTTTTGTTTTGTGATCTCTGACTTTACATGCCATGTTTTGTAGAAAGTTGTTTTGTTGAGCGTTGCTTTTCAGAGCTTGTGCAACATCATTATTCTAAATTGTACAATAGCTGTCAGGCTGAGAAATGTCTTCTTGACTTTGTTGCTCAAAAGTTCAAGGGATTTGATTGATTCCAGTAAGCATTATGTCATAGTTTTGTTCATTTTTTTTTCTTCTGTGCCGATATTATGCAAAATCCAACCAGAAAAGATTTGACAAGACATAAAGTTAACATGTTAAACAGGAAGTGTGTGGAATAAGGTGAATAAATCTCACAGTAATATCTAACTTTACAATTCCACAATGTTTCAACAATACTAAGTCAGATTACTAGACTGCTGCTTCACAAATATCTGTCTTTATTTCACGCAGAACGGCTCAAAGAAAAAATGTGAATGGAGCTGTGACTTGTCAGTGATCTAGATTAACTGTCTGTTCCTCTCCTCTGTTCCACTTTTCCTCACTGTTCCACTGCTGTGTGCATTTCAGCACCACTGTATTTGTGTAAAGCCAGAGCGGGCCAGGGCTCATGTTTGTGGCTGGGTGAGTGTACATCCCGACGGCTCGCAGGCGTCTAGGGGGCCCAAGCTCTCCTCCCGCTCCGACTAACCACGGCTTAGTCATTCACAACTGGAACAATTTATCACAAGTGACAGTTGTCGACCTGTGGAGGGACAGATAGATTAGGACGCAGTAAAGTAGGATGCTTTGGACTGACTTTGGATGGTGTGACTCCATAGGTCAAGGTGAGATGTTGGATAAATCAAGTGTGTGGTCAGTCATGCCTATTCTGGTACACAAGCTTATTATTGCAAGAGTAAACTAGCAGAAAGTTTGCAAACACGCCGCAGTGAAGATTGTATTTATAAGATGTGAGGCTGCAAACAGCTAAATCCGTGGGACACTATTACGACTGTTATTAATATCCATAACATGCTTCTTTGGGAAAAGTGGCCAAATTGTGGGTATTTTTGCATTCCTGCGTTTGGCTACTCTGCATTTGAAGTTTCTTTTTCAGGAAGCGCACCTCATCCTCATACTTACACGCAGCAAACAAATAAAAAGGGCCAATGGTTTGCAGAAGGTTAACAAGCTGGGGACATTGGTCAGAAGTAAAGCAGGAAAGGGGGTGTTCCATTTCTGGCTGACACAAGAGGAAAAAGTCTGGACGTTGATGAGCGAGAGCAAGAGGAGCATAGAGACAGAGCAATGGAGACGGCAGCATCCTCTGCCTAGCGCCTCGTCTTTCCCACGGTATTTGGTTTGTTTACAAGGCTGAGTCGGGGACCTGGCTCCTGATAGCAGCAGGTAGGAGGCAGCCAGGCTAGACTCTGGGTCTTTCTGCCGCTTTGGGCTTCACACAGGTCGGCGTGACCAACAAACTGGGATTTCCATGTCATAACATATCCCTAACTGACGCCAAAGCCTTGTGCTTCCTCTGCTGTCTCATTCTCCTGACCACCCCCCTCCTTTTGCCATGTCTTCAGCTCTCTGGGGGCTACAGTAGCCGTGACCCACACGCGCTCCTCCTCCCTTCTCTCTGGTCTAATCGTTTCTCCAGTTTGTGCTGTTTTGGCGTCTGCGTCCGGATGCTGATACCTAAGACAGCAAACCTGACCCCTGCTGACTTCACGTGGTTGACTCCCTTCAACCACAGAGTTAAACTGATGTCGCATAAGCCCTTCCCCCACACATATCTTTCAAACCCTTTTTGCAAACTACAGGCCTCTAATTTACAGTGTTTAGTGTACCAGGATATCTGGGAATGGCTGCTATCCTGAGCATGTAGAACACGACTACAATGCTAAACTGCATTCACACAATTCTCTCAATTTGTACTGCGATCATGATATGTTATGTACACAAGAACTGCTCCAGTGTCCAGATCAGCTGCAGCCAAACAGTCTGGAGCAGCCTTGTCACAGAACAGTCAACAGACCAACTATCTACTATCTCAAACTTTACTAACCCTCTTTCTCCTTTATGTACTGCACACTTAAGCCTGGAACGGTAAGAGGAGTAGTGACAACCCTGAGAGATTTGTCTTCCCTTTAAAATTCCATCCCGTTGCAGGTATTTAAAAGTAGAAATACCACGGTCTCCTTAATGCTACTGCGCTTGTAAATAATCTGAGTGCGGGCGCCACCTCGGAGTCCTGGTGTGTGTGTGCTGGGGCTGGAAACAGTAGGAGGTGAGGACAGGCGGTGGGGTAGAGGCGCAGGCACGGGCCATCCAAACTCACTGTGCATCATCACGACAGCCCTGCTTTTAGGCCCTGCTACCGCAACTGATTGGATCTCCTTTCTTTCCACGTCTCATACCATATAGTCTTAACCTTTTTACCTTCAACTTTACAGTCAGTTTAAACGCTTGCCAAAACAAATGAAAACGGTTGTGAATTTGTCCCATTACATGTATATGAAGCAAGCATTTACTTAATCATGTCTGGTCTGCCATTATTAAAACAAGTAATATTTACTGGCGAGACAATTGTCTGAGAATGGAAAGTGGCTGGTGGTTTAGACCATGCCTGGCACAGTGGAAAGAGCAGGAGTGGTGTAGACATGAGAAAAGGGGAGAAAAAGCATGAGAGAGAGAGGGAGAGGAGAGAGGAGGAGGAGACGCCACTGCTGCTGAAACTACAACGTGTGACACAAGATGCATCTAAAGTGCAAGTTAGAATACACTTTTTGGTAATACATTGTGTGCATTACATAAGTCTGAATATCCTTACTGTGATGCGACCAGTAAGATGTTTACTTCCTGTAGCTTTCAAGAGTAATTTCATCATCACAAATGGCAACTTGCTAAGTGTAAAACTGTATTTATACGCACAACTTGGTAATTGGTATCCAACCACTTGAAAAATCATCTCATGCACCTTAAATTTTGCACCAGTTTTTAATTGTACTGCACTTCCAGGTATTGTAGAAGTATTTTGCAACTATTCCGCAATCAAACAAGAACAAAATCCATAGAAATGACACAATAATAATACCTGATAACACTTCTATTTTGTTAAACTGCCAAGCAAATGTACCAAATACATTTTCCCTCAATCCATGTAAGCTTAGGTATTTTAGCACAGGTATTATATAAGTTTAATGCTTTTGGAAAGGTATAAGTCATTATTGTGAAAAAGATGTGTCTCTGCAGTTTAGGTATAATGCTGTTTTTTGATGACATCGATCTTAAAACTTAAAGCTGGAGTACCTTTGTTGTCAATTACTAAACTTTGTCTTTTCCACCTAAAAGTATAATGAAATGCAACACTTTATGACAACGCTTTAAACTGTCTAAATTTAATAATAATGGCTCCTAGGTTTCAGCAAGAGTCAAAAGCAGCGCTCTGATGGCTGTGCTTGGGTAGACCACTCCAGTTTCACTTCGCTAATGGTAAAAATACGTTTTAATAAATGCAGCTAATAATTAATGAACTGGTTTTAATCTTGTGTGATTTAAATGCCTACTTTGGGTTTGGTATCTTGAAAATCAGGTACACACAGCTTTAAGACCTGGGGTCAAATAAGGCCCTCCAAACTGTTTGACTTGGACCCTTTTCTAAATTTTATTGTTTTCCTCTTGTTTACTTACTTGTATGATTCTTAAATCTAGTAAGTAACGTCTTTTTTGGTTGTTAAACTGTGTATATGTTTGGTGTTTAAATAGCATCACTATTCTGAGTCAGTTTTTGCTTTTTTATCTGATAAAATTGGCGAGTTTAAGTCAAGTTAGTCACAAACTGACCGTGTCTCTCTGCAAAGACCAGTGTCATTTCTACGATAGTTGTGACATCAGACGCTCACACAAAACTGGGTGCTGATCCCAAACACTTGCTGTCAAACCAATCACACTGCCCCTCTCCGCACTGAGCTCCTTTCACCTTCTCCTTATGCTTTTCTAGCAGTCAGCTTTGTTTGAACTGAGTTTGATTCTGGATTACGTTGAAAAGCCTGACATACTAGATGGAGACATTTTCTGTTTAAAACTCAACGTAACTTCCAGTAATTTTCGACAAACTCCAACTTGACTTATGTAAAACTATGACAGACATTTACCGCAGAAGCTCTCCCACCAAACAAGCTCACAATTATAAAACTGTCATATGCACTTTAAGAGCTTTCCAAGTCCACCGGAACACTTGAACTCAGTAATCAAGCCTACGTCTGGTGGCGATGACAATGACTGTGACTCCGAGACCCACACACCCGTCGGTTGTTGGCGTTGAATGCTCGGCCTGGAATGAAATGGCAAGGACAACTGCGTATAAAGTCTCCACATTCCAGCGTGCCGGCAGCAGCAATCAGAAAGGCCACACAAATACGGTGCATAATGCCGCGGCGCTACATGAGCTCCGGGCTACAAATGCCAGGAAAACTAAACTTGACCCATGCCCCTGGCCCCATCGTGAACAGAGATACTGATTTCCACCACATGGGGAAGGCCACCAAACGCACGGTCCTCAAATAGAATATTAGCATAAAAAGAATCTGACACCACACTGGCATTGTCTGAGGAGTTTTTTGGTTCATGTTTTGCTCCATTCCAGACATTTTTGTTAGTTAATTTAACCAAAAATCAAACGAATGAAAGTTATGAAGTTTGTTTGTAGAATTGAATCAAGAATCATCCATTTTATACTCTATTTCATTAGAGAGTAGAAATAGTCATGTGTTATGCTGTAAGAAAAAAAAATCTATTGTAAGGCCATGCAAGCCTGCTCAAAGTAAAGAATTGTATTATTTACTTTGGGCTCCAAAAACATCTAAATGACTTGCTTCAACAGGCTTTCCTTTGAACTAAGAGCTTAGAATAAAAGTGTAACAGCAGATTCACGCAGTCAGTGAGAGAAAACTTTACGTCTGATAGACTTACTGTACATGCTGGAGAATGCTCTTGAGGTGTATTTTGATGGATGTTATGGTGATGCTTGACTGCTTAAAGAGTCGTCCAACTGAATTCTGTCTCGCTGACAATTAAATAATGACACATTAATGACATTTAGGGCTCGACTGAAGAAATTGTTCGGCATGTACCTTGATCAACTGTGTTTCAATACTTATATATGACATTAATTGCACTTACAATACAGCACAGTACTGCACTGCTCACTGAATCTTCACTGATCTGATTTTGTGGTGTTGTCCAGCAGAAATGCCTTAAATCTATGACCTTAAATAAAAGTCAACAACTAAAACAAGACTGACCGACTAAACGACTGCCCTTTTACAGTAAACTCTTACAATCAGTTTGACTTAAATCCACAGCACAACTTCTCTTTTGATCCTTCCTACTTGTGACACATGAGCTTCTGTGGAAGCCAAGAGCTACTAAAGTAGCTGAAAAGAGCCAGTAGATTGACGTTTGTCTCCTGCAGTTGGCCTGAGTGCCACAGCAGGCCAGGCTGGCTCTAAAAGCTGGAGGTAGCAGGTGAATGTCCCAGATGGTTGGCAGTACCAGTGATGTCCCCCTTGCATTGCTTCCAACTTCTCAAATTCCCTTCGTGGGCAGAAGCTAGACACAACACAACAATTATCCATTCATAGCGGCATGATGCTGGCACCTGCAGGCACACAGAGGCAAATGAGAGGAAACAAGTGAGGGGCGTTTACTTGTGTCTTTTGGCAGCTCTGTGGGACACAAAGGTTGAACTGATGAAGCCAATCACCACACATTTTCATCAAGTGCTGGACAGGAAGCCCTATGATTTATGAAGCAGTTATTTGTAATGAGTGCAGTAGCACAGTGAAGAGTATGCTGACAGCTTGAGCTACAGGATGTAGCAGTCAGCCTTCCAGAGAAACTCCAATGCCAAGCACACTCCTTCTGGAGATTTATGTTGATTCCTGCTACATTACTTTGTGTCAATCTGCTCCACAGTGTCTGAGTTAAGACAGTGTGGAGACAGCCGTTTGTCAGCCTCTAGTGGTCAGCAGAGGAAGAGCCATGCTGGGTAATACAGAGGACCAGTCAATTAAGTGAAATAGGTTTCATTTTATGATCTACTGCTGCTGTTACGTCTACAAGCATTATAACTTTTACTCTTATAGGTCAAAACAATCAGTATTTCAGTCTATGATCTGATTTTTTATATGTGCATCAAGTTTAGTTTGTGAGCTTAGGTAAATAAGAACAAGAAATGAGAGGGAAAAATGTACTTTGGTTCTGCCAATGATTTTGAACCACAAAACTGGAACAACGCCTTCGCTAAACCCTGAACACAGAAAACAGAGCGATTTGAGCATTTTGAACACAGTTTGGTCCATCAGCTTTCATTCAGAGAGCCATTCATCTCCCACACTCATCCCTCCTTCTGTTTCATATTTCGGTGCCACTGTCCCCAGCGGGTTGGTGTCTCGAAGTTCCATCTGTCAGCGCTGTCCAGGGGGTGACAGAGCGGATGAGGCCCAGGGGAGAGACATCAAACGTGGGATGTTGGCCTGGGTTGGGGCCCCCCTCTTCCACCCCTGTCCCATCTCTATTTGAGTTGCTGGCCCCTCCATCTGTCTGCGCATGATTTGGAGCTGGCTGTCGGAGGAGCGAAAGAAAAGGCTCCACCAATGACAAATGACAATCTCAGAATAAACAGGGAGCGCGGGAGGGCAGGGGCGGGGCCTCGGAGCTGAATCTCTCTTTCATCATCTCTCAGCCTGTGTTGCTCTTCTCATTAACCTCTGCTCTTTGCCCTGCTCTCCGCTCGGTCGCCTGTCACTCAGCCAAGTCGCTTTCACTGTTTCTGCAGCGCATACAGTTGTGCTGCTGCTGCTGCTGGAGACAGAAAGACACACCGGCATATGTTTACACTGGCTGCTCAGACTCAGATGTGTCAAAAACATTACTTTTTATTCTTTGATTACAATGTTCAGATGGACTAAAGAAGCATTGTTGTAATATGAATATAGCACAACAAATATTCTAAATTGTTTCTTGTAAGTCTGAACTCAGCTCTGAAACATGCTAAAATTGGGATAATCTGACACTGAGATCGGATATCGATGTTGATCCATGAAATTATGCTGTACCAGACATTGGTAATATGATCGAAATTCAGATTACATCCTGTTTAGATCTTTAATTGGACACAATGACAATTTTTATCGGCCCATGTGACTTTATAATGTGCAAAGAAGAGAATAAAAACATGTTTTCTCTACATTGGTATGGGTCAATAGTGGGTATGGTAAGACACTTAAAGCTAATGATCTAAATCAATATTGGCAAAAGCTCTATTGCAGGCCATTCAACTTAAGGCCCGGGGACAAAATTGGTCCTCCAAAGATCTGATTCGGCCCTCAATCTGTCTTTCAAATATTGTAACTGCATTATTTCTTGTTTGGAGTTAACTCTGGATGTATCTTAGACCTAAGTTGGTCCTTTTTTAGTTTTGTAAGTGTAATTCTGCTTTAGACTGTACCTGGTTTTGGCTAATGATGGTTAATGTTGGTTCAGACTTGGCTAGTGCTAGTCTAATGCTTGTTTAATTCTGGTGCAGTGTTGATTTAGACATTTTGTAGAGCAATTTAAATTAGATGATAGTGGCAGTGACTAACATCACTGAAACAGAGGGATATTTCTTTCAACCCAAAGTTTTTGGCGACATTGTTTTAAACAAACCGGCCCAGTGGCCATGGCTCTCAGCAAAATCTGGCCCTCAGGAACAAATAGTTAAATAGCCCTGCTCTGCTGGTTCATCCTTATTTTTCTGTTGCAAGTCACTAAATTCTCTTGCAAGTTCTCCATGCTGTGAAGGAAAGAAGAAACGGGATGCTCTGGGACAGTTTTCCATCTGACTGTTTCTGATTTTCTAATGTTTCGGTTTGGTATTGACCTATGAACATTTCAATGTTTAATTTTCTAACATCCTGTTTGCTAAATCTACAATCTTGTGAAGTCTTGAGAGATTGCCGTTGTTGTGATTTCAGGTTATACAAAATGAATTGAAAGCATAGTGTAAAACTGCAGACAAAATCAGATTGCTGTTTACTGCTTGAAAAAACATAATGGAGTAATACATTTCTCATAGATAAGCATCTGCAACCTGCAGCTGGAGGGCTACAAACTGTTTGAGTGAGAATGAGGGAGAAAATAACTACATAATATTTTCTTTAAATTCTATTATTCATGTATTTTAAACCAGCAGTTGATTAGAGTGTACTGTATGTAACCTGGTGATTTTACCATTTCTAAACATACTGACGGCTGAAACAGTTCATCTCTCTCACTCAAAAACACACAGACTGTGCATTATGTAATGAAGAGAAGTGAAACACAATGATGAGTTTCTCCAGAAAGAGCACAAGACCTGAGATGACTTCTTATGTTCAAAACTGCTTTTGTTTATTGTATTCGTTGACATGAGCTGACAGTGAGTTGTAAGTGTGGGACATCTGTGTTGGATTCCAGTCCCAATCTGCAATGCAACATAGTCTGTGGTTCAGCAAAGAACAGGAACATTCCATTGTCACGTTCTCATTGGCTAAGGGGCTTCACGATTGTTGGAGCTGCTCTTTCTATTTTAGGAAGAACACATTCTCTCCTGTGGGCTCAGCATTAGGCCTGATATTAGAAAGTCACTTCAACATAAACTTGTCCGGCAGCAGCTCATCTGTGTTGGGCTCTGGACTGATGCTTTGGCACATTGTGTCTACTATTATCAGCTCAGTGACTGGGATACAAGCCTCACACTGGATAATAGCAGAGTTTCTCTTTACATAATGCTCCTTAGGACTGAAGCAAACTGAGCAAAGACATTGTTGGTGAAATTTTATTGTGAAATTTTGTGTGAAATTTAGGGCTCGACTGAAGAAATTGTGAAATTGTATTGAATTATAATGTATGTGACATTAATGTGCTAAATAAGTAATTGCTTCAGAAAAGAAAGACTACTGGCTTTGAGAGGGAAAATAAAGTGGAAGTAAAAAGTAAAGATATTTCTTTACTAAAGCAAAGTACGCAATAAAATACTATATAAAAACTATATATCTGGACATGCTTAAAAGGAACCCCGAGAATTTTTTAATGTTTGTTTTCGAGTTTTCCTTATATCATCAAAGATATAATACACACGAAAATAATCTGAAAATCTACCGTATTATTAAACTTTTAAGAAATATATTTTCACGGAAGACGCCATCATTGTTTACAACACAGTGCATTATGGGTAGTATGACGTCGAATCGTGTAACTTCGAGGAAAGTTATGAAAGCTTACCGCATTCTCCTTGTTTTCTCCTGAGACGAAATCACAACCAAAAGCCACACAATGTACCATTTTACAATGTGTTGTCGACGAAAAACTACTGACGCTCCTGTTACCCAGATCAACGGCACTGTTGCAGCTGTTGCGTGCGTCTCACGATTGACGCTCACTGCGCCAGTGCGCCACACAATTCTGCGTCATCACCACAAGATTGTGGCGCCCGTAATATCAGGAAGTTGTTGTAAACATAACAATTTTACGTCAAACGGCGAATATTTGTTTACTTTAAGTTCTACTTTTTAGTAGTATACCTACACGAAGTATTTTCGATCTATTTATGTAAATATTCGGGGTTCCTTTTAAAATGACTTGGAATCAGAATTTAAATCTAGATTTGAGCTGTTTTCACTGGAAAAGACTTCATTGCTTAAGTAATGTAGAATATTTCACTGGTTTCAAGACATTTTTAACTGGTTATAAGAGAATTTGGCTTAAAAAAAGTCAGAAAATGTATTAAGAACAGTTTTCTTAACCCATTGACAAATAATTTAGCTCAAAATAAGAAGTAATGTCTTAATGTCAGTTTGAAACAAGAAAAATGATCTAGGTCTCTACAATAAACAGTGCTTAAAGTAGTCAAAATTCTTGAAATCAGAGTTCAAATTCTAGAATCAAGCAACTTTATCTTGTCTTAAAATTCATTTTTTGCAGTGTACAGAACTTGAGTTAGTAATTGTGTACTAACCCTTTGAGAAACTGTGTATTTACATAGAAAGACATTAACCTATGAGTAAGATTTGACTCTGACATGTTCTCAATCTATGAAAACACCTCATATTACCCAATGATTCACTCCGAAATCTTCGACAAATTCACTTATTAGTCATTACTAGACTTATCAAATAATTTAACTGTTTCATCAATAATCGACTAAAGGCGACTGACGTTACATTAGTTTAACATCATCATTATCGTGGTCCATCCTGTGCATGGTTGGATGCCATAATTTGCCAGTTGATTCACAGCTCTTCTGATCATAGCACCATAATTCACCATAATTCAGTAACCATGGTTTTCTTCTGCCGTTCTTTGCTCCTATCCTTCCTTCTAAAAAAACTCTTTACAAACCATTGAGGAGTTTAACATCTGTGTTTTTAGCCACAAAAAAGCACAAAAGTCAAACAGAAGGACATTTAGCATTTGTTTGTCTTACTGTCTGATCATGCTGTATGATGGACACCACAGTCATGAGTCACAAGAGTTATCTATACGTAAAAAATGTATAAAAGTGAGACAACAACCGCGATTACAAGGCGTGTGGATTAAACCCCACTTGTAGCAAAACTGAAGTATGTTAAAACTTTGTTAATCTTCATGTACGAGAACAAACAAATCTCATATGGTTACTTGGCTCATGGCTCTCTGAACTCGTATAGGAGTACACAGGTTTAAAATCAGGCCAAAACTCCTGAGTGCACAGAACGCTTAAAGGCCTCTAGACTACGTAAAGGGTACCTCTAAAGTCATCACAAAACTGCAGCATAGAACCTAGCTTCTGCTGTTGTCAGTGAAAAAAGTACACCATAACCAATAGATTAACTAAACAACTGCAGACCTGTGGCTCTGATATCTGTTCACCAGTGAGTGTTTAGCTTGTCATGCCTTGCACATCCATGTTGCTGTGATTCTGAGGACACGTTCCCACATTCTGCACACACACTAAAGACACAGCCTCTCAGCACTGGCTCAGGGCTGCAGTCAGTGTGCCCGGCCCCTGATCCCACACACATGACAGATGCCTCCTCTGCTGCATCTCCTCCGCCGCCACCACCACCACCAAAAGCAGAACCGGCAGGGATTAGGACCCATCGGAGGAGGCTAGCATGTGCGCCGGCCTTAGCGAGCTCACAGATAAAAAAGCGTCTGAAATTGAATCAATAACCAGCTAATCCTGACGAGCCTCCATAAAAGCAGCGGGCACCAAAAGCCTTCATAGCCCTTCATCTTTTTATAACTGTGCCCCAGTGCCGTGCAGGGGTGCTCAGGTGAGGGCAGCTGGGCCTGTGCGCTCGCCGTAAAAACGGTCTGCACGCGTTGGCCCAGGTAATCCGTCCGCAGACAGGACAGCTTTGGACCGCAGAGTTACTGGCAGCTGGAGAAAAGTGGACAGCTGATGTGTGTCCCGGCCCGGCCAGAGCACGCCAGACGGGATAAAGAGATATAAGCCTCCTACACCCATGCTCCACGCTCCCATTGCCCCCCCTCGACCGTACACCCATGTCGCCCTAAAGCTCTTTCATCTTCTAACCCAGTGGGTGCTAAAGCAAACTTTCCACTTTGGCTCTCTGGGGGCTGGGCATTGTAGAATCACACAGAGTTGGTGGGTTTGCTCAACGCCACACCCCTCCACTGTCGGACGGGTTAAGAGCCCAGTGTCGGCTTAGCAGCGTCAACAGGAGGCCGTGACATCCATTCTATAAGATGTCTGTATAAAGCATCAAAGAGCCAGGAGTCTTGTCCAAACTGGGTGCTTTACTATTTAGATGATTATACAACAACAACTCTAAGCTTATGAATAAATAATGTGATCAATATTATAACAGTGTTGATTAAACAATGTCAGCAGTCCATAAAGTCCATCGTTCAAACTTTAGATGGAGCAGACAGGTCAGAATTGTATAGATCTTATAGAATGCCTTTAAAACAGCTGGAAATCTGTCTGTCTCTACCATCTGATGCTCATAAACCACTGTTCCTTATTTGTGATGTCATAGATAAGATCTCCTCTACACTGATTTTAGGGCCATTCATTTCTAAAACTTGTCCTGAGCATTTCTGTAACATTACCATATTCCTTTGCAGCCAAAAGATAGAGCTCTAACTCAATTCCTGATCTGGGAAAGACATTACGTTATTATGCATTGTTTATAAGAGTGGAAAGTCTCAGAAGGTCAACAATAGTTGAATTATTCAACTCCAAAATGTGATTGTTGCCAACTGAAAAGAGTTTGAACTATGAAATTAGAATGACATGTTTGTGGAGCCAGTCCCAAACAAACAATGTTAAAGTTTGTAGGTTTTATTGGGGCTTTTTGCTCTAAAAATAGTCAGTCTCATGTGGAGTTACATAAGCCCAAACACAATCTTCGATTATGATACCATCCAAATCTATAGATGCAGTCTAATTCAGATCTATTTGGTCAAGGAAAAGCATATAATTTAAATGTAAAGTTAGAAGATATGGGCTCAGATGAGGATCAAACCATGAATTGTTGGGATTTCGAAGCTGTCAGGAAAACTGAGCAAATCCTATCCCCAGGCCACTGGCTCCACACAGGAATGTGGGGCGTCCACTTTAATTGTGCCTAACTCTCGATCCCCATCTCCCAAAATCAAATTTCCCTTTTCCCACTTCTGCTGATTCCCTCTGGAGCTTGGTGAAACTTCTTTAAGGTCACATCTAAAAATCACAATACGCTTATGAAGGGGTTTGAATAGTTAGATAACTGAAGGCTTCAAAGTCAAAAGGACTAGAAAAGACAGCCGGACAGTAAATCAGGGAGACACTTCAAAGCAGCTATGGAGACAGACATGCACACAGAGAAAGACAGACATTTAACTCAAAGAGGAGGATCATGAAGCAATTCAAGACACAAGACAAGACAAACAAACATTACCACGCGAGGATAAGGCAGACTAACAATACGCTGCATAAACAAACTAGTAAAGTAAACAGTGTGGCCAGTGGTCACACACACAGCTGTTGTTCGCTGCCAGCCAGGCCGGCCGACGCTCAGCAGACAGACAAATGGAGTGAGAGATCCCCGTGTGAAAGACAAAGGAGTGTACAGTAGTGGCAGCGGCAGCCAAGGGAGACTTCATTAGTGAGGTCAGTGCCCCAGGGTACTTAGTGTAACACTGGAGGCCTATGCAGTGGCACACCCCCACGGCCCTGTGCCTAGGTGGATATTGCATCTTTGCGATAACATCTCCCTACATAGGAGGGGGGCCCCAGCATCACAACATAGAGACCCCTGTTTTCGGCAAGTTTGAAATAAGGCTTTGTTCCCCCAAGGCCTCGGTCCCCCTTCCCTTCACCGCCACCACCTCCTCCTACTCTTTCCTCTTGGGTGGGCCAGAGAGTTTCCAAAAAACTGAGCAACTTGTGTCTGGGAGGGAGCCCCCCTGCAACCCCCCAACCCCAAGCCTGCTGCGCATATACACACACAGAGTGGCACATATCTTCCACCGTCCACCGGCCCCATCCTGACAGTGGCGTCCTCTGGCTCTGGGCCACGTCTGCTGGGCTGCAGGCTGAGGAGGAGAGCAGAACCATGCTGCTGCTGGAGGGGGTGTGGTGGTCTCATCTCACCCCAGGGAGAGCACACGGCCCACAGAGAGCCATGTGTGCACATATATATGCCATACTGTATAGGCATGCTCCTCTGGGGAGCTCCACAGACAGGCTACCTTCACATGCAGCCTTGTCTGCACAGATGCTACACAGTGACTTACTCTGAATGTTCTTATCAATAGTGAGACAAACACTACACTCATGTGTCCACTCACTGCCCAAGGCCTTCACGTCTGCTTAAAGCTGCACAAAACAGTGACTTACTCTGAATGTTCTTATCAATAGTGAGACAAACACTACACTCATGTGTCCACTCACTGCCCAAGGCCTTCACGTCTGCTTAAAGCTGCACAACACTGTGACTTACTCTGAATGTTCTTATCAATAGTGAGACAAACACTACACTCATGTGTCCACTCACTGCCCAAGGCCTTCACCTCTGCTTAAAGCTGCACAAAACATGAAGAGCAGGTCCAGATGAAATATGCATATCATCTCCCACACTGTAATCAATCAATCAATCAATCAAACTTTATTTATAAAGCGCTTTTCATACATGAAATGCAACACAAGTGCTTTACAGTGCATTAAAAACAATCCGCATGCCCCACCCCCCGAGAAACCCACATACGTGTACATACTCTCTACCCCCTCCCCACCATACCCCCACCCCCCTCCCTACACACACACACAGACACACTCCCAAACACTAAAATACATTCACATATACGTATTAGGCCGGGTACAGATGGACCAAGAAAGCATCATCAGAGGAGCTGTCTGCACCAGGAGCAGAGTCGTCTGCAGCCACAGGACACCAGCCCCGGGCCCAGAGAAGAGATGAGGTCAAGACCAAACCTCCAGGGCCCATGAGCCAGAGCCCAGCAGCCACAGCCGAACACAGCTCCTGGTGCAGAGGCTCCTCAGAGGAAACACTGGAGAACCTAAAAGTGATAAAGGCATTTGAATCAATAAAAAGGTAAATACAAGCAAACTAAGAACTAAATATACTTAAAATAATCTTAAAAATACTAAAATCTAACACTAGTAATAAATAAATCAATAAAAATTAATAAATAACTAAATAAATACATGTAAAACAATAAAACTAATTAAAAGCTAAGCTAAAAAGATGGGTCTTGAGCCTGCTCTTAAAAACCTGAATGTTCTCTGCGGCCCTGAGGTCCTCCGGCAGACTGTTCCATAGACGGGGGCCATAAAACTGGAAGGACGCCTCGCCGTGAGTGTGTGTCCTGACTTTGGGAATGACTAGGAGCCTGCTGCCGGAGGAGCGCAGGGTCCGCGAGGGTTCATAAGGTAAAGCAGTTCTGAAAGATAAGAAGGCCAAGACCATTAAGACACTTAAAAACCAGTAAAAGAACTTTAAAATCGATCCTAAAACACACAGTAGTGTTTATAGGATAGGATATTAGGATATAGATATTGTGGTTATTAATAGGGATGTAACAGTAACGTCGCACAAGCCTCTCAACAATATTGTGGGTTGTCACAATACAATTTCAAACTAATGCTGAATTGCTCTATTTTAATGAAGATCACATGACTTTTTTCAAAGCACTTTTCTGTCTGATTGTGTGTAATATGGTAGACATGTACTGAAGCAAATCACGGCATTAAAAAGATAAACTACCATCTTTTCATTTCTGTTAACCTTATAAATTTTACAATACAAATTGTAATGTGAAATACATTTTGTTATTATCATAGTTGTTTTACAAACACATGGACACAATTGTTTGCACATCTCCAAGGAAAAAAAAAAAGCAATGGTCACTGAAATCACTCAAAACATACTAAAAATATATACAGTATATTGGAATATCAGCCATTACTTAAGATGTTTTTATCAACAGATTTATAAAAATAATAATGAAGCAAGCCTGGACAAAAATGATGGTATTCATAACTTAATATGTTGTTGAACAACCTTTTTTGGCAATCACTGCATTCAAACGATTTGTGTAACTATGAGACGTGTGCACCTGTCACAGGTTTGTTGGCCCATTTGTTGATGTACCTTATCAAAAAGCTCCTGGTTTGGCTCTCCTGAAGGTTGTGGCTTGTCAACATGCAATTTAAGCAAATTCCAGTGATTTCAGTGATTGATGTGCATTTTTCTTAAACAGAGAAGTACTAACAATTTGCCCACATGTGTAAAATATACTACTGAAAACTGTCCATTTGCAGCTGAGCAAGGATTGTTTCACAGATGTTGAAGAAAAGACAAATTATCTTGTGACGTGTATTAATGATCAAATATTGCCATGCAGTAATGTATCTAATGTATCTAAAAGGTCATTTTCATCCGTAGACTCATGAGCCATGGTTCAAACAGGTAGGCTGCCATACAAAGAACAGAGCTTGGAACAGCACACAATACTTTACATGTTCAAGATTAACACATGGGTAGAGCTGTAGCACATACTCTGGAAGTTAACAGAGTCCAATCTGTTCTGCCCTTTATCGCAGTAACCTGTCCTCTCGCCAGCACTTACTGTCCATATTCTCTCACAAGTATCAGTAACTTCAGCTGATCCGTATTGTGAATGGATACTGCTCTGTTTGGTCTCAGCATCACTTCCTGCTCCATTTGTGACACGCCAAAGCTTTGGTCAAGGTCTCGCCGAGGGAGGAGCTGTATAAATATCTCTGTTGTGATGCTGAACAGGGTTGCCAGGTAGGAAAGACATTTATACCCACATCAGCTGGAGGACTTATCGGACCCTTAAAGCGGATCAATCATTTTCCACTGGCTCGTCCGCTCTCTCCACACTCTCCTGTTCATGGGACAATGGCCTTGTGTAAGCAGAGGTTATGTGGTGCTCCTGCCCTGTATCTGTCCGCACGCACATACATGTAGAGAGTGTGTGTGTCTGTGTGCTTAGCGGCTCAGTCAACTACCAACACTGGTGCTTTTCATGTTCATTATCACTTGTTTTATAGTGGAATATTTAAGTCGGGGGGCCTTGGCACGACTGCAGCTATAGTTAGAGAACAAAGGCGAGCGCTGGGGGTGTGGGCAGGGTGTGGCATGCCGGCGCACAGCGGAGAGTTGTTCACTAAGTGTTGTGCCCCACACTTCATGGAAAGCCAGTGGGGCTGGCCAGGCCAAGCCGTGCAGGCAGACGGAGCTAAATTCAACTCATTCCTGTATTAATGGGAGCTTATGTGCCATTCCAGCTCACTGAAGAGGGCATTAGCCTGAGCCAGACAGCCATGATGCTCCCCAAAATATCTCTCCACTGCCTTCTCTCTATCCTATATGATGAGTGTTTTTTCTTTTCTTAAGGATTTGGAACAATCTATTTAAGCACAACTGGGAAGTCCACAGTTCATTTGCACCAACAAGAAGTAACTCGCTGATTGAAGAGGTATCAACAACATGAGCATTGACGGCAGTGGCTTTATGGGCCGGCACTCACAAACACCATGTTCTGGTTTGACTCATGAGCTGCTGTACAGTGACTCCCATTGCTTCTGATCCAACTGATCCCCAAAGGACTGAAGATAAAAGACAAAGTCCCCTAGAAGTACAGTAAAGTGTAGTTTAACATTTCACGTCCCAGTACAAAGGTTTTCTGTATGACTGGGCTTCTTAGTTGCTTTTGTTTCCTTGCTCCACAACATTAGATCCTGGCTCAGCGTTCAACAGCAGTCATTATAGGTTAACAGTTAGTTTACCGTAACTCCAGGTATAAATATTCTAGAAATTCAGACACAAGGCACATACCAATGAGTAAGACATTCACTGACTGTCAGTGAATGTCTTACTCATTGGTATGTTCACTAAAGAAAAATGCCGCAATTTATTATTAATGATGCTTAACAGCTTTAAGTGTAAATGACCTTTTTTATGGCTTCTCTTGAAAATTGTCTTTAGAACCAAAAGCATTTTATAAACTGAGCTGTCAAAACTGGGTTTTGTATGCTGGCCTGGACATGGGTTTTGTATGCTGGCCCAAACATGAGTTTTGTATGCCGGCCCGGACATGGGTTTTGTATGCCTGCCCGATCATTGGTTTTGTATGCTGGCCTAAACATAGGTTTTGTATGATGACCCAATCATGGGTTTTGTATGCTGGCCTGGACATGGGTTTTATATGCCGGCCCGGACATGGGTTTTGTATGTTGGCCTAAACATGGGTTTTGTATGATGGCCCAATCATGGGTTTTGTATGCTGGCCTGGACATGGGTTTTATATGCCGGCCCGGACATGGGTTTTGTATGCTGGCCTAAACATGGGTTTTATATGCCGGCCCGGACATGGGTTTTGTATGCTGGCCTAAACATGGGTTTTGTATGATGGCCCGGACATGAGTTTTGTATTCTGGCCCAAACATGGCTTTTGTATGCTGGCCCAAACATGGGTTTTGTATGATGGCCCATCATGGGTTTTGTATGCCGACCTGGACATGGGTTTTGTATGCTGGCCTGGACATGGGTTTTGTATGCTGGCCAAACATGGGTTTTGTATGATGGCCCAATCATGGGTTTTGTATGCCGACCTGGACATGGGTTTTGTATGCTGGCCCGGACATGGGTTTTGTATTCTGGCCCAAACATGGGTTTTGTATGCCGGCCTAGACATGGGTTTTGTATTCTGACCTGAACATGGACGCATGGGGCAAAGCAATTGGTTAAACCAATTAATGCACTTCAAACTCTTTGTTTAGACACAAACAATGCGGACCAATTGTCAAAAACACTAGAACTGAAGAATTAGCATTGTTTTGCATTCTCAGAGTATATTGTTAAAAGTGTGCTGCTAATGCGGTGAACTGTGGTTGTACGGCTCTTATCTGCAGAGTGAATGCAGACTCCACTCTTGGGATACATTGTGTTATATTACTTGCAGTTTGCTCTAATGTCCTCCATTACATTTGCTTTGTGGGTGTTTGTTGTGTGGCACCAGCGTGTTCCAGGCTTGGCTCATGTCAGTGTGCTTAAAAAAACAACTATGCACATGGACATTCATTGTAGCGCGTGTGCCGTGTGGTGGAACGGCTGCAGCAGTTATTAGCTGCCAGGGATAATTGGACTCTATGTAGGTGGCATGACCCAGCTGTCTGCAGCAGGAAGGACCAGAGCTGAGCGCGACCTCCAGCACTGACCTTACAAATGCAATACAGTCACCTTTGACCCCGCCCACATTAAAAGGACAGTGTTGTCCTTCTGCAGTGGACCATCCAATTAGAGCCCATTGGTCTTTTTGCTTTTCTTTTGTTGGAACATGCAACCTGTTGTGTTATTATTTTAAGAGAGATATTAGTGAAATGTGGCACTGAAAACTGATGTGCCACTTCCTGCTTGTGTTCCGCCTCAGTAAGTGACCACTGACCGCCGCATGAATGCACAATGGTCAGGGTGCATTCCATAAGAGGTGACAAAGACCTGACACACGTCTGTCTCCATGTTACAAACTCCACACTTTAGTCATTATTTCATGACAAACAATACGATGCACACCACACTTTACATAAAATAATATTTTAACTGGAAACCAAGAGATTTGGTAAATGAGAGAAAAAAATATTCAAATGATGATGCTAAGAAATGTTCCAAAATTACTAAGTAAAATTCTAAGTAAAATTTGAGTTTGTTCGTTTGTTTTCTCTTTCTAACCATAATCTTAGGTTATGTTCAGGTTCTAAAATATGATTATCTCATGAGGCCAGAGGGAGGGATGGAGATAGTTTTTTTTACACTTTGATAAGTAATATCGACTCTAAGGTAATTTAATCCATTTTAGTAAATATTCTAGTGATGTTATTAAAGACTAGACCCATTCACCTATACACAGGGTTAGACAATATGGCAAATATAAGAGCGACCAATGGGAAAAAGAAGTATGCAAATGTAAATCACAATATGAGATTTGAACAAAAAAGCAGATTGTCACAGTTGAACTGAGGAAATATAATGACTTTTAGATAATATTATGAAAGTTGCTCTGAAGATATGCAAAAATTATTGTATATTGTGGATTTTTAAAAAAATCGAAAGAAGCTAATTACAGAGGATTTTTTTTAACTTTCTTTTTTGTTTGCTTTTTGGATCATAAGTTTCAACTAATTCAAACCATTCCACAAAATTATCGAAACATCCAGTTTTGTCGCTAGTTACAGGAATGAGCTAACAATTTGAGTTTATCACAATATTGTGCATTGTACATAAAACAATATCAGCTGTGTTAAATAATATTATCTTATCAAATGTTGTGATGTTACACGAACAAACCCAGTTTAACTTATGAACACAACATCAGTGAATAGTTTCTGAATGACGCCTGGGCCTCTGCAGCTCTAACCTTCTCTCTTGTCCCCCTGTGTGTGTCTATCAGCAGCACGACCAGGTAGGCCCCCGTGGGACACATTAGAGCCGCTGTATCTGTCAAGACTTGTGCTTGCGCTCCCTTAGGCTGGCACAGAGCGACAAGCGTGTCCCCTCCTCGCTCTCCGCTTGCTCTTCTGTATCACAATACTGCCGTTGAGTGACTGCAAAGCCCTAATGGATGCGCATATCTGCCGGTAGTCTGATCTTCAAGCCCTTGGCAAAAAAAAGAGAAGTGTGACCGGGAGAGAGTGAGACGACGCTTTCTCGTGTTAAGTCCATGGAACTCCTTTGATGGGGTACTGTGTCGCTCTGGTGCATTGGTGTGAAGAAAATATAATGAGGCCGAGTGTATAGCGCATATAAGTAAATACAGGTGTGGTGAAGTCAGTGTCCAGTCTGTGTTCCGCCAGTGTTAGGTCATTAGTGAGGCTTTGAAGACTTGGCATCCGCGCCAAATTCTGCAATAAACCGGTGGAATTCAACAACAAAGTGATCAGAGGGAGAGGGATTAACAATTCGATCCAGAGATGGTTGGTACTGCCATGCATTTTTAGCATGCTGCTTCACCTTAACACCAGAAGAGGTTTGCAGATTATTATTGTGTCGCCATGGTGACATGCAAATCGTTGATCAGCAAGTT
Organism: Mugilogobius chulae; assembly: GCA_038363315.1. Classification (NCBI taxonomy): domain Eukaryota; kingdom Metazoa; phylum Chordata; class Actinopteri; order Gobiiformes; family Gobiidae; genus Mugilogobius; species Mugilogobius chulae. Next base: position 34,500,740 of record CM076401.1, on the reverse strand, counting down.
CCCATAAGATACAAGTATGTAAGGTTGAAAGTAATGGTTGTTTTAGCACTCTGCTTGTCAGCCACTGTGATTAGTCACGATCTAAAGAATAGGTACATTTGACAAAATAAAGGTTGAAACATGATGAAAAATGCTTCAGGAGAACAGGGGTGGACAGTTGTTATTCCTGCAGGCCATATTTGAATCCAGATAAGTGTCAGAGGGCCGAACAGCATTATTTGTCTCACAAATTCTCATTATTGCAAGCATGTAGAACATATTCCATTTAATCAATTATTTTGTCCATTTATGACATTTGTTAAGGACACATGTTCCATAGCTAAGTCGATCGAAAAAAGAAACATAAAACAAATGAGTATTGTTGGTTTCTATTAGAATGTGATGGTTATAGAGGAAATTTTAAAATAAAGATCCAGATAAATGATTGTGATGTCATCTAAAATGCAGCAAAGAACCCCACTTCTTGGTCCTGGAAGAACTGATATTCATTGCATTTTCAAATAGTGATTTTAGTAAATAAATAAATAAAAGCTTGAAAGCTTCCTCTGATGTGGTGAATCTGTTTCTAAAACGTTATTAACTGCAGAGTTATTATAAAACTTGTTAAGGGTATGAGTAAGCACATACTGTAGCTTGTTAGCTTCTGATATCCTTTAAACTTAACGCTCCAGCATTCGAGTGTCATTTTGATTTTGTCTCAAATGTACATAATTTGTAAAGACACATTTCAAAGGGACAAAGCATCTATAAATCAATGTTAAAGTTTTGATATCTTTGTTGTACAGTTTTGTCCAATAATGATTGTTTAAATTATCAAAATATGAGTTCTTTTTTTATGTACTATGGTTACTATAAAGTTAATCTGATACTTGTCCACAGTTAACTATAAATTCTCATTAACTGTATTAAATCGATTGACGCAGTCTTCTGAAGTAAACTGAGCTTTGAAGTGAAGTTGTGAGAACGACGTATTTCAAATGGGATCAATAAACACCACTTCTACTGCTGATTGTTATTCATTTTCAGCTGCGGCGGTAAAAAATGTCTGCAAAACTCAACTGTCAATCAATCATGTCCGGGACAGGAAGCGCTTGTGCAATGAACGTCAGTTAAGTGCAAAAATAGAGCTACAGATTGGGCTTTTACTGTCACTCAGAGCGCCTCGCTGATGAAAACATTTTCTGTTAAAGGATGGCCCTGGGTGACAGGCACTGAGAGAAGCAAGAATAGAACATTTGTCCAGCAGTGGTGCAAAAGAAAACCTCCGTCAAAATAATCTATGCATACATCTATATATACGTGGAAAGAAAGTTGGATTTGTGGTCTTAAAATGCAATTTGATCATCTATGTCACAACAATAAACCTCAAGGTTGCTATTTAACATCACCTGCACAGTTTAAAAGCAAAAAATGTACCCAAAATGTACAGCATATTCAAATATTGCAGAACATAACCTCCATATCAAATTCTTTCTAATATGGTGCAGCCCTGCGGAACTTAAATGTAATTAAATTCAATTTGTGAAACTTACTACGCCACAATTTTCAACCATTTGCCCAATTGCCAATCTTTTCTCACAATCAAACTGAAACACTTGAGTCATCTTGTTTGCCTGAAAACCCAACAAACCAATGACAGCACAGACAATTTCTACATACTTCTGCCAAACTGTACCACACTGTAGTTGTTTACCAAAGCCTGTCCTCACATGACAGCCTGGGAGGAGACAGAAAGAGCTGCTTCAATCACCAAAAGGAGAATTTGAGCGGCCTATAATGGTCTTCTGCTCGGTGCTGATAGTAGAGCCGGTCCCATGGGTGCTACAGCTGACTCATTGTTTCCAGGACCTTTCACATGTGTCGCATTAGCAGAAGATCATAGACCAAAGTAAATTCTCACCGTGTCCACTCTTTCTACTCATCTATCAATACCGGACTTTGTATTTCGGTACATGTCAGAATGCAATGGAGTAAGAAGAGGCAAAGAAGTTGAGTGTGAAGACGTTAGAGACACATAAACACCTAAAATATAGAGCAGTGAGATTGTGAAGCTGGAGAAAGGTCTAGACTCAGGGGAGTTTCCTTGGGCAGGGAAACACTGGTGCCTCGGCCAACTGGACGGTCCCAGGACATTCCAATAGAGAGCCACAGTGGAACAGAATACACAGGGGAAAATCCTGCAGAGACGCTCTCCAGGGACTAGGAGTAAAACAGCTCAGGACGCGCTTCAGCAAGATGTCTGATTATTGAGAAACCTGATAGAACAGTGTGGAATCAAACACTTTGTAACAACAGAAACAGTTCTTTGCCTTTTATTTGTTGCATAAAATGAGCAGAATAAGTTATGGATGAAGTTGTCTATCAAATCCTTAAGTAAACCCACTTCACAAGGGTCTAAGAAACAAGGCCACATTAAAGCATGAAGCGTTCAAACTTTCCAACCACATATTCTGGAGTGTGTGGAGTGACACATCTGTGGGCTGCATGTGACAGCAGTTCTTAGTGACTACAGTATAGTATGTATGTCAGGAGCAGGGGGTCTTACCCCTGAAACATGCATCTTAATGGCTCCTCTGTTCCCACCATTCAACAGACCTGATGGAGAACAGCAGCGTTTTCACTTGGATGTCGACACAGGGCGTAGACACAGGCAGAGAGGAGGCAAAGTAACATCTGAGTGTTCAGTGAGGGCTGTATCTTCATCCAAATGTGAGACCTGCCTCCTTCAGCCCAGTGAGGGCCGTACCTGCCTCCTTCAGTCCAGTGAGAGCCGTACCTGCCTCCTTCAGCTGAGGCCTCCTCCTTCACCAGTGAGATCCGTACCTGCCTCCTGCCTTCAGCCAGTGAGAGCCGTACCTGCCTCCTTCAGACCAGTGAGGGCCGTACCTGCCTCCTTCAGCCCAGTGAGGGCGTACCTGCCTCCTTCAGACCAGTGAGGGCCGTACCTGCCTCCTTCAGACCAGTGAGGCCGTACCTGCCTCCTTCAGACCAGTGAGAGTCCGTACCTGCCTCCTTCAGCCAGTGAGGGCGTACCTGCCTCCTTCAGCCAGTGACTCCCTTCAGCCAGTGAGGGCCGTACCTGCCTCCTTCAGTCCAGTGAGGGCCGTACCTGCCTCCTTCAGTCCAGTGAGGGCGTACCTGCCTCCTTCAGCCCAGTGAGGGCCGTACCTGCCTCCTTCAGTCCAGTGAGGGCCGTACCTGCCTCCTTCAGACCAGTGAGGGCCGTACCTGCCTCCTTCAGACCAGTGAGGCGTACCGTCTTCAGCCGATGCCTCCTTCAGACCAGTGAGGGCCGTACCCTGACCTCCTTCAGCCAGTGAGGGTCGTACCTGCCTCCTTCAGACCAGTGAGGGCGTACCTGCCTCCTTCAGACCAGTGAGGGTCGTACCTGCCTCCTCTCTAGTCCCAGTGAGGGTGTACCTGCCTCCTTCATGCAGGTATGAGCCTCCTTCAGTCCCAGTGAGGGCCGTACCTGCCTCCTTCATGCAGGTATGAGCCTCCTTCAGTCCAGTGAGGGCCGTACCTGCCTCCTTCATGCAGGTATGAGCCTCCTTCAGTCCAGTGAGGGCCGTACCTGCCTCCTTCATGCAGGTATGAGCCTCCTTTAGCCCAGTGAGGGCCGTACCTATCCCCTTCACACAAGGTATGGGCCTCCTTCAGTCCAGTGGGGGTCGCACACATGAGACACACGCCTGTGCTCTGCTGAGGAGAGACGACTTGCCTCCTCAGGCAGGAGCTGTTTGTCACTAAATGAAGGCCGGCATTCTTTGGTTTCCCAGGGAGCTGGGTGCCTGCCAGTCCCCTGGCCACTGAGTGCCATTTTATTAAGAACAAAATGGAGCCCCTATGAAAGGAGCTCAGGACTGAAGCTGCACAGGTCTGTGAGCTGAGCCCAGGCATAAACAAACAGCATCTTAAAGAGACAGGCGTGAGGAGAGTGAGGGAGCATCAGCAGACTGCAGGACTCTGCCTCTGCTCACAGGGACAGGCATGTAAACAACATCAACACCTTTGAGTCTGGCCACTTTATGAAGCTCACAGTGTTTAGACTTAGATGACACTCTGAGCTGTTATGTTCTTCTACACACAGCACTGCTGAGCTACAGTAATATGTCATACAATGTCATTTTTTGTCTTGAATTTTTACATTCTGACTTCGAAAGCATTTAAAAAGCTTTACAAAAGGCAAGAAATGACTTGGTATAACTGGTTGAGCAATAGGCTTGCAAACAATTCTAACTGAAGAATTTGATTATTGTGTGATATACTGTCACATGCAGCAAAAGCTATGTATGCATGTTCATCATATAAAAGTCAAATGAGCGCAGACACCGCTGGCCTGCTTGTTTATGTGCATTGAAGCCTAAGCCTCCCTCCCTCTCCCTGTCCCGTCGCTCTCTACGATACACATCATATATCAGCCGCTGGCATCTCATTAGAACAGATATGTATTAGAGATTTGAGTAAATAACCAGAGCACTGCCAAGTGTCTAGTTGTGCCTGTCACCAGAAGGGGGCAGTAGCACAAAGTTTGCTGTGAGGCGCACTGCCAGTGTGAGTGAGAGAGAGAGAGTTTGTGTATACAAGTCCACTAGAGACTGTGGTTTTTCTCTGGCATGTGCGCCCAAATATACGACCATGGGAGTGTGTGTTTAGCACAGTGTGAGGACTAACCCTGCGCTCACTCACTTCATGGGGACCTGCCTCTATATGTGGACAAATATCAGGTCCACACTCACTAATTCACATGATTTAATGTGAAATGTAAGTTATTCAACATTTCTTTACAATCATTTCCTGTTTTGATCAAATACAAATGAGAAACCCATGTTTCTGTAAATGTTTCCTTTAAGATATAGATAATTAAAGTTAAGGTTTGGTGCTTAGGAAAGTAGTCAGGTAAGGAGTAGTGTCCAGGAAATAAATGTGTTTCAAAGTATTGTCCCCTGAAGGCATGGCAGCCCAACATGAGTGTGTATGTGTGAGAGAATCTAACACCCTGTCACGTTGGCTGCTGGGTTCACTCTGCAGGAAAAAAAAGACAACCAAATACATAATCACAAGTCTCACTAGCAACTGTTATGGCCACAACCAAAAACACTGGACTAAGAAATGGTCAGTTTTGAAAAATTGGAATTGAATATTGGAATGAGTTCCATTTCAGAAATGTAAGTGTCACCTAAACAGAGAGTATAATGTTAGGTCACAGACTTGTCCCTTTGGACGTGAGTTTTATTGGCTAACAGCAGATGAAAGTGCCATCCAAAGGAACGATCATGTGTCCTGCTTCCCGTTGCTGTTTTCTAGGTACACACAAAAACAGCTGATGTTCAGCTCACATTCTCACAGAGTCAGTAGTCCAGACATCATTTGTCTGCATGTGATGAGCTGCACATTCAGAGCTATGGTGGGACTGAAAATGAACTCATTTTCCCAAATAGCAGGAGGTTGTGTGGCCTCATCCATCTTCACACACCATGTTTAATCCAGGCTAAAATGATCCACTGTTGGATCCTTTGGTGCATTTTTATTAACAGCCAGACGAGTTTTGTTACATTTAATATTCACTTTAGGTTCAAGAGGCACCAATATCTGTATATTAAATAAAAGTGATACTATAAATAATGTCCTTAGTTTCAAAGAAAGCATGTGTTCTCAAGGATCAGCATATCTGTGTGTGCTCACACAAGTCTGATGGAGAGCAGCCAACATCTGTGTTTGATATCATTTAACTGAAGCCCACCAGCTCCACAGAGGCGTCTAGCTCCCTGTGAGTCTCAGTGTGCAGTGGCACAGTGGTGGCGGCAGTGCACAGACACAGCCTTCTGCATGAGAAGTATGAGAATAGTCTGGTTCTACTTTAGCACAGCACATAGCAGGCAGCAAAGAGACTGGTACCAAACACAGTCTAAGGATTACTTTGACTTGTCGACAATAAGTGACCTCACTCACCAAACTGACTCAAGTAACCAACCCATTTTGAGTCTGGTAAACTTCAATTGTCCTAACAGAGAACACATCACAGGCAGACACACACACACGTCCCTTACCCATCATGCTTCAGTGCACTTCACACACTCACACACGTCCTCACAGGTCTCACCACAAGGACACAGCTCAGTTTGTTTCACATTCAGGAAGCAGCAGCTCAACTAGCATTTCTTACATGAAAAACACAAAATGTCTTTTAGACTGACATGAGACTAATAAACAGGATAGTGGAGATGTTGAGTAAATATGAAAAAGTCACATGTCCCCTCACATCCACAAAACAAAACTTACACCAGCCAATATGCCACAACTCCACACAAAAACACACTGATTCGCCGTGACACATAAAACACCATTTCCCTGCAATTTACTGTAAGAAATAGTCTTTACTACTACTTTTACTGTAAGACAAACACGACCAGCTTAAATTAACCCGCTCTATATTTACCGCTGCATTCATGTTTGACTTTTAAACCTCCAAAAAAACCATTCTCACGCTCCCACACGCGCGGACAAAGACAAAGAGCGCAGGTCAGAGCTGCGGTGGACGTACACATCAATTTGAAGGAAATTGCTGGGCCCATTATTGGAAAGTGTTACCGGAATGTCAATTAAAGGGGTGGAAGTTTTTAACCTCGCGCCGCACAAATAAACAGTGAAGCCCGGACTCTTGTTAAAAGCAAAGGAGACTTTCGGAGGTGCCTTTTTACGCCCCGGGGTTCGACATCCTAAGAATCTGACTCCGAAATGGGACGCTGGATGGGCTAGGTGAGGCGAGAGTCTGCTGAGATGAGGATCAATAGCGTTTGTTTGGTGGCGGATTACTATAAAAACACAGCGAGGCCTAAGTAAATAAGCAGAGAGAGGGACAAGGAGGAGGTGAGATGGTGAAAAGACAAAAGTAAGCAAACTGCAAAAGCCCATGATGGCGGATTGAACAAGTTCTTAGAAGAGGTTAGAGGAGGTTTGGTTACTTAATCTGTTATATAAACTTTATTTGTGCTCCAAACTTTCCTCGTCTCAACTGTCTGAGTCATTAGCACGAGTAATAGTTGAGTAGAAAACTGGCTTAGATTCATATTAATAAGAATGTTTTTGTTTAATAGAGCTGTAGTCGACCAAACAAATTCTTGGTCAACTAAAGACAGTTAGTTGACCATATAGTTTTTTATTTATTTGACCCACACTTTGCTTTGCTAAAAAAAAAAAAAAAAGAAAAAAAAAAAAAAAAAAGAAAATGAATAGGAAATTGTTTAGGTCAATATAAAAAGGCAGATTAGATCAATGACTTCTCTTCAGCCATCACTCTTTCTGTTGCTGTTCAGTTTCAACTAGTGTTTAGATGAGGAGTGTCAGCTTTTCATAGAGGGACGTAAATGAAATATATAAGGAACAAAGGGTCACATAATACATGGCAATAAAGTGATCATTCAAAATGTTGCATTTGATTTAATTTGGATGAACCACCTCACTTACTAATAAGGCATTAAACATGCATTATAGGTGTAATAAATAGGTCCAAGGGCCGTATTTGGCTTCTGGGCCACAGTTAAGACATGTCTGGTAAATCTAGATTGCATAGTTGAAAAAGTATTTAGTCCCGTTTTTCTAGTCTATACGCCATCTGAAAGGCTTTAAGACTCAGATAAAGCATGTGTTTCATACAAATGTTCATTTAGTCCATGTAATTAAAAAAAAAGGTAGTTAAAGAAAAATCTATAATGATGATTTTTCCTCCAGAAAGTTACACACTGTCACTTAATCACTATCAATTCTTTTTTGATTTACATAATAACAAGTCAGTTTATCAAAAGAAAATATTTAAAATTGGTAGTTGCGGTCTTAATTCTCTATTATTTTAATATAGAAGGATTATTTGTTTATCACACGGGCGATGCGTGTGCACCCGGTATGCAGAAAGAGCTGCCGCTCATAGACCAAGCTGTAGAAACAACTCGAGCAACAAGAGTTTATCACTGTGGAAAACAAAAGTTATGCTGCTAAATCAATATTTGAATGAATTGACCAAATCCTAAAAGTACATTCAGGTGAGAGAAAATGTTGAAACTGTTCAGCTCAGAGACAGACGTCTGTCAACCGTTCAGACCTGATTGAACAGCTGCCTCATCCGTGTTGTTTTATTCAAAGAATTTCCCCAGCTAACCAGATGGACAGCGGCTCTTTCTGCATGGAGCATGCGTAGTAGGATGGAAATTGACGTTGACCGAAACCCCTCTATAGAGAAAATTTGGGTTACCTAAAAGCCAGACCACAGATTCAACTCTTTCTGCTTGTCCAATATACTACTTTAGGATGAGACAGGTGAGGGATAGGTCACCTTGTGTCTCTTTTTCTAATTGTAATAATGTTTACACTTGTATTTATAGAATCTGAAGTCAGTTTATGGACCACAAATCACTCCAATACATAAGAACAGTTCTTTAGAGTTCTATCTCTCCCACACACTACCTCAGGAGGACACACGCTCAGGTTTTACATCACGAATCATCCTTCACACGCAGATCTAACCTTCACCTCCTGATGCTCCTAATGACTCAGCCCTGTCAGGACACTACAACAGCACATCCTCTGTGACTAAGAGACTACTGTACATGTGTCACTACACTCACTCCATCAATACAACTCTCAATTTACATGGTCAATGAACCCTGAGACTCACGTTGCTATTGGCGACCAAGGAGGATGCACCAAACATTCCCCTGGCACCTGGTTTTTTCTAATCCTGACATTGGTCGACGGGATAGCTATGCTTAGTTTTAAATCAGTCAAGTTGTAGTTTGTAAAAAAAAAAGAAAATAAAACTTGAGAATTTCAGAAAGTATAGAGCTGAGTTCTTATGCAGCCTTCTTGGGAACTCAAGGAAATGTTTTCTGTTTGAAAAAGCACAGAAAACAACAAAAGTCAAGTCCTAAGCTGCTTCCCGATGTCAACACCTGAAGTCTGCTGCTGCGTAGAGACAGATGAAAATCATGATTTATAAAGTTCTTTTAGTCTCATCGACCACATTTGGGGGATTACTGTTACCTGCCTATCATAAGAGCAATGCCAAAAGTTCCACTATTGTTCAGTTGATTAACATTGGCTTAAGAAATGTGATATAATGTTTTCCAAAACAAACATTGTTACCTTTTGAACTTTGACAACTATAAATGCCACTGTTTTCTCTATTAATGTGCTGTTTAGAGATTTGTTAATAGTGACATGAAGGTCGAGACCCTGACTTCTCATCTCTGCAGCTCGAGCTCCAGAGAACCACAGAAATGCAACATTAAACAGCATCTGCAGTCAAACAAAAAACCTAAGCCACAATATGCACACAAACTGATACATTCACGACAGTTTTATTGACTGATTAACAAATAAAAGGTGTCGTCGGTCTTATTATTTATCAGGCATTCATATTTGTCTTTGTATTTCCTTCCTTATAATACAATTCCTATAGGTAACTGTTATAGAATAGAATTATAAACCAAAAATGACCAAACTAGTGAAAAACAGACACAATAGTTATTAAAAACTGTAACTCTAATCATGTTCACCAGTTTTAGTCAAGTGTCAAAAGCTCTTTAAGCAGATCTTCATTCAAACAAGTGTTTGAAGGTTACAGATTGTTATTGCAAACTAAGCAGTCACAGGATTAAAGTTTCTATAACAAATACAATGTCTAAGTGAGTGGACAAAGAGAAGGCTCTTCAGGACAGCGGTGGAGTCATGTGAGGATGAACAGTCTGCTTTAGAAACTCTCCAACACTGCTCATGGACCAGACACACACAGGGACAATAAGTGGAGAGATGCTGCCCCATGTGGACACTGCAGGGACTAAACATTTGGTTTTCTGCAGGAGATTGCAGTCTCTGATCTTCAGGAATAGTCTAAATGTTGACTATGTGAAAGTGAAAGTGAAAATGATACCACTAAGTAAAAAACAAAACAAAACACAACTACCCTGGAATTATTAACATGTTGAAAATGTCTCTATAAACCAGAAACCATACAGAAAATACCCAGGATCATAACTTACAACCTACAAAGTCCTGACTCTAAGGTCTTGTGAAAAGGCAGCATAACAATTCATTGAAATTACATTTACAGCATTGCACTTTTGGGACACTCAAACTTGACCTTTCACCCATTGTATCATTTGAACTATCTAAAGTAAAACAAAGGCAACTTTAAGAGAACATTCACTTTCCTCCAGAACATTATACAACTCTGAATCACTACAACGATCAATGAAACAAGAGATGAATTTTGGCACCAGATAAATGCAGGATCATAACAAGTAGAAACCCCTGCTGTGTCATTAACAACGCAGAAACAGTGATGGATCTTAGAGTTACAGCTCAGAACGTCTTGTATACATCAGCAGCAGATTGTTGTTGCAAGTTTCACTGAAGCTTATCAGAGTGGACCACAAATCCTGTCACAGCTTTAAGTAAACGGACAAATCTGCTCATCTGCTCGTAGCTCATCCAAACACAGACTTGACAGCACAATTAGCCATGAAAAAAGAGATGACCAGATGAGGACAGTCCCTATTTTAAGCCCTGTGTCCCAGTCCCAGCAAATGTGTCTAAAAACATTGATTTGTCTCCATTTTGCAAAAGACCTGTCCCAGTTGAAGACCACTTTGCAACAGCATTAGCCTGCCTAAATAAAGAAATAAGTTGTTTTGTCGAAATTAAGAAGAACACAGAATTCTCTTTGTTTTCATACGACCCATGAATTGACCAATTGCCCCAACAATATACTGCCTTTTCACTATTTTATTATTAAATCCGATTCCCATTTGGATGTCTCTCAAGGGTCCCTAAACCTAACACTTCAGTTTGAAAATCTGGTCACCCTATATAAAAAAAAACAATCACTATTAAAGGTTTTATCAAATTCATTATGTGCAACTATAACTGCCAAAAAGGCGTAACAGTGCACACAAATCATGTTCTCAAGCTCAACTACATAGACTGTACCATGTTTCTCGTTAGCATGGCGTGGTATCAGAGTAATTAGCGTGCTAATTAGCGTGCTAATGCTGTAGCTGTTTCCTGTTTGATTGGGTGGCCGCCGGGGCGATTAGAAGCGGATCTACAGAGCCACAGAAATGCTAGCAGCCACACCATCCATCTTACTGTAACGTCTGTCATGTGTGGCCTTTCATTTTGCACTTGTAGCGCTAACGTCAGCAGCAGACATGTTTACACCTCCAGGTCCACTTTAGCTTTAGCTCACGCAGACAAAAGCTACACTCCATATACGTGTTGCAATATCAGAAAGTGTTTTATAGTTTGGGCCTTACTGTATACTAACACATAGCAGAGATAACAGAGGGGTTACATAGGATACACGTTTAGTTAGTCACTATTTGAGTAATAAGCTATTTAGTTTGAAGCAACAGTACTTTTACTTTAAAAATAAATAAAAAAAAAGTATGGTTATGCTGACAATACAGAGTCTACTTTTTTGAGTTTTATCCTGACAGTGTTCTCTCATTATAAGTTTACTCGAAGCATGTTGGAGTAATCTTGTAATTTATTCTCCTGCAGCTGTTGCTAGCATTCACTTGTTTGTATTTAGTTGTGACTACCTAAAAAATTAAAAAACAATGCGTTATTTTTTTACAATAAAATACCATCAAATGAATTCCTTCCAGCACAGATTTTCGACAATGTGTCTGCAATGTCCTGTTTGTTCAATAAATTCAACTAAGTTTGTCTGTTGTTGTTAGCCGTGTGGCTAACCATTAGCATACTGGCACATCTTGCTCCTAACAGCTGTGAAAAAAGCTTAAAGTGCTTTTTCGAAAATTTTTTACATTTTGTATTTAGTTTGGTAGATTAATACCTGCTGTAACTATAAATGATAGTTTTACATTAATCGATAACAAGTTTGTGGAGAAAAATGTGAAAAACATTTGGAAAATACCAGGAAGTAGAGCAGAGTTCTAAACTGATGACATCACTAGGGAGATAACAAAATTTAAAATTTTCTCACAAGAAACTGATTTTTATGGCCCTGTAAACACACATTTAACAAAAAAAGTGAGTTCTAGTATATTTTTATGGCTCGAGTTAAAAAAAAAAAGTTACATTTGAAGAGTTTGGGTCAATTTATTACATGGTTGCTAGGCAACTACCTGGCATGATGTCATCATTGATGAACAGTTTTAATGCTAAAAAGTGGCCAAACTGGAATGAAATTTTAAAAATGTTGAGTAAAACGTTAAATATAATGATCTTGGCTACGTCTTGGTGAAATGGGTAGTTCAACCTGTCATGGGCACTTTAAGGGACACAAATATGCATTTTTGTGTTGTTCTTGTTCTTCAGTCATGATTATGAGCTTTTCCATTTTCAAATCCCATGCACAGAACCAAGAAAAACTATGTAGTAAAGCACACAAGGCAGCCATGTGTTTCCCACATCAAGAATGAAGTTAGAGCTCCAGCTACTGGCTCCAAAGGAAATCACACAGTGTAAGCAATAAGACTGATCTTCTCTGATATGCGTCTGCAGCTAAGTCTCTATGATTTATAGACCTCAGAACAGTGCAGAAAATCTCACAGATTGGGGCATTCAAAACAGTAAACGAAAGATATTTCTCAAACACAACTTTAGCAGTGCTTTTGATAAGGAATTAATTTTAAAATAGGATTAAAATTAATTACATAGGTGCGTTTACATTTTTAACGAAGCAAAAATTGGGTATATAGCACATTTATAAAGTTATCAAAACTGTCATGTAGCCATTTCCAACAAGAAAATGCAATGTAATTCAAAGTCTGCTGCTTTGAAGATGTGAAGCTTGTCAGTCCTGCAGTTTTGAACCAGAAGTCAATGGATCCATTTATATTTTAAAGCCAATTTAAACTGTAGCTGACTTTTTCATTTTACACTGAACAAAAAAGTAAAACGTGTAAAAACAGAGGTGGACAGACATTGACAGCGTTCAAATAAAGCTAGCTGTGAGCTCATGATTTGTTGTTGCTGCTTTTCCCTGCCGGCTCTCTGACCTGCACCACCAGGACAAACTCTGATAAATGTGTTTGTGGGAGCTCAAGCCATGGCTTAGCTACAAGAAGCAATTTTCTGTCTGTCCAGTGGAGCCTTGGGTCTCACTGAAGACAAACGCTGTATAAATATTGGAGCAGGACAAAAACAAAAGGTGTGTTTTGTAAATTCCCCCTAACCTTCTACTACTGAGCTGAACACAGTGCCCTCTTGTGGGACAGCCAGCGCAGCACGGATTATTAAAACCTATCTTTTTCTGTCTCCTCTCTTTTTGCATTGAAATTCAAGTGCTGTGCTCAATGACGTCCTCGAGTCATTTCAGACTGCCTCACTGGAAGACATATTCAGCAACAAAAATCAGCCATGATGCAGAGCTGGAGTTTGGACAAGAGGCATTCAACAGATGGAGACAAACACTGTGGCTGCTTTTGCCTTCGTTACATCCACATTAGTTCATCGTTCTTAGACTATTTTACATTTTATTGCCAATCTACTGACTGTGATAAGAAATGTCACAAGATCACATTATAGTGTTGAGATTATTGTGGCTGTACACTTAGATCTAATTGCATTTTATTGTCTGTTAAAGATTTTGAATGTGGGTGCAAGTTTTGTCATGTTTTTAACTTGGCCTTTTTTAATTTAATAGTGTTTTTTATTTATTTATTTATGCATTCATTCATTTGATAGTAACAGTACATATTTAAGAACAAATGTAAAATACTTTTTACGGGTTTGAGCAAGGATGCTAATTTTTTCTAAAATTTCCATTTGTTGTTACTAGGACTTGTTACACGAAAAACATTACAACACAAAGAGGCAATACAATCTACTCTACTCAAGTGTTTTGAGTTTCATATTTGTGTTCATGTTTTTCCCCTTCAAAGCCACCGTACTTTTGTGACATCATCTTTATTTTTGTTTAAATGTTGTTTAATGAGTCAGGAAATATATCATATAATAGCTTTTCTACGTACAACACTAAAAAACTATCATTAATATTTACAGTATGAATCCACCAAAGAAAATAGTCCCGTGACGCTCCACACCTGACTGGATCTCCAAATGAAGTTTGACTGCTGGATCTGTGTGTATTCTCCTCACGCTCTGGTGTATAATGTGTGACTTTGTGAAGTTTATGTATGAGTAAGGACATGGTCTGCCTGTTCTCTGTCCAGGTAATCATGAAAACTCAGACGTATCCTTACATACACAGAGCAGTGACAAAAGACACAAGACACAATACTATTAGTCCCACTGGACACACCGCTGCCTGGGATCTGTGTGTGTTCCTGTTTGAGGAATATAGTATGTGTTAGCATGCTGAATGTCAAGTTTCTCAAGTCATTTGTTCAAACTTTGGTGAGTCCAGTCCCAACTTTAATCAGGATCTCATTTGCATCATCACTTTTCATGTTCACTTTGTGATTAATACAGTAGAAAGAAAACTAGTTTGTCTGAAGTCTGAGGTTTCAGAGATGAAGCAGAAGAAGATTTGTGCTCACAGGGATGAGTCTGTAGTCTTTGGAAACATTTTTATTAATGAATATTTTGCTATCTTCAGTCAATGGATCTGTCTTTTAAATATGCATAGCTCTTGATCAACATTATCATCATCTGGTCCACAAGCAAACACAAACATGTAAAGGAAAAGGTCTAATGTAATTTATTCCAAACAAAAACTCACACATCCAAAGTAATAACTAAGTCCTCAGTAATATTTGATTAAAAGCCATTTGAACGTGCAGTTTAGGCCATCAGAGCTGGCCTTCTGACTAATGCTATGAAACTGTGTGTTTGACCCTTGCTGTTGCTTAATGGAGCTGATTGGTGAGTCACAATATAAACAGTCCGATTAAATATGGTTAAAGCAGCACAAGCGGCCGCTCAGTCAAACTTGACTGATACGCTGTGATTATGTGCTTACCAGCAGGCATTTCCAATCCTGCTGTGACTCATTTTACACAATATAAAACACATAAGACTGAAATATAGTTGTAAAAATAGATACGTGTTGAGTCATACATCCAACCCACAAGGTCAGTGTGAAACAATAATAAAACACAATACAAAAACAACGTACTTACTTCTGCAGTGACATAGACTGTGACTTTTGTGTGCGGAAGTTTTTCAACTTGAAAAAAGTAGCAATCCACGAAAAAACACTATGCTCTGTTCACATGACTATAGCCTTATGCTTTTTTGTACGTCATTGCTTAGGAGTGGCAGAATTTACTTGCACTTTTTTAACCAGGAAGTCCCATTGAGATTCAGAATCTCTTTTGCAAGAGAGACCTAACCAAGGTAGCAGCCAACACCATCATTACAAAATATATACTTTTCTGACAATATTACTGTACATTATAAAAACAACTCCGTCAAAAATATACATACACAATTCTTAATCACAACACTTTTTATAATTTTCTTGAACTTCCCCAGAGACACTACAGCTTTTAATTTGAGATCTTTTTGTACACTACAGTCTAAGCCCAGAGTGACTGGTCAGTCACCTCTCAGCACTGCGGTAGCCTACTTCCAAAGTTATTTGTGTCACTAACTGTAACTCTCAGTCAGCACTAGTGTTTTACACTAATGCCATGCAACATTCCCTCAAACTATGTTAGAATACAGTAATAAGTACTCATTAGCTAAATTAAATACGTTTATGTTGTGCTTTTCCACTTTTTAAGGCACTTACAGTGTTTTGCACACTGGGGCGAGGCAGGTCTTGCCCACAGACACAATGACAGTCTGCTTTAGTTGTCCCACTGCAGAACCTGATGTCTCCCATCCAAGAACTGACCAGGCACTGTCCTGCTCCTGAGATCTAATGAATGGCCACAGTTACACTCTGATTGCACTCAAACTGAATCCACATAGTCCACTGAACAAAGAGAGAACCCAGTCCACAGATGCACAGCTTTTTGTCAAGCTGTTTACCAAGTCACAACAAATACTGTCAAATCCAGTACCACACCTAAATCATCAGACACTGGGATTAATGACATCACATTTACTAAAGTTACTAGTATTAGAAACAAATACCAGCACATGCCGAGTGTAAAGTAATATTGTGTCATTACAGTGTGAGCTCTGTCCCAATGCTCCTGGTCCCACTTTGATCAAAAATATTGACTTTACAACTAAAAAACAAAACTTTTCAAAAGTGACATTTTCAGCTCTTCACCACAATGACAATGAATTCTGTTTCAAACCATTTTGGGTACATTTTCCAAAGTCATGTCACTGTGGCATTGTTTGTGCACATTCTGTCTGCATCTGTGCATAATACACCATTGTTTCCCCGCTCTCCCTGTCAGACACTTGGCTTAAAAACAACCTAAACTATCCGACATGAGCATCATTTGCCGGAGCCAGAAGGCAGACCTGTAGTTATTTTTTCACCGAGCTTCAAAGACAGAACAGATCCAGCGTTCGTTCATAAGAAACACCAGACTTTGTAAAGCTACATAAAAAACACAGACGGAAAAAAACAAAGAGAAAACAGCCAGCGCAAATGACTTTTTCCAAGACACATCTCCAAAAAACACATGACTCTCAAACACAACAAGCTGACAAGATATGACAAACTGCTGGGAAAAGTGCCTGCGTTATATAACCTGCTTCTCTAATGTCCTCTTAATACATTTTTATTCCGCCGCACTTTCCATCTGCCGCGTTCAATTGGAAATCCCAACGGAGCCGCTGCTGCACGGAACACAACTCCAATAACACTAAAAACTATCAAGTGTAAACTAGTGCAGAAAAGGCTGTATTGAGATTTTAATTGGATGAAATTATGTGCGATCTCACCCTGAAGCACACGCGGCAGGTCATTAGATCCAACGTTGTCCCCATTGCCGTGACAAAACTATTTCCACGCCACTAAAAAAGTCAGCCAAGTCACGCAAATCCAAAAAATGCTCCCATTTCCAGCGACTTCGTGTAGTGTTTTGAATTGTTTCCTAGTGGTACAGGTGTCCTTTTGCACTCGAGACACAGGACTCCCAATTACAAAGCTTGCACTAGTAATGAGTGATCCTGTTACAGCCTGTGAGCGACAGACAGTGTTGGCCCCCATGATAAATATTTCATACACATTCACTAAAAGGCTCTGCTAGTGTTTGGCATCAGTGGATACCAAAAGATCCGCTAAAGCACAAGGGCAAACTTTAAAAGCAGAAGTCATACGGTTTGACTTGGAGATGAACCACAGGTGATTGTACCGAACTGTACTGCTGTGAAGAAGAACAGGAGGACAGGAAGAGACATGATTGAAAATGAGCATGTACTAGTGTAGTAGTCAAGACTGTAATAATCCAGATTAAGACCTTTACAAGACCACACAATCCTGAGACCGAGACAAGACTGAGACTTTTAAAGGTCGAGACCAGATCAAGACCGTCTTTGTACTGTCATACAGCCATCAGTGTCTACTTATGTGGACTGCTTATTGCAAACTGTGCCTGAGACAGGTCACTGTGCTCCTGATTAGCTTAGCAGAACATGGTTCTAATGAAATGTGGAATGTGTGTCCAAGATAAAACCAAGATAAGACTGAGTCCAAAACAAGACCAAGTCCAAGCTCCCTCCAGACCAAGACAATACTGAGTTCAAATGTGCTCGGGTCCGAGATGAGACCAATACTTTAAAAAAAGTCTTGAGACTGAGAACAACACCGGTCTCAAGTACTACAATACCCTATACTCAAATAATTTTTACCACATAGCTAAAATCAGATTTTTGTTTATGTCTTAGCATGAGCTGTTTGGAATGTTGAGAAGTAACTACATACTGAAAATCCATGTTTATTACTATTTTAGAGTGACTGTTACATTGGTGGTATATACTGTAGAATGTAGTTGCTAATAGATTTTGGAGTTTCAACAGACAAGTTCAAGTTTAAACTTTTCAGAACTAGTGAGAAATTGAAGACACAGCTCTATTTATGAAACATTCTTAATGATAAATGATAACTGTGAACCAAAAGCCAGACGGTGCTAGAAAGTGATGTCATGTTTTTACACTTATGAAATGGGTAATTCAACTTGAAAGTAGTCAAAATACAATATGTCCTAACTGAGTAACAAAAAACGTAAAAAAAAACATTTTTATAGGTAATTCTGTAACTGAAAATAATTTGAAAGTATTCTCCCCGACAGTCAGCTCATTCTCATGGCTCAACTTGCACTGATCCTTGAAGGTTGTGTACGGTGCTTCTAAACTCAGAATGAATTAGATAAATAGGCTAAATGTCAAAAGTTTCAAATATAATACTTGTATTTGAAGCAAAACAAAGTAGCTTATTTGGTGATATTTGCACTTTCTATTGACCTTAAATGTCCAGTAGAGGTTCATATTTGTTTGGGCCAAGCACTTGCTTAAAGCATTATTGCATAAGCCTTCCTCTGACAATAGAGATGGTCTGTTTCTCAATGTTTCAAACTGAATCTTACACTTGTTTTGTGTTTGTGATATCTCTGAGTCTTTTGTGTCACCTGTCCAGGGACAACAGATGGAACTTTTTACATTTATGCATTATTCTAAACACATCAATAAAAATGCATACAGCTTTTGTAGACTGTAAACTGCACAGAATACAACTATACAATCAAACTTAGCCCTATTTTTGGCTTTGGATCTGAAGTCAAAATATGTCAATACGAGAAATAAAAAAAAAAACAAACAAACAAACGGGTTTATCTTTAAATAATGATACATTAAAACAAATGAGAGAATTCCTACATGTGGCTTATGCAAAGGCCCAGGCCCATTTCTGCTGCTCAGCTCCACCAACCAGCTGTTACACACTGTTGGTGTAACTTACCTCGAATAAAGAGGTCAAATATAACCTAATGAGCACCTCATATACTTTATGTAAACCTTACTTGGACAAGAATATGTACTAAAGGCAGTGTTTTTACTCAAAGCCCGTACATTTAGCCTCTGTGTCAGTAATTCTACTTAGAATACATTCACGACAGAAAGCCTACAGGAGTTACCAAAAACAATCCAAAACAGTTAGCTGTGACTATTGTTCAAATATTGAAGGGCCATTTTTCTAAAATCGTTTTAAATTCCAAATTGAGTCTGTATCAAACAAATGACTTTAGGCTTTGTACGTTTAGCTTCTGATTCTGATCGACTCTAATCATAAGGGAGAACCAGCTCCGCACAAAAGAACATCAGATTTTAACTTACTGAACTTACTGATGTAATAAGTATTTGTGAACTTTTTTACCATCTACAGTACACGACGATACAATCCATACATTAGCTCCAGTGCATTTCAATGGGAGAAGAAGCATTTGAAAACTACTTTGTGAAGTTTATTGATTCATTCCTTAACGTTAAGTGTGCCTATTGTGCAAATATGTTTCATTAGAATAAGAGCATTTTAGACATTTAAGATGGACGTTGGGTAATTCTGTTAATACTTGCTTCACAAACGTAATGACCATGTAAACAACAACATCCAACCTAAACAACAAACATTTTTTTAATTTGTTGCCACATGAAAATTAACGAGACAGAGCATATTTATCAGTTCCAGGCAGATATTCTAAACATGTCAGTCCTGGAAATGTCAACAGGACAGAGAGACTCACAAGGCAACAATCCTATGCCCACAGCTTGAACTATTTCCTTCACAGAGCTATGTGCAGAGAACAGAATCAAATGTATGACTTACAAACTTCCTCTTGAGCTTGCCCTTGGTCCTGCTGGGTTTTCCCTCTGCTGCTGCTCCTGTCGTGTACTCAGAGCCCATGTCCAGGTGATCGTCGGCCGACACGCTTTTCCTCAGGTACGCCGCTCTGGCCCTGAAGTGGGAGAACGGGGACTGGGAGCGAGGCCGGTGCTCCTGCGTGGAGTCCCTCTTGTCCGACTCATCCTCTGCCTCCATGTCATCCTCCAAACGCCACAACTCCCCTGGAAAAATAGGAAATCTATTTAGTCAATTGAAATGAACGATTCTGTTTGAAGGGCATGTTATTGTTTGTTTTTATTCTGTTCTAACATTGCTTTATTATCAAAAACACAGCTGAAGTTTTGTCTTGCCTCAGAAAACACCGATCAGGAATGTCATGGATCTTCTGGACTTGTTTGGAGCGTTTCTGCAGCATTAGCATATCAGTCAAGATCAGTTTGATTACTTCCCACGTGTCATTTCGTTTGTAGCCACTAGCTGGAGCTCTAACCCTAACCTCCTGAGCACTTTTGGTTAGTTATGATGCATGGGATTCCAAATGTGCTCAGGAGCATGTTTGAAAAATGGGAACTATGCAAATAATGCATCGTTTTGAGTCAGAAATTGAATTATGTATACAGTATATTTCCACACAGATTCACAGTATGTACTTCTGAGCATAGACATCACATGGTCACAGAAACATTATACTGTCCATTTCTTCCAAACCTAAAGTGTGCTTGTTTAGACGTTCTCATTTCTTATGAAAGCTCCACTTTTCCTCCCTCAGGCTTATCAGGACTGAAGTGACACAGAATCAGACATATCAGCAGGAACTCACTGTGCACTACAGCTGTCAAAAATGCATTGTCTGGGTCACAGGAGGGTAGGACAAGAGGAGAGAGGGAGGGTGGGTGGGCTCCAAAAAGGCTTCACGTTCATGTTGTTTTCAGATTGTAGGATGTGATAAATGCAGATGGGGACAAGAGGTGATTTTCCTATTTGAATATATTGTTTTGCTTTCATTAATTTTCCACCTCTTGTTCTGTTTGGCGACACGACTGACTGACTGAAACCTATCCCAGTGACTTTGGGCCTTAGGACAGATACAGACAATCATTTACTCTCCCATTCACCAGGGAGAGCTTTACAGTCGGGCCAACTGACCTAAACAGGCATGTTTTTTAGAGGAAGAAGGAAACCGGAGTACCAGAAAGAACTCATGTAACATCAACCAACAGATCAATGCACTAAGGCTGAATCAGATCATTTCTATGATCTCAGAGCTCCCTGTACAGTATTACAACAAAAATTAAGTACTTGACTTTTGCAAAAGTTGTACTTGACCTAATACTTTTGCAGTAATGATGATTTGTTGTCTGAACCCATCAATTTATTTAAAAATGGCTTAGAGGAAAAAGTTAGGAAAATCAAACTTGATGCTTATTTGTTTGTGTATTCAAGTTAGGGATGCACCGATCCAGCTTATTCAGTTCCGACACAATTCCGATACTTTGTCTTTAAGTATCTCCCGATACCCGATATAAACTGGTATTATTGTAAGGACTGAAATAGCTTTTCAAAAAATAACAGTTATATTACATTTTTACATGTCATATAACTGGTATTTATAGTGCAAGCCACAACTTAACAACTTAATCTGAATGAAATGTCTAATAATATGAGACATTCACCAGTCAATAAATTAGTCTCATTATGTCCAATTAAAGGCACAATTATGATATCGTCTGAACAAATTCTACGGAGCTGATACTCGATCCAGCAAAATGTCCTGGATCAGCACCGATATCCGATCTCAGTATTGGATCGGTGCATCCCTAATTCAGGTCCTAATGAAGAATCACTGGGGCCAAAAAGCCTGAATTGTAAATAAACTATGTCACTGCATCACATTTTAACACAGTTAAATTCTACAAGTCTACTACACATTTTTTTCCAAATTGTGGTTGTAAAAAATAAAAACGTATTTGAGCACATCCAATTTGACAAATCACAACTAGTCATTTATGCACTGCAATTACTCTGCAGTCAAATTGCGATCTGTCATCCGCTGATTGCTTCCATAAACTCTATCCGGATTGTAATTAAGCAGCCTTTTAAGGTATAATATTTTCCCAAACACAGGCCTGCCTCTGCCTCGTAGCAGCTTAAATGACAGCTGAAGGAGCCTGGATGGATAGTCTAATCACAGCCAACTTTTACTGACTGTCCAAAGCCAAACCAACAGCTCCAAGAACACTTAGTGCAGTTACTTACACAGCCTGGTGCATGCTGGGTAACGAGGCATGTCAATCAAACAACATGGACATATCTCCGTCCATGAGTGTGAAAGCTGCAGTCGGTTAACTTATATGTATTTATTTGCATAATGTTTCCACGTAAACCCAGTAGATATCAGTAGTGCTCAGGCTTTAAACCTCCCAGAGCAGACGATGTGTTATTTTATTAAGACTTTCTAACAGCAGGCTTTTGGCCGCTGACTTGTTTTTGAATGATCTTTCAAGTGTAACATCACAGTATTAGTTCCACTGTCTTTGCAGCAGCCAAGACACATCTGGCTCTCTTCTCCAGCAGAACTCCCACCACAGTCCTTTTGGACACTACTTAAACTGTGAATGAAGTGCTGCTGATTTATTAGACAACTTCATTTGAACAAACTTTTCTACACTAGCTTTTAAAGTGGCTCACACAAACAGGCTGTTCCAGACAGACAGCATCCTGGTCAATGAAAGCAGTTGCTAAGCAACAATGGCCCGTGTGAGACTCAAGCTTCTCTCAAATTGATATTTGCAACACAGCGGCAGCAGGACTAGAGAAAAGGAGAGACAGCCTAAATCAGCTGGGACAGGTGAAGTGGGGACATGAGACAGAGGATTAGCTCCAGCAGCAGTGTGGATCACAGCTCAGAGTGACCTGGACCTCAGGGACACAAATGAACAGTTTACACAAGTAAAGTCAATTCATTCAACTGGAGGAAATCATTCATATTAATTAGTCACAGCTAATTATGGCTTTATTATTCATACACTCTCAGTAGGAAACAGGAACAATCATGTGTTTGTTTGTTTCTAAGTAGCAGAATTAGAGTTATACACCTGTGTGTGTGGTGAGACATTTTAGTCTGGACACCTCCATGTCTGTTCTTTCTTCCACAGTACAACTAGAAAGCACTCTAGGTAACAGAGGTTTCTGGAAGGAGGTGGTGAGCGGAGCGCTGCATGAAAACCTGTTGTATTAAACATCAAGGGCAGCCTTTCCTCTTATCCTAACATTTAAAATAGTGCCAAATCAAATCTCCAGGCTGGCAGAGTCCAGCTTTGATGCAGCCTTACTGAACAGTGTCAATCATCACTGACAAACCTGTTCACACTGGAGCTGCATGTCAATGAGAGCACAGCTAAGCCCAGGTCCTCACACACTCTGGGTCATGTTTAGAACAACCGGAGGACAGCTAAAATGAATATTTTCAGAATGACTTCTTGTTCTTGTCGTAATAAAATAGTAAATGGATTCAGTCACTAATAGAAAACACCAAATTGAATATTTCATGACAAATTACAATGTTTTTAAACAGGAAACAACATCATCACTACTGGTGAACACACTTATTCTATCAGCTGTAACGTGCTGTTTAAATGAAGGAAACTAGTTTTGACTGGACGACAACAAAATAAATGTCATTCTATAACTGGTATCTACGTAGTCTCTAACCAGTTCAGCCAGATGAATATTTGCCACTTCGTCATTACATTTACTCTGAGTCACAGATTGTTATTCTTATTATGTTTTATTGATTTATTGATTTATTTTTGCCTTTTGAAGACCAGTTCTGTGCTTTTTTCTCAGTTAGATTTAGTAAGAATTTGATTGGTCAGTTGTTTCAGATGTTGTGACCCTTTGGCCGATCAGTTTCAAAGGCTCGTTATGACATTCCGCCTCTGCCATTGGTTTGTTCTTACATTTGTTGTGAACTGAAAAGCCATGACGTGGATGACCTCTATTTTATAAACCAGTCTTTGACAATGCTAATAAAGTGTTTTTCTACATGATTTTGTACAAATGAGCCGCTTTGCCTCCACGTGGAAGCTGCTGCAGGCTGAATGAACCGACTTTAATTAAACACACAGAAGGATGTATGCGCTAAAGAGAAAGGCGCTATGTAGGTCAGGACGGAGGAGTTTTTGCATTTCATTATGTTTGTTTTTTTCATTCAGTTTTGGATTCCCCGTGACTCACTTCGTCTGAATCAGTTTTCCCACCAGCTGTTTGTTTATCACCTTATGTAATGTTTTTTTACTTCAGACAAATCAAGGTTGTCAAAAAAGCCACTATACAGATCAAAGTAGAAGTAGTAACAGCACTGAAAACAATCAAATAAAAGAGGCAGAATTACATCACAAGCACAAAGAGAATTTAAAGGTGCAATGTGTAACTTTTATGCTGAAGCCCTACTTGTCTCCATGGAGATGTTACTTTGTTGTTCAAGGCAATAAAACAGCATTCAAAACTAGAATCTATAGCTAGAGCAGAGTGGTGCAGAAGTTGTGAGGCGAACAGAAAACAGAAAGACCGACTTTGAAATAAAGTGATTGCAGTGCCAAAGAAGAAACACACCATTAAATAAAGTGTGAGTGATTTGGGCCTCCCTGTTGTTCAGACATCTGCTCCTGTTGTGTCAGTCCTCTGTGACTCACTGTTGTGTAAGACAGGCAGGTGAAGGAGCGTTTTAGAGGAAAGGAACTGGATATAGACAGAAGAGAGATGAGCGGGTCAAAGGTCGGCCTCCTGAAAAATGCTTTGGTGCAAATCTTGGCTGTGAAGTTCATAAGACGTGTTATGAAAACGTGTTATGCAGTGACTTAAAGTGAGATAAAGCTGCAGTTTCTGATCTAAAACTGACTTTTGTAGGAGTTTGTTGAAGCCAAACCTAGTGACAGGGGTGCTTTGCCAAACAGAAAACAGTTCATGCTAAAGTGCTAGCTTGGCTTTGGAGCAACAAATAAAGTTTTCATCACTGATATACGTCACAAGATCAAGTTGACGTTTGGTGAAGAACATTATTTCATGTTTCTATCTGCTCTAATCCCTTTTCTACTGAGCCTGTGTTTTCTCTTGTTCAATTACCAAGCTTAAAGAGGGCACCGCAGTTAGCTGTGGGTAAGCCTCCTCCAGGGCCCAGTGAACGCAGGGCTAAAAGGGGTCACTACGGACTCAGCAAGAGGGCGAGATGGGTCACTTTTACACAGGAAACAACATAGAACCGTTCCATACGCACGCCCTGAGCCTATGGAACAAGGCTAAGCTAGATTTGTTTATTCTTGACAAACTGTTGTTGTTATTGTTCACATGGTGTAACATCAAATAGTCCTGTTGTGTCTTCATACAGGCTTTCAAGTTTTGGTTACATCATTTTATTTCTAGTTTGTTTTTTTTGTTTTTTTTCATTTTTCTTCCTCTGTCCATTTTCTTCTTTCTTCTTTTCTTGAAATCCCCTTTTTATTGTATAGCCTATATATTTTATCAATGTAGTCTTTTCCTCTAGATTTGATTACCTATTTTCTTTACTTTAGGCTAAAGGAGACCCGTCTTCTGTTTTATCTTCTAATACAATTTTTCAGTGTATTGTTTTCGTTTTTATTCTCTTTTTACACTTACGTTTTGAGCGCCTTTATGTTTTGTAATCTGCTGTAATACAGTTGCTTATGAGGTTTAAAAAAGGATCGCTCTCTTTTAGTATAGTAATACACCTACTAATAGATGGTCATCTTAAACGATTCTTCATTTCCCAGTATATTCTCTATAATCTAAGCTGAACTGTGTCATGCTGGCTTAAATAATATAATATCAACAGCCTTTCTGACTGCTCAAAGTGCTACAGGCGTATCCTCACTTTCTGTTAATCTGCACCAAAGACTTGTGTGATCATTAGCAGTCAGGCAACAGGCATGTGAAACTGTAAATCAGGTGAATTGACACTGCTGTTGGAACTGGGGTACTATGTGCTGTTTGGTGAACTGAAGAGGAACAATGTTCTACTGTTGTATTCTACACAGATGCTAGTTGTTGAGTGATTATGGAGTGTGCTATGGTGCAGTGCCTTACCTGCAGGGGGCAGAGTGCAGGCCTTCCCCTGACTCTCTGTAGATTCACTTTTTCTCAGAGGAGGACTCCTGCTGATCAGATCCGAGGACACCCTGGACACAGTGGGAGACTGGGGATGCTGGGTAATGTCCGAGACTTGGCCAGTAATGGTCTCTGTAGTTTCCTCTCCAGCGACCTGGTCAGAAAAGACACATGATCACATAACAGACACATAGTTCCTCTATTCCAGCGACCTGGTCAGAAAAGACACATGATCACATAACAGACACATAGTATTCCTCTAGCGACCTGGTCAGAAAAGACACATGATCACATAACAGACACATAGTTCCTCTAGCGACCTGGTCAGAAAAGACACATGATCACATAACAGACACATAGTTCCTCTTATCTCTAGGGACCTGGTCAGAAAAGACACATGATCACATAACATACACATAGTTCCTCCTATCTCCAACAACATGTCAGAGAACTAACATGATCACATAACCGACACATAGTTCCTCTTATCTCCAGCGACCTGGTCAGAGAGCTCACATGATCACATAACAGACACATAGTTCCTCCAATCTCCAGCGACCTGGTCAGAAAAGACACATGATCACATAACAGACACATAGTTCCTCTTATCTCCAGCGACCTGGTCAGAGAGCACACATGATCACATAACAGACACATAGTTCCTCCTATCTACAGCGACCTGGTCAGAGAGCACACATGATCACATAACAGACACATAGTTCCTCTTATCTCTAGGGACCTGGTCAGAGAGCACACATGATCACATAACAGACACATAGTTTCTCTTATCTCTAGGGACCTGGTCAGAAAGACACATGATCACATAACAGACACATAGTTCCTCTTATCTCCAGCGACCTGGTCAGAGAGCACACATGATCACATAACAGACACATAGTTCCTCTTATCCTCAGGGACCTGGTCAGAGAGCACACATGATCACATAACGACACATAGTTCCTCTTCTCTCTAGGACCTGGTCAGAGAGCACACATGATCACATAACAGACACATAGTTCCTCCTATCTCCAGCGACCTGGTCAGAGAGTACACAGATCACATAACAGACACATAGTTCCTCCTATCTCCAGTGACCTGGTCAGAGAGTACACATGATCACATAACAGACACATAGTTCCTCCTATCTCCAGCGACCTGGTCAGAGAGTACACATGATCACATAACAGACACATAGTTCCTCTTATCTCTAGGACCTGGTCAGAGAGTACACATGATCACATAACAGACACATAGTTCCTCTTATCTCTACTCTAGGACCTGGTCAGAGAGCACACTTGATCACATAACAGACACATAGTTCCTCTTATCTCCAGCGACCTGGTCAGAAAGCACACATGATCACATAACAGACACATAGTTCCTCCTATCTCCAGTGGTCAGAGAGCTCACATGATCACATAACAGACACATAGTTCCTCTTATCCTCAGGGACCTGGTCAGAGAGCACACATGATCACATAACCGACACATAGTTCCTCCTATCTCCAGAGGTTCATTAGGCACAAGTCTTCTTCTGCACATAAAGACTGTACACGCCGACACGCTGCTTAATGAGCAGCAAGAGAGCAGCTCCACTGATCAATAGTGGAATTAGGCTCACCTCAGCATAATAAAGACCAGAGCCGTGTGGCGTGCAGCCAACACAAATGTTTTTAAGTCATGCCCCCCACTGTGAGTTCTGCAGGAGCACATCAAGAGCAGTGCTCAGCAGTCTGCTTTACAAGTCAGACCTGGTCCACACTCTACAACAGCTTATTTCCACAAGTGCTTACAAACAGGAGCTGTGTGGAGAGGGAAAGCCCATGTACAGAGCTGACTCTCATACACAAACATGCTTTTAAATGAACCATTATGGCTTTATTGGATCAAAATAACTAAGAATGAAGTGCTTCCTTCTCTGAATAAGAGACATCCCAGACTTGCCAAGAGTACAGGTGCTAATAGACACGAAACCTAAAACCAGGGTAAACAGGTGTATTTGAGAGCTTTTAGAAGACACAGAGCGCAGGAAGACTTGGACTGGAGCTTCACTTGTCGTCTCCAACACAAATGTTGCAGGTTAGGGGCCAAAAGCTGTTTGGCAGCAAAGGAATGTCAGATCGTCGGTTGCAGACGGTTACATAACTTCAGCACAACATGATGCAAGAATACTGGCAGAAATGAGACATATAAAATGACTTTTTGAAAAAGAACACTAGACAAGTATATATTTGAAGGAATTCAGTGACAAACAGCCAAGTCGGGCATGAGTGGAGGAACTCTGACCTTCAGAGCCGTGTGGGACAAATTTGAGCTTTGAAAAGCATCCAAGTCGACTGCAGAGTTGATCTGTGTGTGTGTGTGTCCTGTTGCTTTTGGCAAAATGTGGATTCACCCAAAGCTGGAACTGATCCCTCATGTGAACAGGAAGTGGTCTCTTATACAACCTTTTTGCTTTATAATTATTTGTCATCCCAACACCCACACTTGTGACGCAAGACCCCACATTTTGTTACATTATGGTGACTAATACATGGACATGTACCGTGGTAACCAAAAGTGGACAAATGACTTCTTTTTCTATAGAGGCAAAAGCACATTTTAATCAGTGACGGGAAGAAAAGATTCAAGACCAAGATATGACGAAATTACAGATTTTACAGCACAACAGCTCATTATTTGGTCAATTTATCTTTGCTTCAGTATAAGAATTAGAAAAAGCCAAACTTTCTTTCAGCTCCCATCTTGTATAGTCCCATTTTTACCTTCCTCCAAATGCCCAGACTGAGTGCAGAGTTTGGAGCTGGCCTGAGTCCTGACCACATGCTATCGCCTTACGAGCCCTCCTGAGGAAAAGCAAATGTTTATGTTGTGTTGGTCTGACAGAGGCTGTATTAGCAGCAGGCCCAGGGCTGTTTATCACTGCTCTGTGAGGGAAAGAGAAGTCAGCACATCTGTGAGGTAAGCCTGCCACACTGTCAGCACCAGGGACATGTGAAGAGAGCGCTCGGATTAGCTCCTGCACAACTAAAACGCTCACTTGGGCTCATGTGGAAAGACAAGAGGTTATTTTAGAACTCACTCGAAAAAGAAGTTTTACAAAGAACCTAATTTCTTTGAATAAATATTGTTTTAATCAATACAAATTCAGCTAATTCAGTATTTTGTTCATGGAAAGGCAAAGGTAGCAAAACGTGATGCTTTTTTTTTTTTTTCTGCAAACTTGTCACTTTACAGGTGAGAGTTTTTCAGATTGTTCCACACTATGGCATTAATCATATTCACGTTTCATTTATTTCATCACAATGTTATAATTATGAGAAAATACCTGGGAAAATAATTCTTTAAAGAGCTCTCTCTCCACAGAGATGATCTGTAGCTTAGACTAGTGGCATTTGCTTCTTGATACAATAAATGTTGTATTGTGGGAATACTCTAAGAAGTGACACTGTCCACCTTTTAGTTTGTAATGAAGATGTGATCAGCAGTATTGACAAATGAATCTAGTTCAAATGGTTGATTCTGGGAAGCATCTGAGTGATTTGGATAATGGCAGCCACACCACCAATTACCCAGAAGCCTCTACTTACACCGGCCTGTCTTAACAACACGTCTTGTTTCAGCTGGGATTGGACGATACAGATGTAAGGACTAAAAATATATATTTTTATTTGACTGAAACTCAATTAACTTGTTACAAAAATGTCATATTGTGTTAGTAACTCTAATTAGTTGTGCAAGTACACTATTATCTTACCTTGTTCAAAATGTTATTCTACTTTCAACTGTACTGCACCTGCTCAATAGTGTCCCACCTTTATCAAATTTAGAATTATTTGGCTATATCAATTTTCATATAGACCTTTTATTTATGCACATTTACTTCAATTTTTTGTCATCGCTAAAGGTAGTAGCTCGCCGCCAGCTTTCTTTAGCAAGGTACCTCTCCTGGCAAAGGTTGGAGACCCCTGAGTTAAAGGCTGAAGCGATAGATACCTGAAGCAGCAGAATCTCAAGGATCAACACAGATATTAGATCCTTGTATCAGTGCATCTATAGTTGATACACTTTGTGTTGAGTCACAAGCAAAAGTATTTAGTGCATCAAAAGGTTTGAAACTGTGAACAGAATAAAAGAGTTTTTTGGTGGATTATTGTGTTATTAGGAAGACTTCAAATTTTTGGCCCCAAATCTAATCTAATCTTAGATTCCTTCACTCAATTTAGCGTAGTGATATGATGTCATGTTTTTACACAGATTGATTGTCTGTCACTGGAAGCAGACAGGACAAGTGGTAAAGAGACAAAAAGTGTCATGTTGATTCAAGCTCAAAAAAGAAGATCTAATGCATAAAGTTTGTCCTTCAGAAAGTGTACGGCATAAAGCTGGTCACAGGAGGAATTAACACTGATCGCTGAATAAAGTATTTTGTTCAACCAATCTACCACAGCTTTTTCAATCAATAACATACAATTAAAGCAAGTTTACTTATAAGAAAATCAGAATCTGTATCAACGTGATTTTGCTGTGTCTATAAATTGAAGTAGGAATATGAAGTTACATTGTGTACTTTTGATTCCATCTTGTTTTCCCCCAGAACATCATATGTCTGCTTCCCCCTGACGGAGCAGTGAGTGACTCCCTGCAGGTACAGCTCTGACCCTGCCGTGTTCTCATGGCTGAGCACACACTGGGAAGAACAGCCGGCCTGCCCAGTCCGCTCTTTGGACCAGACGCAGCCCGCAGACCTGTTGCTATAGCGACTTTCACAAAACAGGACAAGACAAGCCATCGGAATTTTCACAAACAACATCGTACACAAGGTGCGTAGACAATGAGGCCACACTGTTGTCTCGGAGTTACATTTAAAGGGCAAAGTATTGTTATTATTATTCGAGAAGACCTTTGTGTCGTTTGTTTATGATCCAGAGCAGATATATTGTTGTAAAGTGTCTGTATCAAGTAAGAAGGTTTTATTTGATGCAAAGTCTGTGAGCATGCTGTAGTTAGCTTTGCCCATAATGCTAAAGCTCAGTTTGGGCTCTGTGAGTTTTGGAAAACAATCATAAACTATTTCTACTACTTACGATGATTAAAAGGCATTTGGTAAGAAAGCAAAGAATGTGGACTGCAGGGAAAAAAAGCACACAATGAACTTTAAAGAACTGAATCTGGGCTGATTTCAGAAGGAATTACATAGGCCAAGCTGCAAATACAAGTCGATGATTGAAATGACTGTCAACAAAATCAGTAATCGAAGAATTGTGAACTGGGCTTCTATCGACTTCTAAACAAGCCATGTCACAAGCTAACACTAACTTGTCTGTAAATCTGCACTTTCATAACATTCTCAAATGGCATTACCTCAGCTCAAATTTATAAAATAATTTTTAAAAAAGTATTCGAAGCAACTGTGGTCTGAAAGAGTAATCTGGGTCCACAGCCATTCATTCACACACCAAATCCATCCTAATGTGAGTGATGAGTCTTGCCTAAAGACACTACAACAGCTTTTCCTGTGGTTCCAACACCGCTCAGGCCTAACCCGACTTTAGATGTGAAAGGCTCAGCCATGACCAGCCTGTCTGACCAAGCTTGTAATGCATTCTGTATTCTACATGTGCTGCATACAAGAGTGTAGAGTTTAAATCATATCATTCTGATTGACAAAGGCACCACTGACCATTTAATTGACTTAACACTACAGGCATATAGCAAGAGTGCAAACTGAAAGATGAAATCATTCTTTAGGACATTTAGTCTAGTTTTATGCCATGAAAAATACAGTTAAAGATAAAATAAATATATATAAAAAAGAACTATACAAGTATATAAAGATATATAGTAGGCATAGGTCAATTCACTTAAGTCGCGATTCGATTCAGTTTTCGATTTTGCAGTCATGATTTTTTATTTTGTTCAGTTTTGTTACCGTGAGACAGAAAATAAACATAATACAAAACATTTCAAACAAAACCACTGTTGTTACGGCTCAGAACTTGTATTTTAATCAACATTTGAACAATAAACAGTAATATATAGTGTCAATATTTAGAGATTCATCCATCAGTTGTGCCACATTCAGTCAGGTCTTGCACAAGTTGATGCTTTGTTTCTTCTTACATCGTAGCTATTATTGTGTGTACTGAAATGTGTGTGTAGGTTAGTGACTACATGAGCAAAACCGATAGGTTCTGGCCTTTTGATTTATTTGTTGCATACTTTGAACGATTATTATTTTGTGGTCATGCACACCTGCTCAAAGTGAGGATGCATGCTTTTTGTTTATTCAACTATGCACCAAAAACATTAAACTTACAAAAAGAGATTGTTTTGTTTCATTACCAACTTATGAAACGTGTGGCTGGGCTTATTAATCTCACTTTTGCCTGTGAATAGAACTGAAAACATAAATAAAACGTGTTCTTATTATTGCACTGCCCTGGTGATCTGCACACTCATGCTTCAGTCCAAAACATCGAGTCACGCAGCGTCAAAATCACTCCTAAAATTGCAGTTATCGTAAACGCTGAGCTAAATGACTTTTTTGGATAAACCAGTCTATATATTGGTCTAAATGAAGTGTGAATCACTTCCATCAATCTCCGTCGCGTTTACCTCACTTTGCATAAAACTTCAGCGTCTCCACGAGAAAGTAAATTGACTCTTGACTATGAAGAATGACAAGAATGGACCGAGTGAAAGTCAGATGTTTTGTTCCGTTCTAGATCACTCAGCGTCTAAACTCTGAGGACTTGTGGCAGCTCCTCTTTGCCTTCTCGCTTCGGGTTAAAACACAATTGATTTCTTTTTTGCCGTGGAAATATCTAGAGCAAGACGTGCGCCACAATTTGTATCTTCGCCCCACTTTACCCACCAGAAGTAGCACACTCTCCTGAAGTCGCACTGCGGCTTCCAAAAACACCTGCATACATTTCTATTTTCAACTGCCTATATAAACAAACTGGGTCTAAATACAGCTGTTTACTCTGGGAGACACATAATAGAGACTAATGCTAAGTGCTTTGTTGAATGGTGAAGAGCGCTATCCAAGGTGCTGAAGCAGAAAGGAACATTTTCTCTAGTGCTTCTCACGCGCACTTGAGCGAGTTAGCCTTTTCAAATGATACTAATTCAGCCTAATGAACTCTATGCATGATTGAATTTCCAGCCTGTTCTAATATATGCATCATTTAGACCTTTAAACAGCCTATGTGTCACTCTCATTTGGGTTTCTTCAAAATGAGCTGTGTTTTTTGACTTTGTGATGTCAGAATATGTCTTAATATTGACAGTTCTTTGAGCATTAAAAGTGCACTCTGTGACTTTCCTACTTGTCTCCATATATAGTTGTCAAGGAACACTTTATAGTCCTCGTAGGGAAGTTTGTCTTTAACCCTTCTCTCTGGGGCCAAAGCAGCTTGTTCAGGACTACCTAAGCTGAAGGATAGTACCCTAATGTGCATGTTGGTGGGGGAAACATACGTACCCGGAGGAAACCCACCGTAACAGGGGGAGAAACTTGCAAAAAAAAAAAAAGCATGTGCAAAAATTGATATCTCAATGTTTTTGAGCTTATTTCGATAACAATATTCAGACGATATTAAGTCAGTCCAACAAAAATGCATTCAAACATGTCAAGAAACTTCTTAGCTGAGGTTTATATGAAAAAAAAATCTCAAAAACGTTAATCTAAATTCATAAATAAATGTTTTTTTTTACCAGTGGAACAAGCATAACTAATAAGAAAATTATGACAATTTAAAAAAAAAAAAACAAGCCATTTCACTAGAAATTGGAAAACAAATTGACTTGATTATTAGATAAATGTGATATATCTGTAAATGTTACATAACTTTTATTTCATTTTAATAAGCTTTGTATCTTGTACTTTTTTTTCTGAGCGATATTCTCGATATTCCATATTTGCATATCTTCATAAAAATATTCACAGTATTATCTAAAATTCGATAAATTGCCCAGCTCTAGTTGAACCTGCAGCCTTCTTACTGTGAGGGAAGTTTCACAATCAGTTCTAAATACACACAAACTATCTAGCTTGTACTGAGCTACAAATGATATTACTGCTCTAAAATGTCTTTAAAAATGTCATATTGTGAGTGGATTTGCCTCTCCATAAATCTGACTTGTAACTTGGCCTGCTGGTTATTGCTTGCCTGTTCTCTTGCTGTTATTTTCACTCACTTTACTCAAGTTTAAAGTCATAGTGTGGAACATCTCCATGGAGATGAGTGGGAGCAGAGTAAATTAAACTAGGTTACTTTCCAGTGTATGTGTACTTTAATATAAATCCTGTTGCCTTCTTCATATGAATTTAGATTTGCTTTTGTTTCAGGCAGTTGATATTGCCACATAAAGACTGTGAGAAGCAGTTTCAATGAGACTAAAAGTGTATAACTTTCTGGAGGTGAAAAGTCAACGACACATTTCAGTAGAATTAGACAAGTTAAAACTGCACTTTGGGACATTGTGAATGGAGATAAATACATTTTATTCCATTATATTTTAAAGATCGGCTAAAAGAGCTTTTCTATGGAAACCACCATGTGTGGCCCTCCTCCGGGAAACAATAATAGCTTATTTTGTGGCCATGCAAGCCTGCTCAAAGTAAAAAAGCAGATTTTATTCATTATTTAGTGTAACGAGGACATCTAATTGACAAAACATGCAACTTTTAATTGTAGTTCCAAAAGTAAACAATTCCAGTGATAAAATGATGCTTCAAGTGAATAGAGCTTGAGGAGTTTAAAGATAAAATTGGAATACTTCCTGTATCAGCATTTTATGACGTCACCAGGTGGAACAGAATTTGAGATGACCTGATCATGTAAATCAAACATGAATATTCTTGACTTTGAATCTACAGCTATTGTTTTAAACGTTTTAAATTCTTAGTGCAATCTCTTACTGAGAACAAAACAAATACAGTATTAATGAAAATACAAGATGACATAAGTCAAACCCTGGATTAGCTTTGAAGATGTAATTGAGTGAGTATATTTTAGATGAGATAACAAAAGGCTCATAGAAGTCATTCCTTTTAAAAGCATTTGTTAATAAGTGTATTGCTGTAGAGAGAAGCTGTCACCACCAGGTCAGACCAGGCTGTTTCCCTCACATTAACCCCTGTCTATACGAGTGACTACGGCAGGACCTGATGGCAGAATGGAGTGACTGAACAGAGCTGCTTTTAGAGTCTTAAGTGACAGGCGGAGGCAGGAAAAGCCAGACCTGTGAACTCAGACGTAAGCCACATTTACAACTTCATTACCAAGGCCCTGCGCTCTGACCTGATCGTAGGCTGTTGTAAAATCACCACATGAGCTCTTCTTTAGTTGAAGTTGATTTGGGGCGCTGTTTTTCTGCTCCGAGTGGATGGAAGGAGTGATAAAGGAGCGTGGGATGGGATCACTTGTGAGAAAAGGAGTGGGAGAGACAAAAGCTGTTGGGACCAGAGAGAGGCCTGATTCTGTTAAATGGCAGGAACACAGGAGTCATTCTGGAGCACATGTCCACCCACCACAGGACGTCTGCTCCTCTGAGTGATACCGAGGTCACTGGGTGTTGTTTTAGTCTAGACACAAGAGCGTGCTGCTAATTTGAACACAGCCAACGCACTCAGAAGTGACAAAAAGCCCGAGAAAGAAGGATGCTTTTTATTCACTACACAAAGAGAGCTGATAAAAAGCAAAAGCACAAGGTGTCCTTGATGTAGACCTTGGAGGTCTCCTTGATAAGCAAGACTTTCATTATTGGTTTAATGAGCTCTTCAACAAACTGTGATGATGTAATTGGAGGCTGAGACTCTGTTATTGATCTGTTTTTATTTTAAGACTAATGTGTAATCTGTTAAGTCTGGGTTTTATAGTGAGATATTATTAGATTTACAAATATAAATATTTTAAAGCTTAAGCAGGCAAAATGAACGACACAATGAATGGTTGTGTCAATGTCCGCATCTTTAATTTAGAGCTGAAGCAATGGAAAGTGCTTTTTCATAGTGGCCATAAAAACAAATTGAATACATTATGTAAACACTACATATTAAGAAATGAGTGCATTATGTTAGAGCACCCAGGCCCCATTCTAGCCCTGTGAGGTTCATTTATTCTAAAAGGTTATTTTAGGCCTTCAGAAGACTCTGAAAGACCTTTTAGCGTAGACATAATTATATTCATTATTATCTTTCTTCAACAGCCATACACTATTACAGCCATTTCAATAGATTCACACAGGCTGATTCAAGCCAAGTCTGTGACATCAGCACATGATCATTATTGTATAAATACTCCATCTCCTGTGAGTGTATCCAACCTGTGTGAGTGACTCAGTGGGTTGATCCATAGTAGAAGCAGCATCAGCCTCACACTTATGTAACAGCAGCACCCTCACACACAGCAGCACCTGGAAGGAACAGCCCCTGACAGCACTGACCTTTGGGACATCATCACAACACCACGGAGGAACTAGACTAGACAACAAAGATGGACTCTCTAATATTGTTTTGGCACTTCAACTAAATATGGAAATCAGTGCGTTTGCAAGTCAGACTGTGTCAAAACAAAACACAAAAACGACGTTCCTTCTAGGCTGTGAAATGAAAGTGTTACTGAATTTGTAACGTGCATAATTATGTGGTTTTATAATTATGACCGCGCACAAATGACCACGTGTAAACTCCATCACGGACCACGCTTTGACAGCTGACCTTTTTGCACACTGTGTCTCTGCTGTTCTAGTAAGAATCACCTCCAACACCACTGCTGCTTAGAGGAGTGTGTTTACGGACACTTTACCTGGCTTCTGCGACCGTGCAGCAGTAACTCCCACTCCGCCGCGAGCTCCTGCCCACCCGCAGCTCCTCTCGAGACTTGCGCCGATTAAAGTAGTCAGTGAGTTTCCCAAAACTTGACATTGTTTCTGTGAAGGATCTTCCGAAAATCTCCTCCTTGGCGTGTTTTCCTTTTATTCTCTCTCTCTCTGTCAATATCAGCCAAAGGTTCGAATCTCGTAGCAATCCCTCATCTTCAAAGGCGAAATCTTCTCCAGTCTGCTTCCACGGTTTCTTAAAATAGTAACATTTGTAAGTGCTGGCGATGGCTTCGGTTGGAGAGAGGATGGCAGCAGCAGCAGCAGAGCAGCATCAGTTCTTCTGTTTTGGAGAGAGCCGTGAGGGAGGATATGAAGCGCTCCAGCCCACCCCCTCCTTTTCCCTCTCTCTCCGCATGTGCGTCGGACTCACTGCTGCACGTATTGTCTCACTATCTGTCTGCCTCGTGGTCGGATTCTTTCACGCGGAGGAGCCAGGTGCAAGTCCGTCCACCGGAGCTGAAATGTGGGCACATCTCACCTCAGCTGCACCTGCTCCAACTTCTTGTGCCTGCCGCGTTCCCTTCGGCTTGTCGCTCCATTCTTTTTCCCAAGTGTTTGATGTGTAATGATTAAGGGAGCATCTTTTCTCGTGTAGTTTGCAGAGGATTGGCGCTGAGGAGGGAGGGTGCGTTGTTTGAGGGCTAATTAAGACTCCCACACATGCAGACATTCCTCCGTCTACCGCTGTGCAAGCCTCTTCAAAATGTTCCTCTCCGTCGCGCTTCCCTCCACACACCTGATAAAATCTGGGGTGTAAAATGACTTTGTGCCAGCTTTGATATCTCAGGTGTCTCCAGTGTCTCCAGCTTCAGATAGAATTCTGTTTCTTCAAAGCAGAATACCACAGGCTGTAATTCTGACGTTCGATTACTGCGCTGACAGCCTTGGGTCGAAGGCTGAACATGCTGGTCAGTGCAGTTGACTTGATTGGTCAAAGAGCTGCAGCAAACTAATGCAGAGGTTATGGGATCAACTGATCAGTCATGATGATTGTAAATGAATCAAGGAAAACAAGATTAAGGTTAGCTTACACAACTGAAAAGACATTGGGCAAGTCAACAGATGATTGTTGTGTTTTCTAACAAGAAAATATTCTTTGATTTTCTTTATATTCAGATATTGACAGTTACAATCCAATTCTAGTTGTAAGGAACTGAAAGGCAAACACACGTACACAAAAAAGAGCCTATTGTCATGGGGTTTATCTTCCAGTTTAACTATGTCTGTAAAGATGTTCTTACCCAATTTTTAATTCTTTAAAAATGTAAGCAAGCAGAAATCATTTCTGGCATAGACCTTTTACTCTATGCGGCGATAGAATCTCTCTGATGACTTTGTCTACAGTCAAATACATGGTGCAGTTTCACAGATTCACCAGGAGATGGTGCAATCGGGTGAGCACTAGGACCCAGAGGAAGTCACATGACCAGGAAATACATGTACGCAGTCGGCTCTGTTTTATGTGATCAGTTGCTTCTAAAGGGTCAGCTTTCTTTTCAAACAGTTTACAGGCAGAATATCTTGGACTAAAAACATTGTTGAGTAAATTTAGAGGCAGATTTTATTTTTAAAATAATGAAAAGATGATCTTACTGGAGTTTTTGTTGGTTTAAAGGTGAAAAAGACACTCGTCGTCAATGTTTTATTCATGTAAACCTTGTATTTGTATCCTAAAAATGTTATTTTATACTAGTGGCTCATATTCTTTCACCAAAAAGTAGAACAAAAGAAAATAACACTGACATGAAGTTTGTAAAAAAAAAAAAAGGATGTTTGCCATCACACACTCAAATCTAATGAAAACAATACATTTCAAATGCCTAAAGGGAATGAATTAATGTAGAATAACAATTATTCTACATTTAAAATAGACACTTGTAGGTTGATATGTCATGATTCCAGATGCACAAAGTTTTTGGTGAAGCTGTGAATATTGTTTAAAACGAGCAAAAAGTCCATTAAGGAAGGAGGGTCAAAGAGAGAACAGGCCTGGCAGTGAGAAAGTCAACAACAACAGACAAGCTACATAGATTTTAGAGACGCAACAGTACATCAATAGACAGGACACTGAGGATTTTTTTTCACCTGAATAGATATATTAATTAAAGTCTGTGCTGGGAAAACTGATTTCAGTTAAAATTGCAAACAGAAAAAATAGATACAGCCAGCATCAGAAGCCACGCCCACAAACTGACCTTCATGAGGGATATTAACATAGATAGTGCACTCACTGCTCAACGACTACAACTGCAAATGTGGACTTAAGGAAATATATTGTGTGAAATATGGATACGACGGTGTGATAATAAGGTGAGTCAGTTGACACAGTGGCACTCCTATTGAAGTCATGTGTACAATTTCTATTAAAACATGTTTTAATTGTTTACTATATATGCACATAAAAAAGCTTCGAAGCATTTTAACTGTAAACCCCTTGGTGCAGGTATTGTATTAACATCCGATACTTGCCACAGTTTTTTTTTGTTTAGAAAAGGAAAACCCTACTGGGAAATGGCAAAGTCAGGGTTGTCCTGGGGGAGGGGACCAGGGAGGAGCATGTTCTCAGTGATAAGGAAAGAGCGCTAACTGCTACACTAGCCCTCTACCGCATAGTGTTGCTTTTAGGCAACAAACCACTTTTTTGGCTTGGACACTGGCCCTTTAAGTTTTTTTTTTATTTTTGTTTTTTATAATGTTAGCAGACATGTTTCTGTCCAAAAAGATCAGAGGCTGAAGTGGGTGTGCACATTTGACTGAGTCTGAAGCAGTCATTTCTGGAAGCAAAGTCACATGTGACACAGTGCTAGGTAACGGTAAGATAAATAACACTTTTCTCTGGGTTAAATTGGAATAATTTGATGAAAAAAAAATATTATAATGTCCAGAAATATGTCAAGATGCACATTTGATTGTTTACATATAATTTTTACTTGTATGTTTATGCTAATACTGTGTTTTAGGTGTGTTGCCCTAGGGCAACATCATGCAGATGTAGCACTTTTGTTGGGAAAAATAGTGCTAAAGAAGAGATGTGTTGGAGTGAATAATGAGTATTATTGCTTGTAGGAAATGGACATAAAAACATTTTATGGGTCCAAGAATGAACATGGTAGGGAAGTTCCATCCGACAGTGAAGACAGTGAGCTTGAGGACGAGAGTGATAGTGGAGAAGAGTGGCTCCCTGAATCAGGTTTGACACTCAATGTAGGTCAGGGGTCAGTCAGGGTTCTGTAAGATGTGTGTTGGTGTGTGTGTGTTGGGATGAAAATGAGGATGAGGATGAGGTGTTTGAACCAGAGGAAGACAATGGCTGGAGAACACCCCATAATGCCAACTTCCCCGACTATCCTGAATGGCAAGGAAGCCTTCCGAGATCAGAAGATTACTTCAAGATGTTTTTTTCAGACAATATCCTGTCAGTGATCACAGAGCAGTCAAACCTGTATGCTATACAGTGCAATCCAAGCAGGCCTTTAAACCTCAGCACTAAAGAACTTGAACAGTTCATAGGTACTGTAGTCTACATCAGTGATTCTTTACCATAGGGCCGGGGCCCAAAGTTGGGCCGCGAGCACCTCTTTGAGGGCCACAAAAGCAATAAAGTACAATACATTTAATAGAAGATTGGGCCCCAGGTTACTTTCTACATGAATATTTGGGCCTCGGGGTCAAAAAGGTTAAGAACCTCTGGACTACATGTCACTGTTTGGGTTACCAGCCACTCAGATGTTTTGGTCCAAGGCCTCTCAGGTGCATCAAGTAGCTGATACCTTGAGTCTGAACAGATGGGAGGCCATCAAGAAAGCTCTCCACTTCAATGACAATGAGGCAATACCAGCAGGAAGTCCAGATCCACTTTACAAAATCCGACCACTGGTAGACCATCTTATTTCAAAATTGCAATCCATCCCAATGAGTGAGAAGCTGGCTGTGGATGAACAGATAGTTCCTTCAAGGGAAAGAATAAGAACAAGCAATATCTACCAGCCAAACCTAAGAAATGGGGATACAAAATACTCATTTTAGCCAGCTCTGAAGGTATTCCACATAACTTTGAGATCTACACAGGGCTAATAGCGCAACTCCCTGAGCTGGTAGATATAGGTACAAGTGGGAACATCGTTTCTTCTAAATTAGCTCTTTTTTAGGTAAATTGGGTATTATGTTGAATAAAACCTTTTCTGATACATTTTTAGATTATTTTCTCCTATTCCATTCAGTATTGAAAACCTTGGTGTTTTAGTACCCTCATCGCACACTGTTGCCCTGAGGCAACAAACCCAGATTTTTGTGGGGGGGCGTGGGGGGTCAAATGTTATAATTGATATAATGTCAGGGACCCACAAGCTCTCAAAAGTATCTTGAAATATTTTTTTCCTCCTAAAATAAAAAGTCATGCAGTAGAGGGCTAGTATATTTATTAGTTTGAGCTAAAAATGACATCAACAATAACTAAAAAGAACAAAAGGAAACAAATGTGCTCATCGCTGCTTCCAAAGACAACACCATTTCCATATCCCTCTCACCGGAAACACGGGCGCTAAACGATCACAAATATATTCTCATGAGTGATCACAATAAGCAGAATTATCAGCTCGCACACAAACGTAATAGAATTGGCTTCGGAGCGTGACCTCTGTTGATATTGCTGAATAGTTGGTGCTGCCCTGCGATTCCGCCTTCAGCCTAATGTGTTGTGAAAGCTGTGTTAGCTTTGGAGGGTTTTGTGCTAAAGTGTTGAGCTCATCGGTTGGCTGCCTCCGCCGTCTCCCTCCATTGCTCTCTAAATTCTCTTCATTCTCTTCTTTTGCAGTGATTTGTGGCCGATCTCCTGCCTGCTGCTGCTGCACTATTGTTGTTTTGGATAGTGTTATTGCCTGGCATGCAGCACACAAACACATATTGTACACTGTTAATAAAAGACTCCATAGACTTGTATTCATCTTACAGGTCAAAACTGTGAAAGTCTGACTCCAATCTAGCTATTTGGGACTATAAAAATTCAATGAATGTGATGTCCCGATGACATTGTGGAAAATTCCTGGCAGCACAATGATAATCATGTAGACAAGCAGGTGGTGGACCCCTCACCGGAGACATTACATAAGCCCTGTTTGGACCGGCCCTGGCCACCTTTAGAGAGACTTGGAGTGTTTCCATGTGCAGAACTCAGCGGACAGATTGGCTACATGATGCTACCAAACATTAACCTGATGCATCTAAATTGTAAAAATCCTCTGACATTGCACCATTGAGGTTTGATCGCTTCATGGTTGCCAGGTACAAAGGCATTTGTTGGCGATCGTTGCCGTTTCTGTGAGATAAACTTACAAATAAAAAGAACAACATCAATGAGTATGTGTTCCTTTGACATGAAGTCAAAGAAACATACAGTCTGCATCTCAACTCTGGTTGGTTCTGGCTGACACACCAGTTCATCTCTGTTCAATGAAACATAGCAAATGTCAATTATAATTTTGCTTATGAGGACGATCTTTGCAATTCACAAAAGGCTTCTCAGTAATAAATATATTGAGGAGAAGCACTGCGTGGATACAGACTCTTTGGAGATCTGTAACTTCAACTGGAAAAAAGGATAGTTATCTGCGTGTTGCACTCCCTCTCACCTTATTATGAATATACCCTTGGGTCAGACGTATATGTGACTCTAATGCAGACTTTGAGAAACAAGCTAAAGACATGCATGACAGATTTAAACAGGAGATTATGAAACAGACACTCTGAAATATGCATACACTAAAGCCAAATCTATGGACAGAAAATCTCTGTTACAAAAACGATTTCGCCCTTCATGCAAAGGACACGTTTATTTTCTTTCAGATACAATACAAGATGCAATGAAATTAGGAACATTATGAAAAGAAATTGAGACATTATACATTGTGATGCACAATTAAGAACTGTTTTTCCTGATCCACTTGTGGTAGCTGCAACCACTGTTCGCACATTGATTGATCTACTTTAAAGATCCTTCAGGAAAACTCTATCAACTTGGTGTGTCATTTCTTATATAAATTGCCATGATGGAATAAACTAAAATAAAATGAGTGCTAGTTTTTTTGTTGTTGTCTGCCTTTATCAGTTTACAACACACAGATAACTATCCTATTTTTTCCAGCTTCTCAGTAATTCCAAGTTATTTCACAGTTTTATTATCTCTTATCTAATGCATTGGGTTTAGACAATGTAGAGTACTGTGTGTTGGTAAACTAGAAAAAGCGAAGTCTTCTAGGGCTGTAGTCAACTAAAGACATGTCTTGCTGATATATTATTTGTGGATTAAAAAGCTAGCAAAACTCTTCAATATCTTTATGATCTTACCATATCACATAATTATTCATGAGTTCATGCAAAATCAAATATTTATGTTGCAAAGTACTAGACAACTGTAATTACATTGTAATTGTAGCTATTATGTAAGCTCATTATCTGATCCCAAATCTCCAATGACAAAACAAAAGCATTGATAAAGACTGATACATGATTCATTCCAGTATAAGAAGAGACTTTTTGCAGAAGGATTGTGAAAAGCACTCCAGCAGCACTTTAAGCTGACCACGTTTCAGCAGATTTCTCCACCGAGTGTGACAGAAGCAGCCCAGTCTCTTTGCCTTCATGGTTTGTGCTTTAAATGGGTTTGGTTGATGAATAAATCATTACCACTGTCATAGACGATATCAGGACTAATACAAAAACATCAGTCCATTTGCCCAAGGTCAATCGGAGGTCATGTAGAAGCACGCAAATACAAGGTTGTTCCTAAATGTCTTATGTGAACAGACTGTGTTACAAAAGCAGCTCATGTCAGGTCAGTGTGAACCTGATGAGCTTTTACACGAACACAAATAGGAACACATTTATGAAACTGGGGGGAAAAGAATCAAGTAATGTTAATAGATTTGAGCAGAATCCCATTTTACTTGTAGATTATTAAATTCAACTTTCTGAATGAAGCAACCCTAATGTGAAAAAACATTCTGCTGCGTTTGTTTTGAGAAAGATTGTTTTTGAAAAAATAATGTAAAATTTGCTTCTAAATTTGTGTTTTCTATATTTTGAGAGGCAGATTTTTGCTTTTAAAATGGCCATATTTAGAGATACAGTAGGTTGTATTACATTTTTTATGTGTATTTTTATGCCAAGATCAATATTTGTTATTTGATGGCTTGATATTTGCAGATTTTATCCATAACAAGGCTCAGAAAATCCCAAATTTACTTACTATGGCAAGAAAATCTGAACTATAAGACATCTGCAGCAATAATGTATCGTCTTTTCTCTAAGTTCAATATTTTATCCTTTACACTGTAAAAAACAACAACACTTTAACTTAATTTCTGCCTTAAAGTTTTATGTCGATTAAACTAATGCATGTGAGTAGTCTCTCTTCTTTCTCTTTCTTTCTTAATTTCTCTCCCTCTCTCTCCCCTTTTGCTCTTCTCTCGCTCTCGGTCTCTTGCTTCTCTCTCTGTCTCCACCCTGGCTCTCCACTCTGTCTGTTTCTTTCTTTCTCCTCCCTCTCCCTCTCTCTTTCTCTCTCCCTCTCTCTTTCTCTCCTGTCTCTCTCTCCCTCTCTCTTCTGTCTCTCTCTCACCCTCTTTTTCTCTCCCTCTCTCTTCTGTCTCTCTCTCTCTCCCTCTCTTTCTCTCTCTTCTGTCTCTCTCTCCCTCTCTTTTTCTCCCTCTCTCTCTTTCTCTCCTTTCTCTCTTCCTCTCCCTCTTTCTTTCTCCTTTGTCTCTCTCTCCCTCTGTCTTCTCTCCTGTCTCTTTCTCTCCTGGCTCTCCATCTCTTTCTCTCCTTTTTCTCTCTCTTCTGTCTCTCTCTCCCTCTCTTTTCTCCCTCTCTCTCTTTCTCTCCTTCTCTCTTTCTCTCTCCTATCTCTCTCTTTCTCTCCATCTCTTTCTCTCCATCTCTTTCTCTCCTCTCTCTCTCTCTCTCTCTCTCTCTCTCTTTCTCTCCATCTCTTTCTCTCCTGGCTCTCCATCTCTTTCTCTCCTCTCTCTCTCTCTCCTCTCTCTCTCTCTCTCTTTCTCTCC
The DNA here is from genome assembly GCA_038363315.1 of Mugilogobius chulae. Lineage (NCBI taxonomy): Eukaryota > Metazoa > Chordata > Actinopteri > Gobiiformes > Gobiidae > Mugilogobius > Mugilogobius chulae. Next base: position 34,455,935 of record CM076401.1, on the reverse strand, counting down.
ATCTCTCTCTAACTTAAAAGTCTAAGTTGAAATTCTTTGACTCACATTGTCAAGTTATATGAACATAAAGATTTAAGTTAGTTTAACTTTTTGGCATTAATATTTTTTTTACAGTGTACTAGGTTCAGAAGAGTTATCTAAAAAGAATCATTTTGTTCCTAAAATTGTCACGATTATTATTCTTTTGTTCTAACGATTAAATTGTGTTTGGAACAATCACGATTATCGATTAACCTAATAATCTTGACATCGTTAGCAAGACAGTTAGCCACATGCTAACAACAACAACAGATGAAACGAATGGAGTTTGGTGAACAAACAGAACATTACAATTACAAATTTCCACCTGAATATATACATTAACAAGATATCTGTGCTGGAGAGGAATTGATTTAAGTTATTTTATGCTGTTCTATTGTAAAAAATAAAGTTCTTTTGGTAAAATAATAAAATAGACATAGGCCTTCCCTGTAACGTTACTCTGTGTATGTGCGTACTGTTGTTTCAAAGAAGAAGAGAGAAACCCATACATGTACAGTATGATTAGACAAGAGGCTTTCTCATTTGTGTCTTAACACCAGGAGCCTCACCACCTCACACGTATCCCTCCGCCGCATTTTACCAAGCATCTGCAAATATAGATTTTAGAGTGCTCTGTGTGATCTACTGTATTTGCCTTGTAGTGGTGCATGGATCAATACTAGAATGTCAATAGATCGATACAAACTGTGCAGTGTCAGGGCTCTGTTATCGAAGCAATGATTATTTGTGTTTTCTGTTTGTTCAAATTCTCTTACTAGAATACAAACACTATAACTACAATTAAAAAAAACACCGACTGAGAAAGAAATTATAGATGTATAGCAATAACATCAGCATGGAGTTAAGCAAGGTCAGAAAAGTTACACATAAGGCCTTTAATTCAGTTGAAGCTCTGGTACATGGGTGTTTCTACTAAATTATCATTGTTTGACTCACAAAATTGCACAAAATTTTAAATACAGGCATGCAATGATAAGTCATATAGTGTCATATTTAGTGCAATACTGTGCCAAGGCAAACAAAAATGCCTTTTATCACTGTGTTCTATAGAATTTAGATATAAACGTGCTTAAAAACTGTTATTTCTCTTTTTTGTTTGCACCACAGTGTAGCAAAGGATCATGGTCTATGTAGTTCTTAAAGATTTTAGCTGCTACTGCAACTTAACAATGAATGTAAAGAAAGAGGCTTATGAGATTGTATCACAAAATTATTAAGAGACATTTGACAAAATGGGATCACAATATTTTGGTTATTGTTGCATCTCAAATTCTTATTGCTGTGATAATGTATTAGTCTAATTTTATATGTTTATTTAAATTTGTGTATTTATTATAAAACTATTCCATACAGACTTGTAATTCACATTTTGTTCTTTTTTAAAGCACAAAATTGACCTAAAGAATAACAACTGCCCCATTGACGTCTAGTTCAAAACTACAGAACTGACCTATTCATTGAAAAAATGTAACTTAACAAGTCACAGCTATTAAACTACTTGTTTTCATTAGTGGAAAGTGGCTACTTGACCTGACTTGTAATCACGAGTAAATACAGATAAGTAGGTGGAGATAAGTGGTAGGTGGAAACAGAATTTTCTGAACACTCGAACATCAACATTAACACAAGATTACTCAAACAAGCAAGAATCAATCCAACTTTGAATAAACTAATGAAGATAAGTAAACCTTACATCATAGTCCTCTTTAATCAATAAAACTATTACCGTTAACTGTCCAACGTTACAATGATCAGAGCTAAGGTTATGGTCAATTTATATCAATAAAATAAAATACTACATTCATTGTTACCGGATCAAGCTGTTTTTTTCCACACTGCCATTACTTTGCATTGGTGGCAAAAGTAATTAATTCCAAAATCTGGGTTTGGAACTATAGGCTTAGGTTAAGCTTAGGATTTTGGCAAAGGTATGCTAACCAGATCACGGTGTAGGTTAAGGGAAAAAAAGACACATCGGATCATAGCACAGCTTGACCATCTCTTCCTTCTGGAACTAGAAGATGACTCTACAAATACATCCTCTGCATCCTCTAGTGATGCTGTGGACATCCTGTTCTTTTTCAGCAAATCTCTGACCAAATCCCTGCTCATTTACATAGACGTCAACACACAGCTCCTGGTCAATTGCAAGTGCCACCGGCTCCCATGGCACGGCGTCACAGGCGCTTAACAACGTTTGCCTCCCTCAATGTGCAGCTTGCGTCAGCGCGTTTAAGTGGAGACCTGACTTTGCTATTACTCCGAATTGGCTACACAAACCCAGCGAGTTACAAATCGGCGGGAGCCCGGATTCGTCATTCCACTTCATGGCTCATTTGACAGCGCAAACGGCTCCAAACAAGCAGCTCTGGAGAACAAGAGCAGAGGGACTTAAAAAAAATGTGTTATGTGTAATTATAGTGTCAGGATTAGTCAGACAGGACCTTTAGCCACGCCGCCAACCTTATTCTGAGCAAAACGAAGGTATTAAAAAGCAGAAGGATCTTTCATATGAGCCTGGAATAATAAAGAGGAGCGAGGTGACACACGCGCTGCTTCTGAGGGCCCTGCAATCTCTCTCTCTCTTTCTCTGTCATGTGTGAGCAATATTCCCATCTTCCACTTGTTTTCCAAGATTTTTATGCACTTGTTGTCGTCGTGCCCAGGAGCCTCTGTCTTTACCTGTCAACAAGCAGAGAAAAACCCACTGTGTTTGTGCATCTGCGAGGCAAAGGTGTAATACTGGCAAAATAAGACAATCACCTGTTGCTCATTAGCATGCTAACTGCAACACAACGAACACAATAGAGATCAGATAACTTGTGTAATCAGAAAACGCAGTGATTAGATGTGCATGCGTTTACATACTCAACACATATCTGATCATCAACTAGTGGTGACACGTGTCAATTAATCATTGGATTTAACAGCTGTCATTGGATGGGTTAGGTTAGGGTTAGTAAATGTTTACCAGACATTTCACATCCTGACAGGATTTGTGAAGTGCAAACAAACATAGTGATACCAAATGTGTTTTACGGCAGTTGTTGTGCGTGTGTGGTGTCTTTCTGTTTCACACTATAAATGTTCTGCTAAAAAAGGTTTAGGGCTAGGAACAGTAAAATACTTTTTAACATAAAAATATACATCCTCACATTTGTATTTCTATTCTTTTCTACAATGTTTTGTTCATTCTATAGGCAGGAGAGCTCACCCTGCAAACAGCACCTGCCGTACAGTATTTTTTTCATTTGAGAACTTTAGTTTCATGTTATGGAAGTTTAGGCACCACGTGTTTAGGCGAATCGCCTCTGCTGAGCTGCCCCAGGGCTGGAAGGGGGGTTTGCTGTAAAACCATCTCACAGTGAAGCACTGTGAAAAGTGCTATACAAATATAGCTTACTTACTTACTTATATCCTAGAGTCACAAATTACTACCAAATGTTCTAAACTTCCAATATGTAGCCCACCTCCCTCCCCTCACATGTTGCACATATATTAATTGACCTTTATTTAACCAGGGAAGTCCCACTGAGATTCAGAATCTCTTTGCAGGGAGCCCTGGGGAAGGGTCAGGGGAGGCATTAATGGACATGTTTTTAGCTGTAGGAGGAAACCGGAGTACCGGAGGAAACCTACGTAGACACGGGGAGAACATGCAAACTCCACATAGAAAGGCCCCGGCCGGCCCGGGAGTCGAACCCAGGACCTTCTTGCTATGAGGCCAGAGCGCTAACCGCTTGCGCCACCGTGTCGCCCGTGTTGCCAATACATAAGCGGTAAGCATTGTTCTATCTTCTTCTGGAATTTCCTCATTGTGGGACAAATAAAGGATATCTTATCTTATTATTTATGAATATTTCTTAAAAGAAATACTAAAAAATATATGTTTGCATGAATCGTGTCCAAAATAAACCAGTGATTACCATTTTTTCCACTGTATTTTGCTTCTCTTTTAGTTGTAGGATTTAATCAAAAATATCATCTGGGCTCTGTCATGAGACACTGGATTCTCTTAGACTGGACAGTAATGGGGGCAGAAAACCAGTAGGCCAGGGTCAGGCAGGTCAGGGAGGAATCAAAGCCACGTAGCAACCGCACACATGTACCACCTCAAAGAAGCACTGTGGAACTTTTCAGGAATGCTCTTTGCCTTTTGTATTTGCTGTGCTTGGAATGTTCTTCTAAGTGTATCTATCTGTTTGGAGAGAAGCCAAGTCACTCTACATGTCAGATCTGTGGACAGGCAACCCTACTCACAGTTAGAATGCATTTTTTTCCCCTGTATTTTTGATCACTTAGAATTAGGACTAGTGAAAAATCTAACAGGTTTTGACAAGTATTATGATTTCAATTAGATTTACGATTTGTATTTTAATAATAGAATTCAGTTCAAAGTTCACATTTTAAACTAATTTCTTTGAACTGACAAACCACTAAAAACACCTGCATGTTTGAACAAATGACAGATTTAAAAAAAAATAAAATCACATGACATTTTGTTGTTACTGAAAGCATTTGCAATTTTCTAATTGTGTCAAATAGAATTGTGTATTCAACTTGCTTTCAATAGATTGTGCAGCCCTACCTGTATTTGTTTCATACTGTAGAACATTTTAGTCAAAGTATAAGGTACATCTCCATAGTGACAGAAGCTCCAACAAGAAAAGCTACACAGTGTACCTTCCTGGGTAAGAAAACGTCACATTGGCCGCCCTCTCAAACATACAACGCTTTAAGCTGCACACTTGACTTGCGCCGCCTAAACCCCATCATCACTGTCTCCTAAATCATTCCCTTCTCCGGCGTGACATTCCTTCCACTTTCCAAAGCCCTATAGTTACACATCACATGACAAAAGCCTGTGTTGCCTCACGCAGCTCTTCACAAACATCACGTCTTGCTCGGTGCCAGTCACTGCCTCTGCTTTCTGATCTCCTCTGATCATTTTTACAAAGTGTCTCCCATAATCCTCTTACGTAAGCAGACGCTGGCATTCAAAGGGCCTTTTTCCACCTATCCCCCCTGCGCCCAAATAATGCATTCCCATTTATTACATAAGCAGACACTTTCTCCTCCATAACAAAGTCTTCGTTTATTATCCCATAAATGTGATTGGTGGTATGTTCTGACTGGAGCTGGAGGGCTGATTGGAGAGCATCAACAGCAGCTGGGTACAACATGATTCACAGCCCCCATTGACAGACTTTGGATTAGCAGAGATGAAACATGCATATGAGATTTTATTTACATGAGTGTGCTGGAAAAGCAGGTGGAGTGGAGTGGCTTCAGGGTACGTTCTGATACAGGCACAAGTCTTTTTCACGCAAAGCAGGGACGTCGGGCTGAGGGGTAAAGGGTATGTTTTTATTAGAGCGGCAAGATTAATTACTATAGCAAGTCAAAGTCACAATAAGAATGAACGCAATGTCCTCCACCAAACTATATCTGGTCTTATCCTACGTAAAAACAGGTCACTGAAGCTTAAATCGGCACAAATGTAGTAAAGTACAAGTCATTTTATTTTAGTTTAAAATGTGAACTCAGAATCAAACATTTAAACCAAACTGAACTGCAGTATCATACTTTCTGGGTCACTGAGCTGAGCGCCCTTGAGAAGGAGACATAATCGGGCAGCCCTATGAAGTGTTCCTCAGCTGCATTTCTGTACTAATAATTACACAACAATGGCAGGTATGAGGTTGTTTACATGTTTGTCAAAGCTCAATCATAGATTTAGCAACAGAAAATCTTGATGTGAGTAGTGGCTCTTTTTGTCATACAATGGTTCTAAGTTTAATTTTTGTCCCTCACTTTGACATCTAATGGGCCTTTTTGCACTGCAGGAACTTTTTTCAGTTCCCAGTACTACTTTTTTAATACCAGTCTCCATTTTAGATATGTTCACATAGGGCCTGATTTATCAAGCCAGCTGCTAAATTGCGGGTGCAAAAATAAAACAAATCATGTGTTCTTTTGGAGCATTTTACACAAACTTTAATATTGGAAGATGCACATACAGAATACTAAACAAAACAGATATGAACCATCTCAAATTTTGCATCTTTAGAGTGTAAAAGAGAAAAAAATGTCATCTCTGCCAAGGTTTTGCTCCCCCTAACCTGTTTTGCACTTGTGCAAATGCTTGATAAATCTGGCCCATGGGCGTTAACTATGAACTGGGGCCACTCTTTAAGGACTTTATTAACTCTTTCCAGTCAGACCAGGAACATTTTGGTGACACAAGCAGAATTACAACACTGACTTTGTGTGGAAACAATATTTTATACATTTTCACATCCAGACAAACTTTTCTTATCCTTATAATTCATATTTAAAAGCAGTAGCTCCCAGGATACATTTTTTTGGAAATAGTAACTATTATTAGGGATCAAGAGTGAATTGTTTTGTTTTTTATTTCAGTGATGATTTGAGCTTTTGTACGTTTTATGTGGAAGGGGATAAAAACTTCCTAACACCACTTAATGAGTTAAAGCCAGTGAGACCCACATTCAGGGGAACTAAACAGGGGAATGTTGGGACATAGTTCTTGGTACTTCCATGCGCGAAAATGCCTAGCAACAACTCCTTGATTGCTGACAGGAAAAATCACGCTGTGTACATCCAACTTTATCAGTTTTACTTCCAGTTTGTTTAGACGTAAAACAAAATTTCTTCTAGTTTTAAGAAGGTGTTTTTTGTTTTTTTGCAAGAACATGTTGAAATTTAAAACTACAAGAGTTGAAAAGCCAAAACCCATCAAAGACCCGAAGAGACCTGAAGCTGATTTTCTGACTAAGTTCTTCCAGCTCAAATGTGTCAGGTATATATTTACGTTGACATCTCTCATCACTGCGTCCTTCACTCAACACTGACCGCGCTCTGCAAAAAGAAGACTGCAATTTCCTCTGGGTGGTCTGGATGAAAGTCTCTTCTCAACCACAAAATAAAACACTAGCAGGGTGGAATTTTGCTCCTAATTAGAACGTCAGATAGAACATGAGGAAGTAGAGCTATGAGAATGAGCTAATCTGCTATCTGCTTATCTTTTATTTACAAAACTATCTTGGATATGTGTTATCACTCTAAATTGAGTTCTACACATTATTTGGATAGAGTAGACTAACAGAAGGTTATGGCTAGAGCTGATTGGTCAGAGTGTCACAACAGGAAGTAGCTGAGACTAAAATCATTTATCACTGCAATTCTTCGTTATTACAAACAGTACAAACGTACATAGGTACAGTTGGCATCTGGATTGGGGAAACGCTCATTAATTTCAATGTAAAAGTATGTAAAATACGAGCAATAACATTGGGCTAAATGCTATAGCAATGCTAGCGCTAGTAGCTGTAGTGTAATCACTTTTCTGAGGTCATGCTATGTCAGCGTCCTCTAGTCAACACACTTTAATATAGAGGACGCTGTTGGTATGTGGAGAAATCTGGATGAAATACACACAAACATGTTAAAGAGGGAAAATCTGTCTTCATCATCTGGATGCACAGGAGTAATGTTCTTTTTGTGACTTTAAAAGTGCACTATGTAACTTAGTGGTAAAAAGTCATCTAATTGTGAAATAATAGAAAGTTAGAACTATGCTTTTTGACATTCTGCATTGGGATAAATGCTTTTAATGGGATTGTGTGAAAATATATTGCTAAGGGAACATGTTTTTTATGGAAGAGGCCCTCCTCCAGGCTAAATAATATTATGTTTGGTGATCATGCAAGGCCATTCAAAGAAAAAACGCATAGTTTTATTATTCATTTACTGCATCAAGATTACAAAAAAAAAAAAACAAGTTCAAGTTTATTTTTTTGTCAAAAGTTACGCAGTGCACCTTTAGGGACTGTTCCTGATTTTTGCATTCTTAAAAGGTAAACAAACAAAATGATTAATTTAACTTCTTACTTCAGTCTACATGTTTTTTTACTCAGCTAATGCATTCTGAGCTTGAATTGTTCATGATGGTGAGTTTTAATGTTTTTTTTTCACAGCTCTTAGCAGCAAGGTGAGTCTGTATGCTAACAACAGTTAGCCACAATGCTAAAAACAACAACAGACAAAGTTGGACACAAACGGACAGTATTAGACATAGGGTGTATTCCATGAAAATGGCTTAACAAGTCTAGGCTTATCCTAAAATCCTGAGCTGAAACTAGCTTCATCCCAACTTAAGCCTCAAGTCGTTCCATGAACAAAGTAAGCCTGGTCTGAACAACGCTAATTCAAGCTTGAAGATTAATCTGAGCTATGGGCGCGCTCCCGCTGAATGTGACGAGGCCAGATCAATGGAGCGAAGACTTCACTGAGAATGAGAAGAAAAAGTGTTTTCCTCATGATCTAACGAAACACGAGAGGAGCCAAAGTGCACACGGACTCTAGTTTGATTTGCAACACAAAAGTTTTCAGTTTATAGAGGTTAATTCTGATGTGGGGAGCGAGAGGCAGCCCCTCCCCTCCTGTTCACTGCTCTGAGAAAGACGAGACATTTTTCTGCAGAGACCAGAGGATTTATCATCGAATTTGTGAGTAGGCTCATAGTTTTATAATGTAATGCGCGGTTTTCCACTCCGCATATAGAACTAGTTCCGCTGCGTAAAGTTGTCACAAAGTTGTCGCGTAACTCACAACCAGAACTGACCAATCAGAGCAGAGGATATGTATCCGTGGTGTGACAGGGTCAGAGACGAAAAGAGGGAAACAGATGCGATGAAGCGCTTCTGTGCGTAAAAGCAGCAGCACGACTCCTCGACTTGCTCTCAAACTTTAGTAATGCTTTCATTGAGTAAGATTTATCCTTGAGAAAATAAGCTGCATGTCTGTGATAAATCCTATGTAGTATAGATGCACGTACAAGTTAACTTTCCAGTTAAATGCGTGGCTCTTTGTGCTGCCAATTTGACGTTTGTTCTTACAAACGCGTCTCTCCACAGCCAGAGCGGCTCAAAAAAAAAAAAGAAAAGAAAAGAAACAGCGAGAGCGCCAATGTCAACTAAATAAAAGAGAATAAAAAGTGACTTTATAAGTTGTGTTGGCGCAGACAGAGATTTCACACAACTGTGGAAGTGTGTGAGGATAAACATGTGATTTAAGGCTTTCTTTTGACGTGTTTTGAGACAAAGCTAAAATAATCTTGACTGTTAGCCTGGTCCAGACCAGGTTTATGTCTGCGCACTTGTTACTGCGGCAACTCAGTGTCACCTCTGGCTAACCGCGTTTGTGGAACGGAAATGGAGATTTCATAAGCCTAGATTGGCCAAATAAGCCAGGCTTTGGCTTTAGCTTGCTTCATGGAATACCCCCATAGACAGGACTTTGTGGGCTAAATTCCACCTGAATAGATACATTAACAAGCTATCAGTGCTATGGGGAAAATTGTTTTTAAGGTATTTTGTTGTAGGCTATAAAAATTGAGTATAGTCCCTTTAACTTCAAGTATGTTTTAAAGGAAACCATGTTATAAAAATGTTCTGTCATCATTAGTTGTATTTATACTGAGTCCTTCAATTTATACTTGAAGTTACATTTTACAATGAAGAGGCGGGGCGTATCAGTTTTGAACAGGAAGTCAATGATCATGTTTATTTTTCTGAGCCATTTTGGATCTGTTTTGTTTTTGTTTTTCCATGAACAAGATGTCCAATCACAGTTTATTTCCCAAATACATGGAAAAACAATGGATCTCCTTTTATTATTATTCACAAGTGATAATCATGTTTGATGATTTCAGAATCAGAATGAACTTTCCCACGCTGTCTCCTGTTCTCTCGCTCCACACACCACATGTTGTTGTTTAGCTTGGTCTGCAGTGTCCCATTACAGTCTAAATCGTCACTCATGAGCACAGGCACACTCAGGCCTGTTTTGACGGAAGCAGACCACTGTTTTTGTTTTTGCCTGAATGTCCAGTCCAGCTGACAGCTCTCTGTGATTCATTACACAGAGAACAGGCCCATTTGAAGTCTGTCAGTCTGCCTGTGATCGCAGCGTGACCGGACAATGTGCCGCTGGGACGGACGAACAGATCAGTGGCAGCAGCAGAGTCAGGGTAAAGGAGGAGATCTGAGTTTGACCTCTGCCCCAGCCTGCTCACGAGATCAAGGTCTGATTTACACATGCAAATATTTCTGCAGAAAAGAGCAGGGCCAAACATGTCACAATATAAAAGAAAAAAAAAACAGTAGGGCTGGGTGATATTGACAAAAATTTATACCTCGATAATTTTGGGGCGAATCTCGATAACTATATTTGGACGATATTCTGTCAGTTCAACATAGATGTGCTAAAATCTGTTCAAATTAGTTACACTGGAAAAACGAAAACTTTAAATATTCTAACAAGTTTAAAACTGATTGAATGTTGTAGTGTTTGAGCAGGTTTGTCTGTCTTAAATAAAGTAAATTTAGCAATAAACTCAAGAACACAAGATTTCTTTTCAATTGTTCAAATTCGTGTGTATTTATCTTTGAGTAAAGTAAGATATTTTATACTTGTTCTGTTTGCAATCAGGTTCAAACCAATCCAAATCTGCTAAAAACATATAAAATACTAATTAGACACACATTGTCCCTTGTTTTCTCATTTATAATGGTCGTGTTTTTTAGTCTGTTTAATTATCAAACATTTTTTTGTGAAATGAATCACAAAAGTACAGCAATCTTTGATTATAAACTGATGAAATTCATAGTTACCATGGATGGATTGATGTATTGCATTGGATATATTACTAGTTTTGTTTTTTGTTTTTTGAGTAATCCAAACGTAACCAGGTCAAGTAGGAACAAGAGTAGAATAGATTAGAGGACACGTTTTAGTCGTGGCTTTTTAACAGTATTATCTAGACTTGTTTCAGGTTATTTAAGTCGCCTAATAGCTGTAAGTTCTGCTTGTGTCTTACATGTAATTCTGTTTTAGCCTCTGCAGAGTCACTAGTGTCCAGAAAAAGTGTTGATTACTCATCACAATTATTCATATTTTTAAAGTAAATTAAAATGTTTGTCCAGCTGACAGCATTGAAACAAATTCATCAATACTATTGTTACATTTCTGAGATACAACAAGAAATTGACTTTGTCTGTTCTGACTAGTGAAAGGCATTGCACTTATGTGTTTGTTAACAGCATTAATTAAGTGTGTAATGTGTTAGTGTGTGTGGGCTGCATCTCAAAGAAACTCACTCTTACATGGCCTAGAGCAATGGTTTTCAAACTTTCACACTAAGTACCACTTTGTGTAATATTTGGCTCCCCAAGTACAGGGTTAGGGTTAGGGTTAGGGTTAGGGTTAAATTTGGACATTACTTACAGTTCAAAAAAGGACCAAAGAATAAATAGATTTGTTTAAATGAAACTGTACCACCAGACATCATTTCCAGGAATAGTGAACACATTACTTCATCTTTCTCCTGGAACTAATCCTAAATGTGTTTTACAATGTGACATACTGTATATAAATCAACATTATGTGACATCAAAGAGATAAGGAGGTCACTTTTACTGACAAAACAATACTACAAAGACTGCACCACATCACAAACAGCCCACAGATAGAATGTGAGAGAGTCCCATCTTTGTAGTTTGGGAATAGACTCTTTCTTTGTCCAGTTCTGTGCTTAAAGACTGTAACTCAAATAGAATAATGTATTGCCTTGGAGCTGTATGATTTGTCATTTTTTCACAATGTAATAGCTTAAGCCCACACAATTACCACCCTGACTGCTGTTCACTCAACTGAAAGAAGGTAAAACTTCACCTCACATTTGTTCTGGGACAAAGTGACAAAGCAGGCAAACCCTTTGAGATTCTAATCAATGGAAAACACATACACACAGTAATACACGTGTTTGCTTTATGTGAGTGTTGTTTTCCACTAACATACTGGAGTTGTGCTTTGGTCTATTCACAATCTTTACATTTTTAAGCTGTGTTCTTCTTTTGAACCAAAAACACTCTGTTCCACTTAGTGATGTCATTAAGTGTTACATATAGTAAATACTCAATTTAAACTGAAAACACATTTACTTCAAATTTTCAGTCTTGAAGTTGTCCAAGTTGAAAGTTACAACTATTGTCTTTGAAACAAAAGTATTCAAAAATACAAGACAGGATTGAAAAGGTGATTCTCATTAAAATAGATGAAACAAGTTCAGCCAAGGCCTAGAAACAGCTGTAAAACTAACACTTAATGACATCACAAGGTGTGTTGGCCAGAATCAAGTTGACAGAGCAGACTGTACTGTACATGGTCTTTTTCCACTTTGTGTTCATTTTGTACCTTTACTTTAGTTTGCTTCACAGAAACAGCAGCGATTATGCTCTACTTCCTCGACTACACTTATGAGTTTGAGACAGTAAATGGTCAAATTAAAAAAGTCCCCATTTACTATGGAGCCAGCAAATCTTAATGGTGCAATATCAGACGGATTCTACGAAGTGAAATGATTTATCAGACTGATGTTTTTAAGGAGGTCACAATGTGACTAAAGGTCAACTGATGTCACTAAATATGGGACCTTTAATAAAAAAGAATAGTGTATTTTTAGTGACCAAAAGTGGTCACCAAAAGTGACCATTTTAAAAGCAAAACAGTAAAATTTAAACTTGTGAAATCCCTACAACCTAGTCTGCATTGGAGTTTCATCTTTTTGACAGTAAATGTTTGGCTCTTCATCAGTAGAAGTCCTAACAACAACACAACAGCAGTGAAAACGATTTTACACCAAAGCCATTTTCTCAAGAGCCGTGTTTACAAGTAGTAGCTGTTACTGCTGCTTATGAGACAGAACGACTACAATGTGGCGGGACGGTCCAGTGGTCACATGAAGTTTTACTGACCTCAGGGGGGCACTTAGAGGAGCAGGCGGCAGACATCAGCCCCACTGGCTTTTTACTGCTGACAGCTCAGACACTTTAGTTGTATCAATGTTCAAAGCCTCAGATTTCTCTTTACAATCACACATAATGACTAGTCCATACAAATAACTCTACACAAAGCATAGCTCTCTGCTCAAAATGTCTAAATCTGTGAAGAAGAACACAGTTGTGCTGTATGAAATGTTCCTTTGTACTACGTGTCCTCTGATGCTTTAAATACTTTCAAAATCATGTTTTATTGCAGTGAGGAGGCGCGCCTCTCCACAGATCTGACCTTTCACTTGGCTTGGTAGTGCCTTGTGCTTGTCTACATGGAGATTTCAAAGTGTTAAGCCATACAGTGTAACATTTTATAGGCAAAACAATACCATCTTTATGAAGATAAGGATATTGAAGATCCAAACCCCTTTAAGAATACACTTACTAACTGACATATGTAAGTCTACAACATCTAGTCTACTAATTAAAAAAACAAATAGTGATCATTATGTATTGCACAGACGCTAAAGCACATGCAAAGACAGTGATCAAAGTGTCATCAACATTTTAAACAGTCTGTATCCAGAAGCCTTGAGACACAATTATAATGTGGCTAAATTGTATATGTAGGCGCTGTTTTCTTGAGAAGCATGTAGGAACCTTACGATGACACACTGGGTCAAAAAGTTGTAAGAAAGTCACAGTAACCCCACAGACAAAACAAGTGATGTAACAAATAACCTCTTACAACAAGAATCGTTACTTATACAACTCTTTGAACTTGTGGAGAGATTAATCAGGTGTAATGTAAAAGACCGAAAGCTTAAAAGGGGGCGAAACAAAATTTATTTGATTGATTTAACAAATATCTGACTCAAAATGCACTCACAAGATGACAAGCTTGCAGGACTTTATGCTAAAACAAAGAAGAATTTGTACGGAAAAATGCAAGTAAACTACATTTTCATGTCACAGCTTATAATTCCAGTAATCCAGTGAAGGCCTGGTGAATTGTTGATGTATTCATGCATCAATGAATTCATGTGCCCTTATTATAAAACAAGATAATTAGTATTTAGTCGTCTCAGTGTACAATAAAAAGTCAACTAAAGATAATCACTATTATATATACTCTAGATGAATTATATTTTACTGGCCTGGATGGATAAATAGCTTAAAAGATTCCAAAAACCATTGAAGCAAAGATGGTTTAAACCAACGAAGCAGAAAAGCAACAGTAACTATAGTGTCTTTGCTTCCCAAACCAAAGCAGATTGGGAGTGTGATGGTGTCAGATGTCCTTTTGTCTGGCAGGACTCACAGGTACTTAGGCTGATCACCTGTGAAGGATCCATCTGTCACTCATGCACACCTAATGATCTCTTATAAGACTTCTCATAGAAACGCAGCTTCCTCATTAACATTACACTGCAGTCAGATGGTACTGTGCGGTAATGAAGGGGCACAATACTGCAGGCATTAAAGCGCTTATGATGAGTGACTGCTTGTCAACAGATCCTAGCAAAGACATTTTTAGTTCACAATATTACTTTCTGATTGTAACTTGTGACAGTTTTGTAGAAATACAAGATCTATTTGTTATTTTGATGACTTGAACAGATTTCAAATTAAAATCAAAGAGCTAAGACTTGACTCGGACTTGACTCACACTTGCCTCTCTTTGACTTGGAAATGGACTTAAGACTTACTTGAGACTCGCACAACAGTGCTTTGGTTGTATTCTAAGATCTGACGAGATACAACTGACCCAAGACGGTGCACACAGAAAAGGATGCATTTGACTTGCACACACAAAGGAAAAGGGTCAAACATTGCTGTTGCACATTTTGAGAAGACACGGTTCTAAAAAACAGAGCTATAAATGACAACAAAGTGCAACATTAAAGGGGTCTTAGTAGGTAAAATGTATTATTCAAAAATTTGAACTTTGTAATAATGAACTCCCTTCAACATTTGTTTACTCAAAATTGTATTTGAATTGATTTATGCATGTTTGAGTAATCTTGTGTTGTTCTTCGGCTTGAGCTCAACTGTTCTCACCTACCACCTATCCACTCCCACTTGTCTGTATTTACTTCTTATAAATCAAAATTATAATACTCAAAATGAAGTATCTATGGTTCAAAACTGTACAGTCACTTTCCAACAGTAATTTGGTTTTTGTTTTGTTTGTTTGTTTGTTTGTTTGTTTTGAATCTGTTGCTTCTCACAGTTACATTTTAAAGTGAAGAGGCGGGGCTTATCAGTTCTGCAGTTTTGAACAGGAAGTCAATAGCTGTTTCTATTTTCAAGTGGTTTTAGATCAATTTTGTGTTTTACAATGAACAAAAGGTAAATTACTGATCTGTATACGTATGTTCTAGATTCTTACTAAATAGTTGGGGAAAACACAATAGATCCTCTTAAATGTAATAAAAAAAATGTTTTGTTTTGTGAATCCAATGTGTCTCGTCTCAAATAAAAATTGTGTTGTGTCCTACCCCCTTTTTGTAAATAGTATTTAGTATTTTGTTGATTGACTGTATAAAGGAAAACACTGCGCTATTCCTGTAATTTCAACACCTTCTTCATTAATGTAAACCTTCTTCATTACACATGTTTATATTGCTAAAAAAATACAGCAACAACCTTTTTAATGTGAACAGGCTCGCCTCTTCACAGATATGACGTGTAATGACCATGTCACTTTCTCATACTGAATCTAATATAATAAACAAAATAACAACACTTAACAAACAAAGCAATGACATTATGAGACCGACAGGCTATATTTTAACTCTGTATTTGAGTTAAAATGTTAGAAACACCTAGCCTCCTCCAACCATTTCTTCATGGCAAAAACGCACTGAGTTGCATGTAAATGATCCTCAGATTAATCCTGGGAGCCATTTCTACCAAGATAACTGAATTACTATTCTCTTAACAGCTCTAAAACAAACTCCATATTTCCTCCCAACATCCATCAAAACGCATGCACCACATTACGGATGCTGCATCAATCAGATAAGCAAACTTCCACCTTTGAATAATGAGAATCTGGGGAGAAGGATGACATCAACAAATGCCACACACTGGCACCGACTCCACTTAATGCAAACCTTCTGCTAGAACGCTCTCTAGTGGCCAGAATCCTCATAATCCTTTGTTTAATTATGTCCCAATTCTGAAATCATCTGTTATGCCAGCCTTATCTTATCAGCCCTGAGTCAACGGCAGCAAAGTGTCAAACAATTACACAGAGCGGCTTTTCCTACGCGAAAGTGTAGATTGGATGTTAAGAGAGAGGAAAAGGAAGGAGAAGGAGGAGCGGGCGAATCGGTCTGTTGACGTCAAAGCAAAGTTTTCAAGGACACTCGGAGCAAGTTTGCACACACAATAAGCGACCTATTAGACTTCTCCGAATGACAGGAGGAAGCAAACGTGTGTACGCAGGGGTCTATAAGCTGTGCACTGACAGATCTCTGCTGCGGTGAGTCACTGGTGAGTCACAGGACACCTCTTCACAGCATCCACTCAATCAGGGAGCCGTAACCTTGTCATTACAGTAGGAAGAAACGTGTGCCCAAAGTCAAAGGTTGCCAGGTAATGAGGAGAGTGAATCAGCAATCAAAGAGTTGTCAGAAATCAATAGACAACAGCTCCAGTGGGATGGAAATGAGGGCTTTTTGGCTGACAGATTGGAGGAGGAGAGGAGCATGTTGGCACGCATTCCCAGGTATACGCATTGCCACGCAGGTATGAATTATACATCCAGAGCACAGGAAGGAAGAAGACACAGTGATTCATGAGTGTATGCTAGCAATCAAAAAAAAAAAAAAGAGAAGATTTGGACAGGTTCACGTCAACATGGAGAACGCCAGCAGTGGAAAAAGTGAATGAATGTCAGAGGCTGTGGTAATGTTTAGGGCAATGCAGTTAATTGGATTTGAATGTAATTGTGTTGATTTGTTTCAGAATCGTCAATAATGAGCTTGAGGCTAATTCTCTGTTAGTAATGTTTCATCAGCTGAGTTAAAGGTTGTTTTGTGTGTGCTCATTAAATTATATCTATAGTATGAATGCAAAATAATGAACAGCACGCCTAATAATTGAGGATTTGACATGACTGTGTTGTGATTTCTCAATCTGTATAAGAAACGTGTCTCCTATTTTAACTAATGAAGTGATGCAGATAGACTGATGTATAGTTACATACTTTGCACTTGTGTTGTTTGATTAGACAAAGTGGAATATATAACTTTGAGATTTTATGTGTTGGTGAATGTCATGTTTCTGTGACTAGTCCAATGGATCTCCTACTTATGATGATTTAAATGATGTATTAGAACTGGGGGATTTTTGGTGGTGCTGGAAACAGTGAATGTGGGACGGTGTAGTTGTCTTGTTCTGGGCCAGCATTGCCAATTGTCAGTGTCTGCATACACTGGTGATGGATCCGATAAAGAGCTTTGATCTTGTAAGTGGAAAGCGCATTATAAACCCCAAACAATAAGGTTCTTTATTTTTTCAATTAACTGTCAGTATTTAAACTAGTTTGGAGCCATTATTAACCAATAAATATAGGTTGTCAGTTTATAGCATTTAAGACTCTAACATAAGATTAAGTTAGGAACATGTTTTATCCCTGTAAGGTAATGTATCTGTGCAGCTAGATTTGATATTTGTGAAATCACAAACTCAAGAGAAATCCATCTGGCTTTCCACCAGAGCGATTGGTTTGGAGTTCAAACCAGTAGTTCAAAGGCCCAATCACATTGTGGCAGGGGATTGTTAGCAAAGACAGCAGCAAGTAGTGCCTGAATCAAAGAAAACAAGGATAGAGTTCTTGTGGATGTATGTGTTTCTGCTGCGTGTGATTCTGTTTTATCATAAATACAGAGTATTTACTTTTTGAAAGAAGAGCAGAAAGTGTAAATACACAACATCACTCAAAGGTGCTCGGCTGTTGCTGTAAATATGGAAAAGAAGGACAAGCTCTCACACTATCTCCAAATCTGACAAAAAAAGACAGAACGTTTCGATCCACACACTGACCTGAGGAAGGTCTGTGTGGATCAAACATTGTCTTATTAAAATTGTACATTTGGAGATAGCGTGAGGGCTTACTTGTTCGATGAAACGTGGATATTGTATGTGCCTTTATGATTATTGCTGTGATTGGTTAAGCACAAGTAAAGTAGGCCACACACACAAACACTTTCAGCAAGCAAAGTTCCAGTTGGATACTGTCGAAGAACTCCAATAGAAGTTCAACACATAGCCATCCATCTGACCAGCCAGGTGACACATTTTAGTTTGGAAGGGAAGTGGAGTACCCAAAAGCACCCAGACACTGGGTTTCTTGCTCTGAGGCTAGCATGCTAGCTAACCACTCTGCCAGCAAACAGGCAAAGTTTGTGGAGCCAATCACCAAACAAATAATAACAAAATTAGCGTGTTATATATTTGTAGATCATAAACACACATCTCTCCTTGTTCTAAAGGCCTTTACTCTCCATCTGACAATATTACTATATAAATATACCCTTTCTAGTGTGTGATTGTAAATATGCCAGGACTTGAATAATAGTGACTTTACAGACACACTTTCTTGTAAAAACATAAGAAAACGTGCAGCTGCAATCTCTCTGAAGCTTTGACGCCCAGCTGTTGAAAGTAAACCCAAACTATTTAGCAAAAAGAACATGCCTGGTCCTTCAGTCTCCATGTGCACTCCATCCCCAGCAGCCCTGGAGGTATGTAGCACAGATAAGCCACGTGCACCTCCCCAAACTTCTATCAGCGCTGAGACCATCACTCCTACACCTCTGTCCTGCTTTTCAAAACAACTCAAATGTAGCAAAGTCTGAAGGCCTGACAAAAGCACGTTTGTGAACTTCTCTCTATGACTGCAACTGATCTGAGAGCGCCTCTTCACACCCGCTGCACTTAGCATTTACTGCTCCACTGCTACTTCCGAGAAACTTTAACCATCCGTCAATTTAGGCTTCGGGATTAAAAACAAGAGATAGTTTGACAAAAAGTCTGGTGCTGAAGTAGAATAGTAATATAATGTAAAAACAGATTTGAAGACAGGTTTAAATGTCTTGATTTCAGCAATTAACATTGATTTTTGAAAGACTTGGATTATTTTACTTGTTTTATAATATTTATAATGTGTTTCAAGCCATTACTGCATACTCTGAGCCAAATAATTTGCCAGTGGGTCAAACAAATTTGCTTACCCCATTGACAAATTAGTTCCCTTAATTTAGGGCCAAGTTCCCTAATAACCTGACAGAATGTTTTTGAATTAAACAAAACATGTTTAAACATGACACTAGCAGTTATATCTATGCTGTTCAAATGACTCAAATCTAGATTAAAATCTATTCTAAGTCATTTTAAGCAAAGCTAACTATGTGTTTTTGCATGTAGCCTACAATAAGAACATGTCCTTGATTTCATCTATAAAAACAGCAAACTTCAGAGGTACTCACTCATTTCTCACAGAAATCTGAGTAAATGTTACTGTCATGGTAATGCTAACAACAACAATCATGCTAACACCAATTTCTTAGATTTGGCAATGTCAAAAATTGTTTTTACCCAATTTAGTCTCTTGCTGATGTGTGTCATCAATGCTATTTTTTAAAGTCATAAATGAACAGAATGTTGTCATTTGTAGCCTTTGTTTGAGATTTTGTATTTTGATACAAAATTTTGCAGACTATTTTCATTATTATTATTATTTTTTAACAATCTTACAATAATTTTTCTATAACACAGATCTCCATGGTCGACTACGCCTAATAATGTCTGGTTTGTTCACCAACAATCGTCTGTTTGTTGTTGTTGTTGTTGTTGTTGTTGTTGTTGTTGTTGTTGTTAGCATTGTGGCTAACTACCGTTAGCATACCGGCACATCTCACTCCTAACAGCTCTGAAAAAAGATGAAACACTTTTTAGTGAACAATTTGAAAACTCAAATGCATTAGGTAAGTCAGCAAAACATGTGACTGATACAGGAAGTTTAAAATGAATTATTTCTGTTTGCTTACATTTTTAAGGATGGGACCTCCCAGTTTACCCCAGCTTATTATCACAATAATCTACGTACTATTAACTTTTGAAATTGTGACAGGCCTACTCTGTTCTGTACAAAACAAATTGTGCTACATGAAAGAAAAATGAGCCCCGGTTCTTTTCAATAATAAGCAATAAAATGATGAGCTTTCTAAAATAATACTTTTATGAACAAGCAGCAATAAAAGCACTTTGCAATCTGATAACGCTTTGTGCTGTATAGACAGATATAAGTGCTTGTTTCATGTTTAAAAGATTCACAGTTCTCTCATAAACACCTTGATTTACACTACGACATAAATAGTTGCTGTTTTTTATAGACCATCATCTGACATCCTTCATTACCTCACTTTTTCTCTTTTAAAGTAGTCTGTAGCAAAACAAATCTCTCATTCAGAGCAGAGTTATGTCTGTACAGTCACAATGCCATGTTCACAGCGCAGCAACAAGTCCAGGAAGTGTCAGAATAGAGACAGGAAAAGCGGCTGGTAAACAGTCAAACGTGTGTAGTCTTACTCAATCAGCTGCTCCATTGCCGATCCGTGGGCCTCTCGCGGCAGATTCCGGTTCACCATGGAAGTCGTTGTCCTAGAGCTGAACACAAGAGAGAAGTCGATTAGAGCAAGTCACTGTCAGTCATACAACACTGCGTTCCTCTGTGGGAATTGATGCAGTGGTAACAAAACATTTACATCAATTCCAAAGGTTTGTTCTCGCAATAACACTTGGATAATAACGTGAATATTGTGAAAGCCAAAGGGAAAAAGAATTCTTATGAGTATTCTTGCGTGACTTTTGCACCTGCACCTGCACTGCTTCAAGGTAGGGCTATCACAGGGAGCAGTGGTTTTAGGCACTTTCCAAGTTCTCCGGGATCCGGTGTAACTTGACTTTTTCATATTCATGCTTTATATAATGCTCATAATGTTCAAGAAACAAAAATATAGTTGTATCGTTTTAACAGGAAGTCGGTGTTTCTTTTTTTTAAGTCCTTGTAAACCTTGATCTACAAATCTTCAACATGTGGATTTATAAAAGAATGTGTACAATTTTTCTGGCTTGTCATTAGTTTGTACAAGTTTAGAAATTAACTGGTTCTTTCTATTCCATGGAAAAACAACAAAGTAACTTGTGAAGAAACTTTGTCGTAAAACACTATTTTTATTATTATTATTTATTTATTTTTTTCAGATTTGCTAACCACTCCTATAGGAAATGGTAGTGATGATGAATATGCCAGAAAATATTTTTTGTCTCTCTTAAGAACAGACCATCTGTCATCTCCAAAAGATTCTGCAAATTGTGAGCTAATGAGGCATTAACTAAGAGTGAACTGAAATTGTTTTTCCACTTGGAGAGTGTTCGCTCAGTGGGACTCGTGATTTGTTTCTATATTTTGGTGACTTTGGAAGCTTTGATCTGCTCTTTTTGGGTTTCAATTGAAGTTTACTAACCTCCACTGTCAGTTCATGTTAATGTCTGTGACTCAGGTCAGGTAAGTTATCAGGGTCACTTGTTTCATTTGAGTCTTGTGCTCAGGGTCAAAGGATATTCTGCTCAGGAGATTCCAAACTTGGTGATTTTCTAATTTTGCAGTCCTCTGCCTTGTTGTTGTATTTCAAGATTGACAGAATGACTCCTTCCTCCTGTCTGTCCTGTTGAAGACTTGTCCAGAGTGAGCTTGAGAAGGACAGGTCTGCTTGTTGAAGCAGATATAGAATTCTGCTTTGTCACCGGTGATGTCCAACAAAAAGACCTCTCTCCTTTGGTTTTCTGTTGTTCTGTGGCTCTAAAGGTGTTCTCAGCTTCTTCTGCACAAACTGTTCACTGTTCTCAGAGTTTTGTCCAGACGGGCACAGACTTGGTGCGTTCAGAGCATGTTCAGAAGCCTTGGTAGGTGCAATTTGAAATGCATTTGATATTTGATACCAATTTCAATACCACAAGAACACTATCTTAGGACTTTTCAACACAAAATAACTTTCTTTTAGGCTTGTATGATGAAAAATATAACAGTGTTCCATATTCTGGTGGTGCAGCATTAGCGCTTTGACTTCATACCAAGATGGTCCTGGGATTGACTCGGGGGCGTTTCTATGTGCAGTTTGCATGTTCTCCTCGTGTTCTAACCGTGTCTGTGTAGGTTTCTTCTGGGTGGTCCGGTTTCCCCTAAAACATTGATGTAATGTCACTCTGATTTCTTGTCATTTTCACCTTGTATGGTTAATTTTTTCTTCACCAACTGCAAGATGACTAAAACTGTGATTAATATTTACAACAGCGTCTGTATAATTAGAAAAAAACATGAGAAAATAGACTTAAACCCCTTGAACCACTGACTGTCTGACTGACGTTGATTGATTTATTGCTCAAACAAATTGGACCTGCCTCACTTCCATTCCAGCCGCCTCTCTTATGACACTAATCCATTTTAAACACAAGCCTTTATTAATGAAGCTGATTAAATGATGATTGTTAGTGAGCGGCAGCACCTGGACTCACTGCGCTGTATCATATAGACTAACATCGCTCTATCTCTGTGACTTTCCCTCAGGCTGACGCTGTAATTATCCCCAACATCTGCTCCGAAGAATGGCTCTCCTCCACGCTGGGATCAAAAGCCCTCCGAGGTCAGGTGCATTCGGGATGCGAGTTCCAGAGCGTGTCTCCTGGTGCCAAACACTCCTCCGTGTCCAAATGCATTCATCGCCTTTCGCAGCGTTTTGTTAAATTGATATTATGATCCTGGCACACAAAACACAGTCAGCGGAAAGAGAGAGAGGGAGTGAGAGAGAAATATGCGCACTCAGCAGCTTCCTCGTCGATTTTCAAGGGCATTGATACAAGTTTATGAGCATATTTCTGTCAACCTCCAGCTGCTTTATTCTGCTAAATGTCTTTGAACTACTCTTAATTCAAGCCTGGGAAAGTGGTTCTGATAGTCTTGTTACTGTCTGTTAGAAAGATCAGCACAGTCTAGCTCTATAAGAACTTAAGCACCTTGACAAATATTTGACACAAAGTTTTAACAAAGTCAAAATGATAAATGTATGTTAAAGGAGAGGTATCTGATTTTCACATTACAAACACAAGTTTTAAATCTGACCAGTTCCTTTCCTAAATTCTTCGACACAGGTTATTATCAACATCTATCATTTTAGTTGCAGTTATGGCTTAAAACACTTACAAACACAAGTGAACTGAAGGACCACCAAGCACAGCCAATCAGAGCGCAGCATTCGGCTCTTGATGAGAACTAAAATTCTTTTTTCTCTATTCAGTTCATATAACAACGCGGCTGATTCATGTATTCTTTTGACAGTGCAGTCAGTCCAGAGCAGCACCTCACAGGCAGAATATAGGACTCCAAGCATTTGCCCCTCACTCAGACTTGTTTCTGAGAGTGCAGGTAGAGCTTGAGTCTGGTCCGAACCCAAAGGTCTGACTGCACGTTCCAACATAAGGCAACTGATTACCACTCGATCCTAAAGGTTTAGCCACAAGTGCTGCAGAAGTGTACGCGGACACACTGTCTTGTCAGTCAGGACATGAGCGCTTCTAACAGGACACAGTCTGCAAAGAGTGCTACCGATATATGTATTTTTGTTTTTCTTCTTAAATATAGCTGATGCAGCTCCTAATCAAGTGTGCTAATGACCTGAACAGTACGGTAGATAGTATTGTAACTTCATCTGAAAAGACTAAGAATTAGAAACAGGTTAAATTTCACTTCAAAACTGCAGAACTGATAAAGTCCATTTTTTATTGTAAACTTTTCTGTTGAAAAGTGGCGTCTCGATTACGATATTCAGATGATTTCAAACAATCAGATGCTTTAAATGTATTAAGCCGTTTAATGGTCAGAAAAATTGGGCTTGCGGATTGACTATAGATATTCTTGGTCAACTTAAACATGTGCTACCCATCGATTAGTCGACCGACCACAAGCTCAGATGTTTGCATGCTAATAAACTCTTCATAAAGAAAAACAAACAAAAACAGCTGAAAAAAATGAAAAAAAAAAAAAAAAAAGAATACGTTTCTAGCTAATACAATTTTGGTCAACTACAAGAACAATGAGATGAGTGATCAACTGACTAAATTTTTTTTTTTGGATTTACAATTTTGTTTTTTTTTTGTAGCTTTTAGTTGCTTTTTTACGACAAACAATATATGATATTTTGTATTTGCATATCTTCAAGACAATTTTCTGAGCTCTCGCACAAACAAGTGAATAAAGGCAACATAAGACATAACAAATATGAAGTCTTTGTTGACTCCAGATTGTCTAATGAACATCTGCTAATGTCGTTAGTTTGCTCTGTAGAACAACACGTTTCAAGATAAAGACATGGAAGTACTTGAAGTGCTTGAAGTCAGTACATTCACAATACTTTTTCCATGTTAAGCATGTTTTGTGCAAGTTTCATAATACTGGTCTCACTCTTCACGATATACAGTATGATATTTACCTCAACACTAAGACTCTTTGAAAACATGTTTGAAAAGTAGAAAACTACTAATACCCACGTCATGTCAAGAACACAAAATATTGTATTATCTTGTCAATACTTACCTTCAAACTAAAATATTTCTATTCTCTCAAGTGCTGCTGTACAAACATGACCTATCGATATAATTCAGTGACTCTGCCAAATCCCTCAGGTACTGCATTGAAATTATACAATCATATTTCCAGAGCCAACTTAAACAAAATCACAAACGTGTAAAGATTTGTTAGGATTTCTGAATGTGTTAGTCCCACATCCAAAAGTTGGCTCTATAATTTTAGACATGTTGTCATTGATTATCTAGGCATTTTGGTGCTGACTGTATATTTCTGTATTCACTATTATCTCAAGAGCCAGGGCCAACAATAAACCATCCTCTTGTTGCATAAGTGTTTATAGTTTGCAATCTATATATGAGAGTTGATAAAAAATGCACAGTGATTAGTTAAAGGCGCTTTAGCTGAGTATGTTCATCTTAAAGACTTAAACAACAGAAATATGTGATTTAAATTCTTTTGCACAGTCACAAACATTGCTCAGAGCCTCTTGACTGTGATGTGTTTAATAAATGATTTTCACAACTTTCAAAAACCAGATTGAGTGCTAACAAAATAAACAAGGGCTCTTTGTAGATGTTAGAACAAAACACTATAGATTGGACACTGTGTGACCTCCTTTTCGCCTGAAACGTTACTTCGACAATATATCTGTGCTGAGGCTGAGACTAAACAGATTTTAAGTGATCTGTTTATTGTGCCTTTAATACCCATTAGAACTACTTGCAGACTTTACAATTTCACAATCAACTATAGCACAAAACTTTGATGCAATGACACAATGATGTAAATAAATGTCATTTTATGTCCTTGCCGGACTACACTTCAAATTCATTTTTAATTAGAGTACATTGCATAAAGAAGAGCATATCACTTCCCATTAGGGCTGTAGTCAAGGAATGTCTCATCAACCGATTAATCGACTAAAAAGGGGCTAAAGTTTTGAAGCTAAATGGAGTTCATGCAAAAACAACAACTCATACAAAATGAATAGGAAACATGGTATTTCGGAATACAACGATCACACCAATGATTCTGTCCCAAATCCTCAACTAAATCATTACTTTTTGGTTCTGTTCAATATAAAACCTTATAATCTATCTAGAAAAATGTGTCAACTAATTCGGCTGGGCCATTAATTGACAAATCAATCAACTATCAATTATTTGGTTGTGGTTTTGAATCGAAAGATCGAAAACCAATCTTTTGCCGGTAAAAATGTGTAATTTGAAGCAAAAGTCAAACTTTGAGGCAGAATAGTGATATATAATTCCAAAAGAATCTAATAATATTCAAAGTGTTTGTTTTGTTTATATGCATGAGTGGCATTTTTCATTTGTTTTTGTGAAGTTTAAACTAAATCAAATAAAAAATCAAGATCGATTAATATGAGAAAAAGAATGGTGATTAATTATATTTTTTCCAGATCGCCCAGTCATGATACGACTAATGCAAATTTTGGTCGACTGACACTCGACCGATTAATACTAAACCTAGGGTTCGTACAGATTGTATTTTATGATTTTCCATGACTTTTCAATGACTTTTCCAAAACAATTGTCAACATTTCCATGACCGATTCACACGACTTATTCACACATCAATTAGACTTAAATATTTGTTTTCATTAATTATATACAGTATAGCTATAGGTTTAAAACTGACTAAACTATTAAAGGACTACAGCCCTACTTCCCATTCAAAAACACATTCGATTTTTCTGCTAAATCAGCTTAATAATTACATTTAAATTACAATATAAAACTAAATAATAGTGGCTAGATTCATTCACTCTATATAGTTAGCTATGTCACATTAACTTTATATACCAATATTCATTCATAAACATATCTTAATAAGATGCATGTTTTCCCCCAAAAGCTACTTTGATTAGCAGAGTGTGTAGCATTACCTTATACATAATGTAGCCTTAGGACATCACCTGTTCATTTAGTCATTCACAGCTCCACTTCCTGATGCTAACTTGTGTCAAAAACATGGTCCTGCTCCCTGCTGTGAAAAGGATATGTAAGTAAGTGTGTATGAACCCTGCGGCGAGAGGCAGAGGACAGACGGAGACATGTCCATACTCGGCAACAGCACACACACACACACTGCACAAATGTGTTACGCTAACTTTTCATGAATGACTGATTTAAGAGCTGCTTGTTCAGTCGCTGTCAGGCTTGTCTTCCTGTGATTTGAAACTGCAGGAACAATACAACAATACAAGCACAACATACTGCATATCCTACAATGACTTCATCTGATTTCAAAATGCCAGCTTCATTATGCAATTGTCTACTGATACACCAGTTAAGTATTCAGGGGTTCATGTTGAAGTTAAATCTGGCATGACATATGGTGTTCAAACAGCCTTAGGTACTTAGGTGCCCAATTGAAATACACATGCATCTTTTTGGAGGTGAATGGAAGCCCTAGTACCTGGAAAAATCTCACTGTAACACAGGCAGAACATGCAAACTCCACACAGAGAGATTGTGAGATGTTGCCTTGGCTCGACCAGGAAGTCCTCCTTATTGGGAAGCAAAAGCGCTAACCACTGCTATTAAAAATTAGATCCAATACTGGGATCAGATATCGGTGTGATCTAGGAAATTTAGCTGGATCACGTATTGGCCCCATAGTGTCGGTTCAGTCTTAAAGACATAAACAGAGAAATTTACTAACTGGTGTTGATCAGAACGTCTCATAAAGTTTGACATTTTATTCACATTAAGTTAAGTTGTGACTAGCACTATAAATAACACTTATATAGCACTATATAACCAAATGTCTTATGTTTTAATAAGAAAAAAAATTACAGTTCTTACACAAGTAACGGTTGATATCAGTGCATCTCTACATAATATTGACTTTCATAAAAGTTCATAAAAGATGCTTATTTGAGCTGCAATCAAATATTTACTTTTTGCAGGCTCACAATGATATAAGACTAGACCATAAACTTTGAGGAAGAAATACAGCACATAAATGTATGTGATCTTTCTGGAGGAAGACATTCCACAAATATGGGTTGTTAAAAGTAACTTTAAGTCCTGAGACTCAGACCCATCTGTCTGCACTGTGGTGTGGTTTGAGAACAAGCCAAAGGTACAGCGCCTCAATGAAACAAAACAAACATCGATGAACTTCAGAAGTGCTTTGTACATTTGTGGATGGAAACATGTCTGTGTTTGTCTATAAAGGGAATTTCACAGAATGTCTCAGCTTTTTCCACTGTTGTGGTGCTCGACCAATCAGCATTAAGTATTAAGCAAGTATTAATACTAAAATAATACTTTAGATAGAACAAGCTTTTTGAAAATAAACCAAATTTGATGAGTCTGAAACATTCCAAAACTTAAATTTTAACTTGAGAAGTGACCCCTGCTCACAGTAAGAATGCTATATGTGATTTTTTGAGCAATAAAATAATAATTTTCAATCAAAGCAAAATGGACTGATGTAATATCTTAAAGTACAGATTACACTTCCACAAAGACAAGCAGGTGACGTGACGTTACCTCCACCAGGAAAGACATAATGTAATTTAAGTATCAGTCTCAACTAATGAACTGCACCAGCTCTTCTCTGAACAGTTTGTTTGTTGAATACCTTGTGATTGTCTCAGATGACTGGGAGTTTACTGAGGGAGTTGGCTGTTCCCGACCATTGTAACATAATCCTATAGTAATCTTTGATGTGGTCTGTTTCCTCTTCTTCTGACTATTCCATATGTTGTAGACAGACATAAGCTGGTGTTTTGCAGCTGGATCAGTTACACTTCTGGCTCTAATCCACGAGTCTGTCAGTCTCAGGCACAAAACTGCACTTGCACAACACCATAAACAGATCTACAATATGAGTCACTGTGGAGGATACGACTTGTCATTCATCAGGATCGTGCCAGCCTCGGATCTGAGCGTGTGTGGTACTACTTCAACTACTATTACTACTAAAACTCTTAACAATTTGTCTGGCAATTAGATCAGATTAGCAATTTAGAATTTAAAAATGAAGGTGGAACCAGCAGCCAGGAATTATACTTGATTATAGTTCTTTAAAAAGTATAATTTATCACGTAGAAGTGAAGACATTGTTTGAAAACTAAGCAACTAAACTGAGAACTGCACTGAGGCTCAGAGCTGCATCACTTTTCAGTATGAGAATATACAAAACAAAATACCATTACTGTGAATATGATGTGATTTTGTGATTTTCATGTTAAAAGAAATGATCGAATAGGTTGCGTTCACGTTGTAGATCTTCGATGATGTCATAAGTCCAGATTGTTCTTTTGCCTTGAAATATTTAAAAATATATTTCATAAATTTAGAATCTGTTGATTTCTGCAGATGACAAGAGCCACTAAGCTTTTGTATTACGACAAAAAACTGTCTATAAACAAGATTCATTTTACCTGTCTGATTGAATTATGATTGAATCTTTTATTCTGTGATAATATTAAGTTATTTCATTACACAATTAATATTGTACTCAGTTAAAATAATTACGAATACTGACAAAATGCTCAAACTTCATTTGTAAAATACTATTCATCTGGTTAATTACATAATATATTATATATATATTTTATTATATTATATATATATATATATATATTATTATATATATATATATATATATATATATATATATATATATATATATATATTATATATATATATTTTTTTTTTTTTAATTACTTGATTACAAGTAAACTAATCTTTTAACTGCTACCCCTGATATTATATAATTTGAATATAATTCCAAAGCTGATATTTTCACAAGATAGATGGCAAAAAAAAAAAAATAATAATAATTTTATTTATTTACTTAATTTCAATTTCTAAAAATTATCTTGTTTGATTGCAGGATGTTCTATTTTTCTTGTTCTTAAACTTCACAACTCACAGTTCTTAAACTGTGCAGTGTTCACTGGAATTTTCCCAATGTGGAACAAAAAAGAATATGTCATCTTATCCTATATCCTTTGCTTTTGTAAATAAAGAATTGTCACCTCCAGACTTGAGTTATAGCCACAGTTTTCATTCAAGTAAGAGTACTGTTACTACACTAAAAATCTCTCAGGTAAAAGCATGCAGCTAGAAAATGTCTGCACAATAACTGATATCCAGAGCAAGTCCAAGATGATTAGCATTGGAGAGAAGACTGAACAAGTTTGTAGAAGCCCAAAGTACAGGTTTTGAATAATAAGACCTCATGGATACACATATGCTGCTGTTTGCGAGGTAATGACTGCAGCCTATAATTTACAAATCACAAGTATTCCAATTGTGCTAAATGCTGCAGCCCTGATTACAACTTCCCTGACCCTTTCCAAAACAACATCAAGTCTGTCATGCACGTGTGAGATCAGCCACTCACCCACACGCGTCTTCCTTTTCCCCTTCGACAATCGAATTAGTCACTCTCCATTGTGGAAGCCTGCCTCATATCCATGTTCCATAAAACAGCAAAGAGGCCGCCTGAGGCATCCTTTTCCTGGACAACAGGGTCACAGCTGATGCCTCATGAACACAGGACACACCTTAGTACAACACATTTGTGATCTGTCCCTTCTCTAATCCCTAGACTCATCTTCTCTTGACACAGGATACATATGGCCAACTGTGAGTAGGCTTGACAACAAATACAATATTGACTTTTACTCAAAGGGGAAAACCAAATGTGATGACTGAGCAAAGTTTCATTCTAGCAGTAGAGTTGTAAAGTAAAGTGTAATGTTTGATGGAACAGAATTACAAGCAACAAGATCAAGAGCTTTGTTGATCATGAAAATTCCAAAATTTGAAAATGAAGGTGGTTAAGTCACTGTACTCCTGACTGTTGCAGTAGCCAAGGCCTTCTTTCACTTTAGTCAGTGTCACTTGCCACTGTTGATAGCTCATTGGTCCAACAACTTCAAACTGTGGTGTCAACAAACTTTCAAACATAGATATAATAAATAGCTATAATGAATGAAATCACAAACCAAAATAACTTCATTACACAATGATGACCACAACTTTGGGAGACTTACACTTTTTTCTGCTCAAAGAAAAAAAAGGTAGTGGGACAAAACCAGTGTGAGCGGGTCTTTTGTGTGGCCAACGTGCCTCGCGCTGGGTTTCCTTAGCATTGTCATGACAACAGTGTGTACGCACCGACAGTGGGCTTAGGAAACAATGCGCGCACACAAAGTTTAAAAGTGATAGAGTTTGGTTAGTCTACTTTTAGCACTCGTGTTGTTTAGTGGTTCTTTCGATGACAGAACAAGTGCACGGTAACTTCGCGAAAAGAAAAAAGAAAACTTTCGTTGACATACCTTCATTTGAGCAACTTGTTCGTGTCCTTTTGTGTTCTTCTTGTTGTTCTGGTTATCCGCCGCAGTTCACTTTACGCACAGTGCGTAAAATTGTCTGTTACACGTTTAGAAACATGATGTTATGTCCACATGCGTCTGGAGCACAAAAACAGTGAGAAAGAAAGGTCCGGCAGAAAGTTTCTCCGCCCAGACTCATTCTCTACTCCTCTGCTGCTTGTATCAAAGGATGCTTGGCCCCGCCCCTCCTAAATCACTGTAATCCCAAAGATTTACTGCGTGTGTCTGCTCTATGATAGAACATCAAGGTGACAGCCTGTAGTTTTGTCAAAAGATTTATGGAACAACACGGGAAGAGTGCTTTTACGCACAGGATCTCGATCTTTCATTTCATACGTGCACGACGCCTGATTTTTTTTCAACCAGTTATGCAGACACCATCACTTTGCATTGGTGCTATGCTAACAAAGTTTATAGTTTAAGATATTTACCTAGGGTCTTGGTTAAGGTTAGGTTAGGATTAGGTTAGGTTAGGTTAAGTTAATTTGGTTAAGTTTAGGGATTTGGGAAAGGTATGCTAACCAGGAAGCTGCATAACTGTGTTGGAGAAAATAAAGACGCGTGCACGACACGTGCTATAGATCTGACCCGGGTTATGGATGTGTTGTGATCTGGATACTTTATTTTGATTTATGTTGAGATACCAAATTCTGGTTGAAAGTTATGTAAATTAATATAGCAGTGTAGGTTATTTCTTGGGCCTCCGCCTGACATCATAAAAATAATGTAATAAAATATAATAAGCCGTCAGAGCTAAGCAATATGAAAATACTTTGGGTAGTCAATTACATAGTCTGCCTAAAAGGCTAAATGTAAAGGATGTTCAAACCTACTTTTGTCACACACATTTGAAAGTCTCATTTTCCCCTCAGGTTTGTGCTTTTATGGTTTTTGATCCTTCTCTCCATACGCCACTAGATGGCAGCACAGTGTCATAAATTATTGCAAACACATTTGACCAAAAATCATAAATACAAATAAATGCGTACATGTTGATGCAGTTACAGCTTCAAGCTACAATAATGTATAATTTTTAGTCCATTAGTTTATTGTTTATTATTTCAGACGGTGACTACACCCGGATATCCGTGTGGGAATGTTGGATGAACATGGGAAATTGAGTTTTTAGGATTACAATTCTTGAACACAGTTTACGCAATCAGACTTGCGCTCTTCAGCCAAAGCCTTCTCTTTACGCACATGACGTACGGAGGCTGTGTGTTTGCTCCTTGGAGATTCCCCGTCCTTCCTGGGCTGTACGAGGTAAACCTTCACGGTAACAGTGCTCTCGGTTCTACCCGGTTCTACCTGAAAAGCCACTGTGACCGCTCGGCTCTGTCAGTGAGTCAGACATGGAG
Source organism: Mugilogobius chulae (assembly GCA_038363315.1). Taxonomy (NCBI): domain Eukaryota; kingdom Metazoa; phylum Chordata; class Actinopteri; order Gobiiformes; family Gobiidae; genus Mugilogobius; species Mugilogobius chulae. Next base: position 34,423,637 of record CM076401.1, on the reverse strand, counting down.
CCAGCGTACAAAACGTGAGGCTCAAGGCTGCAAATGCTACGGAGCCTCAAAACACAACCCGGGAAGAAACAACTTACCTCATCGATGGCTGTAAAAAGTTCACATTCATCGGCTGGAAACTAAGAAGAAAAGACGTTTACTGAACCACAGGTAAGTCTGTTTTGGAACATAAATGCTTCGACTTTACATTTCTGCTCGTTCATTTGCAATACGCGCCAATGTCGGTCTGTCTTTGTTTGCAAACTAGCACTGTGTCTCCTCATTTCGCTTTCTCAATGAAAGTTGGCTTCTCCTCCGGGGCGCACAGGCTTACAGTTTTCCACAAATAGAGCGGTTATGTGACTGTACATCGTGTCTTCATCTTGTTATTCAATGTGGAGAACTACAGTGTAATGTGCGCACCAGTGGAACAGAAAAAGGCACAGGGGTCAGACAAACAGTTGGTGGACAGAACATCTCGTTTCCATTCACCTTATTCCTTTTTAAAGCCTAACTAAACATCCTTAGGAGCTGTACAGTCCATGTCATGACCAAAGTGTGTCCAAATGCCTGGTGATGACATTATCTGTTGTCCTGCTAATGACAACATACAATATACCGTGAAATCAGCTCCTCTCTGCCCCCTCGGAGTCTCTGGAGAATAGAGCTGTAACTGAGCCTCTCTCCCAGGCACTGACTGTTACAGCAGCTGCTGGACACTGGCTGGAAGAGGGACACGGGGACAGGACAGGTGCTCCTTGGACAGGTGCCTTCTCCAGTCTGCACTGCTTTATAGTAGTTAACTCTTAATAGGTGTAGTAAACTTTTAAAAGCCATGTAGCCTATGATTTAGAATGTGGAGTAGTCAAGCTCAATAAAATCGTATATTTTTACTCATTCACACTCTAAAAAATAATACATTTCCTAGTACCACACTTGGAACTGGCATAAGAAAAGCTAGAGTAGATAAATGATTACTCACAATAATCAGCTACTAAATTAATAATAAAATAATCATTAACAGACTAGGAAACATTCTGAGCTAAGAAAAGTATTTTTACGGCTTAAGCTGAACAGAACCAATACGATCCAAAACGTTTAAAAGTTTCTGAGGAAAGTAGGGCTGTACTAAAAATATGTCTCATTGGCTGATTAATCAACTAAAAAGACTGGCGTGGCAAAAGCTCTGAAGCTAAAATGTTTTTTCAGCTGATAATTTATCTGACCCAAACAGTGCTCAAAATAATTTGGGCAGAAAATGACTAGAAAACAGTGAGTTTATTAAAATAAAAAAGGGCAGATTATATTTTGCTAATTTACTTCTATTTGTTGCTGTTCTATACAAAACCATAATCTAAATAAAATTATTAGTCGACTAAAGAAATTTTGGTCAACTATGATTGACCAATTAATCAACTAATCGTCTAAAAGACTACAGCCCTAATGGAAAGAAAGACTGTTTTGTATGTCAATATACTCCTCCAGGTCTAGGATTTCCTCAAACAACATCCCTTCAGGTATATTTGGATTATTGGTAAAAAAAAATCTCTTATTTACTAATTTGCCTTTGAGTGATATAAGAACTAAATAAAAAAAAAAAAATTATACCATTTAATAGAATATGAGAATCTGTATTTGTGCATTGTAAAGGCATGTTAAGCTGAAAAATGCTTATAGGGAGTCGTACTTGACTTTTGTATTATTGCATTCTACTTTTATATTCAATGAATAAAAAAAAAACATTGCTTAACTAATCATTTATTAAAACAATCATTAGCTACAGCCCTAGACTAAACCCTGATATGGATAATCAAATACATTATTTATGTTTATTTTTATTCTTAAAGTGAGATTTGTGAAGATTGGCCAGATTGTAATAGTGTCTAGTCAGCTGGAACATTGCTTTGAGCAGAATTTCAGATAAGGTCTGTAATAAATCAGAATAGATATGATATGTAGAGAGCTGTCAGAACAAGCCTTAGCAGCACATCGCAATTTGGTTATAATCAAAATACCATTATGAACATTTCTAGGTGGCATGAGAAAACAGAAAAATCTCATATGACAGAAAAAGTCGTAATTTATTTATTTTTAAAATCAAAAAGGAAATTTTTAAAAATCATTGTACCACAGTGTACTTCTCATACCACAGTGAGTCAAATGTCAGCGTCACTGATACCAGTCTCCAGACATTAGATGGTCAGGTTTTTCCTGGTAAACTGAAACATCAGACGTAATCATTGGATCATCTGATAATTCTGCTTATTTACCTTTCAGTTTCATGAGCAGTGTGAATAAGGCAAAAAATACGCGAGTGTGATTATTACATGACTGTTGCGTTCTACGAAACTATCTTTGCGTGCCATTAGCTTTACAACTCATTCCTCTTCCTCTACGTGGGGTGATTACTCTGTCATATTAAATTACAAATGCTAATAGAGAAGGGCATACTGACAAAAATGAAAATATACTGACAATATTAGTGAGTCCAACATAAATGTGTTGATTAATTTTTATCTATTTAACGAAAATGAATTGCCTTTAAATTCACAAAAGTTCACGTATATTTTAAGTTTTTGTGTTGCCACTTTTATATAAACAATATTGATATTAGTTCTTACGTAATGCACTTTCCATTGTTGCCCAATGGAAAGTACAAGCAGTTGAAGTAATAGTTTTACCTAGAATCACTAATAATTGTTTGCTTATTTCGGTTTTATAGTTCACTTGAATTCCTAGTCATGTTGTCTCGGCAAACTGGTTTGAGGAAGCAGTCATGCTCAGAGCTGTGCTGGAACACACCCTTCTCCATACAACTGTGGAGTCATTGAGGTAGATTGGTGAGATTACTTGTCAATGTGTTTTAAGAGGCTGCTTTATGTAACAATGAGCGCACTCATGGGTTTCTTGTGACTCAGGCTGAGTCTTTAAAGCAGACCTTTGCTGGAAAACATTCGGTGCATAGATACTGGGCGTGTGTTCGAGCAGCAGGGAATATCAAGTGAGAGAGGAGGAAAAGGGGGAAGTTTGAAGGCTTATCTCAGTAATGTGCATGGACAGTTGAGCAGTGATGAGTGTGGCAGTCACCAGTGTCATAATATTAACCCTTTACAACCTCTTATTTCTTACTGTGCCCTATTTCTCATTAAAAAGCCCTATTTCATGACATTTTTTTAAATGTAGTTTGATATGATTTGTTGTTTAAACATGATTGTATTTAGGATTGTATTAGACACTGTTGTTTGGCTATTTGTTGAGGTTTGTTCAGCAATTCTACAACTGTTACCTAGCAAAAATCCAAATAAATGACAAAGAACTTACAATTTGACAAATGATATGATCTAGTTGTGACACTTCCATTTTGTTTTCAAGGATACCATTGTTGTGTTATTGGCTGGTGTTGATCCAGAACTCTCATATTATTGAACATTTTATTCAGATTAAGTTGCTTGCACTATAAATAACAGTTATATGACAAAATGCTTTATGTTTTAATAAGAAAGAAAAGTAATTTCAGTCCTTACACTTTTATTTTCTGAACTCAAACTACTTCCTTGTATCTTTCAGTTTCTTCCTAAATTGCAACCTAACTGCTCTAAAACTACGATGCTATTTTTCACAAGCACTATCATACCAAACAAAAATTGGAAACATAATAATCCTGGGTTTTAAGTTGTTTTTGGGTGTGTTGCACTAAAACAAGTAATCATTAACGTTTTGTTCATCGTTAACTGCAGTATTGACACCTTGATTATACAAATAGGTTCATTGACTTCCAGTTTATAATGTCCCACTTAATAATGGCATTTTTGCAAAACACATTTTTTATTGTTATAGTCATTACTGATGATTGTAACTAACAATTATTTGAACAGTAAGCTTTGTTTAAAATCAGTCTAGACGAAACTGTACATTGCGACTTTTACACTAAACAAAGGTTGAAATATCCTTACTGAACACATCTAGATAAAGGTTGAAATACGCTCAGTCTATCTAGACAGAGGGTATTTAGTCTGATTAGTGTTTATAAGCACCATAGTATCATTTCAGGCCGTATAGATCTTAGGTTCACACATGAAGTACCTAGAACTAGTCCCAACATTCCTCCAGTCCCTGTTTAGTCAGATGAACTACTCTGTCCCCATGTTTGTGTTCACACAGTCCATAGTTCCTGCTCTGTGAAAACGCGCCAAAAATGGAGAGTGAAACCAAAAAAAAAAGTACAAGGAAGGAACTTCAAAAAGTTCCTACAGTGGGAAAAGGCCTTAAAATCAGATCCTAATGTAAAAGTAATATACATAATAGAGATTATAAATGGTATCAATAATAAACATAATCACTTCAATCTTGAGTTTTATCAAAAGACCACAGGGTTTAATGAAGGATAGGCAGCCTAGTTATTTTGGGCTATCTATAATGACTTTCACGTTTTGCAATCACTATGGTATCAAAATAAGTATTTGGTATACTGTATTAGTATTGACATGTTATTATTGTGACAACAGGGATAAGAGTGTAATTACAATAATAATGTCAGCTAGTCACAACTAGTCTGCGGCCATTATAGGCTTATTTCCAACTTAGTAAACAGAAGTTGGTTGTTAGTTGGTACAAACAGACTTTTCTGAGCTCAGATACAGAAAGCTAATCATGAGGGGAACAATATCACATGGTTCAAAGCTCATAAAAGTCGAATGTACACAAAATGTCCCCTTTAAACAGTTAAATACCCCGCTGTATTTAAGCCTATTGTGCATTCAGCTTTAGTACGCACTGCCCCGTCCTGCGTTATTCACAATAATGAGCGAGACCTTTAGCTTTGACTCTATTGAGGTTTATTTAAATCTCTTGAACACAGCCTTTCCTCCGAGGCCACTGCGCATGCGCCCTGCTGACACTCCAGTAATCCGCTGTGTGAGGAGGAGATTGCATCCTCGTCCGCTGCGTCCAAGCTCCCGGGGAGGACGCGTTTAAGCCCGGTCATAAAATATTCAACTGAGGAACGCTAAACAGGGCAACGAGAGGGCATCCGCAACACTAACTTCTATTTTCTCCGTGAATTCATCCTCGAGGCAGCGGCGGGACCGGAGCGTGGATGTCTTAGCGCAAGAAGACAACGAGCATTGGCGTGGAGATGAGGTGATCCTAGCTGCTGCAAAGGAACCCGGTTACGTACGGCTACAAAACGCTAAAATGTGAGCTTCAACGAGCGTCAGATGTGGCTGTTTTACGCATTTGGCACCAGTTCTTCTGCCATTCACCGTTTTGCTCCTTGGCCTCTAAACACGGCGTGGAGACGGACTCGGATCACCGTCGTAACGTATGGGCTACAGTTTATCCAAAGCCCACATGCGTTGACACGGGTTTAGTGGTTGATATAAACCCCACAATTGCGCTTTTATTGCATTTGGGAATCCCACTGGAGTCAAGTTGGTGTCCTTCAGCGCAGACGTGTTGTTGCAAGCCGGTGGGATCCAAAAAAAAGTGCAAGTTGATGAACAGAACTGGCAGAAATGAGCGTAAACTGGAGTCATCCTCATGTCCTTGCACTGTCAGAGCGCTACAGTTTGTAAAGGTAACATTCCTCTTGGGAACACAGCCTAATTTTCAACATTTCAAGCAGTGCTCCTTGTATTTTGGCTTGTTTTTTTGACTTCCTTCTGTCTGTAAAATGATCCAAACGTGAGACTGGGCTGTGTCCATGTGGGAGAAAATGCAGCTGGGGTGTTTTAGTCCATAACCTCCTCAGCAGCTGTTGGACTGAAAGATGAGACTTTCAATATTAGCATAGTTGCAGTTTTGCCAACACCCTTCCCAAGAAATGCACTGGAGGATACTACTACTGTGATCTCATGCACTGGAACGGCAAGATCCACCCAAATATTCCAGAAATCGACGCAGAACAGTGATGACTTTTTGTTGACTTTGACGGATTGTTTGGTTGCAGTTGAGATGCAGAATTTTAGCTCGCCGTTCCATCGGATTCTGCTGAAAGCTCGGAAAGGGAAGAGGAGTTCGACATGAGGCTACACAGACCTGGGAGATTTGTCAGAAGGAACGCAGGAGGAATTGTGAGTGCTGCTACTAAAGTGGAGGTACACAAGTGTGAGAAATTTACTTTTTCCTCTCTCTAAAATCATCTCTGGGTTTTGGAGAAGTTTTATTCTAAGATTTTTGAACCACTCACATCTTGGATCAAAGTGTAACATGGGTCTATAGTTTTTTATTTACATTTGGATCCAATTTGATACGGATTGAGCAATATGTTAACACTCCACCCAAACTAACAAAACACTGTTCCTTTGCAAACTAAGGGAAAAACAACAACTTTCACTTCCCCCTTTTGAGCTTCTAAGCACATGCAAAGACTCCTATCGCCGTGGTGATGGGGAGCTCCGCCTCATCCCTCACAGGAGAGACCGAGTCGGACCATGGCTTCAGCACCACGCAGTACCCGTCGTCCCCTCCCATGGGCTGGCTCCGGAACAGCCACAGCAGTCCGGTCTGGGGCACCACCTTCATCACACGGCAGCAGCAGCCTCCTCTGCCTCACCGCGAGCGCAGGTAAGAGTCAGGCCGCACCAGACCAGTCATCTCTCACTTGAGTGCACTCGCAGCATTGACTTGTGCAGTGGCAAGTGGAGGTGTTGTGTTACGGTTTATAGTGGCGCTTAACTGTAAATGACAGCAGGCCTTGAGGGAAGTTAAAGTGCCGTTATAGTATGTAAGTGCACAGCATTACATTGGATATTAAGATAAATGACTCTGAGGAGACACATCAGCAGTTTATCTTATGTTGCTGTGTTTTGTAAAAAAAAATAAAAAAAATAATTGACTAGGTTTACTTGTTTCTTAGCATATTTTTTTTTTCTTTTAGGCCATTAACTAGAAAGTCACATTGAAATCCATAATCTTTTTTTAAATATATGTGATTGTCAAAAGTATCGAGCAAACAACTATCAAGAAAAGCATCCAACTGCAGTCACCATACTTTTTTTAATTTAATTTTTTCCTCAAGTGCTACTACGGAATCCTATAAGTTTCTGTTTGCAGATTATTCTAAGACTATGTAAACCAAGTAGAAAATAACTGATTTTCCTAAATGAAACATTGAGACCAAAGCACATTCATAGATAGAGACCCATTTATTCTTTACTGTATTCATCGCCTAAACACATTTGTGTGGGTAAATCATTGTGCATCGTTTAAAAGGGGAAGTGTCATGATATATGACAAAAATTCTCAAACATATTAAGTATAATCAGATCAAGTCTGTTCTTAATGCACTGGACACAGATCACAGGAGTTCACATATATTTGTTTTACATAATATGTATTAGCAAGATTATTTAATATCTTATGAAGTTAGATCAGACCCAGAATGTACTCCCAAATCTCAAGCAAACTTAATCCAGACTTTCTCGTTGTAGTCAACATGAATCTTAATAATGTCCAAAAAATACAGTAGTTACACCATTTCCCAACTTAATTCCTACAGCCCTAATATGTACAAAAATATGTATAAAATGACACAGTTTGTTAAAGGGCTCAATTTTCTTATAATAATGCAGTTAATAATGCATTGTGATCTTGGGAAAGATAATTCCTTCCACTACAACATTACCTTGTACTTCCTTTGGTACGAACAACTATATATAAGTTAAAATGAGTCCAAAGAAGAGCAGATTTCACAAAGGGAAAGCTAGCACGAATCAATGAATAAAACTAGAAATCCGCTTTCCTTTTGAAGTACAGTTGTGACAATACAACGTGTAGTTCAGTAATGATCGACTGGCTCATAAATGCCAGGGCTCAACTATATAGGGCTACAAGATGACACTATAAGCAATGTTTTCCATCTTAAATATGTAATACTCAATTCAGTTTGGCCATGTCAAAACGCCAAAATGCTTTAGCCAAATGCTAAAAACATAATGCAAACTTCCTGGATTTTAGAGGAATATTAGATAAAGATGTTACATTGCAAACTGAATCAATACTGACTTTGGGCATTTTTGGGTGTAGCAGAATAAGTTAATATTGTAATTCTCTCTACAAACAACAGACTAAACGTTCAGACTATATGTGTGAAAGAAAACTGAGACAGTAGCTTTGAACTCTACAAACCTATTTTGAAACAAAATTGATTATGGTGTCCGTCATGTTAAAATGTGCTTTCAAATAGTCATTTACGTGTTTGAGGAGCTGTACATCTTACAGAAATGCTTAGCTGCAAACAAATTCTAAAATGCTTCAAAAACTAAACTACGCTACAAATGACCCCTGGTACAAATGAAAAGAGAATATTCTCACGGACAGTCATTTCAGATCTCTTAGCAATCTAGGAAAGTGTTTGTTGTAATAAGCCAATCCATGTTTTACAAACACTTCCATTTCCTCTGGTTTCATTGAAAATCTTCCCCGGAATTGTACTTTAACAGCAACTCTCGTCCCAGCTTTGTCCCCAATCCACTCATTCTCTCAGCGCTTATCTTATCAAAGCCTGTATTTTGATGTTTTGCTATGATGCACCCAAAATCAACCTAAGCCGGATTTGTCAGTCCAAATCCCACCCCTTTGGTCTTCTCTGTGCACAAACTACATCTGTGCTTCGACATTTTAGGCAGTGCTCCATGATTGTCCGGACTGCTAGAGTGTCCTGACCTCAGTAAGCCCATTGCAGTAACTGCTGAATAGTGATTTAAAAGTGCTTTGTTTTTGTTTTGATACTAAAAAACAGCTTGTTTGGTTGAATAGCTCTGCTCATAATAACAAGCACTACTTCTTACCTTCTGGATCTATATTTTACTTTTCCAAAGCACTGGGTCTTTTATTGAGCCAGCAGCTGCTATAATTCATCCAGGTTTGTGTCAAGCAGAGCCTACTATTAGTGCCATTCAAATAAACAGTGTTTCTTAGTATCGACGGGAAGAAAAATATCAATTCAGTTAGTGCTTGGGAAGAAAGCGTGTGCTGCAGTCCATTGTTCCAGTCAGTGCGTTCTGAATTACTTCAACACATCGGAGAGCCCAGCAGAGACATTTAAAAGTATGAATTTACCAACACTGAGTGACTTGTCCTCCACAGCGCTCTATCTACCTCACAGGGACATGTTTCCTGTTCTTTCCTCTGCTTTTCGGGTCATGTCTCTTGCAACAAGAGCAGGCAGTCGATGGACCGCCCGTAGTGTATTGAAGTTGTTGCTGAGTCACTCAGGGCAGCGTGGTCCGGTTGTTAGTTATTGATTTTCAGAGAGCCTGATCACATTTCCCCACAATAGATGTCATCATTTATTCAGCAGCAGTCTCCCCTTGGCCTTTCATCTTTCTTGATTCTTGCCCTTTACTGTCACTCGCTCATTGCAGTCGCTCTATGTTTTAACAGTTAAAAGTGTCATGGCTGTTAACTCATGCTATTTGTCAAATATAGATTCACCCAGTCGGTTAAATCCATCAGAGCTCTCAAAGTAAAGCATTACTGTGCAAGTGCAAAATTGATTACAATATACACACAGTGTTTTTTATCTGAATTTAATTTAGTGAAATAAATATATTTTTGCCTAGTTGACCCTGTGCATAGAAAGCTGTTTATTTTCAAACTGTCAGACTTTAGCATTAGCGTTGACAGACAAGCACATCTTTTTATAAACACACTTTGGTCCTTTGGTGAAATATTCTTCTCATTTATTAAGTATTTATTATGTTTTCAAAGAAAAGCACCAACAACTCACTGTTTACTGCCTGATCTTAAAGGTTTTTTTTTTTTAGGCCGAGGCAGTGAAACCACATAGAAATGTACTAAACAGGACACAAACATGCTGACAGGAAGTTAGCATTTTTGAAAATAAGTAGGCCAAGTGACTTCTGTGCAGTGTGCATAGAGTCAATTGTTGCCTTGGGTTTACAGAATGTGCTTGTACGCTCTCTATCCTTGGCCTCTTCCACAAGGTGAGAAAATGAGTCCAAAGAAGAGCAGATTTCACAAAGGGAAAGCTAGCACGACAGTGTTGAGGAATCAATGAATGAAACTAGAAATCCGCTTTGCTTTTTGAACTACGTTGTGACATGCAACGTGTAGTGTCAGTAATGATCCACTGGCTCATAAATGCCAGGGCTCTAAAATCGACCAATAAAATTCACTCTTGATTTTAAATTTAAGTCTTATGTTTTTGCACAATGTATTAACAGTAAGTGTAGCATATGAACACAACACTTTTAGGAGGTTTTAACCATTCACCCTCCATTAACTCACACAAATTGGGATTTTTATGAATGCATGAATTTTGATTGCCTATTTGATGTACCACGCCCTGTCCTCTGTGCTGGCATTTTCTATAAGGACAAGTCGAAGTTGGTTCTTTATGTCTTAATAATGATCAAAAATGACTTGTATATCACAGTTCTTTAATAGTGTTGAGATATTGCTGGCCGAATGCTCTTTGTTTTTCTGTATGATGAGTTGAATGTGTTTTAAATCTGCTAGTTGTGAAAAATGTTTGACCTGCTTCCCATGGGCTTCTACTTTCACTGTCATGCCATCTACCTGTTTTTTTTAGCAGCTCCTCAGTTTTGTCCATACACTATGTTTATTGCTGCAGCAACAAGCTCCTCCCCTTACAGACCCCACCCCATCAGTTGAGCCTCTAAACATATGCTTGCATGGATAGACATTAGACTGCATTTTCCCAGCTCCACTGATCCTTCCGGTGATGCTAAAGCTTTGAATATATGGTACATTAGGGCTGGGAGCATGGCCTCTTATCTGCCACCGCTCCCTCTCTCCACACAAACACACTGCTAAGCATAATAGGGTTTGGCGCGCTCTTCAGAGTGCACACAGCCCTAGAACTCTTCCATGTAAATGTATTGACATTGTGTACTGTATAATAACAGATTTTCTCTTATTGAATTATCTAAATAAAGTTGCTTTTTGCCTGCTGCTCACGGTTCTTTTCATGGCATATGTGTCTGTGCTAGGTCAGTCTAAGAACTGCATAAAGACACTAGGTCCAAGTTTGTGCTTTTGTGCAATGTGACTAAAACTAGCATCATGAACTTGAAAAACATCTTTGGACCTATTACACTTCTGACACGAGTATATGTGTGTTGACATACAGAACGCAACTGACCGAGGATGCTAGCTTGTTTTTGCTAAGAGATCCTTACTGAAGTAGACTAGGGACGTGTCCTTGCACCAGATCAAGTCAGCGTTTGGTTAGAAATTAATTTTGTTTTCAAGGCAAACCATCTGAAACAAATTATTTGTTTTCTTATTCTTGGTTTACATTACACATGGCTCACACTTAATCCAGTTCATACTCTGATCCGGCGTTCAGAGGCTTTCCGTTTCTTGAAAAGATAGGCTCAGCAATCTGTCAGGTCCGGCGAGCCGCCCAGTTGTGTTCCGGTCGTCCAGATCTTTTCCGTTAGAAGGGCCTTTTTCTGGTCTGCCAGACCGCTTTAGAGCCCTTTTTGGTTAAGTTGTGAAAACAAGTGTAAACTAGTGTTCAACATTTATTGGATTTTTATATATTATTCACTTTTCAACAACATTAAGATATTGGTGGCTACGAGATCTCTGACTGTTTATGCCTGACTTATCTAATGTAATAAAATCTAAATAATCTGATTTGGCCATTTTATTGTAACAATAGCACAAGCTTTGGTCCCACACAGCTCTATCTGATCACAGCTTCACAGTATTGGCTGCACTTGAAGAGCAGAGCTCAAAGTGAGCATGTAGTCCCAGAGGTAGCTCACAGTTTCCTGTGTTTCCTCCTGTCCCATTATGATGAATGATGGAGCTTCCACTGGCCAGTCTCTCTTTAATTGGATTAAAACTGTTCCACTTGGAATCGAGCGACCTGATCACTGGCTCTGTGCTAATGTCTGAATGATTTCACCATGTTCGCGCCCTGCTGGAGAAGACAGGGCCGCGTCAGGACAGCCTCTAAACACCGGAATAGATCTGGCACACTGCTGGGTGTCACAACACGGACATCTTTGGAAGCCATTCCATTGATATTGCAAAAAACACAGGCTGTTGGCTCCTCACTGACATGATTCCACATTCTATCCCACTCGTGTTGCCATGGAAATCTGTAGCATATGTTCACTAACCTAATTCAGTCGTGCCTTGGCTAAGACTACACATGGTAACCTGGCTGTCACACAGAGAAATAAAGAGCGTGCAAATGATGTCTTAAGCAAAACACCTCATAATCCATAATTAGGTTTTTATTGCGCATATGTCACAAAATGTGCTTTGCAAGTATTCCAAAACAGGTAAAGCTTTTATAGATGTGGGAAATATGTATGTTTACATTATGACACTGAACTGATATTGACAAAAATAGATATCTTGATATTTCTTTTGCATATTTCGACATTCAGGCATTAATATGTCAGTCCAATAGAAAAAAAAAAATTAGACATAACAGTTGAAGTTTATCAATATAAATGGACATGTTCTAGTGATCGACCAAAAGGACTTGCTCTTTTTTCAAATCTTGTAATATCTCAAGGTTTTGAACAAATATTCATGCTAAATAAATACTCACACACAAAAAGATTTTTAGATGTTAAAGTGTAATAAATTTGCAGTGCTTTTAAATCCATTTTAACCCATTCAAATATTTTTTTTTATTGCATTAAAATAATACATTTGGCCGTCTAAGACACCATTGAGTTATTAATTGACTAAATGACTTAAGACAAAACGGGAAAATAAAACGAATGAAATAATGGCTTTCCACTGAAAGTTATTTTGAAAGTGTACAATACATTTTTACAAGTATTTTAAACAGCCCTTGTTTTTTTATTTTATTGCACGTTAGACTTGATATTCAATTTTACATATCTTCATAACAACATTCAGGATAATATCTAAATTCAAATATCACCCAGCTCTACACTGAACTCATTTTGACTCTTGTAAACCAAGTCACAACAAAAAGATTGAGCCCTTCCATTTTGATTGAAAAAATAACCTTTGAACTCGAGTCGACCTTTTTTTGTGTGTCAAAATTGTTTTTCTTCATTCTTCCTACCAGACTTCTGCAGGTGTCTTTGGCTCCATTTTCCATTGGATTCTTTTCAGCCAAATAAACAAACTAGCAGAGTATGTTTCTATTTTTCTGAAAACTTTCAATATTCCTTCAGCAGTTGTGCCACTATGAGACTAATGATTTTTAGCCTCATAGTAGCACTATGAGACAGATTTCAATTGCAAACACTGCACTTCACTCCCAGAATCTCCACTGCAAACAACAAAAGATCCTATTCTATTGTGTTCATAAAACTAACTTATATGTCAATAATTTCTTCCAGCATTTTTGGACATGGTTTTTGACATACTACGACCAGGTTCCCACGCATCCTGGAAAAGCTGGAAAAGCTGAAAATATTAGTCAGTTTTCAAGTCGTGGAAAACGCAGGGAAATGAAAAATGGTGTCCTGGCATATGATATAATTCATCATAAAATAATGCTCAAACTATATTTTACTACCTTTCTAATATAAGGTGAGCAATATACATGATACGCAAAGTGTGGTTGTAACTTAGGCCTGTAATTGTTACTTTTCTTCACTGAAACATAGAACTGATGTACTACTACCTGAACTAAAATATTATTTTTTATTGCATAATCCACAAATATGATCTGGCTGACAAAATGAATCAGAATGCAGGAAATATCGTCATTTGGGGTCAGATTTTCCTGAGGGAGGACCCCAGACCCCCTACTTTTGTCCACCTTTTATGACTAGTGACCTTTCTGGGTGTGTTACATTGGGCCTCTGTAACTTTGCAAAAGTATCTAAAAATGCTAATGTAGATGTTGCGATTACCTAAAATCTCTGGGCTATGAGTGGGAACCCTGGCTTCTTAGAAAACATGAAGTACAATTATAATCATACTATAATCATGGTTGATCCTTAAAATACCAAGGATGTCTATGTGAATGTCTTCAGTTGTCTTGGCAGGAAGTTGAAGTGCTCTCTCAGCTGTAGTTTCCTTGGCAAAGCAGTGTCAGCAGCAGCAGCAGTCCTTTGCCCTCCAGCTCGTGGCCTCTCGCAGAACCAGCATTAGACAAGTAAAACTCCAGCACACTGGTTTCCATGGAGCATCCTGCAGGTCCCGCTCTGCCTCTTTGGCCTGACCCATCCTCCCACCGACAGTTCCCTCTGTTTAAACATTCAAACGTGTGAGTTGTCTCCTCCACTGACACGTTCACCTGTCAAAAACAGCCTGCGCTTGTGCATTTTTTACCAAGGGCACTGCAGAGGTCACACTCTATTGTTCGTCTTTGCATGTCTTGATTTTGTGTTCTTCGCTGTGTTGTTTTGAACTTGTGTTTATGATAATTCGGGGTCTGGAGGGTACGATGCTGAGATTGTGATTGTGAAGGCCAGGGTGAGGGTTACGTAAAACTGTAGCTGCAGCTGTACAGAAGTGTTGTGGACCATAGACAAACTGAGAGGCTCTTGTACATTCACACAACGTCGCCATTGTTTCTGAGGGACATCGCCGTGAGGGCATCCTCACAAGAGAAGAGCATTTAGTGGACTTTTTACAAATGATTCCCCGCAGCCTTACTGAGCTGTATTTGAGGAACGTTTAGGCCTAAGGACTGAGGTTCAAAAGACTCTTTTTCTGTGGTGGTTTGAGTCTAAAAATGTGATTTGCCTGTGTTCTCATAAGTGGCTTGTACAAATAGTGCTCTTATTGAGTAGGTTTGTCCCAAAATACCAAAATATCATGATGCTTAATTTTGTAATACTGAATTGATTATCGTGGGTGGCTGTATTTAGATATTGTCTATTTTTGAGACTATCCAACAATTTTGTTGCTTGTTTAGAGTAAATACATTTTCTTGTGTATAACATTTGACTTGCTTATAGTTTTGGTAATTATTATCATTTATGAGTACAGCATGTTTCATTCTAAGATTGTGCAGGTTGAGGCAGAATAAAGACAAATTGTGGAAAAAATGCATTTGAGTTTATAATAGTGGTATTTCACAAAACAGTATTTATTTATTTATTTATTTATTCATTTATTTATTGGAAACCCCATTAGCTTCCACAGGGTGGTCGCTAGTCTTCCTGGGGTCCATATGTATGTGCAATAAGTCGAATATTGGATGTACTGTAAAATCGTGAGCCATGTTTCACATGAAATTGTGCGTGAGCCACCAATGTTCAGCATCATTACTGAAGTAGTTCCAAACCTATGCAGAGTTTGCACAATTAATCAACATTCTCTGCTTAAACTATGGTAAAGGTAGTTTGGTTGGACATCAGAGGCAGTTCTGAGCTCTCAAATATTTTTTTTCACAGATTGATGAAAGCACTGACTTGATTTTGCAGTTGTCCTTAGCAGCATGCATTTTCTGATTTTTTTTTAAAATAATAATCAGAAATCTATGCATTATGTTCTAAAAATTGGGAATAAAAAGGCCACTACAAAATATAAACAAAATATACAGATCTTATTCTAAGATCTCCAAATTTAGATAAATGTTACTCAACCCCTAACCCTAACTGCCATTTGTCAAGATGTAAGTGCAGCAATCTTTCCTACTTTAGGCACATTAAATAACTTATTGGACGTACATAGACTTGCCCGGCCAGCAACACTTACTTGATTTTTATTGGTAATTACCTTATTTTTTGCATTTATTTTTACTGTACAATATACTTGATTACATTTACATTACATTTTTGCAAAAACTAACATTGATGATATTATCTAAAATTTGATCTACTGCCAAGCTCTCTATGTAACTTAATTTAATAAACCTGTGCAAACATTGCTCCAGAAAAGCACATGGTGTAAATGTTATCTCAGAGTTAAAATGGGCAGTGTCTCTTCATTGTTCATCTTTGTATAGATCCAGAAAGAATTAGGCAATGTAAACAGGACCTTAGCAGATTAGCTCAGGAGCTAATTAACACATTTGGTGTTCTCATCAACATTCTGACTCACCTTCTTTCTGCAGTTTGTGGACACTACAAATCACCGGAAAGTTTAAAGGTTTCTTCTCTGACTTTACCAGCTAGCGCTAATCCGCAATAAAGTGATAAACACATTAGGCTGCAAACTTGTGCAGAGCAGCCACATTCTTGTGGCAGGACGATGCATTGTGGACGCTCTGTGGAGTGGAGTGAAGAATTTGCAGAAGTGCTGACGTAACGCTGTCGCTGGAGTCAGGAAAGTGTGCTGAGATGTACTGGAATGTTGCAGCCTTCATTATCCTTTTTCACAGCCGTCTGATCCACAGCCTGCGATAAGTCTCATCTTTAATAACAAGCTGTGCTCTATTGAACTGGAATTACTTCTCCTCAGCCGGCAGCATCAGTCACTGTTTGAGTGGAGAAAATATAAAAAACATGAAGAAGAAGCACTAAGCTTTATTTGTACTCAGCATTATTGCAGTTTGATTATGCACTCCCCAAATGCTCCGGTTTCAGAAACTTTAAACCTTTATAAGCTATCATTTACGTCACCACCAGCCTCACACAGAATGAGGCATGTGTTTATCAGAGGTGAGTCACTTTATTTGGGTGGGCATCTGGAATCTGTCCGAGTTCAGTCTTCTTCTAGTTATCAGCCCCGCACAGCCGCAAACACAGTGTTTATCTACACATTTATACAAGCCAGAGGCGGCCAGCCACTTTATACCATGATGCCAGATAAACTGTTCGAAAATTACCTGCAGCAGTGAAAAGGTAAAATGTAGGAGACAAAGTAGGATGCATCAGCTCAAGGACAGAGCGGCTTTACAGATGCTCACTCAGAGGATGCTACAGGCTTCTATGTATCTGCTGGGACAGTGCAGAGAATTAGTCTCCAGAGACACTGAAGGGTGCTCACTAACCATGAGATGATGGAAGAAGTGGTCTGCTTCTACACTGCTCTCACAAGCTAGACGTTACCTTTCAATACATATTTAAAAAAAAAAAAAAGATTAAATACAGCATTCTTCTGGTAGTGGCCATCTGTCTCTGATCAGCCAAGACTACACACTTCTAATATTTTGTCTCTTAAATTTTATTACTGACAGGCAGATTGTCCAATCAGAAAGACAAAAACAGACATCTGTTTTAGTCGAAGCAAACATGGGAGCTTATGTGTAACTAAAAACAACCACCACTTTGTACAGAAAAACAAGGTTGATTTGTGCAGTTTTTGACAAAAAAGTGCAACAAATGTGTGGTGAGACTGTTTAAGTCTTTTTTATAATCTTAAAGATGGAGTACTTGACTTTGTTTAGTTTTAAATTATTAAGCTTACTCTTTTCTACCAAAAAGTATATTGCATGAGCAGCAGATTGTGACAAATACACATCACTGTACTGTCTAAATCAAAAAAGAAGGCATTTTATGTCTTTTTAAGAGTCAAATGCAGCTCTCTGATTGGCTCTGCTTGAATTTTCACCTCCAATCTCATTGTGCCTCTGTAAAAATATTTTTTAAGGTTTAATAGCATATTCATGTGGATAATAACTTGTGCTGAAGGATTTGTGAGAGTTGGGAACTAGTTGGACCTTGCTTCAGGTTTTGTGGTTGCCTGACCAACCAGTCCCTACACGCTTTGACAGACACTTTACAAACCGTGAGGGTCTGGGAGCGGAGCGTCGAGGATCAATTTTGTGGGCAGCCTTTCCGAGCGCTGAGTCAACCAATCATAGAAAACCTGGAAATTTCACCAAAACAGCGACACAATGTTTTCGTAAACATGTAGCGTGAGGATTTTTTCAGTATGAAGCCTCTCAACACGGTTTGCTGCTCATGTTTTAAGGAATTGATACATTCATTGTTCAAAACCGAAGCACGAGCAGAATCAGCTACGTTCGCCCTCTTGAATGTTTTGAAATGGGGCTTGCAAGCAACTTCTGACTTTTCAGTGTCACGTGTCAGAATCGTCGTGCTTGATTGGATCGTCTTAAGTTTGGGAGAGGACTTTATCGGCTAACCGTCAGGTCTCAGACCCTTCTGCATTCAACATAATGTAGGAAGGGCTGGCTGGCAAGTTTTGTGGTGTGATAACCAACATTTTGTTAGTTGAATATTTTATTTTTAGATGATGCATTTTTATAGCAGCAACAGCTGAAAATAGAAAGCTTGTAGTTAGTTCATGATTTTGGACTTTAATCATTACTTTTACACTGTTGCTAGTACTTTTCTGCTTAATAGTTGTGTTTTGTATGAACTTTGGTGCAGTTTTCTTTTGCTTCAGTTTGCATCAGATAACAAATCAGCTCATGGAAATTTAGAATAGTTTAGGTGTTTAAGACACATTCACCTTTAGTCAGCTGAACAATTGACAATGCTTGAAGAGTTTCTTTGGCCAATACTGTATATGTACGCTCGTTAGCCAATAACATGTTTCATAGTTTTGAGAAGAGATCAAATTAGCCCAAACCTGATAGCAAGTACTGCAAAAACACATCCATTATTTTAAATTCTGAAATGTGCAATAACAGTATTTACATAAGCCTAAATAAGCATAACAAGTTGATGTATTTTAAACCATTAAATTGTGAGTTTGTTTCCTTCCATTTATTTTTTGCAACCTTAAGCTACACCTATAGCCCCTTCTATAAGACACATGTGGAGGTTTTTGTGACAGGCCTGGCCCAGCTCTATGTGAGGTGTGTGTACATTATTCAGGAGAAGAGCCCCCCGCCAAGGCACATCCACTGACTGGCCACGCTCAGAAACTCCTCTCGCTGCTCCAGGACATGCGTACGTTGCCTCCTTTACACAGCATTTGTCTGGCTGCCAGTGTAAACTGTATGACAAGTGTGCTTTCTAAACCCCTTTTTGCTTCCCAAAGCTCAGGCACAGTTGCAAGATAAAGTGTCATGGAAACCCTTTGTGACACTGGCAGCGCTGTGAATGACGGGCCATCTGTTACATCAGCTCTCCAAGGTGCTGACGAACTTTTATGTCCCAACCCATACAAATTTGGACTCTTTATTCATTAGAGGCACAGTGTGATAGGCATATGTTCCTCTAATTAAGCTTTGCAGTGCGACTTTTTAGCGCTAATGCAAGCTTTCATAACAGATTTATCCAAACAAATGCAAACACAATTGAAAGCTGCAGCAGAATGGAGTTATCCCATCCTTTTTAAATGTCTGCTATTTCCTATGCATCAGTGGGAGCAGTAAAAGTGCACTTAGCTTGTTTATTGTTGAGATGTTATTTCAAATTCCCCTGCCCCTGTTGGTGAAAGTGTGTAGCATGTTTTCACTTCGGGCTCTGACTGGGATACAAGCCAACTTTAGAAAGCCAGTGCTAATGACAGTCACACAAAGGCCAAATGTCTCGCAGTGAAGTAGCAAGAAGCTGGCTCTCTCCATCCTGCAGCACAGTTTGGTTTGTGGAGGGAGGCCAAACTGTAAACTGTGGGCAGCAAACACAATCAGCAAATCAGCAGTGCCAAAGTGGAATGGACTTTTACCTTCGCCAAAGTTTTTTTTTATGTTTTTTTTTTTTTTGGTACCATTTGTATTAGCTCAGTGCCCAGTTGCGTAACTTGACTTAAAACTAGTTTTAGTCAAAATATTTACTCAAAGGTTTTCTGGTAGATCCCTGGTAGATGCTTATTGAACTTATTGAACCTAGCCTTGTCCACACGTAATGGAGTTTGTACGTACAAAGACATTTTTAATTAAATGTTTGATATCCACACGGAAAGTGCATTTTAGCGCTTAGGTCCTGAGACTAAAAGTAGTTTTCACAGTTTTTTTAGATGATGACATCACAGCACCAGTGAATTCAGCCTAAATTGTGTTATACACAACCAACACATTTCAGTTCAACATTAGACAAAGCAAAATCGTGTTTGTGTGGGAATGGGTATCATTGGATTTATCGATACTACCACCCTTATCAATCCTGCTTATTGATCCAATGCTGTAATGAAAACAAGTCTTGATACCCATCCCAATCAGCAGCAAATGTTAGCTGGGCAGAACAATCTCCAAGATGTTGTGTTCAACTAGGTTAGGAACTTAGCCGGAGAATTTGGTGCAGATGGAAACTACCCATGAAGCCATGTGGCTCCACAGTCAGTCTCCAAGATGACAAAGTATGATTCATTTGCTTTCTAATATACATCATGTAGTTTCAATTTCATAGATCTTTAACTTTGTCAAACCACTGTTTCAGTGTTGTAAATGTCTGACTCAGTCAAGTGTTTAATAACATTATTATTTTGGAAAATAAAGGAGGCCTATTGAGTAAAATCTAGTTTTTTAACCTTATTACTGCCTTCTCTCATCATCAGTTTTCTCAAAGTTTTATTAAGAATGATTCATACACATTTGAGTAATCTTGTATTGTCCATAAGCTGATTGAGTGCTCAGAAAAGCCCTGTCCTCACCTACCACCTATCCCTCCACGTGTCTGTATTTAACTGTGATTATTCAAAGATTCAGATTCATAGTAAACCTTGTGGGATTCAAAATATTCACATGGCCACTTAACAACAATAGAAATTACAAATTTAAATTCTGTTGCTTGTTATCAGTTCTGAAGTATTGTACAGGAAGTAAATGGACCTATATCTATTTCTAGGGATGGGACGAGACAGAATTTCACGAGACGAGACGAGCACGAGATTGGGTCACGAGATCGAGACGAACAAGATTTTTAATAATTTGCATTAATTGTTTCAATTTAGAATTTAAACAAGGCAAATAAAAAATGATTTGTATAATTTATTATTGTTAGTTTATCTTATTTTAGTATAGCTTTGCATTTCATTATGTGTATCACATTGGATTTTTATTATTTAACAATGAGTTTTGACTGAAATTGATCTGCTCCCCGTGTGTAGCTCAGACTCCGCCCTTTCCTTCTCCACAGCGCTGCGTGATTCTTCCATGCTGCTGAGAGCACCAGACACACACAGATAGGAGACTTTGGTACCTTTTTACAGTTATGATGACAGAGGCCAAATATCTCTTGTGGATCTATTTTAAACTATGTTTAAGTGTGCATGGCGTATTTGATGATTATTATTTTTCCGCTAACTTTACTATGTTAGGACTAATTATCTTGTCATATTGGTCTATCTTTACGAATAAAAACTGAGACAGAGTTTAGACTGTTTTTGTAGAATAGTCGCCACAGTCTGTGTGTGTGGGGGAATATTTACTATGCTGCTCAAAGAAACTTAATTCATGATCATGGAAAAATCTCACGAGAAGTTCAGTACGTGTGCGCACAGTATCGTGAAAGTTTGATCTCGCGAGATCTCGCGGCACGAGATCTCGTCCCATCCCTATCTATTTCTAATCTGCTCTGCATCAATTTTGTGTACGTTTTGATCTACATATGTTATTGTTTATTTCCAAATGTATAGAAAAATACGCAATAGGTCCCCTTTAAAGAACCCATTGCATTTATTTAAATGTTTTTATATGTTGTTGACTTGATTTGATTAAGACCGGCTTTTGAGTTTCGTCTCCTCCTTTTCTATTAACACTGCCTGTACAACAGAATCTGAACATTACAAACCTCCCTATTTGACATCCCTCTTAGCCTCCTAATTTTCTCTTTCCTTTCCATGATGACTACACCGTTTTCGATGAGAGTCTTGGAGCTCCGAATAGCCCGCCGAAGTGCCTTGATGATTGTCTTACAGCCAGCCAAGCATCTCGCAATTGTCCAGGGCCCATTGAGCTCTTACCTAAATGAATTGCGAGTAAGAACAGGTACTTTATGTTCTGCGGACTGCACGATGAGATGGCGTTTCCTACAGCTAAAGTCTCCTCTCCTTCCCCTCGCTGTCTCCGTCTATGTGTCTGTCTGCACTGTAAGCTGCTGGCTGTCTGCCCAGGTCTGCGACACAGTGGAGCTGGAGGAGCTGAAGAGGGCCAAGGACAAAGGCTTTGTGTGCTCTCAGATTCAAGCACGCCGGACTATACTCTTAAACCTGGAGTGGTCGGTCTCATTTTGTCCATTTCGTAGCACTGTTGGGTCGGTGTGTGTCTCATGGAAATTGTAAGAGCTGCTCATGTAGGAGAAATAATGTTGTACCTGATTGGGTTTAAAAGCCTATAAGTATGCTGGATTAGTGAGATGGTGCAATTTCCCTTCACCTTTTATGGGGCAAACATGCTGAGCAAAGCTAAACTGCTAAAACATTATGCAACGTATTATGGCCTTAAGAGCACAGCTGAATGATTTTAAGAACTTCAAGTATTCCTGAGCACAGTTTAGCCACACACTTGCCATATTCATGTCATTTTTAGGTTAGGTGAGGTTGGCTTTCTATTAGCATTGGTTTTTTCGCTTTTTATATAAGTGCAGTAACGCGTCACAGTCATCAGAGTTGGGAAAAACGCAAAGAAGTGTTTTTCTGCATTTAGCTAAAATATATTTTTGTTTTTGAAAAATTGTCCCCAATATTTTTTCTTTTTTTATTATATTCAACCAATATCATCAACGACAATAATGTTCAGTGGATTTTATGATTGAGAGTTGCACTATTTTTTTTTATTACGATGAACTATATTTGACTTTGAAAACCCTGGTATTCAAAGAGGAACTTGCATGCCATTGATGACTTTTTTTTGAATGGCACCCAATTGTTTTTGCAAATGAACTCTGATGTCACGATGATGTTTATAATTAAATTGTGTTGTGAAGAGCAGCAAAGAAAAGGAATACTGTTCCAGAATACATTTATAAGTATTCTGAATGTACATATACCAGTGGTGTCAAGCTCATTTTGACAAAGGGCCCCATTGACATCATGGTTGTCCTCGAAGGGCCTGTTGTAATTAATTAACCTTACTACTCTTATACATACTGTAAATATTAGTCTCTGCATTTGATTTTTGTGACACATACTGAATTACTCTTCAAGTTTCAGACAAATCCTTGCAGTAGGTAAGACACTGAGATTCACCAAGATTAAAGTAAACCTTATCAGATCTTGAGGACCACATAAAATGATCTGGAGGGCCACTTCTGGCCCTTGGGCCTTGTGTTTGGCACATGTGACATATAGTATATGTATACATAGTGTTGTTAGGGTGCAAGCATTTCAAACTAAATACTACTAAGCACTAAACTAGATAGTCTGTGTTAATACCACAAAGATGCTTTTATAGACAAGTCAAAATAAGAGTATTTTGTTTATGTTACCAATGTCTTCCATTGGTCTGATAACGACTATTCTAAAAATATTCAAGAAAGGTCTAATTTTGTCTTGTCTGTGTGTTTTCACTTTCAATTCTATTATTATTAGTGTCTAGCTTCAGTACAAGTTTAAGTAAGAAACTGATGTTCCATAGCAGTACTGCAGCTGCACCAATAATGATGCAATTTCTAAAATTATATTTTTCCCCTTGCACCATTCTCCACTCATCTGACCTTCTGCACTTTTGGCGACTAAATCACACTAAACTGCCGCCCATAATATTGTGTAATAGCCATGATAATGATTACAGTACAAGTCTTTTTGAGGCTTATCCATGACAATAAAAGGCGTTGACATTCACTTGTGCATAATGAATGGCTGTGCTCGTGTTCCTACTATAACCAAAGCAATCAGTGTGACGAGCATGTGCGCGGCTGACACGAGGACTTTGCTCTGTGCTGGCAGATGAAAGCGTCTCGACAGTTGTGTGAAAATGGCTTCGGGGAAGACACCGCCATCAGACGTGAGGTGCTGACACTTGTTGTTGTTGTCGTCAGTGCTGTTTGTGGCCTCAGATATTTGACTGTTTCTGGAGCAGCGTGAACCGTGGAGACGCTGCTGCTTACATGTGCAAATGCAGCTGATGTGAAGTGAGGGCACAGTCGGTGCACCGAGGCCTTTCAAAGGGGCATTTGAGTTGTGAAATCTGTCAACACTAAGGGCATCATCATTAGAGCGCACCAGTCAGAACAGGGTGAAGAACTAAGAATAACATTTACACAAATTAGATTTCAAGTCATGAAATGAACATTAACTGGGAAGTGAAGCTAACATGAGGAACTGCTCTGTCTTAAGCTTTGTTACTTAATTATATTTTAAACCGTTCTTTGTTAAAAGATAGACCATGAATACTAATTTAATTGGATTTACAAAAGGTAGGCTGATCTGTGCTGTGTAAACATTAGTCACACTTGATGCTAGTATGGTTATACTAAAACATCTGTTTGAAAAGTTTAGTGGCTGTTGATTTTTTTGAATCTCCAGTGTACCAAAGAATATCCTTAACAAACATGGAGTTGGTAACGACACAAACACAAACATACACAACGCTGATTCAAATAAATCTTCAGGTAAAGGCATTTTTTGCTTTTTCTAGCTTTTTCAAACACTGATGAAATGGTTTAGTCATAAATATAGTTGGACAAAAAGTTAGATATATAAAATATATATTAAATTGATTATTAACATGGTCTTTCACAACATGGAAGCTGGTTGCTCCCCTGGCTGGTTGCACTATAGGAACTATTTTTTATCAGGTTTGTTTGTTGTTTGTTTGTTTGTTTGTTTGTTTGTTTGTTTGTTTTTACTCTGTTTACAATTGTATGTGCAATTCATTATTTAAGACTTTTTACAAAAGGGAGAAATTCTAGTTTTTTTTGTGTTAATTCATTTATATAGGTCAGTGGTTAATTCCTATGGCAGCAGCCCAAAGGTTTTCACATTCTTAAATCTATGCATAGGTCTTTCCTTTCTAATGTTTTACACTACAGTTGTCATTATTCCTGTTGGAGCATACCAGTCAACTTATTTCATGATAAGCCTTGATTTTATAATATTGTTGTTGTTGTTGTTGTTTTTTTGCATTGTTTATTAATAAAAATAAAATTAATAAATTGCAATAATATAATTGTATGCTGATCAGTTTTGTCATTAGAATGCAGACAGTGCAGCCTGACGAAAAGTACCAGTTTGCTTTATGTTTTAGGCTTATCACAAGACTTCTGTGTCGGTAATTCTTCATAAAGATCAGTCTTTTGTAGCTTTTGCTATTGTTATTACTGGAAAAGCCCTGTTTCCATTTCTCGTGGGGGTCCGCTTTATGTTGTATCACTGACATTAGAACCGGAAAATAGATGTGGCTCTAACAGCGTCCGACAAAACAGCAGGACTTCCACACTTTTACAGCCACAAAACCTCCAAATGCATCTGGAATAAAGTTTCAGATGAATAAAGTCACTGCATACATAGTTTCATTCATCATTGCACCCAGAGGCAGAGGCTTGCACACCATGCACCCAAAGAGACGCATTAGCATCTCTCCATGTTGTCATTCTGTCTGCACCTGAGGGAGAGCAGCTGAAGACCAGAGTACAGTGTCTATAAAAGATTCCCCTGGGTCCACAGGATACGGCTGATTTGAAAAGGTTTAATGGAGTTGAACTAAGGGCAGAAGAGTTGGCCAGGATGCAAAGTACTCTTACAGAAGGGCAAAGGCACTGTGTCTGCATTATAGCACGGCAAATAAAAATACTATGAAAAAGTGAGCTACTTGCCATATTATAATGTTATTTCTCATTATTAGCTTACTCAGTGGCTAATCCTAAAGCTTGTTTAAGCAAAATTGCTAAATGTACAGTTATTTCACCAGTTTTTCCCCCAAAGAGAGGTATTAGAGCTGCGTCCAGTCCATTGGTGAACCTGCCTGTCTGCTGCCGCTCCTCTTCACCGCCTCTCGTTTGTTCACACATGAGCAGTTTGAATGACAGTGACATTTATGGTTCGTGTTCCAGCAGCGGCCCATGCCTGTCCCTCAGGTTATCCCTGATTCCCTGCACTCCAGCGATATCCTGCTGAGCCTCGCCCACTCACAAGGCCAGATCTGCAGCTTCAAATCAATATGGCTGTTTGATTTGACCGCAGGCACTTGGCATATTCAACACCACCAGTCCACTGTAACTCAAACTGTTTCTTTTGTACTTAACGTACATGCTAAGAGTAAAGTGAGACTGACGTGACCATATCTGATTCCACGTGAAAGTGACATGTTGTTTTTTTATGTTTGTATAGTTTATTAATTTCTTTTTATTATTTTTGTCCAAGTCTGCTCTTTTGCTCATTTCCTGTGCATGGTATCTTAGGTTGGTCATGTGACCACCACAGTGTATTGATCTACTGGCCTCTTTGCCCAGAGGGAAGATTTCTTTTCCTTTTTTTTCTACACACTGGCTAATGATTTCCACCACCATTTTATATTACTTCTATGTTCTGTTTCTCAGCATAAACACCCAGTCAACATTCTCATTTTATGAACTGTTCTTTTGAACTCACTTGTCACTTAAGTCATGTAGTTTCTCCCTTTTCACTTGTGAATTACAATACTGGGGCCCAATTTATTTATTATTTTCTTGTTGACATTGTATTTTGCTCAAACCTAAAGTCTCCTCCTGACATATTTGTGTTTGTGTTGCAGCCACTCCCACTCTCCTGGCTCCATGGCAGCGGCGGTGCGAGGAAGTGAGTGGTCATGTGGACGCTGTACCTTTCTAAACGCCGGCGCGGCCCCTCGCTGCTCTATCTGTGAAGCTCCACGTCAAAAACCCGACCTGAATCAGATCCTAAGGCTGAGCAGCAG
Organism: Mugilogobius chulae; assembly: GCA_038363315.1. Lineage (NCBI taxonomy): Eukaryota > Metazoa > Chordata > Actinopteri > Gobiiformes > Gobiidae > Mugilogobius > Mugilogobius chulae. Next base: position 34,397,083 of record CM076401.1, on the reverse strand, counting down.
TGAGGAGCACCGCTGGGCCTGTCCACGCTGCACCCTCAATAACCCCAGGGCTCTGGAGCCTGCTCTGTTTGTGGCTTTGGCCAGTCTGCTGCCACCCTCACTCCCCCACCACCACCATCGCTGCCACTGCCAACGGACTTCCCCCTGTTATCCCTTCAGCCCCTCCTGAATCGCCCACCACTACTGTCACTCCTTCAGTGCAGCTGGAGCCGCATGGACAGCATGTGGCCAAAGAGGAGGTGCTGCGACGCTCTGAGAGCAATGGAGAGGTGGTCCGTCTGGAGGCACAGCACTCAGGGTGGGCCTGTCCTCGCTGTACTCTCCACAACACCCCTGTGGCCCTGTCCTGCTCTGCCTGTGGTGGCCCCAGAAAACTTTCCTTACCCAAAATCCCTCCAGAGGCTCTGGTAGTGCCTGAGGTTCGGACTCCTGTAGTGGGTTTCCCGGCGCACAGCGCAGGGGCTCCTCCTCTGCTCATTGACCTCACAGATGATTCTCCTCCTGCTCCATCCTGTGAGACTCAGGAGCCCCCACATGCAGCCTCACAGTCGTCTTTTGCCTCGTTTTCATCTTTACAGAATAACCCCGTGCCACGCAGTCGGAGGGAAGTGCCTCCTCCAGGACGCCCCCCAAACCCTGGCACCAACACCCCCAGTCCCACTTCCCCCTCCACGGCCATCGTCCCCCCACAGCCAGGGCCTCAGCGGCCGGCCAAGCCTAAGCACGCTCAGCCACAGGAACCCGCGTACCCCAGCAAGCGCCTAAGTATTTTAGAGGAAGAGGACCACCCACTACCCCCTCACCTCCCCTCCTCATCTTCCTCCACCTGGAAGTGCCCCAGCTGTTCTGTGTCCAACACAGGAAGCTCCTCCAAGTGTGAGTCGTGCCGATCATCCCGAGTCGGTGCTGACCTCATCGACCTGGTGGGGTGTGAGTCTGTGCGCTTCACTCCTGCGAGCCCCTCCAGCCCGGACTTCAGCACCTGGGCCTGCTCCAAGTGCACGCTGCGTAACCCCACAGGGGCGGCCAAGTGCTCAGCCTGTGGCTCCTCAAAGCTCCATGGTTTTCAGGAGCAGCAGACTCCCCTGTCCCGCTGCTGTCCTGCCTGTGGCCACTCTGCAGGGTCGGCCTCTTCCTCATGCTCCTGCACAGCCTCCACCTTATCCTCTTCATCGGGACATAAAACACGCAAACAGGGGCGGGGCTTTCCGTCCTCCAGCTCCGCCTCTTCTGGCCTTCAGGAGAAGGGGGGGCAGTGGGGCTGTCCCGCATGTACTCTGCTCAATGACAACAAGGCCAAAAACTGTGCTGCGTGCCACACGCCCCAGCAGTACCTCACCATGCGCAAGGTGCTAAAACCTCTGAAGAGGAGGGAGAGCATGCATGTCGAGGCCCGTCGCCGTAACGACGAGGGAGAAGCAAAAGAGCTCTGGGAGAATATTGTCAGCTTTTGCAGAGAGGTGAGTAAAGCACTGGAAATGCACATTTAACCCTCTACATGTGGATGTAGCAGTTTTTAGCAAGTTTCCCCTCTTCCAAAAATAAATGTTGGTTTAGTAAGAAAATAACTTCATCCAGTTAGTGGTTTCTCTGAAAAAAATGTACCAGCAAGTCTTAACCTGATTATTGCTCATTAAATAGACTGTAATTGTATATTTAGAAGCCCAATTCATAAGTGTCTAAATAGCACTTGACATAATGTAGGACCTAATTGTGCCGATACAATCAGGATCTCCCTGTGTGTTGCCATAACAACATAATCACATTCAAAGATCACAGGGCTGTAAGGTCGTGTGTGTGTCATCGGGGAGGTTCACAGGAGTGATTCATTGTGTCAGCAGTGCACACCTCACACACAAGTACTCATCTTAAACACAGCTTCTCATCAGCAGCCCTCTCATACAAATACGCTCTGTTCTTTATACTTGGAGCTCTGCTGGACTCTGCGTGCCTGTGACTGTCGTGGCAAAGCTATGGCACCTCTCAGTCCATGTTTACAATAGCATGAAGTGAGCTTTCCAATGCATTATTAACGGCTTCTTTGAGAGTCACAGAGCTCATCCCTGGGAGCGTGGGAGGCACACACATCGAGGATCTCTCTCACCTCTCATGTCTGCCAACCTGAAAATACAACTTGAAACGCGGTTTACCTCTTTAAAGTTCACTTCATTATGTTTTCCTTCAGTTTTTGTATCTCATAATATACTTCTCTCTCTGTCCTTTTATCATCCTTGTTCGTGGGCTCGAGCTCTGCTCTTGTGTCGTAGTGAAACTGTGCTAAGGTGAACATACGACTGGGCTATTTTTAGCGGCAGAGGCAGGAGAGGAGGGATGATTTGCTTCCCTATGGCGCTCGTAATCAGGAAGTGCATCATGTGTGGCCATGAGCTCTCAGGGGTCAGGGACATGAAGGGCGAACCAAACTGTTTTTGGTATTCTTTCAGATATTGTCAGAACAGTTAATCTGACATTCTGTAGAAAGCTTTTCACATGTTCTAGTCATGCAAAATAGGGCTGTGAACATCTTGTTATTTTTTTTTCACATTTTTGTCCTTCATTTATTCATCTATGAATAAGTTAACAGCTGGAGATTAAACAGAACTGAGTAGTTCACCATTTAAAATGTAAATGTACAACTGCACAGAGACCACGCATGTATATGACCCACCCAAAGTAAACAAGTTGAAACAAAGCACGTGTGTTTTTAATTCTTAAGTTGAATAAAAGTATTAAGAGACTATGCTCCTATTAGGAAGTAACATTTCATAAGTTTTACAAACAAACTTAGGAAACTGTGAGCTTCTTTAATTTGTTTTCAAACTAGTGAAAGATATTCGATTAACCTGCTGCTGGAGATTGGACATTTGCTGATGAAAAATGTAGTGTTTTGATTCAAGTCAGTATTACCTCTGTGAATTTTTGCCCCAAGCAGTCGGTGCAGGAAAGAGTCCCCTTTTCACCTGAGTGCACTTTGTTTTTCGCCTTTTTTCTACTTTTCACCTCTGTTGGTTTTAGGAGCCATTAAATCTGCTTGATACGTCTTTTTTCTTTAAAAATTTGAATGTCAAATAATAACTATTGTGTAATTTCTACATTTTTTGCACTTTTTACCTTATAGATGCTAGGTAGCAATTATGGAAGCACCTCTGGCTCACATCTGCTGCTTATGTTAAACCAGGAAGTAAATTATTAACGTCACTAAAATAAACAAGCTGTGAGAAAATGGGCAAAAGTAAAATCATAAATATGATGTTGAAATAGCTGTAGTCTTACCTCTTTGACTTGCTTAGCATGTTGGATAGTAGCATCATGCTAGGCTTTCTTTTGTTTTAGGTCTAATAAGTGTGGAACTGTTAGTGCCAGCTCAATATGTCCTTGTTAGCAGACTTTTAGGAGATCAATAGTTAGCCTGTAGCATGTGGCTATCCAAACACACGGGCTAAGCGCTCTGAAGCGGCCTTGTACGCCTGCCAGTGGTGTGTACTCTTGGAGAGCAGAAGGTTTTCCTTGCTTGAATTGGCTGAGTGATGCCAGAGCTTTGTTTGTTGGCGAGGCTCCAGAGAAAGCAACAGTGATGAGGTTTACCCAAGAGGACTTACTGTAGCGCAGCGCAAAAACACGCTGCTCTATCAGACGCCATGTGCTAATCCTTGAAGCAGGAGTAATGTATTTTTGATAAATGATATCAAAAATTCAAAACGCCATCTGAGCTGCGACTCTCCGTTCCCACTTTGAACAAGATAAATGTAATGCAATCTGCAAAAAGTCTCTGAGAATTAAATAAAACCACTTCCACTTTTTTGAGGAAGTGGATATTGAATGCTAATTTCTCTGACCTTTTTTTTTGGATAGTCTTTATTAAAGATGTAATTTATCAATCTTGCATTTATTCAATAACAAGTAGTATTTGTATTGAACAAAAATGTAATGAAATAATTTTCTACAGATCTGATCGCAAACGCAAACTTAATGTGGATTTAAAAACTAAGTTTCTGTACCAAGTAAATTAATGATCTCTCCATGGAAACAAAAAGCTTGTAGTTTTCTTTATCAGAAACATTTTATAGGGCACTTTCATTTGTAAAAGGTGATGTTTGCAATTAGCAAATGCAAATGTGTACTAAGACCATGCTTTACTTGTTTTTACATAATTTATGAAACATAAAAAGCATATTAAAGTATTTATCAAAGCAAGTTAAATTATTCACTATTGTTTAAAAAACATTTTGAAAATTTCAGAGCCACCCAAAATGGGAAGATTATAAAATTGTGATTTATATTTTGTTATTGCACTAAACAACTTGAAATACCTCCGAAAAGCTACCGGTCTCCTGGCCCCGTCTTTTGGGAAAAATAGTATTGATGAAGTAGCTCTAGTCGACATATTTTCACAAGAGAACACTCGTCTTTACGATGCTTCTATAGTGCTTCGGGCTTGTTTGTGGTCAGCCACTGCTCAAGAGGGAATGCTAGATTCTCACTGAAATATTTCAGTTGACTTCGGACTTTGCTGACTGCAAAAACAAATTCGGATCCTTTCCAACACCTGCTTTGTGACAATAATCACACGACCCTAGAGATTCCAGCAGCCCGGTTAGTTCTTATTCCTCATATTTGTCAAAGCAGACGTACATGCGCAGCAAAGTTGTTCCATTTCCTCATAGCTGTACTAAATCCATTTTAATACTTACCCCCAGAATATAAGCCAGTTCATAGGTCACACTTGAGCCACAGAACTACAGGAAGTGGCTTTGAAATGATTCAGCCCTAAACTGGATTGTAAAGGATGACGTTTAATCAATTGGCTGCAGTGGTATTCAGCAGCAGAGCAGCCCACACACACATCAAACCCTCCTTCTGACTCCAGGTCCTCTGAAACGAGAGAACCTCGCTGCTTCGTATTGATGCACGTGCCCTCAAGTGCCCTTCTCTTACATCTTGATAACTCCACATAAAATCTATTGGAGCAGCTTACACGCGCTGGATGTGGTCATTTTGCAAATTCTGCTTCAACTGGGTGAAATAATGATACAATTCACCCTTTTTAAATAGAATAAAGCCTGAGTACCTGAAAGATTTTTTAAAACAGATCTTCTAATAAGTAGGTTTCATTTTGTGAAATGTGATGATGCCCAGACTGTGGGCTAAAGTCAGGTATATCTAATAATAACATTGTACTTTGCTGTAAAATTTTAAGTGGTCATTTGATAGATTTTCTATGGTGTTTGCTTATGATGTGTAGGCCACAGTTACAGTGACGACAGCTGATCATCACTGTGTTTGTACTTAAGCAGCTTCTTGGACCACTATGTTGTACTTGAGTGGTAATATTTACTGTAGAAGTAACTTACTCAGCCCACCTTTGCTTCTATTAAGACAATTTACCTTCATTTAAGATACATTTGTTGTTGACATAACTTTCTTTTTTTTATCTTTACTGTGAAGTGAATTAACAAATTTAAAGGTAGCCTTAGCTGAATGAATCGCTATTGTGGTTTATTGGCTGGAACTAATTTGTAAAAAAAAACAAAAAAAAAAAAACAATTCCCTTTATTCTATAAAACAGCCCTGAATATAATTTTGTCACCATTGTAAAGCTTGCTGTTTAGTGCTTCCATTTTAATCTTCTCTGACATTGAATTGTCGGAGATGCATTGGGGCATCGGTCAACACTGTTGTAAATGTCATGGCTTTGAAGTGACAGAAAATCTTCCTTTGACTAAGCCCACTTCTGACACCGCGAGGGTAAGACGAGAGCTTCTGCATGTGCGGCAGAGTTTTGGATGAGCAGATAGTGTGTCGAGATTAGATGTCTGCCTAAGTCTAGGTCACACATACAGTACAGTTTTAATTTCACTCTGCTTTCCAAATGGTTTGTTGCGTTAAATGCTTGATGCCCAGAAGGGAACTTGTTGTGTAAGAGTGCTGTGTGCTTCACATGCAGTTTATGTTGGTGTCGTGTCTCCTGGTGTAGTGGCAGTGGCAGTGTACCCGGGCCCCTGCTGTGCACATGTGTAATGTCTCCATAAGCAGTGCCATTATTCCCCATGTCACATGTATAATTACCACAGATTTGTTTGTCCCCGGCTAGGAACGTGACTGTATTAAATGTAATAGTCTTACAATTATTGTCACTACAACATGAGTTATAGTTAGAGGTGTGCAATATATCGAATTTTAGATAATATCGTCAATGTTGTTTTGGAGATATGCAAACATTGAATATCGAGTATATAGTTTAGTAGAAAAGCAGTAAAAAAATAATAAAAGTCATCCACACTTTTTGATTGGATTAGTGACATTTCAACAATTATCTAACATTTACTAATACAAACTTAAACGAGCCAATACACTAAATAGAGCTTGAATTAACACATCATTATCCTTTTTATTATGAATTAAAATTATTGCTGCTGTAAAAACGACATTCAGTCCGACAAAAAAGTGTCCAATCATGTCTTATTTAGTTATTTATTAGTAACTATTGGAAATCCAGAATAAATGAAATGAGTTTCTGGTTTTAAGATTTGTCATCAAAACAAGAAAACTTTCTCCTTATTTCAAGTTAGAAAATGCTTGTCAAAGTAGATATTTTATGCTTGTTTCAATAGAAAATCATATTTTAAAATAACAAAATAAAGATTGTAATCACTGATTGCAGACATTTACGAACATTTAGCTTTATTAAGATGGATATTTTCCAGTGTAAACCTGAACTAATAATGCTTGAACAGAGTTTTGTTTAACTAACTTAATATCGTTTGAATATCGTTATCGAAAAACATAAAAATATACATCGAGATAATCGTTTTTGTCAATATCGCACAGCCCTAGTTATAGTTGAAATTGAATTATAAAAAATGTATCTTTGTTTTTATAATAATATATTTTTTGAATCCTCATGGTAATATTGATGACTAGTCTTGACATCCGTATTCTCAGCATCATCACATTTTCTAAAGCATTGTAAATAACATCTGGACGTCCTGTCTCTTCTCACAATCCAAGCAGAACTCTGTGAACTTCGTGGACGACAGCTTCCCCCCCGGCCCGCGCTCCGTTGGCTTTCCCGAAGGCGACAGTGTTCAGCAGAGGATCAAGAAATGGCTCCGACCGCACGAGATCAACTGCAGCAACTTCAAGGACCGCGGCGTCAAGTGGTCGGTGTTCAGGACGCCCAGGCCCTCGGACATCCTGCAAGGCCTGCTGGGAAACTGCTGGTGAGCACTTATTCTCATGTTACATATGGAGACAGCCCTGTATAGAGCTTTTTGCTGTAATTGTGTTATTTTACAGTTGTGTTTAAATTATTTTTTGTCTGCTTTTTTAATAATCAAGCTAAGGAGCCAAGAAATTGATTCTACTCATCTTTTGTAAACTTCTAATTTGGTGACATTCAAATGACGGAATTTTGTACTTTGATAATCTGTTATGAATATGCAGAAAAGTCTGTTAGTTGGAGTTACACATCTGGCTCAATTAGTTTGTTTTATCCTTTTCATTTGATCCTTAGTTTTGCTTTGGCATCTCTTTAAAAAATTCAAATAAAAAATACAAATTGCCCACTTTACTTTTGTATCCCTCAGCTATTTCCCATGTGAGGAATTGAATTCAGGCTCCAGCTGCTGGCTACAGAGCAGAAATTACATACGGGAGATAAACAAACCTACAATGACATGCTTAAAACACTACAACCAAATGAGAAAAACACTGACAAAGAAGCAGAACATCAGAGTACAGACATGAAAGCAGAGCAGGGCACCTTTCTCTCCAGTTGGACAGATGTAGCGATACACCTGACAGCAGATTATTCACAGCCATGAGTTTGTTTGGACACATGCTTTATCTCGCTGCCCTTGTTCTGCCTGGCGTGTCCTCTGGGCTCCGTCTTACTTTTTACAGACACAACAGCGAGCAGTCACTCTCAGAGTTGTCCCAACACGAGTTTCACTTCATCACTTGCACATAGAGCTTATCAAAAATAACCGTCCCCAGGGCTAAATCCTCTCCATTCCAAAACGGATGTAACCTAAATTCCTCCGCACTGGCTGTTCAAACGCGCCTGGCCTAATAAACCAGAAGTCAACCCAGCTGACTGCAAAAAATCACTACTTACCCTTATTTCTGAATCATGTCGGACACAAAAGCCTACAACAAATCAGATTTGAACTGTAGTAATGCATTTTTACAGCAGTTGATTCATACTGTGTTTTACTGTATTATGCTTTTTCTGGTACTGTAGCTGCTCTTCTTAAAAACTGCTTAACTGCCGCCTCTTCAATGTAACCTTTCACAATTCACTATAACAAGCAGCAGATTTGCATTTACACTTCACAATACTTTACTGTACCGTGAATCAATCTAGTAAGTCCAATTTTTGTATAAACGTATGGTATGGGAGCAAAACATTTCAAAGTTCCAAACTCAAAAAGGTAGATATTGTGCCCTTTTGTTCGGAATTCTAACTATAGATGTAAAGGTTCAACATGGAACTTTTAGCAAGGATCTGTCACCTACATGTTTCCATGGAGATGTTATGCATGGTAGCAGAGTGATTGGAGTCTACTTTCTAATAAGGAGATCCTGGGTTAACCTGCCTAAGGCCCAAAGTCACTGGAATAAGCTCCAGCCACCCCTCCAAACAGGACTCGTTAGACAATGTTTTGCTTCAATTTATTTGGCAATGAAAAAAGATATTTTAAGATCTATCTGAAGCTTAATGACATTTAACTCATAAAAATGTAGAATTTCCATGGAGACAAGCAGGTTCAACTAATTCACTTGAGCCAATTATAAGTAAAAGTATTGCTTGTCCCTTGACTCATTCTTTTCCCAAGACATTTGACATTTTTCATTTAGACTTGCCGATCAACTAATTAAAAGACAAGTGAGTGCGTCTGCTGCTGCCTATATTATCAGTAATAAGAAGCTATGCAGAAGGCACCTTAACAAAAGTGATTGATTTTCCCTGAGAGGAAATTGCATACAGTTACAAAGCCTTGGCTAACTGCTGTGCCACTGGAGCGTATGTCTAATTCCTTATTTGCGGTTTGACGGCTGGTTGTCAGTGGCTCGCGCTGTCTCTCTCTGATTGCTTCTGTCAGTCGGCGTTGGCTTTACCTGCCTCAATTCAACACGTCAGAATGTATTTGTTCTGAAGTCTGCAGAGCCACACACGTCACTCACAATCAGCGCTGGTGTTTAATTCACTCCGGCTGTTATCGTCAACAAAGAAAAAGTAGCGCTAAAATGTGTTCTCAGCTAAATGTACTGCTACTGATAAATAAAGGTATTCAAGGGATGTGTTGTTATTAGTTTTTGACCATGTTATAACAGAGTAAGTTCTTTTTGGAATGGTTCATGCATGTTTGAGTAATCTTGTATTGTCCTGCAGCTGAGTCTCGTGCTCAGGAGAAATCTGGTTTTCACCTACCACCTATCTACCCTCTCATTTGTATTTGCATCAAAATAAAACAAATCAGATTCAGAGTAAAACATGTAGAGTTGAAAATGTCACTTTTTCAAACAAAATAAACAGAGTGATTTGAAAGTGCTGCAGGTTACAGTTAAAATTTAATTTACAGTTAAAGTACAATGAAGAGGCAGGACTCAGTTCTGCAGTTTTCAACAAGAAGTTGTGTTTCAGAGTGAACAAAATGTATTACTAAGTACATGGCATGGAAAATATATATATATATTAAAAGCATTTAAGTTCTATAGACCCTCTTCATGCCACATCACAGTAACGTCACAGCTCTAGCTGGAGGCAAAAAAGATGAAAACTCATAGCCGACGCACTAAAAGTTTGTGGTGTTATCGTGGTTAAAATGTCGTTTTGTTGTGAATTGTAACTAGGACAAGACCCTTATTTCCTGCTTTAGCAAAGCCTTTGACGAGAGCTAACAGATTTTCAAAGCTACAATCAACCAATTTAGTTGGACTAAGTTAATTGTAAAATAATTACTAGTAAATGTTGTGCAGTCTCTGAAGCACTAAAGCACATATTAGCATATTTAGCATTACCTTCAAGACATGAATGAACTGTTAAAAGAAGCATTTTAGCCACTAGTACTGGGTCTAGTGAAGTAAAACAAACCTCAATCAAATGTAAAAATCACCTCTTCAGCCTCGTGAAAGAGTAAATCCTGATCCAAGACGAACCACACAAGCTCAGAAAAAATGCTTCTATCTGAAGTAATTCACCAAAGTTTTTGTCAGGTCCCACAGAGTAAGTCACGATATATACAGTATCCTGATAGCTCCGACCAGAATCTGACATTTTTTCTGCTTTTGTGTTTAAAAATCCCTCCAAAAACAGCTAGTTTTACACTGGTTTAGATGGAGGTAACGTCGTCTTTTGCCTTCGGCTAAGCTCCGCCCACCAGAATTCGATGCATGTTTACTAACATGCAAGGGGTCTATAAATGAGTGTATTACTGATATTCTGCATATATTATTTGACCGACCTTTCAGTATTTACTTCGACATTTTTAAGCCCAGTATCCAGATTTGTAAAAAAGCTTGATTACTGTTGAAGAGAATCAATTATTCTGATTATTTAAGTCACAATGTTGTCATAAGAACAACAATAACAATGGTGACCATTTCAGAAGCAAATTTAAGTCTAAATTTAATTTATAGTCCAAAAATACTTGTGTTTTCAAGTATTTTTGGTGGTAAAAAAAAAAGAAAAAAAGAAAAGGTAATTGGAAGAAATGTACTGATTTGACTGTTTATAATCTGTGAATAATTGTTGAGTGTTACTTTTTCAATATTATTCAAATCATATATGTTTTTGTCTTTATTCAACAATTTGAATTTATTTCTACTACTTCCTTCGGTCAAAACGTGATCTTGTTTCTCTTGTTTGTGTAACTCTTCTCTAACGCCCCTCGCAGGTTCCTGAGTGCGTTGGCAGTGTTGGCAGAGCGTCCTGAGCTGGTGGAGAGGGTCATGATCACTCGGACCATCTGTCCAGAGGGGGCGTACCAGGTGCGGCTGTGCAAGGACGGGACGTGGACCACAGTGCTGGTGGACGACATGCTGCCCTGTGATGACTATGGATACCTCCTCTTCTCTCAGGTACTGCTCTGCTCTGCTCTGGGGCAACAGAACTGACACTTTACTGACAAGAGGAAAGATTGAGGAGACATATAAGAACTAGATAAATGGCTTTGTGCTATCCAAAACAGAACATCTGTGTTCTATTGCAGAAAAAAAAAAAATTTAAAACGTTTTGGTTGTTTTTTGATACTCTGAATCTCCTCCTGTTTTCGGTAAAATAGTGTTCCTTGATGGTGACATCAAAAACAAACTCAAGCTAGCACTTCTGAGCACTTCTTCCAAGTTTTCTCGTCTCTTGATGCATGCAATACGTGGGTCTTAATACGCAAAAAAAAAAAAAAAATTTAAATCAGCTCAAAGAAATGTAGCATATTTAGTTCTGTGTGCTGCATTTTCTGCTTTGTGGATGGGAGTGGAAAAGAGGGAGTGCAGTGGACACTTCCTGGTTATGAAAGGTCGTGGGTGGAGCCCTGAACAAAACAGGTCCCACACAAGACTTGACATAAAGACAGTCTGAATATTATCCGAACACTGAGCTCAGAATGAATGCAGTATTACGTACTGTATAAACATGAAATAGACATGAATTACATACAAAACCGTATTGCATATAAAATCATTTGCTTTCTAACGTTAATAAAACACAATTATATTTAAATTAACTCCTATGTGTATTCCGTATTTTTCATTTTTTATTCCTTGTTCACGTTTGAGGTTGTGATTGACTAGAGACTACCCTAGTGACTTTGGGCCTTAGGCGGGGAACTTCCTGGACACTGGCCAACCATGGCAGGTTAATGTATAGAGACAATCATTCACTGTTTCATTCATTAAATTGGATAATTTATAGTGATGCAAAATTAACCTAAACATGCATGTTTTGGAGGTGGAGGAAGCCGTAGAATAAGAAAACCCCACCCAGAGAGAGCGAGATGATGATTTCCTCTTTGGGGAACTAGAGCTCTAACCACTCTGCTACCATGCACTCCATGTGTTCCCTATCAAATACATAAAATATGTTTGCTGTCATTGTACCAATTCTCTTTCTTCTACAGCGGAGCTATTCAATTATATTTACCAGTGGGCCATATTTGTCAGAGAGCTGTGGTCTGAGGGCCATTTGCAAGTGACCTGCAAATGTGTTTTACCTCCACTATCTACAAGCAACTCGCAAGGTATCATTCAGAAAAAAATACAAACAAGCAATCAATAATGTGCATAGAAACAGAACTAAGCCAATAAACAAACCCTATGGCAGCAATGGGACTAGACCTGGTTGCAATATAAAACTATAAGCCTAGTCTACTTTTGGAATACACCAGAGGTAAAACTTATTTTGACTACAAATGTTGAACTGTGACTTACCAGGACCTAAGGTTTTAACTCTCATTTGCATAACAGAATCTTGATCAAATGATGATTAGTACCATAAGTTATACTGAATAACAGCTAACTGACCGAAACACATTGTTTATCAAGCAATACAATATATCCCATGCCCTTTTTTTAATGCTGGGCCAAAACATACTGCTCAGTGGGCTTTTTGAATAGGCCTGATCTACAGTTTCTGAAAACGTAATTTACCAGTGTTAACCCTTTCTTTTCTCCGAGCCAAAGGTTAAACATCTCAGGATCCTTTTCCACATGAGCTCAATCATGTGCCATGTTATCCTGCGAGATCTGGCAGTGCGAGATCTTGTCTCATGCCTAGTGAATAATGAAGCTAACTGCAGCAGTAAATCAGTCTATAACAACACTGTATCATTATCAAATTAATCAAAACACATGTTCATTTATTATTGCGAGTGCGTCTCCCAGGACCGCACTACCTTGATGTGTAATTAATCAGCGATCATGTCTTACACTGTGCAACAAGCAAAGCAGAACGCAACTCTGACGCCTGCTCCATCATCTATTATCTACACGCTTGTATCGAGACGAGAGGAGGAACAGGAAGTGTGGAGCGAGAAAATAAAGGACAGGCTTAGAATATGAAGATGAAATGTGATGCTTTGAGAGAGTAATGTAAACATATGTATTTGTTTTTACTGGGACTAGTTTTCTTTCCAAATGGCTGTGTGTCAAGTCAATTATTATTAGCCTGCAATGAGCAATGATTTCAGTCAGCAGTTATTTTTTTTACTAGTCAACAGGACTTTTATAATTATTTCGATTATACGTAGAAACTTTTACCTACATAATCAACAAAAAAAAAAAAAAAAGAAAATGTGTTTTTAATACAAATTTAAATACAGGTTCTTATTTATAGTTGATTATGTTTTACAGCCCTACACTGACTATTAAAAAACAGCACTTATCTCAAGGACATACTCATCATATAAAGACCAGTAACATAACAACTTTATGTTATTTTGAGAGTTTTGCTTACTTGTATTGTTATCTTTTCAAAAATGCATAGAAACTGTGACACAAAATTGGGAGCAGCTCAGAACGTTTTCCATTTTCTGGATAATAACAGTCTCAGTCTGGCTTGTCAAAACAAAGTATAGCTCGCTGTACAAAACAAAGTCAGTTGTTATGATAAAATACATACAAATAATAGCCTCCAGTTCTGTACTCCAACACATTTAACTTGTTGCTGGCATCTTAAAGTTTGTGTTTTTCTTGCTTTCTGCTCCAGGCCCAGAGGAAGCAGCTGTGGGTGGCTCTGATAGAGAAGGCTCTTGCCAAACTCCACGGGTCGTACTTTGCCCTGCAGGCGGGGCGGGCCATCGAGGGGCTGGCCACTCTGACGGGAGCACCGTGTGACTCCCTCATGCTGCAGGTCAGCTCCACCAACCCCAGAGAAGAACCCATCGACACGGACCTGATCTGGGCCAAGATGCTCAGCTCCAAAGAGGCTGGGTGAGAGCAAATGTGGACTGTGTGTGAAGTTTGTGGGAACTAGCAGCACATCATAACTTTGTAGTAAACAGATACACTTTTACATTGTAGTAAATAGATACACTTTTGCAATATAGTAAATAGTATTAAAAATGTATCACACTTCAATGATTGTCAGCTAATTTATTAATAGAATATTCACTTAGTTAACTGTTTGCAGGCTCCAAAGCTTGTTAAAGGAACACAGTGCAACTTTTTAGCTCAAAAATAAACTTTTTTTTTTTTGTTTGATTTTTTTTCCGGAACTAAAAAAAAACAGCATGTCTTTTTTTCCACGTGAGCTTGCATTTCCCCAAAATTGAAGTTTTTATATCTTGGTGGAAAACCTCCTCTCGTTTGTTTCCTTATAATTATTGTTTATTTATTCGTTACCGGACATTACGTATGTACTGCGACCATTACATCAGTTGTTGTCTGGGAAGTACAGCGTAAACATGTTAGTGATTATTGCCGTTTCCACAAAGTTATATGAAACCAGCTGATACATCAGGCTAGAGCGACACCATCACATCATCAAAAAGATGATATCTAAATTTCCAGCAGCTACTACAGTAATGGTAAATTTGCAACACTACAAACAGATGCTTGAGTTTGACGACATCATTACTTAATTTCTGTCTGCTGATTGGTCGATTGTCTCTCAAGCACGATTCAAGCAGCAACACACACTGAAATTCCTGACTTAGTTTCTGAGTGAAATGAAATGGAGCGTAGGCACAAGGTGGCACCAATCTGGCTAAAATATTCCATGATCTTGTATAAAGTTGATGTAATTGCATAGGGAGTTTTTTTTAACTTTCTTTTTCAATGGGATCGTTCACTTGATTTTCTACCTCCAGAAACCTCATTTAGCTCATACTACCCAGACTCTGAATATTCCGTCCTATACAAATAAATGGTGGAGCCTTTCCTTGCATGTTTATGTCATTTTTGTTTTTATCACGTAATCCCATCTAAAAGAGAATGTTTTCTTACAAGAAAAATACATCAATATTGCTTTATTTGATAGCTACTAACAAATTAAAGTTATGGTTAGATTTAGTGACTTTCAACAAGGGATTTCATCTAAATATGGTCTTGGTATCATTTATATTATTCTTACCTTGCTTTTTGTGAGCCAATGTTTTTTATTTGACGAAAAGTACAGAGAAATCATACCAGCTTTGATTCTTACACATTATGATGGAGGCAGCACGCAGCAGTCATTTATTTTCTAAAACATATTGCGGCCTATTACTTATCTACTCAAGGTGCAAAGCTTTTAATTCTGTAGTAAATAGTGATCATATTGATATTTTTAATTCGTTTGT
Organism: Mugilogobius chulae; assembly: GCA_038363315.1. Taxonomy (NCBI): domain Eukaryota; kingdom Metazoa; phylum Chordata; class Actinopteri; order Gobiiformes; family Gobiidae; genus Mugilogobius; species Mugilogobius chulae. The sequence goes on along the minus strand of CM076401.1, from coordinate 34,381,805 downwards.
TTGTTTATTATTTCTTAATTAAAGAGTCAAGGTTAGGATTTAGGTTTGGTTTTCATCCATTTGTTTTTAATTAAGTATTTTTTCATGTTATATTAAGGCTATTTAAGTTAATTCTTTTATCTTGTGACATATACCTCCTCACATTAACTACCTGCCACTTACAAATCACAAACAAATCACAACATTCTGAGATCAGCCAAAAGCAACCATAACATTAGCTCCTATCAAAAAAGAATTGTAATTTGCGTTGTTGTTTTGCTGTATAATCCAATGCGGCTAATGAACATCCCTTTGGAGCAACTTCCAGTCCAAACACAAAGAACGAGGTAATGGGGTTCAACCTGCACCATATGTCTGTAATGAAACGCTGCAGTAATAAGCACCAGAATATCTGCGCTATCAAAGCACCAGAGACTGCCCAAAGTTCCTTAGGGGCCAAATTATGTGCGCCCAAACTGCTGGTCCATCTGTCAGAAAACGGCGTACTCTTTAACAAATTACTGCGAGAAAAAGATGAAGCCTTGACAGCACAATGCATATTTAAACAAAGGCGTTTGAATGAGCCAGTGCATCTGCTTTGGTCTTAGGTTTCTGATGGAGCGTCGTGCGGAGGAGGCAACATGAAGGTGGACGACGTGGTGTACGAGTCCCTGGGTCTGAGGCCGCGCCACGCTTACTCCATCCTGGACGTACGCGACGTTCAGGGTTACAGGTGCCTGTCATTTTCAGTTTCTTTTCAAGTGTCTGCTCTCATCTATTATTCAGGCCTCGCTTCAGCCCGAGTTCTGATCGTACGCCTCTTCTCCTACCTCGGATTACCTCTGTCCTTCTCCTCCGTACATCTGCACAAGAGCTTTCACATGAATTATAAAGATGGAGTCCGCGTAAACTTGGACACGCTTTGCCATTCACGAGACGAAATTATAGTGGAACATAAGTTGTGTTTTAAATGTTAAGGTTTTGAAATTTCACAATGGAGTTCAACCTCTTTAAGATACTCTGTCTAACTTTTCTGCCTTTGTATATGGAGATCTTGGTTTGTCTGGAATCTTACAAAGGCAGTTTAAGATTTGCAGTGTTTTCTTATCATTGTTTTATCAATTAATATTTTTCCTTTAGCTTATCTTATTGTTGAACTAGGGCTGTCAAAATAAGATTCTAATTGATGCTAAAACTCATATTGATGATTGGACACCGAAACCTACAGAAAAAATGTTTCAGTAAGTTGATTATTTGACCTAGATACATCCTTTATAACTGACTTACAGGAGAGTCTTTCTTTAGTCTTTCTGTGTTGATAATTGTCTTTATCCTTATTTATGTTTTTTTTTATAAAAGTGAAGGAGGAGGTTCTATTGAGCACTTGGAAATGACCAAACATATGATCAGAAGAGTGTTTTTTATACTAACTGTAATGTGTGAACTGTAGTTATGGATATAGTAAGTCAAACACGTACTGTGTTTTCATTTATGATGCTTCAGGAGTCTTACCTTACCTTCAAATTAAAAATGATTTGAAGGTTTGTTATTCTCGTGACAACACAACTATGAGTGAGTATTCTCTTTACAAATGTAACTTAGGAGGAGATATATAAGATTAATGCCTCACTGTAGAAGAATGGTCTCTAACTTGTCGCTCAGGAGCCACCAGTAGCTCGCCAAAGCTCTTTGGATCAGAAATTAGGCTTTATTACCATAGTTTATTATATGCCTCTATCTATTGTAAATGTATCTTTCGATGCCTAATTGCGTCCACTTCGGATTGATAAAAACTAACCTTTTATTAAGACTTTTAACTGTGCCCCATTTAACACATCCAGTTTAGTTTTGCAAAGTAGCTCTCCTGATGAAAAAGGTTGAAGAGCACTGCTGTAGAACTTTCCAGGGAGATAAGGAGGTTAAATGAATGAATAATGTCAAAAATTTGGCTGGTATTTTGCAAGTCGACACATTTCTGTCTAACATACAACTGCTAGTTTGTTAGATTCATAATTTAATCTCATGCTGTTTGTGTTGGTCAGTAAATGAGTATTTCCATTTTAATTAAAAACGACTGAAGTTGAAGTGATATTTCCCGGTAAGCTTGAAGCATGCATCACTGTAGTTATTACCAGGCTGAGTTATTTCTGCTTTCCCCTTTTCCCTACAAATGCGTCTCAATTTCTCAGCAGTGAAATATATATTGGGCTTTTTCGGGAAGTCAAAACAGCTTCCAGGAAGGAAACTGAAAAAAAAAAACGCAAAGTCATTTCAAATATTGACTCTCGGTTCTGCCTCAGCCACACATCAGATATTGAATGAACTTGCATCAAATTGGAATCTGACTTGACGTTGAAATGGGTGGAGTCTAATGCCTATATATTCTGATTATGAATGCATAGTAAGTTATCATTGAGTGTGTCTTGTTGGGCAAATGGAAAGAAGCTATAAATCTCAGATGTAATTTGTGCTAGAGACACAACACAATGCTAAATCTACAGCCTTAAAGTGATCCGACGGGCTGATCTAAAACAGTTGTTTTTCCTTTTGCTCATAGGCAGAGGAAATAATTTTGTCGCTGCGAAGGAAGTGACTGATTCCCTCACCCAATTTGGAAAGAAAACTTTACAGTGTACTTGTGTTTTAGTAGATAGATGTTCCACTTCCTACAGCTGGAATCATAAATACATAAGAAAAATATATCTGTTTCTATTGTAATAAACACAGTCTTCTGCAGTCTTTTATCATTTGTAAGTTCTAAATGAAGAAGTTATTTGTGATGGTTGATTTTACAAGCGAATGTGTTGAGATATATAAAGAAACTATATGTTGTTTTTTTTCCAGACTGTTGAGGTTAAGAAATCCGTGGGGTCGCTTCTCGTGGAACGGAAACTGGTCGGACGAGTGGACAGACTGGCCTCAACACCTCAGACATGAGCTGATGGCACATGGCAGCAGTGAAGGCGTCTTCTGGATGGAATACACCGACTTTATCAAGTAAGAAATGCCTAACAAATGAATTTAACATGTCTTAAACATGATGCTGTCTAGGGTTAGGGAGTGGAACTGAGATAGTCTTTATCAAAGCTGTTTATTTTATATGTTGAGTCAGTCCTGTGTTAACTTTCAGTTTACTACAATCAAAAGCTTCAGCTCTGGTGAAGCATGATATAATCTGCACTTTTATACATGTGTAAAAGTTGAGTCAAAACTGCAGAAGAAGGCTGGCATAGGCTGATATATCGCAAAAGCAGCACTTTTCCTCCTTCTCTTTGATTGTGCATCTCCCAGTGTGTGACAACATCTGTGTTTATGCAGACCAACTGAACTGTCAAGCTTGGAGCTTTAATAGTATTAAGGTCTACTAAATTAGTAGGACACATTATTTTTTATATTTTTCGTGGTTAGCATTTTACAGATGTTGCTGAATGACATGCTAAACAGAAAAAATTATATTTTGAATTTGCATATTGAATAGAAATCGCAATATCAAACAGAAAGATTGTTAGATTTTTTGTCAATATTGTGCTGCAGTAGTGTGGGGACTTCTTCTTTATAGTAAAATACACTAGGACCCAGGTGAAGACCAGCAGAGACAGAGACAGAGAAACAGACGACAGTAAAGCCCTCAGACCTGTTTGATCCCAGTGTAATAACTAATTTGAAAAATTAGCAGTTGTTTGTAAGCACTTATTACATGGTTATTAAAGTCTGTTTAATAAGCAGCGTATTCAGCTTTTTGCAAACATTTTGTCTGTGGTTAATAATATGCTATATAATATATTTTTATGAAGTACTGCAAGCCATCTACAAATGAATCTTGACCCTTATAAATATCATAGTTCCTTATTTTAATGTGTTGCCAACACATAATATTTCATATTTACCAGGAAACGATAAGAAAACCGTATTGATAGCTGGCATTATGGAGGAACACTGATCATATTGATAAGTTCTTATCAGTTCCCATTGTCTTAAGTAACCTCTCTGCCCTCTGGTGGTCATCTTGAGTAAGCAGCTCATGTGACTAGCCTTGGGTTCGTTTACATTAGAATCCTTTATGATTTTTAAATATTTGCATCTATTATATTCTAACCTGTGTTCATAATAGTCCTTCACGTTGATTTAAATAAATTCAATAAACACCGCCAGTGTTTCCCACAGGCTTAGGTTGAGACTATGATGGAACAAACAGTCTGTGCTATGACTGAATATATTTATTTAAAACATAAAAGTCACTTATTGTCCTATGATAAAAACAAACCTTTGTTTAGCAATAATTACTTACATATGTTTATTACATTCGAGTATCAGTGTATTGTTCAGTATATTCAGTATATCTGGGGCAAAAAATAGACTCTGGGGGGCCACCCTTCTCTCATTTGTTATTGGGAAACACTGAATGTATTTTGCTGTAAATTACCTTCACTTTTAAACCATAACCACACAGGAGCTTTAGCAGTTATTTAGCACTTTACTTTTTGCCTGGGACAGTTGTTGCTATGATTTAGCAGGTTAGGGCTTGTTATTTTTCCCACTTACATTTAATCCTGCCCTTATTTCAGAAACAAGATTATCAAAGGATTTTCTAAAATTGTTTGTGTTTTATTCTTAATCTCTTGGTTTTATGTATTATTTTTTTATCTACCAAAGCATTATTGTTCTAAGTGCGTTGAGGCTACACAGAGTCTTGTGTGAGCCATAGCGTGGGCAGCCTGTCTGATTGATGGAGTGTGTCAGGGCACTAGCGTCGCAGGTTTGCCTAAAGACAGTACAAGTGAATGTGAGGTCATTTATTCCTGGCCCTCGCTGTCTCACTAAATAAGACTCGCAATAATCCCGGCAGACCACTGTGGCTGTCCTCCTGAACCGTTCCGTCCTGAAAAATGTGCTCGGCCCTCCACAAAGATCCCATCTGTCTTCGGGCTGTTTATTGTTTTCTCTTGACAGACAAATAATGTGGGAGCCCGATGTGGCGTATGAAAGATGTAGTGCCCTCACTGACTGGGACAGAGCGGTCGCTTTTAGATAGTAAATGAGAACGTTGCATCATGCTTGTCTTCTTTTATTTTGTAAGATTCACAGAAAATACTCTTTCTGATCTAGTTTGTTTATACAGGCTTGGTGCAGAACAGTTTTTCCTCAGCTTGGATTAGGAGCAGGAAAAATCTACACACTAGTCAGAACCTATTGTCATAAGATTACAATGTTGTCTTATTGTAATGGCATCTGTGTGGGTGTTGTATTGAAATACAGTGATACTGTATAAACGTATCACATAGTTGTGTGAAGATAAGCATTGTCAAAATTAACAGATCCAAAAAGAGATAATAATGACCAAAGTATCTCAAAACCTGTGGTTGTCTTTGGGTTCTTCTGGACTGTTTCATACCAACTTGAGTGTGTTGTTCTTCTGGGCCAGGTTATTGAATGTTGATGATGATAATTTTGTGATTTGAGTCACAAGAATAGCTACTATGGCTTAAGTTCTTGCGTAGAACAGGACTATTTTATAAAACTGTGTTGCTCATGTCAACCTGCTGGGGAACACTAGTGTGTAGAAACATGTGGAATTTTTCACTCTTTCAGTCTATAAAAGAATTTGTTTTGGAGTGTGGGAACAATTTGTTCATCAAACAAATGCAAGCAAAGCAATCACCCAGTCTTAATTTAAAGAATATGTTTTATAAGAAAAAGTAAAGTGTAATGGACAATATTTATGCCATTAAATATTAATTTTTACCCAAATGGTTTGATTTGTTCATGTTTGAGTAGATGATGTGCTGTGGAAAATTTTCAACCAAAGAATTGTGCCATGACTTAAAAAACACTGGGCGGTCTATGGAATCTGTTGTGCTTGGCCAACATACTTTGCCAAAATTAGCATTTTTTATGTTAAAAGTTGTTGGCGAGCTCTTGCACAGAGCAGCATTTTGTTTGGGTCGGCCAGTTGATTTAAGAACACACAAAACTTAGTCCATAAGAAAGAGCAAGATACATATTTTTTATCCTGTGGTCAAGTAGTCTCAGCAGCAGCTTTGTGCGTCCAAATGAGTGTTGAACGATTAAATCCCAGTACTAACAATTGTCTGAATGTTGTCTTTGCTTAAAAACATACTTTACTAACAAGTAAATAATAGTTTGAATGTTGTTGTCATTGAAAAATAATCAATCTCAGTTTCAAAATACGGTCATTGGTTGCTCTGGATTTTAAACAAAATCTTTATTGCAATAGGTATGAAAAAATAGTATAGTTATCCTACATAGTTTTCTCATGCCTGTACCTAATTTAATGTGTTCTTTGTGTTTTTGAACGACAGGGTAAAGATGTTAAACAGCTGTCACGGTTAGATGCGCCAAAAAAGTCAAAAGTAAAGGAAAAAAGTAGTCCCTTGGGTGTTGTCTTTGATGAAGGCAGGTCTTCTATGTTAGTGAGGTAAATGATGTTTGTGTAGCAGTCCCTCTGAGGCTATGCTAATGTTTAAGAAGTCGCCTGTGATGCATACTGATGGCCCGTGCTCATGACTGCGGGACATTAGCCGGTCAGATTGCGGTTACAGATGAGCGCTCCGGTGGTATGATACTATATCTTGCGCACAGAGACACTGAGGCGGACTGTCTTGTTGCTCCTTTAGGTACTTCGACTCGGTGGACATCTGTAAGATTCACTCGGACTGGCAGGAGGTGCGGCTTCAGGGCTGTTTCCCCAGTAAAGCCAGCGGACCGGTCACTGTCACTGCGCTGACCGTGCTGGAGAGGACTGCACTGGAGTTTGCCCTTTTCCAGGAGGGAAGCAGGTAAATCCCATTTTTTCTTGTAAAATATATGTCGATATCTTTAGATCAGGGGCTTCCAACCTTTTTTCTACAAAGAGAAACTTTTTCAAATCAAAAATGTCAGTAGTTCTTTTTAGTGGGAAAAAGGAGCTTATATGAGTAAAGTGAGGTTTCTCTATGAAGCATTAACCACTGTATTTTTAGTCCACAAAGTTAGACAGTTATAGCTACTATGTAAGAACTTACTACTGTACTTTCTGGGCTATAAGCCGCTACTTTTTTCACAAATTTAAAACTCTGCGGCTTATACAAAAATGCAGCAAAATTACAGATTCTCATAGACTTACTATTAACAAGTGCGGCTTATGTATGTACTTTATCATTTTTCCTATTTAAATCTCATTGTTGCGGCTTATATTCAGTACTTAGAAGGTGGTGTAGAGCTACTGGTAGTTCCCATGCTACAAGTTGTTTTTTCCTAGTTAATTAAGCCTTTATTTTTATGTCAGAGGTTCAGTCAACAATAATTACTATGTCCACTTATCAATTAATTAGCGAAACATTGAACGATATTTTTGGAGCTCAGTTATAGTGTGTGTAATGTGTGCCTCTTTGCATCAGTATGGATTTAATTCGTTTATTTTATTTTTTAACCTTTGTTTATTTATTTATTCGTTGTTGTTGTTTTCTTGCTGTTGCGGATTAATAACCTCAGAAGTCATTACTGATACTAATTAACTAAACACAAAAGCATTCTGTTGTTCTATAATTTGGTGCAGCATTTAGAAAGGATTTAAAGTAATTTTCCTGCTAAAGAATGATTGTTTCAAAGTATCTCAAACGTTGCTATGGGCTTACAGTCAACACTAACTCAGAATTCTGTCTGTACCGTTGTTAATGACAGAGCCTCTTTTCATAAATGCATACTGAGCAGGTTTCAAAAGGACCAGCTGTTGCACTTATGAAAACGTGTTGATTAGTGTCAAACAATTCTATTGAGTCACACAAAAGCTATTGTGCGTCACAAAATGGTTTCATATTCAAAAAGAATACATGCATTTAAATTAATGTTAACAAGGCAGAGATTATTGTTGATTTTCATAAACTGGTCATGCTTTAGTTTGTTATTTTTCTAGTGTTGAATATAATGTTACATTGTGTTCAAAAAGAGGCAAAGATACTGTAGATCTTTGATGCCTAATTTGACAATGTTGATAAGACTATTTAGAAATCCATGACAATGTCCATAAACGAAATTAAAGTTATGAATAAATGGATGAAAATTGGCTCATGACCCCTATATAGTATCTATGATGATTAAAGAATTATATATGTAGTATCATTAATGCAGCCGTAAACATAACAATGTTCACAAATCAACTTTTTACTAAATAAAGTGCTGTATGAATATAGTATAGCCGCCTCTTTCAAATCATCAGTCTCTATTTCATCACCAGCATACTGTCCATTCTCAGACAGCACAGTGCTTCTCCGTGTCATCATCACTAACACGGCGTCTTCTCCTCTCTCAGGCGCTCAGACACAGCCGACAGTCACCTGCTGGACCTGTGCATCATGGTTTTCCGCGCCTCATTCGGCAGCAGTAACAAGCTGACCCTGGGCCGGCTGCTGGCCCACAGTAAACGGGCCGTCAAGAAGTTTGTGGGCTGCGATGTGATGCTGGAGCCCGGAGAGTACGCTGTGGTGTGCTGTGCCTTCAACCACTGGCAGATGAACGCCAGCGGATCTGCAGGGCCGTCCACCCCCAGTACGTGCTCCTGTTGTTGACTGACATTTCAATACACTGGGTTATTATACAAGTTGTGACACAGAAAAGAGTTTACTAGTCATGTTTTTAATAGAAGGAAGCATTCTATGTAGATATTTAGCTATAAGATTATAAAACCACATTACATTAGTTAATATTGGTAGTCAGGTGTTTTGACCCTGTCCAAATACTCACAGAAGTCTAAATTCTTTGAAAGTCCATAAGATGTGTGAGTGCACAAGGACACATGAGTGGTAAACGTGAGAATTGGGGCAGTTTGCATTGATAAGTGACTGTACAGCCTCTGAATGAAGAACAGCTCCACACATCAGTGCTGCAGTGCTGTATTATTCAGAAGCTGTTGGCCACTTTAGTTTTGATCATTTGTTACATTTGCCACAAACGATGCAAACATTTTTACAGTGTTCTTGCCTAAACAGTTTCCATGTATTCCACATACAGTATATTCATTTATTTTGAGCTTAAACTGAGGTACCTGACATTTTCCTCTCAGTAATTTTGTAAGCTTTTTGACCACTCTGTCGGAGTTGAATAATAGGTGTGCTGAAGGATTTGTGAGAACTAGGAAGTAGTTGGACAGATTGAAATATCTACTTCTGGTAGGGCTGGGCGATATTGACAAAAATGTATATCTTGATATTTTTTGGGCAAATCTCGATAAAGATATTTGGACGATATTCTGTCAGTAATCAACATAAATGTGTTAAATCTGTGTTCAAATTACTTACACTGGAAAAAACAACAAGCTAAATATTCTAATAGGTAAAATTGACTGTATGACGTAGTGTTTGTCTTAAATAAAATAGAACAAGTACATTTATTTATTATCTTAAAAACATACAATTTTTTGTTTCACTTTAGTGTCTTTTTCTTTAAGTAAAATGAGATTTTGTATGTTATACTTGTTCTGTTGCAGTTCAAACGCTAAAATCTACTCAAAACATGTACAATACTTCTAATTCTAGGCACACATACCTTGTTTCCTATTCCATTTTTTTCTAGTGTTTAATTATCAGAACTGAAACTCATCGCAAAAGTGCAACAATCTCCCATAATAAACAAACTTTTCTGTTCTTTGAATTGATTAATGTACAGCTTCTGATACAGTATATAAACCTGCCTTGTTTTAAGAAAGTAAAGCGTCACTTATGTAGTTTTATTGTAAATGAACTCTTTTGTGGCAAAAGAGTTTCTACTGCACATTATACTCGATATTCAACTTTTGGATATCTTCAAAACAACATTCACGATATTATCTAAAATTCGATATATTGCACAGCTCTAACTTCTGGGGTGTAAAAATTAGGTTGCCCAGCTTCAACTGTTTCTATTGTTTCTATTGTTTCTTGTTAGTGCTTGTTGCTAAGCTGCAAATGCTCAGCAACGTTTGAAAACATTACAGTGACATGAGGAATATACAGTATTTGCCTATTCACCTTTTTCTTCCCCTCCCACTTTTCATGACAAAACACTTCCTAGCTAGCTGTTTTTATCTTATAGAAATCAGTCACCAGGGTTTTTTAACTGTCATCTATTTGAGATTGACCTGCAAAAAAAGACAAGCTAAGATATTACTCAAAATAAGATGAATATTTGCTCACATCACTTGTTGGAAGTGCGGAGAGAAAACCTTAGTCCAGTGCATGTTTTGGGAAACCCTCCTTACTTCAGTGGCTCATCACTCACACATCTGAAAGTGCTCAGATGAAAGTATCGGGATAGGCCCTTAAATAATTGTTAAAGTTTCAAACAGTGCCAACACTGGAAAAGTCACAAGCAAATCTTGTATTGGGTTTAATAATTTCCATAACTTATTATTTGCTGCACTATTTCTGTATGTGTGCTACCATTAGTTTCTAATTGATTTCTCTTGAGACTTATTTTATTCAAACAACTTGCAGCTGTTTTTACTCATTAATTACTTGTTCCCTCCTGTGCAGTCTCCAGCCCCACCAGTGGAGCCGTGAGGAGACCCAGTCAGGACTTCCCCGGTTACATCCTGGCCATCTACAGCTCCAGGCAGGTGATGGTGGAGCAGGTAGAAGCCACAGCTACAACTTTGGCCGACGCGATCATCCTCCTCACTGAAAACAAGGGAGAGAGACATGAGGTGAGTGCGTGCTATTGTTCTAAAGCTACACACAACTCCCTGGCAGTTGCGTTCATCTTTTTTTCACATCCTAAAACTGTAAAATCCACTTTGAGCCTCTTACACGTGCTTGTAAACGCATGTAGCAGCTCTTGGCACCGGCGCTCCTGGAGACACATTTCCTGGCTCTCTTAAACAGCTTCGTGTTGAGAGCACTGTCACTTTGGCCGGCGTTTCAGAAGATGACAGGGTTTTATTTTAAACACTCAGGTTCATCTTTGTGAAATCATTCAGGCGTTCAGCTCTCCGGGAATTCACCGCTCACTGTAGGTGGGCGAGCATGTGGGACACTTACGACAGCCGCTACACAAACATATGGCTAAAAATATGTTAATTTATTATCTGCCAATCACTGGAAGCTTGAAACAGACAGTACATTTAACAACACGCTTTTCAAATTACAGTATGATTGCAAACTCATTTCTATCTCTTCAGGGACGCGAGGGCATGACCTGCTACTACCTGACCCACGGATGGGCGGGGCTTATTGTGGTGGTGGAGAATCGCCACCCAAAGTACTACCTCCACGTGTCCTGTGACTGCACCGACAGCTTCAACGTAGTGTCAACGCGAGGCAGCCTCAAGACCATCGACAGTGTGCCACCTCTGCACCGGTAAGTGTTTATTTGACTAGAAAATGGAACAAAAAAATGCTATTGAAGTCTTGGTTTTAAGCCTAGGTTGTTCTCGATCAGTCTTTCATCAATCTCGAACGACTAATCAAAATAATTAATACTGATAGCTTATTGAAGTATCAACATAATTATTAAACAGGCTGAAAACATAAAGACAGTTCAGTGACAGATTTGAGAGGAATGTGTTTTTTTAAATTAACATAAATAGGGCACGTTCACTGTTATATTCCACTTTATTTAATCTACCGAGCTGGATAAACCCTGGACTTGCTGACAAGTAAAACTGCTCTAAAATCAAGGAAGGTCAAACATATCTGCTTGAGGTATGGTGCGTCTTATTAAAGTGAACTAAATGCAAAATCAACTTTTTTTCACTTTCAAGCTGTGTAAATGGGCTCAAAATTGAATTATCTACTGTTTCCGGGCCTTTTTTGGACAGTTTTGTTCAAACGCGCATTTTGCAGTTATGTCTATTAACTGTGAGTGTGCTGCCATGATGGCCAAACAATGTCAGTGCTTTTTCAGTACATGCCGCTGTCATGTCGAGTTGAAGCTACACTCGAGCCTCCCAGGTGACATATACAAACTCCTATTTCTAACGATGCTGCGATGTAAAGTTGGTAAGCGGTCTCTTGCTGCAAATGACGTCATCAGTCATTTGGCTCAGATGGATAAGTAGGTGATGCTATGTGCTAAAGGTCGCAAGTTCGAGTCATGAGTGACTTTTAGTTTCAAATTACAAATTACATGAACTCATGTGCTTCTGTAAAAGAAATGTTTCATACATTATCTGCAACGTTAATAAAAAGGAATCTTGAAGTGCAACTAAGCAACTAGACCTCGGCGCACGTCAGGACCACTTTGACACAAAACTCACATCACTCGCCTTAAAAGGCCTCCGGCATCTCCCCTGCGAGCGGAGGTGCATTGTGGCAAGTAAGTCTCTGATCATGTTTTTGTCCTCACTTTAAGTTAGTTTTTGGGGGGTGTTTGAGCAGTGGTTTTGAGAGTCTGCCACAGAGAAAATTATTTTTTACTTTAGAATTTGCAGTCATTGCCATTTTGGAATTATCACCAAAAAAAAATTCTGTTTTGCAGCCCTAATGTCTAAAAATGTTAACTCAAGTCTGACTGGATATGCTATAACTAAATTAGCATTAGTATGCTTTTAACAACTTTCACCCAAAGTACTAGTATAATATAATAAGAATATAGCACATTATTGAAAGCTGCTCCCTGAATGTGTCTATGAACAGAGAAGACATTTGATGAAACATGATGCTCACATTTGCATTTTCTGAGGCCTGTGTTCTGTTGCTCTTTGTCTGCTCAGATAAAAGACTATTTAGCAGCCCGACCATATCACAAATGACATTTTCAGTGGCGTCTTATAATTGCTTTGACATCCAAGGTGTAAATGAGACTCCCCATTTCCTGCTATCATATTCTTGTTCTCCAGATTGCATCAGGAAATTACACAACTGATGAACCACTTATTGCCAGGGTCTGGAGTTAACCCCAAGTTTCCCACAGTAACACACACTTGGCCCTAACTCTGTGTCTCCCTCTGCAGGCAAGTGCTGGTGGTGCTCTCACAGCTGGAGGGGAACGCCGGGTTTTCCATCACTCACCGTTTGGCTCACCGGAAAGCAGCTCAGGCCTCTTTGGGAGACTGGACCCCGACTAAGGCCACACACAGCCCCAGCTCACCCCGGACATTGACGGCCTTCACCGCCCCAGACCGCTATGACCACCGCCCATAGAAACACCAACGCACACTTCATTCACTCTAAAGCAATTAACTGTCTGAGCACTGGAAGGCACCAAGTATTACTGAATGTATCGGGTTCACGTGCTTAAAAGGCCTATATTACATAAAACTGAGGTCGAGTTTTAACTGAGTTAGAATACTAATCAAAAACTTACTAGAGTTGTGTTTTGTCATTGACACATCTTGAAGTATTTCTGCATAGTTAGGCTGTCTCCATCTCCAAAGTGCAAAATGCTCAGTTGCACCTTTAAAAGTGTTGTATTCCAAACTCATTAAATTATGAGTAATACATCATTAGATTTTCTACTTTAGACTTTATTGTGCCCAAGTGGAAATTCTTTTCCACGACCACAGAGACTATTAGACATATACATTAACAGACAAAAAACAATAGACAGATTTGACAGTAAAGTGCACTCAACTATTCAAAAAAGTCTTAATCCTTATGTTAATGCACAACTGTGAAGACGAATTTCCTCACTGGGACAATAAAGTAACTAATAACTGAGAGAATCTGGCTTCTGTTCTCTCTAAAGGTACAGAGTTTTGGCTTACTTATCTACTGCTTTCAGAACATCCAAATTATTTACTATACTGCAGTGTTTTTCATAACTTCTGAAGCTGAAGTGAGTTGAGATGTCCTGGAAAAGCTAATCTCAACTAGCTATCTATTATTAGAAAGATGGAACTCATTTCACTGAACAATAGCTTGACAAATATCTATACGAACTCAAAGATTTTCATTGGTCCTTTTCATGTTAAAATATCAATTAAACTGCTTTACTGTAGAGTTACCTTGCGTTTAGTCTTTCTGGGAATAGTTTTATTTGACCTTTTGTTCAGATGAGATTGTTACAAAAGTCTCTGGTGCACTGAATAATGGGTACATTCTAACAATGCTTTATAAATAACAGTCGCTGCAAAATTGGAAAGTTCAAAATGAAACAAAACACAACTCCAGCCATGTTTTTGATACGAAAACAACATTTTAATAGAGATACATTTATGCATGATATAGGCTCTTTTAAAGATCCATCTGGGATTTGGGACGTGCCATTTTTAGAGAAAGATTGGGAGAGTGATCAGGACTAATATAATCCGGTCCAGACTAAGACTACTACTGCTACTACTGCAAGGAATGACGGATTTGGATGAGCTTCACACACGTCAGGGCGGAGTGCTGTAACTACTGAGCCATTTTTCCCGGCCCGCGACCCTGGGAGCCAATCAGTAAGCCCCCCTCGAGAATCCCCAGCGCCTGATTGGACGGCTGAGATACAAACGCGGTACTGAAAGAGCCACCATTTGTTCTGTTTTTCTGTTTTCAGTCAGTAAGATTATAGGAAAAGCCATTATCATAGTTTCATTTTGTCATTCTAGTTTGATCGTTTCTAGCTCAGGATTAAATCTGTGATAGCTAAATGGAAAATTTGTGGATTTCGCTGGATTATTCACTGTCAATGTGATCAATTGTTTCTTCTTTCTGGTATTTACAAACGATTACAGACATTCCCCATAAGCGATTCCACGCTGGGCTAATTTGGGGATTGTCCTGTGAAGGCTCCAGGAAAATTTGTCAAAAGCTGTTTAGTTCGTCGCTGTTTTATTCTACATTTCTCAGCACACCTCAGATTTCTTCTTTTAAAGTGAAATAAATGTGCAGACCTGCCGTTTAGACGTTGATTCCTGCAGGATCTCGAGTGATACTTGTTATTGCCTTTTATGTCCAACGCTGATTTTAACTTAAGTTTTATGCTGTATCTCTCATTTTGGGACCAGCAGAAGGTCACTGCCTTATGACCAGGGTTTTCGCAGGACAATAAAAACATTCATTTAACATATTGCTCAATAAATAAGACGATAAAATTCATTTCAATTTCCAAAGGCCTTAAGAATCTTCATCGACTCAATTAATATGCCTAAACACAGTCAAAGTAGTTCACACAGGCAAATATTCTGACAACTTCTTTCTTCCAAGCAACACTGGAATGAGTCACAGCTTTGACTGGGACATTGTTCATTCGCATTAATCCCAGACAATTACCATATTCTATCTAGAGATGTCAAGACTATTCATTTATTTGATAATTGTGAGTATTCAAGTCAAAAGAATAATAATCTTTTTTAGCTTATTCTCAGCTTAAATGATCAATATTTGGCGCAGATCATTTTTATACCAGATACATTGTTTTTTACTAAAGGGAAATGTAAATTTGTGATTTTGTGAGCCGTGCTATGCATTTGAAATTTCAAATATTATTATTGGAAAAATGTCAGTAAAAAAAAAAACATATGAGATTAGTTGATTCATGCATAAAAAGATTGGCAAATCTTTTTTAAAAGCATGCATCCAATTTTCTTTTTTTTTTGGCACATTTTTATTCAGAAAGTTTAAGTTCATAAAGCTGCTCACAAACTGGAGGAAAAGTGACATGTTTGGTCTTGACAGTTAATCGTAAGAAATAAATAAACGATTACTAAAATTTCATATTGTGACACTCCTAAATCTAGACAAGACCTTTTGCTAAAATCAAATCAAACAAAATGTAAAAGTCATGGTTCAAGCCTGTTTTGTTAAGTTGTTTTTTGTTTGTTGTCTGCAGCCCAACAAAATGATTCCCAGTAGTTCCGACATTGTTTTGACATAAAAAAATTGCTGAAATCTGCATAAACCCTGCATGACCTGGTGTTCTATAAATTTGCACCTGAGATTCTGTTTAGGACACGGATCGCTGGTCTGAGCATTTCTTTTCACTTTCAGAATGACATCTTTTTGCTGTCACTATAGCATCACACAGTAGCGTATTTCACGTCAGCATAAGTAGCTGGATTTCTTTTACGGCCAGTTGTGTCCCTCAGTCATTACCACAGCTGTCCAGAGTTTACTGAGGACCAGGGAACAAAATGGTACGAAAAAAGCTGCACTTTTGAAGTTTGTGTCTTACTATTGGATAAAAGGGTGGATAAACTTGAGTATTATGTGGATTCTACGTCATGTTGTCAATGATGGTTCACATTTGACTACAGTCGGTTTTTAAGGTCCGTTGTTACTACCCTCTCCTCGCACAACCACTTTTTATGTTTTGTAAAAATGTATACCATAGCATAATGGCAACTTAAAACTTGAAGCTATGTGTACAAATGTTTTCCAAAGAGAACTTAAAATGCAGATTGCCCTGTGCGTGCGTGCGTACGTATGTGTGTGTGATTGTCCTGACTAATTTATTTGTAAATGATTGATTTGTCTTCTGAATAATTTTAGATGCTTCATGATAAAATGCTTAAAGTTGATTGGAAACCTGCACTGAAACAGTCCCAGCCGGGTCGACATCATCACAGGAATATTTTCTACTTTAGTCATGGTAAACGCTCTTTCTCTCCTGTCTGGTTTCTTGTAAATTGTACAGACTTCAAGCAGAACTCACAATGACTTTAATGAAAACATTACAGCTTTGGCTGAACAAATGGATCTCCAATGAATGTGTTATATATTTTAATAATTTTGTCTGGGGATAAAAATGGCTTCATGTGTACAAATGTATGTTTAATTTTCAATCTCAGGTTCCAATGGACCAAATAAATTTTTTAACTAAAGATGTGTTGTTTGTGGTGTGACTGTAGGGTTTACTCACTCTGAATCTATTCATGTGTGTAACGGGTCTGGCAACATCGTGATACAAATCGATTCTTGAGCTCATCTTTGTGACAGGCTGCTTTTCTGATGTGATTTCCCATTTCTCTGTTGCATCTATTTTTGACACCTACTTCTCGTACTGGTCAGCCTCAGAGTTGCCAAGTCTGCTTTTTTTTTCTCACAACTTTGAGCTTTTTTATTTTTTTGTAAGTTGCTTGTGAATTTTGATGGTTGCAGGTTGAATTTAGTGGGATTACTTGTGGGTCATAAAAGATTCCTATTTTTCAAAAATATATCCATTTGTGACTAAAAATATAATTTTAGCATAATCTCATGTCCAAAGAGTTGTTTTTAAGGATAAAATAGCTATTAAATTATGCCAAAATCATTAAAACACTTGATTGATTCTTTAAATCTTGTGTCCTGTTAGAGAATTTTACTCCACTTTTTGCCATTGCTACAAGCTCAGTGTTATGTCAGTGACAAAAGCGCTGTTTTATGTCATGTTCGAGAACTTTTACTCAATTTTTTTAATGACTGTACAAAGAATGTAGATTTCTTTTTCAAGTTTTTTTTTTAAGCAATAAAACTGATTTCCCGTACATTTTTTTTTAAATTGGCCATTTTTGCCACCTCTGTGAATTGCTTTTTCATAAGTTTGTAAATAGAAATTATAGAAAAATAATATAAATAATATTTTTTTTAATTTATTCATTTTCGTTATAACTGAAGTAGATTAATAGATTTAAGCAAAAAGTTAAATAAACTATATTTTTACAGTCATAAAAAAGTGATGTAAAAAGGCACAAACATGATTAGTATTTATTTTATTTTTTTTCCCAAAGACTTGGTTTCTCTCTAAATATCAGGCAACCCTGGCCTGCCTTTGTCCTGGTCTGAGTGGCTCAAAGACAACAGAAAAGCAATTTAAATGAATCTGCCTCCAAGAAAATTGTGATATACTTTATTTTTTTGGGGGGCTTATTGCCCACTTCTACTGTTTGAATAATTTTCTGTTTTTTTTTTAAGTTTGCAGAAAGTCAGCCCGAACTGACTGAACTTCTGAATGTGAATCTCTGACTTGAACCCTTGGACCTGTATTATGTTAGAAGATCTCTCCAGATTTCAGAATCATGAGCCGTAACTCTTTACTTGTGATAGATGACTCAGACCTGCTGTTGACAGTTCTTACGTCTAATATCATTTTACTGATGACAAAGAAGTTTGGAACTTTAAGTACAACGTAAAGGCCAAAATATTGAAATCAAGAAATACAAAGTAGAAACGAATGACATTCACGATGACATGTGGGTGGAACTTATTTATTTATTTACTGACTTTGACGTGTCTCCAGAGTTCACCTGGACCTGACTGTGACGTGTCTCCAGAGTTCACCTGGACCTGACTGTGGCGTGTCTCCAGAGTTCATCTGGACCTGACTGTGACGTGTTTCCAGAGTTCATCTGGACCTGACTGTGAAGTGTCTCCAGAGTTCACCTGGACCTGACTGTGATATGTCTCAGAGTTCACCTCGACCTGACTGTGACGTGTCTCCAGACTTCACCTGGACCTGACTGTGACGTGTCTCCAGAGTTCACCTGGACCTGACTGTGACGTGTCTCCAGACTTCACCTGGACCTGACTGTGACGTGTCTCCAGACTTCACCTGGACCTGACTGTGACGTGTCTCCAGACTTCACCTGGACCTGACTGTGATGTGTCTCCAGAGTTCACCTGGACCTGACTGTGACGTGTCTCCAGAGTTCACCTGGACCTGACTGTGACGTGTCTCCAGACCTGGACCTGACTGTGACGTGTCTCCAGATTCACCTGGACCTGACTGTGACGTGTCTCCAGACCTGGACCTGACTGTGACGTGTCTCCAGAGTTCACCTGGACCTGACTGTGACGTGTCTCCAGAGTTCACCTGGACCTGACTGTGACGTGTCTCCAGAGTTCACCTGGACCTGACTGTGACGTGTCTCCAGAGTTCACCTGGACCTGACTGTGACGTATCTCCACCTGGGACCTGACTGTGACGTGTCTCCACCTGGACCTGACTGTGATGTGTCTCCAGAGTTCACCTGGATCTGACTGTGACGTGTCTCAGAGTTCATCGACCTGACTGTGACGTGTCTCCAGAATCAACCTTTTTTTTTTTTACTTTAATAATTTTATAATAGAATAGAATACAGTATATAATTAAAACATTTTTTAGAAGTAACCTTTGTTCAATTTTTTTTTGTCTGTTCAACCCCCTGGAGACATGCGCCCCCTGCAGGTGGTCTTTATAACTACATAGGCTACTGTTGCCTAAAAGTAAAAACATTCCATCCAAACCAGTATACTGTGGCCACGCCCCCTTGTACCACAAACCATCCGGAGAAGAGCCTTTTCTAAAAATGTCCTCGTCTCTGGTTCCTCTCGTCTTGTGGTGGTCTCTCTCCCCCCGGGTGTGCACCGCCTGTCCCGTGGGCCCGCTTGTGTCTGTGAGGGGAGTTGGGCGCGTGAGAGGGTCAGACGCAGACCCCAGCAGCAGCATGAGGTGATGTCAATCTTCTCTCCTGGACGTACACGCAAGACAAACGCATCTCCAGACTAATCTCTAACTGAAGGTAGGCCTATTTAGCCATTTAGCTGCAACGTACAAATTATTACAAATCTGTGTGAATATCTCCGTCAGGAACGTCTTGTCTTGTGTTTGTGTTGATGAAACAATTGTGATAAGATTAAGGATGCCATACAAAGCCTATAGAATTAGAAAAGTGTGGGGAAAGTAAACTGCAGTTGTGCCTCATACATTAGGGTGACCGGAGTTTCAGAATTACAAACTGGGACACACTCAGGTTTTTGTAAAAATAACGAGCAATTGAGAACATTCCTTCACTCTATATAATATTGCATAAAACCTGCAAATTGATGCATTTTTTGTTGTGTTTTAGTTATTTTAAAGCGAGATTTTGTCTCGTTTGAATAAAGAAATGGCTATATATTCCTCCCTTGACTGTTGGAAAGTGTCTAAAAGTCAAGACAACTGGGACGTCTTGTGTAAAATTGTGACAAAATAATGGTTTTGGATGCATTTGCTGGACATGGGACACGGACTCAAAATAGGGACTGTCCCAGGTAAATAGGGACATCTGGTCACTCTATCATACATTCACAGCTCATGTAAAACTAGTTCTGCCTGAAATATTTTGTGAGCAGGAGCTATGCCATTCGTTGACTTCTTGGGGTCTAAAGTGAAAGAATAGATTTGTGTTGAAATATTACACCGTGCTGCTTGCCTTGAGTTACAAACTGTGTCTAAGCATGTCAGTCTCATAAAATCCTTCATTTATGTGTCCTGGCAGCTGGGCCAGTGAGTTATCAGGATAAGCTTTTAAACCTGCCTGGAGTCATGATGTAAAAATCTGCTGGCACTCTTTGTGTTTGCCAGCTCCAAGTATTTGGGCTGATAGTGAAGCTGCTTCTGCTGACACTGACTGAGCTCTTTGTTTCTCTCCTGGTCTTGATTAAACACACAGGGCAATACTACATGTGATAATGTGTTGCAGAAAACATGGCTACAGACCAGATCCCGGCGCTTCCTCAGGCTTTCGCTCCAAATACAGACAGTGTCTTCTCTGACCTGTCTGGCTTCTTCTCCATGGACACCAATGTACCTGGCCTTTCTAAAGTTATTCTCAACAAACTCAACATGAAAGATTATGGGGAATACAGGTAAAAACATCAAGCTTTACATCTCCAAATCTGTCCATTTTAAGACTTTTTCTGCTCTTGTAATATTTAGGGCAGCAGTGGAGGGGAAGCCTAAAGGGATCTCATTTCGGAACTACAAGGAGATGTTTCAAAAGATGGAGGAGACCTTTAAGTTCTGCACTGGCTGCAACGCTCTCCCAGAGCATCTTGGCGAGGGCCAGACTCTGAAACGCTGTATCAAGTAAGTGGGCTACATGTTGGCTCAGTTCACGCATTGGGGAAACTTAAGAAGATAGTTTCTCATGTGGAGTATTTTAGCACATCTGAGCCAGTCTACTTTTTTATGAAGGTCTAAACTAGAGCAAAGTGACCAGCTAATACAGTGTTAACAAAGGCTGACTGTGATACTTCACATGTTGACACATTAGATCTGATACACATTAATCCTTATTATTTTAGGCAGTAATTAGAAGACCATTGCTCCATCAGCACTGGCTTATTGTTGTCTAATATCTACTGAGTAACAATGTATAAGGTTACAACAATAATAGTCTGCGCTGCACAGCAGTATAGATTCTATTTTTAGATTTTGTTTGGAAGTTACTGAGGTGCGCCTCAAGGAATCTCCCAGATTCACTGTACTTTTTTCTCTTTTTTTCTGCTTAATCATTGTCTTCAAAAGAGTTATTGCACATTCTATAATTCGTTTTAATTGTTTACTCTGGAAAAGTGTTTTGAAGAATACTTTAGATGCAGAAAACATACATACAACAGCATGTATGTAACAAATGCATTCCAGTATATGTAATGTAATACGTGACATTTACCATCACATTAGTATGAACAGTGTACAGTAGTCTGCGTTGTGTAGATTTATCTGGTGCATGACGGTGCACGGACTTGGTCTTATCTTGAACTTGGTTTTGTTTGAGACACACGGAAACCACATGTCATTACCACTACGCTCTCTCGAACTTGCAACAGGAGCACAGTGAGCTGTCCCTAAACACATTTGCAATAAGTACTCCACAATAAACACACAGGGCAATACTACAGTACAGTAGACACTTGATATAATAGTATAAAAGTACATAGATGGTCTTGATTTGGTCTGAATGGACAGTGGTCTTGGTCTTGTCTCGGTCTTGGGATTCTGTGCTCTCAGAAAAGTCTTGGTCTCGATTAGTGTGGTCTTGACTACTTCACCTCTACAAATATTCTTTTATTTTTGTGATTTTGTCATTACATGTAGAAGCAACAATTTTACTCAATGCTTTTTATATGTCTTTATATAAATAGAGACATGTTTATAGATGACATTTAACGTTGAAAAATGCTTCAAATGTAGATCTCTTGTGCCACTATAGCACTAAAATTCCATGGGACAGTATCAGTCAAGTCCAAACTACAGAAAAAAGACAGTGGAGAAAATTTGCATTCCTGCATATCTTCACGTCAATATATCGAGCAGCACCAGAACTCAGACTCAAATTAATAAGAGGTAAAAAAAGTGATTAATATATATTCTCTATTGCCCTGCCCTCGATTCCATTTTAACTAAGCACAAGAACAAGCTGAACACATGAAACCTTAAGATTTCACATTATTCATCTGTAAGTGCTCTCTTCAAGGTCTATTGTCTTCTGAGTGTATCAGTGTGCCTCAGTCAGTCCTGCTATATGACTGAATGTAAATCACAGGGCCTCAGACAGTAGCAGCAGCTGGTGGCAGCAGTCAGACTCATGATCCCAGAGCAGATTCATCTGGACAACACTTCGGCACCAACTCACAAAGAGGTGTTTAAGATCTAATCCATCACGACGCTTTTGTCAGCAGCTTGGATTTAAAAGTGGACCCAATTTATCCAAAGTGTCATGAGTTTAACACGTAGTAAAGACATCGTCTTGTCCAGTAATAGATAATAATAGATGTATTATCAGAATGACTCATTTGTAGAGAGGGTGTTGTTGGAATTTGGAATCACAACTGTTAATAAAAGTATTCCAATCAATATTTTATCAAGTTTGTTGGTGTTGCTGTTATTGTTGTTGTTGTTGTTGTTGTTGTTGTTGTTGTTGTTGTAATAATCAAATGTGCATGTTTTGCATATTGTCAAATGGGTACATTTTTCAAATTGGTAATATATAGGATTACTGTATGTCATGGTTCTGGGAGTCTCCATCTTGACAGCCTATTAATGCAGTAGTAATGCAGATTCCCATTTGTTTGGGAACATTATTACTGGCAGTTGTGTGTGATCGGTGTCATGACCCCACAGTTTGGGTGTTGCCACAGAAAACGACTGAGAACCACCATTAACAGTGTGCATACTGAATAGCTGTCACCATAAACACTCTTAAAAATATCACCTCAAACCATGTTCAGTTTAGCCCAAAACTGGTTATTTAAAAGTACAGGTACTTTCAAATGCCGTTACTTAAAAATAAAGTAGTATTCACAAAGCATCCATTATGAATTTACTGAGTTTACTTTTGCATTTTGTTGCTTCTTTGACCAATATTTTTGCAGTGGAATGTCTGACCTCTGACAGGGAAAGCTGAAGCCCTTTCTCCTGGTGGCACCTGTTAGAGTTTGTTTTGAGTCAGTAGCAGTGAACTCATCCACAGTGATCAAGTGGTGAGCTGGTCTGGAGCTGGTCTGGAGCTGTGATCATCTGCTAGTCTGAAGAGATGGCTTTATCACGATTTAGTGCTCAGTTCTCTTTAGCAAATCCATTCTGTTCAGCCACTGTTACGCCCTGATCAGGGTGATCCGATAAGATGTGTTTTGGGTCCTGTGCCTTATGTCTTACCAGATGTATGTCCAAAGTTTTCCATTTTGTTACCTTGCTTACTAGACCACAAAATAATGTTGCTCTTATGTAAGTTTCAGACTATATTATTCAATTACAAGTAGGTCATCAAAGTGATGTAAATGAGCCATGGCTTGAGCAAGAGCATAATATTGTTGTTGGTTTTTTTTTAGCCATCTGCACTGACTGACAGAGATGGCAAGTAACAAAGTATTACTACTCAAGTACTGTACTTAAGAAGTTTTTTTTGAGTATCTGTACTTGAGTTTTACAAAAACTGGTGACTTTTTACTTTTACTTCTTAAATTTTTCAAGAAATATCTGTACTTTCTACTCCCTACATTTTAAAAACAATTTAGTTACTTTATGAGCCCATAAACTGTTTTGTTTTTTTTTCTTTTAAAACACTTCAGAGCTGCTGTGCTGTTGTGCATCAGAGCTCTCTGAACAAAATAACAACTGAAAATTGCCAAAAGTTTAACATTTCTAACAATGACATATTCATCACCTGATAAAATTCACAATAATTATGAATAATTCACTGTAAAGCCCATCTCATGCTCCAACACATTACAAACCAACTTTGTGCACTGCAAAAAAATGCATTTATAGATTTGTTAAAATCTGGATTTAAAACTTTATTTTAGGTATTTGTTCAGGATAAGATGTTTTTACTTGATGTAACTTGTTACGATCTGTTTTCTGCCTTGTTTCAATAAATTTGTTTTTTATTTGCTTTTACATTTACGTAAGACATTTTACTCCCACCAGTGGCAAATTTAATTCAAATCTCTTGAAAACCATAAGAAGTATCTAGAAACAAGTGAAATAAGCTGCTAAATGTCTTGTTTTAAACAAGAGTAGAGAATAGCTTTTGGCAGTGAGATTTTACTTTTTTTTTTTTTTTTCTTAAGTAAATTTACACACGTTTACTTCAATACTTTTACTCAAGTGAAAGAGTTTCAGCAGGACTTTGACTTTTAACAGAGTTGGTTTTTTTGGACAAGTTACTGTACTTTTACTTGAGTAGTGAACTTCAGTACTTTTGCCATCTCTGCTGACTGAGTGACCTTTTGCAATACTTGATTAATAAGTGAATGTTGTTATGCTTATTATTATTATTAAAATGAGTGTAACTTGACTCTGTCTCCTAGATGCCTGAACGTCTATTACTGTACCAAAGAGTGTCAGAAGAACGACTGGCCCTTGCACAAAAAGGTTTGCAAGACCCTGCGTCTGGTGGCCATCGATCGACTCGTGGAGTGGCTCATGTTCCTTGGTGAGGAATAAAATGAAAAGATTACAAAAATATTAAAGTGAAGAAGTTTAAAATCCCAAACCTAAGACTATGAATCATATTAAAGACAAAAGCCTCAGAGAATTCCAATCTCAATGATAAAGTGGTTGTTGAAACTTTAATTAAAAGTCTTGTAATCTTTTTATGCCTTGAAACCAAGTCTGGCATATATCAACATTTATCCTGTTCTTTGGTCTTTGATAGGAAACTTGCCGTTCCCTACTGACAAATGGACTAAACCCACGAGCGAGGTGAGATGCTGGGACGACTGGCTCTCCATGCAGACTGACCTCAGCACTCGACTGGATTCCATCTTGACCAGTTCCAACATGGAGACTCTGTGGAAGAACGTCAGCCGCCCCCGTCCCGAAGACACAGACCTCAGACAGTCCCTGTGGCGCATCCAGAGTGAATTTCTATCCCGAGTCCTCACGGTGGGAATGGCCATCCAGCAGTTTGGATTGGACCCTTACGCCAAACCTTTAACCATTCACATCATAGGAGCGTCCCATAATGAGACCATGGGAGCCCGGCTGACGGACTACGATGAGCTGAACCGCATGTTCCCGGGACACCAAGGCGTAGAGGTGGTGATGGTGGGGCCGGAGGTGGTGGACGGGCCCATAATGAGACCCCCTCTGAAGGCGTTTGGTCCCAGGCAGAGGGTCTTCATGAGCGCTCACAAAGACCTGTACCATCAGTTCTGGGAGGACCTGGTGGAGAGAGAGGAGGCTGCAAGACCAGACCTGGTGGTCGGCTTTCATCCTGGTAAGAACTCGTTTATTTAGAGATTTCAGTTTATAACCATGGGTAATGCACAACATCAGTCATGTTGGTTTTTTTATTTTGTACTGAAAAGTAAATTTGGGATTTAAAATTTTAAATATTGTTATCAACAAACAGCAGGAGGTCAAATAAAAAAAAGCATTTTATTTTCATTAGGAAATTTTGATTTCATAACATTAGTCACAAACTTGCAGAAAAGTGACATGTTTGACAATGAGAATGAAATTTGGTTAATAATCGTGAATAATCGTTAAATTGTGATATTGTGACTTCACTATGAACAACAAACTTTTTTGTAGGTTACAATGACCAGTGAACAAAACCATCTCTTGTTAAACTTATTTGATAATCATGGCCTGTTCAGCAGTCTACTGCTTACTGCCAGAATACACAGAAAGAAGAGATTTATCCATGAGTGAGCATTGCATAAACCTATGAACAGTCTGTTGAAGACTATGGTCATTGATGGAACATGTTGCTTCTTCTTTGTCAAAAACTCTTCCAGAGTGAAGTGGTTGTGTCATGTTTGTGTTAAAGCAGTGTCAGTCACATGGCCTCTCTCCCTGTGGTCCTTATTAAAGTCATACTTGTCTCTGTAGAACTGAGAAGCTGCAAAGTGGAGGTTAAGCCTCGTACCAGCTGCACTTGTAACCTCTGAGTAATTGTCACGACTTCTCAGACTTAGAAGCTAAATATATGAAGATCTGTCATCCTGAGGAATACATGTGCTTAATCTAAACATGCCACATTTTATTGCAAGCTCCAGGGCTCAGGTTGCATCATGAGATTATATATTTTATGTGAGATCCATGTAAATATGTTAATATTTATCACAAATATATCCAACCAGTAAAATACTTCCTTTGACTGGAAACTCAAATATTTAGATTTATTAAATGTAGCAAAGTACAAAAGTAAAAACATTTTTTCGAATACATTTTTATTGGTTGCCCGTTCCTTTATCTACCTACAATTCTGAGCATATATATCTGTACTATTTACTCAATTGAATTGTTGTTTTTATTTTATGTATGCTTGTGCTTTATGAACTCAAGTCGCAGCTTTATGCATACACAAATATACACAAATTTTACGATTAATGTATTAATTTATTGGAACTGCACACTTCTTTATCAAACTCCTGTCTTCATAGTTTTAGTTTTAAAATCTAAGATTTTAAAGACTGTGAAATGCTTTTGCTTTTTGCAGCTTGATTTTTGAGTTAGAGTTCCAGCTACAGGCTGCAAAGGAAATTAAACCAGTCTGTCTGTTATGCTAATGCTGCGGATCTAGATCTATGACATCATCACAGATCAGGACATTCAGTCCAGTGTTTTCTGAGGCTCAGAGGAGAACTAAATATCTCACAGGAAAAAGGTCAGCTGTCTTTTTGAAGGAGAAAGCAATGTTAGAACAGGAATAAAAACTGAGATTATGTGCCCCTTTGTGATGCATTATACATGAATATTGGACATCTGCATACTTTGACCACTATATTTAGATCTAATTGTACATCTGTGTGTGCATTGGCATCCAGCAATAAACTGGAATGACATTATATAGAAGCTGTCATAGCAAAGTTATTGTCTAAAACAAAGCATTGAGTTGTACAGTTGTTGTGATTCAGCTGTGGACGCTTAAGTCCCCAAAGCCGTTTATATATAGCTGCAGTGTGGCTCTGGGAGAGCCCTGCTAATGTGCAAGAATGTGCATCTATCTGCTGGTCTATCAGTCTATGCTTAGGCTATAATTCATTATTCCTGATTGACATAGTTCTCATTATGACTTGCTTTGCATTGTCTTGTTCAACAGGTTTCCATGCCAACCAGGGTCTGATAGAAGGCTGGCTGCCGACGCTGCTTCTCCTCAGAGACTACAACATCCCGACTTTGTTCACCGTCTTCAAGTGGGTGTCTGACAACTTTACTGCTTTATTTGCATAGCAAGCTTGTTTAGTATGCAGCTTAATTATACAAACAAGACCAATTCTGCCTGTGATATTCAGAACATTTGCAAAGACAAGGAGTGACTGTATAAGATTAAACTAAAGTAGTGAGTCAGTAATAATTAAACAAAGACATGTTTTTTTTTTAGAATAATCTTTTACTCTGCAATTTTTACATAGTTTGTTTTGATTTGTCTCGTGGTTTTAAACTGTGTGCACTTTTGAATAGAGATTGGCAATATATTGAAATAAAACAATAGGTTATGCAGATGACATCACAGCGTTCTAAAAGCAGTGAGTGGCAAGAATGAATGAGAGTCAATAGAGAGGAAGTACATTTTTTCCTGTAGAAGTTAAAACACAACAAAAATAGGAAAAACTGCTACAGCATGATAATAAATATAAACACCCACAACCACTGCTGAATACTGAGTTTGTGTGTGCCATGTAAAAAGTGAAAATCAGGTAAACAGTGGCAGAAAAGCAGAAAAACTACAACAGACTCACACACAGTTCAACGTCTATTCTAGTTTAGACTACATTTTTAGTAAAACACAGTAAACATGATTATATGATTTTACTAAGCATCTAGCTTGTTTTTATCCAGTTTGGTTGTTTTGATAAAGTTCATTTTCGTCCTTTGTCCAGTAAATATGACACATGTGGAGGAGAATATACAAATGTTACCTAGCAACCACATTGTAAATGTGGGACAAAATCAACAAAATGTGTTGTTCAATACTGAAAATGCCCTAAATCTCTTACTTCCATTTGCATACAAGCTAGCAAAAGTCTGCATTGTTGCGGTGACAACAGAAAAACATTTTTATTTTTTTTCCCCAAACAAATCCTCTCTGCAGGAAATTTTTTGCTCCAAAAAAGCTAAAAAAAAACACATTTTGTCAAGTGTTTTTGTCATAATTTTGCCTCAGCCATAATATTGAGGAGCATTTTTAAATAAATGAATGTCTGTGCTTAATATCTATACTGTAAAAGGTGTTTTGAAGATATGCAAAGTTGTTAAGTAAATACTTTATAGTTGTGTAAATAGAAAAAAATATATTGTATGTAGGATAATTATTCTGCACTTTTGATGAATTTTACTGTCTTTTCATAATTGTCTTATAATATTTTAGTACAAATTTAGTTTGAAGAGAAATATATTGAGAAAATGTTAACCCTCTGAAAAGTATAAACTAATCAAAGCCAGTAAGCCAAGAAGTCTGCAATTATATGTTGTGAGAAACCTAATTTGAACTGAAAGCTACAGTATGTAATAATATTAAACCTCTATTCAACCCAGACAACGCAGTAGCTGTACGCCCTCTTGTGGTGAATAAATAGTATAACAGAGTCAGATTTCTTTAGCAGCTGAGTTGAAGTTGTTTTTATTTGCTAAGCCTGTTCCCTTTCTGTCTGTCTGTCGTCCCGCAGTGAGTATGAGCTGAAGTACTCTCTGCAGATCTTGCTGGAGTTGGAGGTGAACATTCAGGACAGTGGAGCGAATGCGTTCAGTTCTCAGAAACCAGAGCAGGTCCAGTCTTCGCCCAACACACAGCCCGTCTACTGCAGCTCCCACTTTATCCGCTTCCAAGGACTTCTGCCCAGAGACCAGTCTGAAGAACCACCAGCAGAAGCTTATTAAAGAACCGCCCCATAAGACTTTGTGGACAGTGGACAATATGACTTTACAAATTCTAAAGTCACTAAATCCAAAAATCTTATTAGCTGCACATCCAAATGCACATGCATCCTACATTGCTGTTTGTACATTTTAAAATGACTTTATGACCAATATGACTCTTTAAAACTACATTGGCATTCCCTTGATATTCACTACATACAATAATACACTGCAATACTTTCTTAAAGTGGGGAGACTTAAAAATAAATGTACATAATCTGGAAATGTGTCAGATTTGTAAAGTACAACAATGCATACAGTAGGAGAAAATAAATTATCATTATTATTATTAATTATGCTATTTTTTCTTTTAGATATAATATATTGCAATTATTTTTAGAAATCATTTGTGTAGATCAGTGATGTCTCTAAAGGTTGTCCACAGAACAAGCATTACAGAAAACTTTGAAGCTAATTGTACATCCTTAGTTTGATTAATTTACGATTTTAATTCCATACTAAGTCCACAGGCATTATTATTTTGCTGTTTTTGCGTCTTATAGTTAATAGAAGCTTGGGA
The DNA here is from genome assembly GCA_038363315.1 of Mugilogobius chulae. Lineage (NCBI taxonomy): Eukaryota > Metazoa > Chordata > Actinopteri > Gobiiformes > Gobiidae > Mugilogobius > Mugilogobius chulae. The sequence continues at coordinate 34,352,326 of CM076401.1, read as the reverse complement.
ACGGCTGGTGTGTAGACCTTAGTTAGTTTTCTGGCTTTAGTAACTTCACTGGTTGGTTTAATAAGCTTTAATGAAATAAGTGTGCCTTCTCCAAGCTACTCAAGTGCCCTGGGAAAGTCTCTGAGTTCTGAGAGTTTTCTAGAAGGAAAAGCAACAGGTGTTAAATCTGCCCCCACTCAGCTCTCACATGTCAGAGGAGAGCACAGGACAGCACAGCGCATGAACACACGGCTTTTCAAACACACACGTAAGTCACTCTTAACCACTGGGTTTGAACTCAAAGCTACGGAAAGTTTCATTGTAACTAACACGTTTTTTTCAAGCATGAACTGTGTGGAAAGAAAGGCTTGTGAAACTTAGCCTGTAGTGACACAAGCTCTATACTGAATACACTGGCCTGGATAAATGTCTAAAGAAGAAGAAGACCATTAACTTGCATGAATGAATTACTCTGGGATTGTTGTTTGTCGCAATCAATAATAGTGAGACATATGTACACATACAATACATACAGAATGTATAACTGAGAAAAAACTATTTAATAAGCTCCATAGTAGCTGTGCTTTGCTATTTATAGAACTGTGTGAGTCTATATGCAAGCACAATGTTGCTCAACCCCAGTCTGAAATTATTCACTTTCACTCAAAAAATACTTGAATCGCTATCATTCATTACATATATTTCATATTTCACCCCAATGCCAAAGCTAAAACCTTTAGACCTAAGTGTATTCTTTGTATTTTCCAGGACAATGGCAGAGACCAAAGATAAACCAATGTCTTTCAAGACTCAGAAGGAGATGTTTGAAAAAATGGAAGAATCTTTTAAAGTTTGTGCACACTGTGACAAGAAGCCACATCAACTGTCAAACTCACAGGCATGAAGCGTTGTGCCAGGTACACCATAAAGAGAGGCTTAATAAAGCACTCATCTGCTGTTGTTATTAAGTAGCACAATTTATTGCTTTTGCAGATGTCTCAACGTGTACTACTGCTGCAAAGACTGTCAAAAAGAGGACTGGTCCAAACACAAGAGGTGCTGTTCTCAGCTGCGATTGGTTGCTATTGACAGAGTTGTGGAGTGGCTTTTGTTTAAAGGTATAATATGATTTATATAAGGTGCTATGCAAGAAAATAAAACTTTTATCAATCTGCAATTCCCACAGTTGTTTTGTCTTTGTTTTTTTATTCTCAGGCGAGCTCCCGTTCCCCACTGACAAATGGTCAAAGCCTCAGTCAGAGATAAAGAGCTGGGATGATTGGCTGGTGATGCAAGGAGACCTCACCTCTCGCCTAGAACCTATTCTGAGTGGACAAAACATGAAGGAGCTGTGGCAGATGCTGGAAGACCTCGCCCTGATGATGAAGACCTCAAGCAGTCCATATGGAGAGTTACCAGTGAGTTTCTGTCCCGACCAATGACAATCGCCTGGGGAATACGGCTGTTTGGCCTGAACCCTTACAAAAAGCCTCTCACCATTCACCTGGTGGGAGCAGGACACTTGGAGACCATGGGAGCCAAACTAACGGACTATGATGAGCTTAGCAACATGTTCCCAGGACACCAGGGCATAGAGGTGGTCCTGATAGGACCTGAGATTGTGAATGGCCCTGTGGTGAGGCCTCCGCTCCGGGCTTTTGGACCGAAACACAGAGTCTTCATTAGTGCATACAAAGGTTGTACCACGAGTTCTGGGAGAACACAGTGGAAAAAGAAGAGGCTGCAAAACCAGACTTGGTGGTGGGTTTTAATCCTGGTAAGAATATACCACTTTAGGTTGCCACAATGAGCCTCTGTTGGGTTGCTTACATTTATTATGATCTGTTGAAAGGCTTTGATGCCAGTCAGGGCCTGGAGGAAGGATGGCTTCCAACTCTTCTTCTGCTCAGGGACTATGACATTCCATCACTATTCACTGCACTCACGTAAGTGTAGTAGTGTAGTTAGGTCGTTTATTATTCACAAGGAGTGTGTTGTGTGTTTTACACTGTTTTTGTGAACAGTGAGGCAGAGATGACCTACTCGCTGCAGATCCTCCAGGAGCTGGAGATGGACATGAAGGGAAGTGGAGCAAACCCATTCACATCGCTCAAACCTGAAGTCGTGGGCTCCTCCCCAAACATGCCTCTGGTCTACTGTAACTCCCACTACTTCTGCTTCCAGGGCCTGCTGGAGACGGTGGAGTTTGAGGAGCCAGAGGATTGAGGCATGATAGTTTTTTATTTTCCTAACCAATTTGTTTTACGTTTGCCATGATTCTGTTGTTCATTTTGCTGCCTGTGACATTTTATCACACATTTATGATTGTCCTTTGATTTGCATTCACTATCAGTATGAACGTTATGCAAATGCCACAACCTGTTAACTTCTTGTAATGACATTACTGCACAAATGTACATTTTATTAACAATTTATTTTTAAAATTGAATTTAGAATAAATCTTAATGAGTTACCAAAACAAATATCCAGTCATCATAGAAGAATATAAAACAATAGAGGTAACAGGAGGCCTAATTTAGATTTACATTCATGTCCGTTTAAAACCACAAATCCCAAGTAGTGTAAAAATGAGATCCAATGTGAAAAGAGTAAGATTGACATAAGTGAAAAATGCTACCATGAACTGAATGGCCCATATGCAGTAGCTGGGAGGACAGTCACTGGGACGAGGATTTCCTTTAAACATGAAAATGGGATAGACAATAGCTGTAAACACATACACTAGTACTGAGATGACCAAAAATATAAAGACATAACGATCCAAGTTGAATGGCAGACATTTCTTTAGTTTGTTCAGAATGTTGGTGATTATGATCAGAGGAAGAATAGGAAATGGAATGATATATAAAATCACACAAACAATAACCATCGGTTTGTCTCTGTAACCACTGAGAGACACAAAAATCATGCAGCTAACAAAGGCTTCCATCACTTTGAAAAATCCAGGGAGAGCTGCCAAGTATTTACCCTTTTTCTTATCAATAAACTTGTCCTTGATGACTTCAAATGTGTAAACTAAGCCACACAAAATGGCAAAAACAGTCACAATTAATCCATGGATGCAAGTCAGACACAATAAAAGTTGGCATAGGTGATAGCCACAGAGACTGTCATAAGTGCAGACGACATTGCCATCCCGGTGGTGAAGTCAGGCCAGTCCATACAGAAAACAAGCAGCTTATCAAGGCAGAACATTTCCACAAGTGTGATGACCAAGGTGATGAGAGGACAGAAGGACCAGGTGAACATAGCGTAGTTCCAGTATGTATGACTGCTGGAGCCCTTTAGTGCCGAGATGATGAAAGTGACAAGAGACATAAGAATTTGAGCCATGTGCAGACCACCACGTCCTGACATGAGGGTGGAAGGAGTGAAGACCGCCTGGGACATAGTGGTCTTAATCTGGTCTAGAATCCCCATCTCTGGTCTGGTGGAGTCTGGTCTTGTGAGTCCTAGCAGTGTGTCACTGGTACTCTATACTTTTTATTGTACTCACTACCTGACTGCTTTGCATATTATCTATTGACTTCACTGAAGATCTATTCTGTCTCCAATATAAAACCCAACGGTGTACATCATGTTATGTCTTCAATCAGTAATTAGAACATATAATTTTAGATAATATAATAACAATAAAAATAATAAAAACACGTACCCACTGATTTACTTTTTTCATGTTTTTTGCTTTGTATTAAATAAATAAAATGCACAATATCTTGATGCAACTGTAATTTCCAAATATGTGCAAGAAAATATTGTGGATAGTTTAATTTACACTAACTTAAATAAAGATGTAACAACTAAGCAAGGCTTGTTATTTTAGAAGCTAAAATAAACCCAGACAACTAGAATTACAACAATATTCAATCATTATAATTACACTGTAATTTTTCTTTGAAATGGTTTTACACTATCAAACTGAAAGCTATGCGGAACTAACTAGTGTTGTGACATGTTTCTGGGGACCGCGAATAGAAAGCACAAGCAGGAAGTTGTTGTCAAACGTCAGCGTTAGCTTCAAACCTTGGATAAATGTGAGGCTCTTTTTTTATTTTAATGCTGTTCCCGTTCACATTTAACTCTGGAGGAAGCCGTCGCGTTGTTGGAGCTGTATTTGGTGATCATGATTATTTCATTTTCCTGGGCGATTTATTTTATATTCGTCTCTAAGCCCTTGTTTGGCAAAAACTAGCTCCTGATAAAGCTATGAGCCTTTGACAGATTATTGCTGAATAGCTGCTAGAAACCCGTGTCGGGGCAAGAGGCTGCTCAGATGGATTTCTCCAAGTTTCTGGACGATGACTTTGATGTGAAGGACTGGGTGAATGGCGCTTTCAAAGTGGTGCAGAAGGATGCGCCGGGGAAGGCGGACACACACGCAGCTACACTGGTCATGAAACTCCAGCTGTTCATTCAAGAAGTCAACAATGCCATTGAGGGTCAGTTCACATCAAATCTATATGTATGATATACTACTGGGTCTAGTTTCAACGGACTGAGTCCTGTATGGTTTAAATACTGTAATGATATGCAGTAGGAATGTAGGATGGTGAAACAGGATTTTTCATCTAAGTTTACCCTAGCTCCACAGGGCTATGTCACATAGTCTCTTTTCGAAAAGGAAAAGATGTATTGACAATATGCTATATATTTTCTGTTGACCAGGAGGTCAGTGAGTCTGTTTCTACTAAGTCGTTTTACATAATTATTGCAGGCTTACATTAAACAAAATGTATAACATGTTATACATTTAGATCATGATTGTAAACAATTATGTTGTAATTGTTATAGTTCAGTACCTCAGAAAAAAGCACACACCACCCTTTATTTAATGTATAAAATTTTTAAAATCTATTATTATAAAATAAAATATAATGTTATGCCTATATAACATTAAACTAACTGCTACAGTTGGGTGTTACAGTTTAGACCAGCGTAGCATTTCCAGTTGTTTAATTACTTTATTTATTTATGCAGAATTTATTTTTCAAGTGAATCGTGGGGGAAGGAAGAGATACAAAGCACAATATACTTTTTTTTTCTCAAGCCCCCCGAGGATTGAACCCAGGACTATTGCTATGAGACCAAAGCACTAATTACTGCACTGCCATATCACGTTTACTAACCTGAGCTGAACTGTCGTGTTTCAGAGAGCAGTAACCAGGCGGTGCAAAATATGCCCAGAGTTCTGCGGGATGTGGAGGCTCTGAAACAGGAAGCTTCTTTCCTCAAAGAGCAGATGGTTCTGGTCAAGGAGGATATTAAGAAGTGTGAGCAAGACACTGCACAGTCTATGCAGGTAAGTCATCAACAACAACATGATGCTACTCCACTAATATGCTTGCATTTTATCTTACATTTGATTATTTTTTCCACAGATGCTAGTTGAGATAGATAAAGTAAAGGTCGCATGCAGTTGGCAGCAGATGCACTACAGGAGGCTGATAAATGGACCACCCTTAGCGCAGATATTGAAGAAACCTTTAAGACACAGGTGAACATCTTGTTCATCTTCCCTTAAATCCACTGACCTATGGTCAACATGTACAGTGATTTAATTGTTTTTCCTGCTCTCCAGGACTTTGCACTAATCTCTTCTAAACTGACCAGCATGCAGAACAGCCTGGCCATGTTGGTGGACACTCCTGATTACTCCGATAATGTGTGCACTTGGAGGCCCTCAAAAACAGACTGGAAGCTTGGCCAGTCCGCAGATAGTCGCAACCTTCAATTCTATGTCTATAGGTGCCTTTTTCACTATTTGTGGATCACAAGATAGATTTCATAAATAACTGTCATCATTGTTTGTCTTATCTTTATAGAACAAGCCAAGTTGTTTGTCAAAGTTTTTACGGAGATCGATAGAATGCCACAGCTTCTTGCCTACTACTACAAATGCCACAAAGTACTTGCTACAAAATATATTTCTTTTCTATTCTCATCATTTACAAGCTAATGTATATTATGTTTTAAGGGTCAGTTAATAAATATGTGGCAGGACATTTCTCAAAGTGAACTTGGCCTAAACCAACAACTGGCTGAATTTTATGATACATTGCTTTCCACATGGCATTCTCAACTTCAGTGGACCCTCCAGGTAATAACAGTGAATAAAACCAGATCCAACAAACATTAATTAATGTAAATAATACTGTAATAACATAGTACTCCTGTTTACCCTTGTTTTTAGGTATTTAAGAATCCCTATGAGGTGGTCACTGTGTTGCTCATTCAGACTTTGGGGGCCATGGTCCCATCGATCCCAGTGTGTCTAAGCTCATCCATGGAACGAGCTGCACATGACCAGCGACTTGACACTTTACTAGAACTGCATCACACTACAGCTACCTTTGGACACAGTCTGGAGGCTGCCATGCTGCCACATCTGGGTACACACACACACACACACACACACTCATGCAACCAAAACACTACTATTCCTTACATATCTTAAAATTACACTTAATCATCCACAGGTGATAATAACCTCCTAAAGGTGAATGAGTTGGTCTGTGCACTTTTTGATCCTTATAAATCGTATCAGCTGCAATATGGGGAGCTGGAGGAAAATCATCTTCTCATTCAGATCAGTGCAGTTCCTCTGGTATGTTTACACCCTGGTTATGGCAATTATATTTCATTTTGTGTATCGTTCTGCCGGAACTTCATTCTCTAACTTTTTAGGAACATGGTGAGGTTATTGATTGTGTCGAGGAGATGAGCCACTCTGTAGGCAAGTTGTTTGGCCTGTCTAGTGCTGCCGTGGACCGTTGCATCAAACTGACGGATGGACTGGCAGTGTGTGGACTCCTTAAAGCGCTCAAAGCTCTTTTTACAAAGTAATGTTACTTCCATTTACTCCCAGCTCTTGGCTTGATTAAAGGGGCCACTATCTTACCTTATCCATCTTTTAGATATGTGTCCGACTTCTCAAGAACGTTACAGTCGATTAGGAAGAAGTGCAGACTCGAGGATGTACCAAGCTCTGCTGCATTTCAGGAAGATTGGACAGCATTTCAAAATTCTGTAAGGTAAGCAGTTTGAGGGAGTTTTTTGTAATTATGTTTTTGCTTTTAATGTTCAAATCAGCAGTGTTAATGATAATTATATTGTTATTATTATGACATTATTGTTTCTACCTCCAATATTTATTGTTTTCTGTGTATTTATTAATATTATTATATTTGTTATGTATGTTGTGGTTTATTATTTTCCCAACAGGATTATTGCAACATGCGGAGAGTTGCTTAGACAGTGTGGTGCCTTTGAGCAGCAGCTATCAAACAAGTGAGTAAAAAGAACTTTCCTAGTCTTCTCACAAAAGATGAATTTTTAAGTTCTCAAGTAGTAGCATTAATTCTAATGATGAATCTGCAAATTAGAATCCTGGGCACTGCAGGTAAATACCTCTCAGAGTCGTACAGTCCACGCAGCCTGGCAGGTATCCAGGAGGCCAGCTCTACAGAGAGGAAAAGTACCACCAAAAACCCCTGGCAGGAGTACAACTATCTTCAGAGAGGAAACATGACCGAGTATAACAGCCTTATGGAGCTCCTGTATAACTTAAAGGTACTCAGATATTATTCAGAATAATCTAATTTGTTATGTTTACTAGTATTTTCACACAGTGTTTGAAAGACGTGCAGAAGCTACTGTGCAAATAATTATTTTTAGTGTTCAATGAAAAGATTTCTTTTTATCTGATCCTTTTTGCAGGAGAAGGGTACAGGCAACTCCAGTCTTCTAGCAGAGCCCAGAGCAGCACTGACCAGACTGAACCAACAGGCCAACCAGCTGGCCTTCGACTCCGTGTTCCTGCAGATCAAACACCAGCTTTGCCTTGTCTCCAAAATGGAGGTGGGGATTGAGTTTCATGATTATTTCATTTCAAATGGTGACCAACAAAATGAAGTTCTTAAATTCTATATGTGTTAAGATTAGTTTAGAGTGTCAATTGTGGGATCTTGTTTCATAAGACATTTTTCTTGTGCAGAGCCAGGATGGGCCTGGGTTAGGAGAAAGCTACACTCAGGATCTCCCAACCTTCAGCCTGTCACCTCAAGAATACATAACAAATGTAAGTCTAAGCTACATTGTGTCCTCTTTATTTTAGATGGTTATTTGTTTTATCAGCTTAGTGCAAAATCAATACAAAACCAGTTTACCATGCTATAGTAATATGGTAGCATTTTTGTTACTGGCCATACTTTTATTGCAGATTGGACAGTACCTAATGTCATTACCTCTTCACTTGGAGCCATTTGTGACACAAGAAGATCCAGCTCTCGAGATGGCGCTACATGCAGGGAAGCTGCCTTTTCCTCCTGAACAAGGTTACTGTCCATACACTTGTTTTTGTTTTTCCTCTATGTTTCACTTGTTCATCTATCTTTATCAATTTTGCTTGCAGGGGATGACTTTGGTGAACTGGATAATACTGCTGATTACTGGTTAGGATCTATAGCTCGGGCCACAATGCAAACTTACTGTGATGCCATTCTGCTCATCCCCCAACTTAGCCCTCATTCCACTAAACAACTGGCCACAGATATCGGTAACATATCGTTTTGCTGCAGTTCCTTTCTTTCTTAATACCAGAAAACATTTAAGTGTTTTGTTTTCATATCTGCAGATTATTTGAGCAACGTGATGGACGCTTTGGGACTGCAGCCTTCTCGTACACTCCAGAACATTGTGACTTTGTTGAGGGCCAAACCTGAAGAATACAGACAGACTGCTAAACTTCTGCCCAGACGCCTCAGCACGACCATTGCAGCTCTCCGCAGCATTGACTACTGACCTGCAACAAACAGGAAGTAGTACACAAAATGAACTGGTGTCTGAAACTGTGGGATTCCTATAGTGCTTATCAGAATGTTGTGAGGTTAAATGTAGATGTTTTAATGTTATAATTTGTTGTTATATTTTTGTTATAAATGAAGCTAGATTGTGGAACATCGAGCTCTAAAAAGATCTATAAAGATGCTGTTGTGGGAAATTAGTTTATATTTAAATATTAAAAGGTGTGGCCTCAAGTAATAGAAAGTATATATTCCTATTTTATGCAGTATCTTAAAATGTGTATGCAAAACATTGTGTGATAAACCAAGGGGTGATAGTGTTGCCTTTATATTTAGGGTAACTGGGTTTTGAACTATTTTAATAAACTGTAATACTTCAGCTTAGTTGCATTGCATCAGAATGAAGAAAAGTACTCCTGACACTTATAAAATGTACAAGAATGTATTAAATAATAATGTGTATTATATGGCTAATATATTTGCATTTGACTAATGATAATATCACAGGCTTCACAGTGGATTAACTTTAAACTATTTCACTACAGTGTAAAGAAATACACTTATGTTCATCCATACAGTAGCCACCATTATGAAGTTTAAAAAAAGCAAACATTTTACAGTTTGTGTATGCAGTTTCAGCTGCAAAGGAGTTTGTGACATGAACTGATTATACCACAAGCTGAACTCCTGATTGCCACTAAGTTTTCTGCATCTCAAACAGAGCATCATGTCCAGAGCAAGAACTGTTAGGGTAGGGTTAGGGTTTATATCTATATCTAAGATATAAGCTGATGAATAGAAGGTCAAAAACCCATCATCAGGATCTTTGCTACTTTGTGAGACAGGATGAGCAGGGCCAGAAATTCACCAAGTGACCTGCTGACAACTGGTGTGGTGAAAGAAAGACTTTGAGGCCTAACGCCCTCTTGTGGCTTACCATCGAGGTGCACAGTTGGAATTTGCCAACACCACTGCAGGTTAGTGTTACGCACATATACTGCAAACTAAACAAAAAAAAATTGTTGATTTTAGCGTTTTTAGCTTTTTTACTTTTTTTTTCTTTTGTCATTACAATTATTTATTGTATATATTTTGGTAACACAAACATTATTTTAGACTATGAGTGGACAATGCTTTTTAATAAAGAGAAATGCCATCTTTTAATGGTCTAATTGTAGGTTTTCATATGTATTTTTAAAAAGGCTAAATGATCTATTTTCTCACATACAAGAAAATAGCCTTTAAATTGGTACTATTTACTATTTTGGGATGTTTAATCTTCAAAACAAAATCAAAAATAAAGTGGTAAATAGTTTTGTGTCATAGATTTACATTAGGCCTGCCCTGGAGTATGTTTATGTACGTACAAGGCCAGTGCGTGCTGCCGTGGGTCACGTGAGTGCGTGTCTACCTGCGCGCTCTTCCAATATGGGCCGTGTTTGGAGCTGACGTCAGCCGTTACCGCCCTGTCCTGCTGCTGCTGCCTGGCTGCAGTATGAGCTGGAGGAGACCGTATGTGATGGAGACTGGAGCTGTGGCCTTCAGTGGCACCGAGCTCAGCGCCTCTCCACAGCCCTGAGACGTACACCCCGCGCGCAGGCAGCTCTATCCGGATCAGCACGTTCTGCGTGACATGAAGAGAGTGAAGAGAGGTAGGAGGAAAGATGCTCACTGTCAGGCCGTGGCGAGGGAGCGGCGGCGGGCTGTGCTGCTCCGCTCGGGGGGTCCCACACGTTGGCATGGACCCCCTGCGTAAAGACAGAAGAAAGATGTCATGCAGCCATGCTTATAACACAGACATCAGCTCATTACATCTAATGTAAAGGCGTCAGTAAAATGTACAGGGTGGAGCTGCGGTTTCTTTAATAAATGATGAGGAATCCCGCTTGTCCCTCTCTAATGGCTAATTGAGCGCTCAGTTTGATGTTTTTGCCTCTGTTCCGCGCTTGTCCTGATCTTAATCTGCGCTTCAGACACTGATGTTGTTTAGGAGCAGAAGGGAGGATGGCTGCTGTCCCGTGTGTTCACAGAGCTCCCTTCAGCCGCTCTCCTCCTTATAGAGACTCCACAGTCTGTTTATGCAATCCGACGCAGTGTTGCACTTCATGGCCATGAACACCGTTGTGGGGATCCTTTGTGTAACAGACAAATATGTCCGCGCCTTGTGTCAAACTAAAAAAGTGACTTTAAACTTTAGGACACCTGTCTTGTGACTCTCCGGCCTCACCATGTCGAAAGTGGTGAGTAACAAAGAGAAGAAGTCCTTCAGTAAGAAGCTGTTCCGGAGGAGCTCTGTGCGCTCTGTGGGCAGCTTCATGAACAGAGTGCTGAGGACACTGTCCACACTGTCCCACTTCAGCACAGACGAACAGAGCGAACAGGACGAGCAGGACAAAGAGTCTGCTCTCATCCCCGCGGGGACCACTGGAGGATCTGCTGCCTCTGATGACAGCGACTGTGGAGGATTCCCCTTTTTGGGGACAAGGTCCCGGGAGTAGCGGGCCTAAAGAACCACGGGAACACCTGCTTCATGAACGCCATCCTCCAGTGTCTGAGCAACACGGAGCTGTTCGCGGAGTACCTGGCCCTGGAGCAGTTCAGCGGCAGTGAGACTGCCAGCAGCAGTGACAAGCCCAAGGCCAACGGGGTGGTCCTGGTGCAGAAGAGAGGCAGCCCACAGTGTCAGCAGGACTCAGGGGAGGTCACCAAACAGCTGTCCGGCCTGGTCCGAGCGCTCTGGACCTCTGAGTACACGCCACAGCACAGCAGGGACTTCAAGGTAAGCTTTGCTCCTCAATCTCCATGCTCCCTTTTATTGAACTAACAAGATTGCCTCTGATCAAGTCACAATTTTGTGAGTAGTGTGCTAGGTTCACTTGACTCTTGACAAAGAATAAACATCCATCAGCTGCATATGTATAGGCCACATCCTTCTGCACAGAGCTGTCTACTTCCTCTTCAGTTTTATGTGTCAATTAGCTTCTGGGTATTGATCTCACACATTCTTCCCACTTCTCAAGCCTATAAGGAGTCTTTCACATTATTCTTATGTTCATTTGTGTTCCCCAGGCCCACTGTACTCCTGCCTTTGGACCATCTGTTTAAGAAAACAAAGTTTCAGTCAGAGATAAACAATAGTAGGCTACACTTTCCACACCTTGTTCGACTAGTGGTAGGCATTTGTATCTTTGTATCTTGTGCTGTGTGTTCTAGTCTGACCTATAGCTTCAGCGCCAGCTGAATGAAAATGAAAACCATGACTGACATAACCAGTTTTTTCATTCAGTCCTTCATGACCAATAGACAAGAACTCATTTGAAGGCCAAAAAAAACACTGCTTATTTTGGACTCTGCTGCTATTTTTGTGCGTTTATTTCGGTCTCAGCTGGCTGTCTTAGAAGTATCTGATTGATAATAGATTAGAAAATGGGCCTTGAATATTACAAAATCACAGACAAAACCAGCCTTTTGGATCACAACACTTGACCCAGTTTTGAAATTTAAAGCAAAATTTGCCATTTTGAGGAGATGAATAAAGTTTTTCTCAAATGTAGATATGCCAACGTAAACTCAAAACAAGTGTAGCAGTCTTAGGATTTGTGATATTCCCAGGCCATGTAAATGAGCATAAACAAGCTTGTATGACAATAAACTAAAGAATCCAGATTTTTCATTCGTCATTAACTTGTTTGTTTAGATTTACCACAGTCCTCTAAAGTTTAATCTAAGTTTAATCTTTGCTGCAAACATGCTTTTACTGCTTTTTCTACGTCAGTAAAAGCATGTTTGCTTTTTGGAACTAAAATTCGTTTTAAAAAAAATAGAAGCATCAACTTTATATTCTTTACACATTAAAAGTTTGCAATACCGCTTTTTTGACTTTAATTTGAAACCTTTTGTAGCATTTGTTGCTAATATTCCATGTGTTATATCTGCAACATTCAGGATATATTGTAAAATGACTGTCCACTCTTTAGTGTTGTCCTTCACCTTTGTCCCAGCTGTTACCAATACTGTCCCGTGCCTGTCTGTCAGCTCGAGGTTTATCCAAACTGCTGAGGTGGTCTTTTCTAAAGCTTTGTAAATGCAGGACCGTCCCAGGAGAGCGGCTGGGACGGGGCACAGGTCCGTCCTCTGACCTTGTGAGACATTTGAGGCGCTTCTCAAATCTATGAGGGATAGATGTGTGACTGTCATTGTCAGAGAGTGAAATGTCTGTTGAAAAATCCATGTCGACATGTTTTTGAACTTTGACCTCATGCTAATCACAGTGGTCAAAGCTTCTGAATATTTAATGTGAGGCTGGTGCTGACAAAATGCTGGAGAGTGCACTAATAAAGGCCCTGATAGATTTTGCAGTTTATTTTGATTCTAAAAGCCACAGGATAATCAGCAGCAGTGATTAATTTGAATGTACTTTATCTAAAATTAATAACGCTTCTACATATTTATCAACATCATTTAATAATTCAGGTTACATACACACTAAGGAGCTAATGAGTCATTTCAGTCTAAACTAGGTTACAAACAAACAAACAAATAAATCAGGCTTTTCAGTTTATTTATGTGACAATATAATAATAATACAAGTCTAAATCTTGTGAGTAATGATGAGGCATTAGACTTGTGAGTAAAGGAAGCGTGCTTGGTTAGATAATAAAATCATAATTAAATTGTAACACTAAAAATAAACGTCAGAACATTGCAGTTTGATATTGAACACCTAAAGGATACTTTGTAATTTAAATGGATAAACTGAACATACGCAGGTCATTATTTTATGTTGTCTAAATATATGTCGAAAATGCTTAGTGATTGAAGAGGCAAGGTGACATTTGTACATGATGATCCAGATTTTAAATCTCCGCAACAGTCCTGTACATACAGTAATTGGAATAATTGCAATTAAGTACAGGATAGTCTGGACAGAGTTAGTCTAAACACAGAACAAGCATTACTCAGACAATTATAAATCAATCGAAATACAAGTGTGAGTAAACTAACGTTGAATGAAAAGTCTGTTTTACTAATTACTTCAGCAAGTATCAGTTAGATGATTTTTATTCATTATCAGTCATTTAAAGAGTCACAATATAACTTGATACTATCACTATGTGAATGATGCAAGACAGAGCCTGGCTTGTTAGTAGTTAGTTATTTTTTATTCATTTATAGAGAAAGGGACAGCGCATTATAATGGACATATGATTCTCATGTAAATAATGCAGATTTCAGCCACAAGTTGATGGTGACAATAAACACATAAAATAAAACAAAATACAGACAAATTACATTAACTTATGAGAAGCTTTCATTTTCGTTAAAACGCCTGACTAAAATAATCTAGAATTCAAATAAAAACTCTTTGGAGCACAAACAATTTGCTTGACTTTCTGTGAGGCTTAATTTAATAATGCATTATTTCCAAAAAGTATAATAGAATTGATGAAGAGCTATAGTTGATTTGATAAAGCTCATCACTATATACATGCAGATGTCTTTAAGTGCAGATCTAAAATGCTGTGTGTATTGCACAAGTGTGAGGTACTCATATATACCGTCACAAGTCTTATTACACAAGTCCTAATAAGTTATATTCAGTGCATGAGTCGTATTGCACATGACCATAGAAGCTATTGCACAAGTCCGACAGTGCTGAGGTCTTGGATGGCACCGAGGAACAGCTGTGGTTCTAGGCCGACTGTTGTTGTGATTTGGGCAAGACACTTCACTCACATTACCTCATATGCTCTGATGTGTAGATGTTGATGGTGTAGAATGAATAAATAATGTACTGCAACTGTAAGACACTATTTAAACGCTATGATCAATTTAAAAAAAACCTAGCGTAGTGATTCAAATCTATTTCTTCTGTTTTTTGCAGAATGTGGTGTCGAAGAGTGCTCTCCAGTTCAGAGGGAACTCCCAACACGATGCTCAGGAGTTCCTGCTCTGGCTCCTGGACCGTGTGCACGAAGACCTCAACAACATCGTCCACCCCGACAGCCGACTGCCCCTGAAGGTACACAGAATAATGTTAGGCATAGAGCTCAAGTCAAGCTCTTTCTCTTATTTCTATTTCCTCTGAGGTTTTCTTAGATAAACCTCACTCACTGTAGAATGTGTTTTGTTTTTGTGTAGCCGCCAGTAGAGGAAGAAAGTGCTCCAGAAGGCTCTCCACTACCAGCACCTGGATCTTTTGTACAAGAACTGTTTCAGGCACAATACAGGTGAGACTCAAAGTGCTCATCACATGTTTCAGTTTTTTGGATGTGGAGGTTTTTACAAATATAAGTATATTGTCAATTATTACACTATATTTTAATGATACTGATGTCCAAAAGCCTCTTTTGGAAAAAATGACTTTTTTTTTTTTTTTTTTTTTTTTTTTTTTTTTTTTTTTTTTTTTTTTTTTTTTTTTTTTTTTTTTTTTTTTTTTTTTGAGAAAATGGACTAAAAAAAATCTGTTTAATTGTATTTGCTTACATTTTTAAGAAAGCAAAAATTGAGTATAGCAAGTTTAAGTTTGATAAGTTTAGTATAATTCACTTTTTTAGTAATACATGACAAAAATGTATATATCATCAGTTATTTTACTTTTTAACTAAAGTAATTAGTCATGGACATATCTGTGCATTAATAAGTCCTGCTTCATGTTGCAGTGGCAGAAATGTATTTTTTGTGCAAAAACAACTATGTAAACAGAGGATCATCTTCATGAATCAAAAGTGAAGCGATCCCTTCATCCACCTAACTTTAACTATCTCTCTCCATGTCCTTCTCGCTGAGCTTGCGCATATAAATTGTTATAATTTAAACTAAATGTTTTGTTGTGTAAAATAGAAAATTGCAGAAGTTGGAGTCAAACTGACCCGTGTAGTTCAAATAAATACAAATGATTACATAAAACCACAATGTATGTCTTCCACATTTGAAAAAAATACTTTAATGTGGATATTAATCCACTGAAAGGATCAAGCAGAATGACAACAGAAAAAAATGAACATCCAAAAATATTTACATATAACACAAAGTATGAGGACATGCAAAAAGAAGAATACTTTAAGTAAAATAGGCAATAAAAAAGTGTAAACAACATATGAGCATATGGAAAAACTGTAGTTTTAAGCAAAATCATGACAAAGATGACAGAAAAATGTCTTTTAGGAGGTTGATTAGAAAAGTAGGTTGTAGATAGTAGATAGTCGTAGTAGGTTTTCCCAACCAAAGATGTCACTATTTTGTTTTTAATGCATTCTAAATTCTCATCTCTATGGAGCCCAGGAGTCATAAGTAAATACATGTTTGACAGGCACAGCCCACACAATTACAATCATCCACACAACCAGATTATGAATGACATAAGCTAAAAATACAGCTTCTATACTCTCCTTGTTGTGTTACTGTTATTATTCACCTGCCATCTCGTCTGCACAGGTCGTCACTGACTTGCCCTCACTGCCAGAAACAGAGCAACACCTTTGATCCTTTCCTCTGCATCTCACTGCCAATCCCAGTACCTCACACTCGGTAAGCAACCTTTCACTCAACAACAACACCGCAACGTAATCAATATCTTCACATACCAAACCTAGCATTAAGAAACATGTCAACTGTGGCACAAACAAGCCCAGGAGAGTTGACAGGAGCAGCTAAAATTAGAAATGTTTGAAACTTCGGCCTCAAAAAACAGCCAATTAATGTGATTTCTTGTGACACAACAGGCCCCTTTATGTGACAGTGGTGTACCAGGGAAAGTGCTCCAACTGCATGAGAGTCGGAGTGGCTGTTCCTCTGTCCGGGACTGTGGCCCGGCTCAGGCAGGCTGTGGCTCAGGAGACCAAAATCCCAGCTCAACAGGTAAAAGCGTGTCCATTTTTCAGATATACAGGACAGTGACTATCTTCTCTTTGTGTAAAACAACAATTCAGCTATAAGTGGGGGGAAATAATTTTTTTTAGATATTTCAGAAACTATTTTCAACAAATTAGACTGATCTGTCTGTATCAGGTCTGTCTTCATCACTAATAATAGTTATATTATTACCCTTGCCTGGAAAATCCCAACAATATATAAAAAATATATTGTCTGGCCTCCAAGTCCCTCTTTTGAATTTTAGTGAGCATGATTGACAGTTTAATTAGCCAATGAGTGACACACATGGTCTCCCATATGAAAACCAACATGTCTGCTTATGACGAAAAAAGATTCAACAAAAAATCTGAAAAACTAACATGAGGGACTGGAAAACATCACATATTTCTGCAGAATCAATGAGCGAAGCAAAATACATTTTTAATGTAAGATGAGTGAAGTCAAGTTTGTTCTAAATTACAGATGACCAGCGAACTTCTTTGTTTTTATGCAACGCAAATACATTTATCTGATTGACCAGTACTCATACAAACTCTGAGTGGTCCATAAAATGCATCAGAAAATTGGAGACATGAAATTAATTATACCCTTTTTTGAAACATTGTTCTATTTATTTATTTATTTTTGTTGGGGGGACTGAATACATTGACATCTTATTGTTTTATTTGTCACTGGGAAACGGCAAGTACAAAAAGAATAAATTTCCTAAATATTTCACTGCAGACTGTACATAATATTCTTTTGCTATTGAATCTACATATTGTATTCATATGCGTTCATTCATCTAAAAACCTAAATCATAAATAATATTGTGGCTTTGTGAGTTTTTAACAAGCTCAAACACCGGTCAACTCCTCTTCTGCTCTGTGCTGTACCTATAACTGTCCAATGACCTGTGTGCAGAGGGCTGTATTGTGAGCAGGGCAGTGAGCTCCTCATGTCCTTCCATCTTGGGCAAGCTAAGCTAGCGTATGTCCCTGTAAAAAGGGTTAGGGCTGGTGTGACACTTGTGATGTCTCTGTGTACATTTTATTGCTGAAGCACATTCCTAGTTTGTAAATTATGTTAACTGACAATGACAGTTAATAAGTTTGTCTTTTTTAGATTAGTCATTTTGAAGCATCTTAACCTCACATATTCCTCCATCAATGTAAAAACTTTGCGTAAACTGTCTGGATTGTCACTGATATTTCTTTTAGCGATTGACTCAGCAGATGTATTTTAACAGTCTTTCTCCTTGCTCCAGATTGTCCTGACTGAAATGTACTATGACGGCTTCCATCGCTCGTTCTGTGATGACGATGATGACCTGGAGATCATTCAAGAAAGCGACTCCATCTTTGCCTTCGAGACCCCAGAGCTCTTTAGACCAGACCAGATCCGCTCCAAGAGAGGCGGTACAGCATCCTGTTTATCTCCTCAAATCAACCCATCTCAGGGCCATTACACTATTAGCAGCCTTTATTCAATCACAAAGACACTGACAACTGCTAATGCTTATTCTCTCACCATGCTGAAAATGCCTTTTCCTTTGTATTTTGTGTGTTTAACAGGGAGTCCACACATGAATCTCAATCAGAACAACTTAAAGTACGGCACAGATAATAACAGAATCTCCACGCAGATTGAAGAGTCCCCTCCCAGCCCCCCTCCAAGCCCCAACAAGAACAGTGGGCAGACCGAGAAGATAGTGCTGCTGGTGTGTAACAGAGCCTGTGCTGGACAGCAGGGACGCAGGTACAAACCCACATCAGTGTAAGACTTTACAATATATGATGGAGCACAGTTTAAAGGTTACTTCTTTCTCCTCCAGGTTTGGAAATCCATTTATCCTGTACTTGGAGCGAACGGTGACATGGGACACACTTCAGAAGGAGATCTTAGAAAAGATGAAACATCTCATGAGGCCTGGAGTTATTGTCCAGGTAACAACACTCTTATCTACAGTAAATCTCTAAATCTCAGCCTTCAGTCTCAATCAGTGAGTAATATCTAATATATTTATATGAAATATGAACTTGTATTTCCCACACAGGTCGGGCCCTTCACTTTACGTGTGGTTGGAGTGGTTGGAATTACATATCTCTTGCCTCAGGAAGAGCAACCACTTATCCATCCTTCAGTTGAGAGGTAAAGTCCCACCAACAGGGGGCAGTGGTAACACATGTACAATGGACAAATACCATTCTGTTTCTATGATCTCAAATCTTTCTGGTGATTATTTATG
Source organism: Mugilogobius chulae (assembly GCA_038363315.1). Classification (NCBI taxonomy): domain Eukaryota; kingdom Metazoa; phylum Chordata; class Actinopteri; order Gobiiformes; family Gobiidae; genus Mugilogobius; species Mugilogobius chulae. Next base: position 34,333,423 of record CM076401.1, on the reverse strand, counting down.
AATTGTATTTGTTTTATAGTGTCCGTTCAGCTTCATGTTTTTGTTGTTGACTTCCAGGGCATTCAAGTCTTGCGGTCCAGGGGGGCCTCCTCATGTCAAAATAGTTGTTGAGTGGGACAAAGAGACAAAAGACTAGTAAGTGACATACTAAAAGCTTTATTTAAAGAATGTAATGTGTTGTTTCATTTGTTCTTGTGTAACACTATGTGTGTAGTCTGTTTAAGAGAACTGAGGATGAGTACATCCCAGACGCTGAAAGTGTGCGTCAGGTGAAAGAGCAGCACCTACAGCCTCAGACATGCTCGCTCGCTCAGTGCTTTCAGCTCTACACCAAAGAGGAACAGGTGACATCTATAGTACTCTACACACATATATACATATGTGTGATATTCTATGTATTTACACATGTTAATGCTGCTTCAGCTCGCTCCAGACGATGCGTGGCGCTGCCCTCACTGTAAACAGCTGCAACAGGGCAGTATAAAGCTGAGCCTGTGGACTCTCCCTGACATCCTCATCCTCCACTTGAAGCGCTTCAGACAGGACCAGGACCGCCGCGTCAAGATGCAAAACATGGTCAAGTTCCCCCTCACCGGCATGGACATGGCGCCACATATGGTGAAGCGTAGTCAGAGCAGCTGGAGCCTGCCGTCTCACTGGTCACCATGGAGACGACCTTATGGCATGGGCCGTGACCCTGAGGACTACCTGTATGACCTGTATGCTGTGTGTAATCACCATGGCACCATGCAGGGGGGTCATTACACAGGTAAGAGGGCAGAAGAGATACACGTTTAAGAGCACAGAATAACAGATTATGTTTACAGCTCACTGTAAGAACTCCATCGACGGCCAGTGGTACTGCTTTGACGACAGCGATGTCCATCCCATATCAGAAGAGGACGTGTGCAAGCAGACTGCTTACATCCTGTTTTATCAAAGAAGAGCCACTATTCCTTCTTGGTCAGCCAACAGTTCTGTGGGAGGTAGATTTACAACTTGTCATAATATATATTTTATAATTTGTTATAATGAACTATTCATTTTTAGATATTCTTTTCTAACTATATTAATTATTGATGAAGGGTCAACCAGTTCCTCATTGTGTGAGCACTGGATCAGTCGCCTGATGGGCAGTCGTCCTCCAAGTCAGGCCTCCTCTGGTTCCTCCAGACGAACCTCTCTGGCCTCTCTGTCTGAGTCTGCAGAGTTCACCGGTGAAAGAAGTGAAGATGATGGTGAGAAACACATGTGCATTACCACCATGCTCATTCAAATGAATCAGTCAGCCAACTTTATTTATATAGCACAGTTTAAAACAACCATGGTTGACCAAAGTGCTTCACAACAGGAATACATTTAGCAGTAAACAACAGTGGTTTCAGTGGTTTTAGATGGCTTGTCTGTTGTTACTGCCTGTATTGCTACTGCACTGTATTTCTCATTTTAGGATTAAAATAAATATGTTGAGACTTGTAATACATAATAGTTTTTGTGTATAGGATTATCGAGTAGACCAGCAGTCAGAGGAATCCAACGACAAACTTTCTCATCACGATCTTCCATTGCGAGCCCTTTAGCGCTCAGTGAAAACGGCACCAAACCGTCGTGGTCCCACTCGGCTAAGCTCCAGCTGCGCTCCAACTCTCCCTCACGATTCTCCCTAGAATCACACTCCTCATCGCCCACACTGGAGAGGATCGGAGAGGTGGCAGACAACATCACCTGCTTTAGCGGCTCACCTAAACTGGATCGTCTGTCATGTCATCACGGGGCCAGGAGACTCATTGACCAGGTCCATTCCAGGGCGGTGGCTCAGGCAGAGCAGAGGAACTCAACCCAGACTACGGACAACAACAATGTAGTCAGTCCAGCTGAGTCCAGTCCACGGCACTCTCTGGCTGTGAAAGAGCCCAAACAGAGGACTGCAACTCAGGATGTCTCCAAGAAAAGCTCTGCTAAATCTGGACTGGACAATGAACGAAGTCCTAAAAGACGTGCGGCTACCTCTTCTACATCCTCCAGTTCTCTGTCTCCTGCATCGCCCGCCATAGACAAATCACCGTCCAGAGGACAGAAGGGTGCAGTGTCTCCTAACCCAAAAGACAAGGGTGAGGCTCTGCCCAAAGGGGCTAAGACCAGTTCCTCAAGAGCAGCAACCCCATCCAGAAAAGGTTCTCCCCAGAGCCAGGACTTACTACACCCTGATTCTCAACAGCAGAAAAGTTCTTCTCCGGGTTCTCAAAGTTCTCACGGTCAGCGTAGGCCTTCACCCAGATCTGGAGTAGATCGGAGCTCTGCATCAGCAAGGACTAAAGCAGCAGACAGGAGCGCAAGCCGGGAATCTCCTCGGACATCTGCTGTATCTGAGAGAAAAGCAGGGCCTCCATCATCCAGATCTGGAGGTGCAGGTAGTAAAGCAGAAGGCAGACCAACAAGACCCAGCGCAGAACACCGGGGAGTGGGTAGGAGCTCCAGCAGTAGTTCCTCCATGACCAGTCTGAGATCATCGAGTGTGGGAGTGTCCACTACAAGTGCAGCACCTCCAGCTCGGGCACGCAGGAACAGTAAGACAGAAGATAAGGCTTTGTCCTTTTTTAAAACTGCTCTGAGACCTAAAGAGGGCCGCACAGGGAAAGCAGAGTCCAAAGGAAGTCTGGATGATAGTGTTGGGGATGGGAAAGATATTCAACGAGCTAATAAAAAACCTTCTGAAGTTTCACTCAATCAGGCCAAAGACAAGGATTCTTCAAAGACCTCCACAACAGCCAAACAGCTGTCGTTACCACCCACAAAATCAAAAAACTCTGGGGCAGAAGCCACTGCGCAGGCTTCTGCTAATGCTAAAGAGAACAAAAAGGAGCCAAGCAAAAAAACAATGCAAACCAGGAAGATCCCTATCAGCTCCACACAGAACAGCCAGAGGTCCAAATAATGGTCTGTTCAGGGCAGCTCTAATGTCTTTCTCTATATGACATCTGGAAGCATTTGTAGCTCGTCGTGGTTACTGAACACCAGCTGCCATGTTGAATCACAAACTTTTGTTCACAGAGCTACAATTCAGAATGAATTTAACAAAGCACTTTGTATGGATTGCATTGATATTGAGGAATATGAATTCTACTAATGTATTGTACATAAGCATGGACTGCACATGTATTGAAATGATTGCCTTGTTCTGTCTGTAGCATAGCTGGAAGAAAACCATCTCAGTAGGTGGTGAATTGTGAAAAGTGACTTTGCACAAGATGGAAAGAAGGACTACTGAGTCACCAAAAGTTTACTGGCAATTCCTAACATGCTGATGCAGAGAAATTATCCAAAAATCTACTTGTATACCGCTCTCCGCCAGGATTCAGAGCGTTATATCAACAACGTCAGTGCCTCAGATAATCAAATATTTAATCTGAATTGTATAACTGCAGGTTATAAATTTATATTTAAATTTTAATATTTATTAAGCACTAAAATGTAATTTCAAGTAAACCACAATTAAGCCTATTTAACCCAAACTGCTGTTTACATATGCTCCGTGATGTAGTTATTGTGCAAGAGCCTTTAAAGTATTTTTAATCAGCCAAATGGAGACAGGAGAGAGAAGTGCAGGACTGGACCATGTCTTTGGTGTTACGTAAATGTGTGTGGAGGAGCGCTCCTAAATGTGTTTATTTAAGTACTGCTATTATAGCCTCATTGACCCCACCACAGCCCCTGCTCTGCTGACACCACTCGGGACATGGGAGATGGATCTCCTGACTGCCACACCTGTCCCACTCCTCTCAGATGAACAGGGTTTTGTACAGAGACACTCACCAAGCACTCACATTCTGTTGGGACGTTTATACCAAACACATGGCAATGTGTACAGAGAGATGGACACAATGACAGCTTGACTTTTACACACTTGTATCCATTATAGTATCGAATAATGGATAGAATCACTGTTAAATTAAGGTTGTTTGGTTCTTTTAGTCTCCAAACCAAGGCTAAACTCTGGTTAATCTGGTAAACTAGTCATGTCACTTTGTTATTGAAGTACATTTATAATCAATTCAGAGAAACAATAGAAGCTGCATTTTGATAATGTAGTGTATTTTATTTTTCTATGAACTCAAGAGTATTTATGTAAATGTCTATATTTGTATAGGTAGTTCTCGCTGTCAGTGTGTCCATGTTCATACACACGCCTGTAGTGTTGAGTCACCATACATGTATAGGACATTATGGTGTGGCCCCGCCCATCCTCAGTCTGCACATGTGACCTCAGCAGCAGTGCACATGTGAAGCTTGCAGAGTACAACAACACGACCAGTGACTGTACTGAGAAGAGACATCCTCATTCATAAAATATATTGTTGCATGACAGACGGCTTATGCATGCACTGAACTATGCAAGCAGCCCCTTGCTAATGCCCACAGTGAGTATGTAGACGTGTGTATATATTTCTATCTGTATATTTTTACAAATGCCAGCATCAGAGAGCATGTGACGGCATCTTCTGTTCAGAAGCTTTGTTTGCACATTTCCTCAAAGTAATATACATTTTGTATGAATGATACGTACTGCTCATTCACATTCTCCAAGTAAATCGACTCACAAATGAATGTTTGCTCCATTGTATTTATTTGTCCTGGACTGTTCATCTAAACCCAAACCTTTGTCTACTGTTGGCAAAACAGTGCCATAGTTTACAGGTCACCTTTTAATATTTGAGGACCAACTGATAATTGGTATGATTCCTATTGTGTTTTCTACAAGTCTCTTTCTATATTAGAGTAGACAATAGTCAGATAATGGATCACTGTGATCACTGTGTTCAAAAAATCTACAAATGAAGCAATGCCAAAAGTGACATACGGAACTGTGCAAATGTTTACTGCAAGTAATATATATATATAAATATATATATATATATATATATATAAATATATATATAATATATATAATATATATATATAATAAAACAGAACAATGTGTTCGCTTACATGTATGTTTAAGTGGATGATGCTGAACAGAATCAGCCACAGAATATGAGCCTTGTTCTGTAATTTTCATTACAGAACTAAACTAGCCATTTGGCTGGAGTTTCTTTCATAAAAGTGTGTGTATATTTTGTCCAAGCCTGCCTGAGACCTTTGCACAGTTTTGTAACGTAAGCAGAATGTTAGACTAAATGACTGAATGGACAATGGGAAATAAACACAAGCAGTACAAAGATGTGAACGTGACATAAGGATGTGTTCTGTTGTGTAAGACAGAGATTTCACAGTTTACAGATTCTTGTTTTTTAAGATAGTGTGGAGTAAAAGAAGACAATGTTGTTATTAAATTCCTTTTTTAAAAGTGTACCTCTGGATGCGTTACTTTCATTGGCCACGTGGTGGCGCCGCTGTTTGCGTCAAGGCCCTGTGCGGTTTCAAACTCATAGTTGGGCAAAAAGACAACTGAATGTCCCTCGAAATGCCCTTCACACTGAACCTGAGATTATGAAGACGTAGCGCCGCGTCAGGCCCAATGCTGTCACCGAGAGAAATGATGTGTTATTAAACTACAGCGCCATCATTTATTTAGAGCTGATTCAATTGAGCCTTTATTAGTTTGGCCCAAGGCTGCCCATATTAAGACTTAATGCGGCCTCTTTGTCTTTCTTTTCTGGTAATTTTGTAGAGCAGTTGAGGGGATTGGGCTCGCTCACTCCTCACCTCTGAAGATGAAATTTGAAAAAAGAAAAATAAAGTGCTTATACGTCGGCGCGCGCACACTTCACGCTCTTGTTGGATTCATGCGCAATTATCAGTGTAATTAGAAGACTGCGCAGATGAGAGCGCAGAAGCCAGGCCGGTCTCGTGCGCAGATCAATAATCATTTGCCAATTGTATCGCCTCGGAGAGAACATCATTAGCAGAGCTCGAGGAGAATGAAGCTGCTTTTATCTGGCTTTAACTCTGCTCTTTAAGTCCGTTACGTTTTACTGCGGCGAACCCTGCTCCCAGGACATGTTTTCCTTCTGCGCATTCATTTGCTTCATGCATCATAGAGAACCAATTTAACAGTATTGATCAGGGCTGCCGTGCTTTCTCCCTGAGCTAGTCCCACTTTAATGTTGATCTCTGCTCCCCGCGTAAAAGAGCACGCAGCTTTTATTGGAAGGTTTATAGGAAAGGTGATGGAATTTGAAAAACTTTATTGCCATTACATTGTTGGTGTATTTCCCAATCATATCATTTGAACAGAAGAAGATGAGAGCTCACAGCCAATATTCAAACCCACTGTGTTGGCTGGGCTTTTCAAATGCTTAATTATTCTGGTTTTTAATATGTGATGTTGTATATTTGTAATTTGTGTTTCAGATCAGGCCTGAGGTGAGTGTGCTCTCTCCAGACTCTAGAAGACATATGCTGACATTTACCAGGGCCATTATCATATATGAACACACAAGCACAAATTCTAAATGTTATTAAAGGTGCCACATTGCACAACACTGACTCATAGTAGCTTTCAGCCGTTAGAATGTTATTTCTTCATCAAAAGATAATGTTTTGTTTCATTCGAACAATCCTGCGTGTTTAGGCTGTTTACATTTACATTCTGGACACGTCTGCTCCACTTTGTGATGTCATTAAGTGGATGTTTCAACATTTTTGACACCAATTGTGACTTAGTTGTTACAAAGTAAAGTTGCAATTATGAAAAATGAACATATAAATGTAGAAAATTACAGAAAGCAGATGACTAAAACAAAGTCCTTGTCCTCAAAAGCACAGACAATAGAAGTTTAAACAATGATTTAACAAAACTAAAGTGTTGTCAGGTATTGTCATTTGTCATATCATAACTATTTTGTCATTTGTGTAGAATTTTGACACGTTTTTTAAAAATAGTTGCCAGGTAACAGCTGTGGAATGACCTTTACCTGCAGTACAGCAGGGGTCTTAAACTCAAATGGAGCTGGGGCCGAAATAGTCGAACTCAAAGTTGATCGAGGGACACATTTTAAAAGACAGGTCCCACTATTTTATATTCTATATAAATAAGCCTAATATGGCTTTATAAAACCTAATGTAGCACACACTGCAACAGGTCCACTTTCATGGTTTAACATTTTACATCATACATAAATGACAAAGTTAATAAAAGTTTGTAACCAGGCTCCAAGGAACATTTTGGACAAATTGTATGTTTGCTGTATTCTAGTGCATTTTTAAGGTTTTACAGTCACATCTCAACAATGTATTTGATTGGTATGCCACTATCAATAAGAATCAGAATCATCCTGGGGGCCACATGAAATCACCTGGAGGGCCGCATTTGGCCCCTGGGCCGCCAGTTTGAGACCCCTGACCTACAGTATGTCATATTTTCTGGACAAAAAAATAATTCTAAAGCTCATCAAAGCAGCCAAACTGGGTGAAAACAAGCAAAATGTCAAAATCTTAGATATAATTGTGTTCACTAAATGCAGCGTAACGTCATGTGCATATTTAAAAGATTCTGTTTAAGAACTCCTGAAATGTTTTATCTTTGTCATTTTCTTTGTAATTTGTAAATAAACTGCTGTAAAACTATTAAAATATATACCACAAGTATCACACCAAACTAAATCTAAAGTGAGGAAAATGGGCTTTAAAACAAAGTTGCAGCTTCAAAGTTGTGTACTTCCAGAGCAATGATTCAAGTGCTTGTGGTGAAGGTTTGAGGAGCTTTAAAACATAGCATCTCCTGTATTACTACTTAATGACATCATCCCAAAGTGAAACAGAAACAGTCTGACAGAAGAAGACAGCCTAAACAAGCAGGATTAAACAAACAGATGAACAAACATTATAACAAAGAGATTTTATATTCCCTTTACTCTATGGTTCTTTATGAGTTATATTGGTTGTTCAAGTTTAATTAAATTTCAGAATAACTTCATCGTGAGCTATAAAACCACTATTCGTTTCTTTCTTCTAAGAAAGAGAAACCACAACTGATTGAGAAAGTGACGTTTTAGTGTGCCATCATGGACCAATCAAACATGGTGTTCTAATGAAAGTCAGTACGAGTGAGAGAAAAAAAACGTCTCCAACTAAATATAATTCAAATATTAGAAAACGTGTTTAATCAGATGGATAGAAATGGATAGAACAGTTCGGGGGGTTTCTGCAGAAAGTAAAAAAAAAAAAAGTCCTAAATTTGCTGTTGTGGGTCTTGATTCTAGACTGTTATATAAACTGTGTTCTGTTTTGTTGACTCATGATTTTATATTTTGCAGAAACCCTGTTGTTTGTAGATTTAATTCTGGGCTAAATGCTTGAGCTTAACAATAATTATGTTGATTTATATATTTTTTTTGTCTGACAATAAGATTTGCCAAATGGATCTAGTTTATTATTCTTGTTCCTAATGGCATTTTTTGACTCTTTCCAGTGAGAAAATGCTATATTTGTCATATTTTAGCAATAGTCTTGTTCTGTCGGCAAATCTTGTTTTACAACGTTAAAATATGTTGAAATGTCTCTTAATTTAAGTATTTATTCAATCATAATCAGGTTACTTTAGACTTGATTTGGTCCTGTTTCAGTTCTTGTTTAATTCTGCTTAAGACCAGATTAGGTCCCGTTTTAGATCTGTTTTAACGCTGATTTGGACATTTTGTAGAACAATAAAAACAGACTGCAGCATTAGTTCTTATTACTATAGAAACAAATCTATCCTTTGAATTATTGGCATAAACTTAGGAAATAAAGTTACCTGCTGTACTGATGCACCTTTTCCCAGACAATTACGTTATATGAATATGTCACTGACCAGTGACTTGCAGTCACACTAGCTACAGGGATTTTTTCCTGGTGTGAAAAATTTATGCATTTTATTCAAATCAGTCACATTAGAAAACTATATTTTATCATAATAATGTATCCTTGTCAGCTCAGCCTCTAAACACAGCCAGGATATGATGTTCGTACAAGAATATGTGTAGATATTCTCTTACTCTTCTCACGTCTTCCACAGAACTGGGAGGTCACCATCAGAACACTTGTGTAGCGTAGGACTGTATTTAGCAGAGAAGACTGACACTGCAGAGGAAAAAACACTTTCAGATCATCCACAACTGAACACAAATCTGACACAGTTAAGCTATTTATAGATAACAACCACACCAGTCTATTTATGCAAAAGTGGAAAGTGTTTTGGGTAATTGAATTATACTTGGCCTCACTTGGTTTTCAGTTGTCGCCTGCAAAACTTTATAAATTAGCCTTTTCTCTCTCTCTAATTATGGTTTTGTTGTTGAGAAATTGGGATATTATTGTCAGTTTACTAAAACATGTTTGTGTAATTCTGAATTGTTTTACAACTGAGGTTTGAGTGCTCTGAAAAATTCAGTTTTCACACATCACCTGTCCTCGCCCCAGGAATTAGTTGGGAGAGTGTGATATGTTACGGTTTTGAATTAGAAAAAAAAGTCCTAAAATCTAATAATAATAACAATACTAAACTTGAGAAAAAACAAAACAAAACAAAAAATCATAATGAATCGAATGAATCTTGATAAACAGTACTATATTGTGTAACTCAGTGATTCCCAAAGTAGGGTCGGGTCCCCCTGAGGGGCCTCAGGATCTCTGCAGGGGGGCCTCCAAAGGTTGTGCACCAACAAGCGTGACAGAAAACTGGGTTTGAAACTAACCGATTAACTAACTCTTTTAAATCCACACTAATCCACCTCATTACTATATTTTGCTGTTTTGGCATCTTATTATGAGAGTATATACATTGTAATTAATTTTGAATGGAGTGTGTAATTTTACTGAGGGGCCTCAGGTATCTATGGGCCAATAGGGGGCCGCGGCAGTTTGGGAACGGCAAACTGTTTTGCTGTTGGAAGTCACATTTAAAGTGAAAAAATACATAAAATGTGTGTGTTTTGCACTCAATTTACTGTTGGAAGATGCACATAAAACATCTTACACAAAACTCAAACTTAGCATTTATAGTGTCTGTGTCAATTCTTCTAATGAAACGCCTTTGCAGACGGTTTATAGTCGAGAAATGACTGACTTCAAATCAAATTTGAAAACAGCTGTGTCAGTGCTGTGTGCTAAAACTGAACATTTAAAAGTGTCCTTCTATTGTGGCCACCCTAACTCACACCTGTGCAACGGTCATGCTGTCTAATCCTCCTGCACGCTCGCTGAGGCTCCAGCTCGTTGTTCCGAAAAGTCAGGCCTTTTCTGTAATCGGGCCAAAACTTTGGAATGTTCTTCTAACACAACTTCATGATGCCTTTAAGTCTCGTTTAAAAACACACTTTTACTCACTGGCATTTAACTCGACATGAGATTTGTGTGGTCTTTTATTTATTTGTTTACTTTTTTAATTAGTGGGCTTTGATTTTAACTTGAAAAACACCAAATGCAACTCTGTACCAGCGGTTTTATAAACTAATACAGAAATATATTAGGCGTTATATTTTCTGAAATGTGTTTCAACTGGAAAAACTACAAGGGTTAGATGTCAAATTTGTGACTGAGATGGATTATCTCAGCAAAGGAGAAGTGTTCACTAACAAAGATTTGAACAGATATATTGAATGTTTATTAAGGACAATGTACAATTTTGCATTTAGCACAAAGGCGGACATGCTTGCACCAGATTTCCTCTGTGTTCTGGGGAGGGGGGGGGCACATTGGACATGTTTTTAGTTCTAGGAGGAAACCTATGCAGACATGGGGAGAACATGCAAACTCCACATAGAAAGGCCCCAGGCGGCCCGGGAGTCGAACCCAGGACTTTCTTACTATGAGCAGCACTAACGTGCAGGCAACATAAAAATGGGGCAAGTTTTGTGTAAATAATAATCACTTTAGATGTTTTAGTTCAGTTTGTACAAAACTGCAGCAAACTTGAAACAAAATAATTTGTATATTTCTGTTTTCAACTCAGACTATGTTCACGCCCCATTCATAAGTCTTTTTTCAGTGCAAACCTAACATCAAAGCCCACACTGGTGATTACTGTCCAACTCCTAATTTAAAACGGTGGGAGCTATCAGCACTCAGAGTTGGAGAAAGTGCAATTAAAGTGAAAATGTGTCCAGAATCCTCCTCTTACTCTCACCCTGCGTGTCATCGACTACATCACACAGTCACTAAATACATCCATGACACCAGGCTTTTGGTGCCAAACCCATTCAATTATTCAGCCACCGCAGAAGCCACCGTGTCAATTATTTCTCCTCCACCTCGTCCAGTCATGCAGTACTTTAGTGACTGTTTAATTGGAGATGAGAAATCCAGGGAGCCTTGAGTGCAGGAGGAAGGAGCAGCTCTTTAGACGATGCAATATACATGGTCCGTGTCATGTGGGACGTCGAATTACATAACCCCGAGCGAGGTGAGGAGAAACAATGTGCTGTGAAGTATGACTCCCGTTAGCATGTCTGCACCAAACTCACACATTTAAATACAACTTTAGAAAGTGCTTACGCGTTCGTTAATTCGTTCATTGACATTTCCAGAAGACCAGGCCGCGCTACTACTAATGCACTGCTGAATTGTAGGTGACTTTGCCCATTTGTGATTGGCTGAAAAAAAAAGAAAGAATAACAGAGAGAAGTAGTGATTTTGGCTGTCGTATATCAAGATCTGTCAGCGGCTGCAACTAAGTAATTGAGTTTTTAAAAATGTGCAAATGAAAACAATCTGGAAGGAAATGAGTGAATGTAAGTGGTTTGTATTTGAATGTGTTTGATTATGCACTGTGTGACTCTCTAGAGGTGAAAGGTCAACTGCACAGTTGAGAAGAAAAGTTAAAACCACGTTGGAACTGTGTTAATAGAGTTTATTGAGTGTTATGCCATAATGTGAGTAAAACACAAATTTTTATGATCAGTTTGACTTTTAAATGACTTTTGAAATGCTTTTAGTTAAGTCTGTTTTATTTTAATCAACATTTCCCACTGCAGACTTGAAAAAATATGCTGGAATGTCACTTAAAATACAAGTTTTTAAGGTAAAACTCAAGAGTCACCACAAAAAGTGAATGTGAGAGTCTAAAATCACAAAAAACTACGTAAACATTAGTTACAGGTTAATTAACATTTTACAAACGTTACTTTTGTTTAGTCTGCAGGTTAGCAGTAGTCATATGATCGAAAAGGTGATTTTCTATACTGGTGACTACACACATTCTCTTTTTGCATTACAACAAAAACGTTGTCCTCACCTTTTGTGAAATAGTCGATAGAGAAGCAAACTGATAAAAATTCTACAGTGGAAATTTGAAATTGTTGTTTATTTGTAACATTTAGTTCAGACTTCACTTAACCATTGAATTGTGCATTTTGGTTTACTTTGTTTTGTTTCTAAATTTAAAACATTCCAATGAAAACAAACTGATTCAAGACATAATCATATAAACAACATAAACCTAGCTGAATACATTTGGTTGAATTGCCTCTTGTTCATAGTGGGTTTTGTTGACTCTGAAGGGCATGTTTCCTGTTACGACCCAGGTGACCTCATGTATCATGTATAATACATGATGTATAATGGAGCACAGTGTCACAGACTGAGGCCTTTGCTTCTATCACAGTCCAGGAATGCTTCGCTCAGCAACATGTTCAATCAATGTCTCTGACTCAAAGGGAAGTCCACTTTTATGACATGTCAACCATGTTATAGCAGCAGTAGTTTACTCACAGTTATGTTTGAGGAATCTGGTAGAGTCTGTAGCTGATGCTCCTTCCCTCAGAAACTCTTACCTGCAAACTATCCCCGCACACTTGTCTCATTTAATTGCATAGTCAATAATGCCAAGTAAAATGGTCACAGTCACTTTCCAAAAAAGAAAAGATTATTTAAAATTTGTTTCTTGCGATATTTATTTTACAAAGAAGAGGGGGGCTTATCCCTCTGCAGTTTTCAACAGGAAGTCAATGGACCTGTTTTTTTTCTAAGCCATTACTTTTGTTTTGCTATAAACAAAATTATTGCTCTATACAGTTTTTTTTTTTTTAACACAGTAGGTCTCCTTTAAAGATTTAACTATCCCTTCAACTGAGCTTGTTGTTATTTTTCCTAACAGGCTAATATGTTTTTATGATTTGTTTTGTTTGTGCCTTGTGTGCTGGTGTGTTTGTACTATTTATTTTAATACCATTTCAAATAAAAAGACTTCAAACTGTGACCCTAAACTTTAGTCCCACCCACGTGCAGGAGCTAATGGGCCTTAGAGCAGGACATGAGGCACATTAGTCTGCTCCAGCGTCACCATGTAAAATTGATGTTGTCATCAGTGAAATATTTATTCTGAATCTGCATTTTTAAATACTTGATACTTGGTGTTTTACTGAGCAGGCTGCTTAGCAGACTGAACTCTTTGGTTGTAAAGTATACACACAATCACAGTGCTATTATCTCTGAATATTAGTCATTTGGAAAGGCTATAAACACTATTAAAGGTGTGAGGAATCCTGATGAAACCAGGAGGCTCCAGAAGAATTAGCAAATTGAATTTGTAAATGTATTGATTATGTGATCTTTGTATGCATAATACAAGGCTGCTATGGACACTATTCTAGTTAAAGCTAAAGAGTCCTGAGTGGGTTCTGTGTAGTTATGTGGGCATAAAGTATACTGACGACTACAGATAATGCTTCTGCTCATCTCAAAGCATTTGCAATACAATCTAGCTCAGAGCTCAGTGAATTTGCACAAGTTTGTAACTGCTCTACATCGCCCTCATGACAGGGATGTTGAACTGCACATTGTTTCTTTACCTTTATTATGGTTGATGGAGACTTTCAAAAAAGACAAATCCAGCAACTGTTTTTCAAATGATGCCCTCGCCCAGAGCTAACCCTAACCCTCCACTGCTAACTATAGGCCAATAAGTTGACAGTTTAACAGGTCAATAGGTAATGAGGCCTCTGTTTCTATGCAATGTCGCCTCAGCATGTTCACAGTTTGCATATTTTTATGATTCTGTTTTTGTCAATCCTGTATTTTAACATTTTTTGAAAGTCCTCTTACACCCTTGAACCAGGAAGTCCCCTTGAGATTCAAAATCTCTTGTGCAAGAAACCTGGCCAAGGCAGCAACCATCACAGTCAACACAATATACAAAATGTCAAAGAAAATGACAATAAAAATACGTTTCAAGAAAAACACCAGTAGACATTTTACATTCATTCATTTTGTATACCACTTGTTTTTTTTAGGCCATAACTTTTTTTTTTCTTTTTACATTTTTTTTATTCATCAAGGGACACTGCTAGAGCTTGAGGTCCACAGTCAACAGAATGACTGCTGTAGTTGACAAAAGCATATGTAACACATGTAAAATGACTGTGTGCGTGTGGACTGTTTGATGTTCTGATATCTGTCTGCATGTGCCTTTATACACAGCTCACATACTGTACATGTGCATATAGCATCAGACTGGGACCACCACATTAAATCAATACACACACTTCTGCATATGTGTATATAATATATATGTGTGTAGAAGAGCCTCTCTGTGAGCCAATTAGTAGACTGGACTATCGACTGTGTATTACATTTGGACATAATCTGAGCAAACAAATGGTGCATTTGTATGGTGGACTAGTGAAAATGGTTTGTTGTGGATGTAAATGAGGCAGGAGGCTGGTCGGCGCTCTCCCCAGTCGGAGCCGCTCAGATTGGGTGTCAGATGCTGGAGACAGCTGCACTCATCACGCCTTTTATGAATACATTACCTTTTATGTTGATCCAAACACTAATTTATCTTTCTTGGCAAAACCAAACAGGATGCACATTCACTCACTGCAGCCACAGGAATAATGAAAATATACTTCTAACAGAAGAAGAACTAATAAACGACAAACAATCACAGTGAATTGTGTTTCATTTTATTTTAGGACAGGATGTGTTCACGTTCCACAATCATTTGATGACGCCAGAAGGCCAGATGGTGAGCAAGAGCCACATTTTCTTATCAAATATATACAGTTCTGCGATGTTATCTACTAATGACTAGAACCATTAGCTTCTATTCAGGTCTCTTCATTCATGTTGTCCTCAATGTGTGCTACAGTATTATATTAGCCATTGCTCATTATGTTTTATTGTCATTTTTTGTAAAATAAAAGACACTGTAGCAGAGTAGTTTAGATCTCTGGCTTCCCAATAAGGAGAACATCAACATCTCATGATCTCTCTGGTGGAGTTTGCATGTTCTACCCGTGTTATCATGGGTTCTTTCCGGCTTTCTCCCACCTCCAAAAACATGCAAGTGTGGTTAATTGGGCATTTCCTCTAGTGAATGAATGAGAGAGTGATTGGTTATCTGTTCCTGCTATGAGTTGGCCAATGAATGAATGAATAAATAAAAGCCACTACATTCAGAAGGTTTAAATTTAAAGTTTTAGAAGGGAGTTGAGCAGTGTCAGCCTGCAAATGTAAACTAGTCCAATGCCAACAACATAAACAAGAGCACTTCCTGAATATAGGAACAAAAGGCTATGTTTTCAGATAGACCCTGCGAATACACTTTCACCTGAACAGATACTTTGATAATATATCTGTGCTGGGGCAAAACTGATTTTAAGATTATTTTTTGGAATACGTAAAGTATCCTGTTGCCGTTTGGAAAGCTGAAATATACATTAGTGACCAGTTGCAGGTTTTCTTTTGTGGCAAATGCAGAATCCAACTCATTTCATTAAATACAGGACTAAAATTGGAGAATAAAGTAAATAAAGGACAGTGGGCATGGACTATCCTTGTGGAGCAAGGTGAATTCTCCCAGTATTTTGTGGTTTTTTTCCAACACGAGGCAGCAGAGAGAGTCGACCCCCCAAATACATATTTAACCTTCATAGAGACACTTAGGAAAGTGTTTAACAAGGTAAATGTGAGTTAGTTCAGCTTTCTTACATTTTTTTGAAGGTCTGTGTGTCACGCGCTTGTCTATTGTGATGCCTAAGTTATACAGTTTGGCTAAATACGCTTGCTGCTTGTTGTATATTGACAAGTAATTCCTTAAAAAACATTTGGTAACCAATGGAAACAGAAAATGTTTATACTTCCCCAGAGTTCAGTCTGTGTTTATTTATTCACATACCCAAATACTAACTGCGGCCTGTCCAAAATTCTACCATTTTCCCAAACTCGGGCTGTCTTGGGCGGATGTTTTTGTGTCTGCGTGCAAAAAGAAGCCCATGAAATATCAAAGCGTGTTATTTGCCTCCATGAAACTAACACAACATCAAAGCAAAGCCCTTTTTCTCCCGCTAGAGCTGAAGAACCTCACATTTTTCTTTTTTTTTTACCTCCCAAGTCGCTAATGATACCAGCTACGATATTCCTGCCAACGGAGCTTAGAAGACACGTTTTGGACCGGTGATTGACGTCCGATGTGTGTTTTTTTTAAATATATTCCTGTGATGTTGGTCCAGACGCGATTATGCCAGAAAAACACTATGGCCCTCGCGCTCTGGCTGATGCTGCAATCTGGTGGTATGCAGTGCGCAGCCTGCCAACCGCCACCTGGCTACAAAAAGCAAAAACCCAGCCCTCCGTCAATCATCCCGGCCGGGTGAGTGGGAAGAGTGAGAGGAAGCGTGGTGGCAGACATGTTGGTTTGAAGGCTGCCATGTACAAGAGCTGACACCTTCCTGCACAGACTGATGCGTGGAGGTAGAGAGAGAGAAAAGAGAGAGAGAAGATCCCGAGGAGACAAGGAGGTGCTAAGAGAGAAAGTACATGGTCTGCAGTATTTAAAAGTTAAAGCTGAAGGGATGTATTTCTTGTCACATATGCTGGATTAGTCGAAGAAACTGTGAGTCAGACGTTTTGGAAAAGATTTGTGGTGCTTCTACATCGCAAACGTCTGTGTCACTTTATTATCCTTCCATCCATCTTCTTACACTTATCTGGGGCTGGGTAGCAGTCGGAACAGGGGCTCGTTCAGACTTCTCTCACCCCAGACACTTCCTCCTGCTCTTCGTGGATCCCATGTTCCCAGGCCAAGAAGGCATTGTTCTTGTTTTTGCCTCCAGCTTCTCCTATATATTTTGTCATACTAAATTAAAATAAATCGTCAGTGGATGTGAGTGTTTAAAACAGATGTTCCAATCGGCAGACCTGGAAACAAGGAATACGCTAGAATAACACTCCACAAAAAAGCAAGAGCAACACGAAGGAAATAAACTAAGAGACACCTTCATCCATGTGACCAATCCAACACATTTTAAAACCTTTTGTGTGTTTTTGTTGTTCAGAGTTGATAGTGCAACCCAAATTTGATGTAAAATAAATAAGTAAAGGTTGTCTTTTCCTCCAAAAAGTATAACGCTAAAGCAGAACTTTGTTACGAAATCAGACCGCAGTATTCTGTCTGAATAGAACTAATTATTTCTCACAGACAACCAAAAGCAGCGCTCTGATTGGCTGTGCTTGGATGGTTCTCCCCAGTTTCACTTTGCTCTCTGTAAGCCATAATTAAACTGCAATTAATTAATTAATTGCTATGAATGTATGAGGATATAGACCATGTGCTAAAGTATTGTGTGAAAATTAGGAATCCCAGCTTGAATTGGCCCAAGTGAGTAAGTTTTCTTCAGCCCCCAGAGAAAATTATAACAGTTTGAGAAATACAGGCATAAAAAGTATTTATTATAGGAATCTCAAGTAGAGAAACAGTCTGGACATTTTAGAATTTGAAGTTCATGTATCTGTAATGTGATCAGGTCAGAATCAGAATTACCTGTCAAAATCAAGCATTTGAACTTAAATATACCATCACAGTAAGAATAAAAACTTTCTGTATCTGTGACTGTTGAGGGCATGTCGTCTATAAGGTCAGATTTTAAACAATTCTTTTCTAATTTAAATCATATGTTCAATAATAAGAGAAAAAACCCTCAGGCTTATAGAATCCACCACAGAAACAGCTGTATGATTTCCAAAGCAAAAGGTCACAAATTGTTTTTGGAAAATGTTATCACAGCTGCAGTTTATGTGTTTCTGTGGAAAGCTCCAAAAGCCAAGGCCATGGCAGCTCTGTCCTATCAAACACACACTGTCAGAGGTTAGCACACAGAGGAGGAGTGCCAGGCTTTAATGGACAATATCACTTTGTGTTAAGTGTGCACGTCTCTCAGATTACTTCATTTATTCTGCTGTTCTGGTATATCATTGTACATCACATTCACAGAGTGCTTTTCCTATATTTTCTATACAGCTGAAGGCTGAAACCTATTTAATGCAACACTTAGACGCATTAGCCAAAGCCATCAAAATCATGTTATCACTAACTTAAAACCTATATACGTATGTAAATGATTTCCTTGTGTTGTTTTCACTTTTGTATTTTTTTTTTGTTACCTACCCAATCACAATAAGTATAGTTTTGTAGCTATAATTCAACACATTTGTTAAATACAGATGTTTGTATTTGTGCATTGTCATGTGCATTAAATAAATAAAGAAAATCATTGAACAGACTAAAGCTATTTTGCTGATGTAATAAAAATTTTTTATGGGAGTGTGAAAGGTTGAGTTCTAATGAGACGTTACTCCACTTTGGACAGGCCTGATGCTCCAATGAGAAAGCTTGTCCTGTTTAATCTGCTCTAGACTCTGTGACTGCTGACAAACCAGTACTCACACACTCCTCTCACGTTTCAAAGATCTGAAAAAGAAACATCTTAGACATGCATCTAGAATGATGTCATCTTTCTGTATACATAATAGTGCAGTCAAAAAATGGAAGAGATTAATTATGATCTGTAATTAATTAATCTAATTAATCTATTTTTAACCTAAAAATTGCTGAGAAAAACACTCAACCTAAGTGTTTTTGTTTTGTTTTTATCCAATTTAATGAATTACATTATTGTTGCAGATGGAAAATATTAATATACTGCAAAAAATGAAGACTTTAGGAAGTCTTTTGTTGCTATCTTCTTAGCTTAGCTGGGGGCTTTGCATTACCGTGGTAGACTAAGCTTGAGCGACAAATTCCCTCTTACAAAAACGACACATCACTCTACTACTTCGTCATGGAGTTTTTGAACATAAAATTCCCGTTCATCATCCAATAACTCTCAGCTGCTCTTTATTTTTTGTCTCGTTGCTACTCGTGACCTTTGCCCCCTGACCCTCAGGTCAACTGGCATGTGCAGACTTTTCCTCAAGTCAAGTTGAACAACGCTTATGACTTCTATCTGACCTCACCCAATGACCTCCCCCAACCTCTCCCAAGTGTTAAAGAGTTGACACTCTTTAACACTTGATTTCTGTGTGTTATTACCGGTAGCTAGCCGCTAACGGCTATAGGAACAATAACAGATTAACGGTTAACAAAACAAATATAGTGAATCATAGAAATATATCATATACCGAGAGTCCTTCAATGACCTTCTGTAGAAATCAACACAAAATAATGTGACACAGGTGCAGTTTGCTGCGAGTCTGTAGTTCTCCACTTTGTTGATAGTCAAAACAAATTACACAATGCTTACTGGAAATACGAACATCTATTAATGTTTATGTCATGCTTTCTATTCAGTAAACTGGTATGGATATGAGGACAAGATCGTATGTCATTCAGTAATGTATTGGGCCTTGATTAAAGTGAGCCTTTTAAAGTTTCATGATATTCTTACACTTACACGATCTTTAGCTCACAATGACACACCTCCATAGCTAGAATCACAGCCCGCATGTTCAAGACGCCGGTTTGCGCGCGCAACTCTCTTTGCTTACAAACAGTAAATGGGTCTGTTCAATATTAAGTTTGTGAAGAAAAATATATTCTATCTTTAAGTATATTTGTTGAATATTTTGAAAATAATTTGACAAATCAAAAATAAACATAGCAAACACAAGCAAAAGTCCATTAAAGATAAAAAGCTTAATTGCCCAGCGGTGTGTGTGACTTGTGCGGAGGAGTCTTTTAGAGTGTGCCACAGTTGTCAGCACTTCATTTTAATTTGGCTGTGGAGCCACTGGGACATCCTGTCGACTGTGCGGCTTAAACTATTCTGAAGCATTAGGACGAAGCTCTGTGCCTCTGCAGTGTCAGCGACTGTCTCCTCCCAGACCCATTCTGTAGAGCAATCCTTATGTGAACCTACCCCTCTTCTGCAAACACACTTCCAATCAACACTTCACTTACATCTATTCTTTACAAGGACAAACATGCAGAAAAAGAGGGCTGGATTTACATTAGGTCATTAAGTACATCATGTGTCATGTTAGAATAGCTTTACATCAATTAATTTCACTGTCTGTCTTCCAAACTGCAAATGCTCTGTTTCACTTTGTGGCATCAAGGCGTAAAAGTTAAGTGTTTTAAGCTTACTCATTTTTGTTTCCCTAAAAACAAAATGGAATAAATTTTTACTTTGGTCTACATGTTTTATTCACCAACCTAATGCATTATGAGCCTCAATTGTTCACCAGAATGTGATTTAATTCTTTCACAGCCGTTAGGAGCGAGACGTGCTGGTATGCTAACAGTTAGCCACAATTTTAACAACAATAACATACTCGTTTATTTTAGTGCACATTATAAACATGGGACACTGGGGACTCATTTTCACAAGATATCTGTGCAAGGGAGACATTGGTTTTAAGTTTGTTTTTTTTGGAAAAAAAAAAAAAAAAAAACAGCTTACAGAATGACTTCATGACGCTCTAATTAATGACATCACAATGTGGAACAGAAGACATAATAAGATTTGTTTGTTAAACGTGTAAACAGAATAAAAACACAGCTCTAATTCTGTTTTTGATAAACAACATAATCACATAATAACCAATTAAAATTATAGGCCTTTAAATTAGTACAAAGAAGCACACAATTGGGACCCGTTTTAGTTTGACAAAGATTTCAAAATATTTGTTGTAAAGTAATGATGAAAACAAGGAATCTTGCTTGGATGAATACCAACTGAAATGGTTTTAATCAAGCGAATGTGATCTTGAGAAGAGGCTGGTGAATTGTAAATAATGGTTGGAGCTTTTACTGTTCCAACTTTTTGAGGGTTATGGTTTATATATTTATAAATCTACACTAAGTAATTTATCTTTCAATGACCAAATAATCCTCAATAAACACGTAGCCCTAAATCTCAGCTCAGCTTAAGACGCTTTATTACATTGATACAAATTGATATAACTAACATTGTAATGTAAGACAATAAAGTAACAAATTCAACTTTTTAAGTTGAGTAACTTCTCTGAGTAACTTATGCTGCTTGTTAGTGTTTGGTTAGCATCGTTAGCACAATGACACGGCTGAACTATGTGGTTTCTGTCAGTTGTAAAAAGCACTTCTAAACATCTCCTGATGAAGAATATGAGTCCCAGAATGCATTAAATTAGCGAACAAAACATGTGAACTGCTGAAAAGTATTAAATGAAATATAGCTATTTAAGATGGTAAAAATGAGGCATAGTGCCACTATCTTAGAATTTAAAGTTTCTCTTTGAAATGAACTCAAACAGTGACTTAGCTACAGAAACTGATTACAGACATATCTCTATTTAAACTCTTTTTATGTCCATTTGAAACCACACTGAAACATACATTAACATTAGCGTGTCCATTAGTGGCCGTGTTATATAATCTTATGATAATAATCTGACATTCATGGCTGTGTGCAACAACAGGACTTGTGCAGCGTCTCGTCAGCGCACACATCCACTGAATAATGTTGTTAATGCAGAGGCACGACTGCACACTGGGGAAATAAGAGAATATTTGGGCAGATAGAAGCAGGTTCTGTAAAAGGACTCAATGTACTCACACAAGTGGAAAAGTTTCTTGGGTCTGTGGGGAATGTGCGTCGTCGACACCTTTCTGGGTTAAAGTTGCGCTCTGAGCAATTCTGACGCATTATGTCGAGATTAGGCCTGTGTAACTTCTGCTGGGTTAAATGGAATGAAAGCAAGAGATGTATGAAGATTGTGTATCAAAATGAGAGTAGGCGATAAAACATTTAATGCAGATAATTGAATCATGAGCCATCAATTCCAACTTCAGAATAGACTGGTTTTGAGGAGATTAAAGCCTTTAATCTAATTGACTTTTACAAGAGTCCATGCTTTGATCAGATATTTAATGCTTCCAAACTAATCACCTGTTTATAACAACAACATAGCATGCTAACCGCTCACTTCCAGGGTTCTGAAGAAGAATGGAATGATATGGAATTTCCAAGAAAGCTTCTCAGCAAAAGACAACTTAAGACAGTTCAATAAATGTGCTTTTCATATTTTGTTTTTAAATATGACACCATCTTTGAGTCACCACGAATCTCTAGTCACTTGTAACTTTGATAGATTACAGGTAAATACTGTTTTCTTCAGGTAATACTTTCCCAACAACCCCGGATCAAAAGGTACAGAGTAGCTGGTTCTAAGCTTCCGCTTTGCTGCTCTGCGCCAGAGTCACTGGAGTGGACACTGGCTCTTTTGACCCCACAGCCGGAGAAAGTGTGCAACAGCATAAACTAATAAAAATGTTCTTGGATTTTTCATTTCTTGTACAAGCAAAGTTCATTTTATGCCAAGGCTTTGAGAGATTAGTTCTGTGCAATGTGGCCTTTGAAGTTCTTTAAGGGGACAAAAAATCAATACTCACTAAAAGACACAAATATATCCGTGTATATTCACTCGAGTGTCTCCAAGGACGTGGAAGACAAACAGGAGTAATATTCACCCTCCTGTCCTCATGTGGTCAATAGTCACCTCAACATAGTGTCAGGGGGAGTTAGCTGAGGACTTCTGTAAAATATAAACACTTGTATGCAGTGGTCGATGACCACTCAAGTTTGTTTCTCAAGTAAATGTTCAGTTTAGCGAGGAAATGTTTGATTTTATGTAAAAGTCGAAATACACATAAAATATACTTAAAGTTTTGTGTCCACTGAACAAACCTGTCTCTGGGTGGAAGAATTATAAATCCTAAGAAAGTTGCTGTTGCACGCTGCAATGTTTGCACAAAATTATACGGTTCCAACATCAAGCTCTGTTTTGCTTTTTTCTGTCTATTACTGTCTTTAATTGCATGACAGTTCTAAGTTTAGTCTATGTTCCTGTATAACTCCAAAATCTACGAGACACAATTTTTAGCCATGTTTAAAGATTTCTTGCCGAGCCACAGTTTTACTTTACTTTCCACAACTGGGCTTTATTCACAACTTTTTCTTTTAACGCTGTACAAAAGGAGAGAGCATTCCAGGCCATCTAATTGGTTCCAATAGCGCTCACAGTATTTTGCCACTCCATTATCATTTGTAAAAAGAATTTCCTGTAAAGCCCGCACTGTCTTGTCTGTCTTATAATGTCCTGTTTGTTTACAGTAAGTGCACAAAGTTTGCCTGTTGTTGTGTTGTTAGCATTGTTGCTAACTCTAGTTTGAAATAAAGTTTGATAAAGTTTTGATTTAGTTAGCAGTCACACACTTTTTTTTTAAATTTAGGCCCACTATGAAAAGTGCTAAAAGGGACTAGCCTCAATTTTTTACAGTAAAAAAAATTAAAATGGATTTTTCCCTGTAGCAGAGATCTCTTGCTAATATATCTATTCAGGTAGAATTTGGTTGCAATGTTCTGACTCGTCTAATAATGCCTGTTTGTTTATCAAATTCAACAAGTTTGTCTGTTGTTAGCATTGTAGCTAACAGCTGTGAGCATACCTGCACCAACAGCTTAAAGCTCAGAATGCATCAGGTAGTGAGCGATTTTAATTTATTATTTCTGTTTTTTTTTTTTTTAGTTGTTTAGTAAATTTGTGTTTTTCATTAAAAAGTAGCAATGGCAAAATAGGCGAATAAGCCAGATGCATAGGATAGCAAGAATGTAAAAATCGATATCACTTTACAGCAAAATTCTTAGCTCATGACTTATTATTGTTGTGAGTTAACCTTAACCTTACTACTGTACATCTGACATATTGTTTATCGATTTTTATTAATTGTTAACGATTTTACACTGGTTCTTGTTATCTGAACTCAAAAGGTAGTGCTAAACTAGCCCTGCCCTATATGTGTAAAACTAATGGAACACGAGTTACCAAAGTTAATCCACTCAAGTTTAACAAATACCAATTAGGCCTAACAAGCTTCCGTCCAAATAGGTCGCCCCGGCAGAGAAACACACATGGGTTTAGTGATTTGCATGCTCCTTTGAGATTTCTTCATATTTTGGGGAAAAAAGGCAAGAAACTGGAGTCTAGCCTAGGAAAAGCAAAGGAGCGATTTGACCTGGAAGCAGTCTCCTGAGGGCCGTTCAGTAGCTGGATTCTAATCAGACTCTGTTCTGGGGGTTCGCTCTTCTCCAGCCCCGCAGCCTAATTAGGACCCATGTGTACCGACGCCGACAAGCTGCCTCTCACCGCGACTTACGTGCCGGGGAGACGCGCGCTCGCTCCTCACCTGTACGCGTATATGTATGTGTGTGTGTCCAATAAGGAAGAGCAGGCACAGTGTGATGACAAGAGGGGGCACGGTGAGGTGGCGCTGCAGCCCGTACGCCCCCACCCCGAGGTCGCACAGCTTTAATGAACAAGAGGAGGAGAGCGGAACGAGGCTACGGGGAGGAACTGGAGACGTCTGGGCATGAGAGGAGACGCACCGGTTTAAACAATGTGGCCATTTATAGCCCAAATGATGGCAGAAATGAGGCAAAAGTTTTGGGACCTGTGACACAAATGGAAGAACAACACTGCTTCAATTGGTCAACTTGTAGCCTACTGGAGCAATTATTAGGTTAGGTTTGAACATAATTTACTAATTTTCGAAACAACAACATTTTTATAGTGCAAAAATGTTTCTCAATTCAAGAAGTAGCCAACTTTTGTGGAGTTTAAAATTAAAGCTGTACCCGATTAAAACTTTTTCATTAGCTTATTTCAGTCTATGTGTTTTTAGCACTTTTCACAGCTTTTAGGAGTGAGCGTGTGCCTGATTTTTTATTTTTATTTTTTTCTAGCTAAGTTATGCCACACAATATCACTTTGCACTTGTGGCTATGCTAGCAGATGCTTACAATTTGTAATATTTACTTCTGAAATCTGGATAAGGTTAGCGTTAGGATTAGTTAGGCTTAGGTTAAGTTAATTTATCTAAGTTTGGGGTTTTAGGAAAGGTATGCTAACTAGTTCTGCATTGGGAAAAATATAGACACGTCAATATGCTGATGTCAGCTAGCCAGAATGCTAATAGCAATATCTCGACTTGCTGGGTTTTGGTGAACAAAAAAACTTACATTTGGAGCTCAACAGTGGAAGATTGCCCAGGTTCCGGAAGTATTTTGCCCTACGTTAAAGTTCAATATGCTTTTTGAAAAACTCAAAAACAAAAAATATTAAGAGTTTAAAGACATATTGCGGGCTAACCAGCTATGTTCTAACTCAGATCCACAGCGGGGTTGTTTTCAGTCCAAAAAGCACAAAGCACATCTATAGCTTAAAATTTGGCAAAACGTCGTAATAAATTTGTAGTTTATAAAGCTGAAAAAACGTTTTTCAAAAAAAAAATGCAGGTCTTATGCTCCTGACTCACCATATAGCTGCTTAGCCCCGAGGACGTTTACAAACTTATAATATATTTTACATTTTAATGTAATCCCCTATAGCAATTTAACATTGGATCCGAGATTGTGGAACCAGGAAGTGGGTGGTCACTGTTGAGCTCCATATACAGTCAGCATCGGAGGCCACGCCCACTAATGGATTTCTTTGGGGGAAACTTAACCTTGTCAGTGTATCTACAACTGCAAATGTGGTATTAGGAAAATATATTGCGTCAAATATAGAAAAGATATGGAGATGAATAAAGTGATCCAACGGTCCAAATAATATGTAAATGAATTCAACAGTGTTAATGGTAGTTGCAAGCTAAATGCTAACCGGATGCTATCACCTTTAGCCTGGTCTAGCCTGATTTAGCATCTTTCTTTCACTTGGTGTTCACTTTTTTTTTTTTGACATAATGCCATATCAACAACCTCCATTTAAACTTCATTGTGACTCAACTTGTATTAGGTGTACTAAAAACACACTTAATTCGCCAGAAAATGTCGGAAAAGAGGTAAAAAGTACAGCTTCCCGTTGCCTTAACATTGTATTTCCAACATGACTTTCCCCCACAGTTGGCCACGCCTCCCAATTATGAAGTGATGCCAACTATATCCATCATTATAGACAGAGATAGAACATTGCTAACAAATCTCTTTATCTTTATCTTGATTAATACTTTAAATGCGCTGTGGAAAAAATGATTTCAAATTTTTTTTGTTTTTTTATCAGGTACAGGTTACAACAACTAGTTACTTTAGTAACTGAATAATTCTTAACTGGGTTTACAAGTTACAATACATGACACAAGCTGAGACAATGTGTGTGTGTGTTTTTTCAAATTGTGTTCTAAACAATAAATCTTTTAATTGAAACAATGATTACTAAACTAATCAATTAACAAAACTATTTTTAATGCATAGCTCTGATAAATAGGTCTCTTAAAATAAAATACACTGCAACAAAAGCAAATTTCACTGTGCTAAAGAGCAACTGTCACTTTAAAAACAAGGATTGTTTCTACATCCATATGTATCGTTGCTAAATGACCTGAGTAAATGTGTCTAGTTATTTTCCTCTCCCTCTCTCTGCATTCTGATGTCAAACTCGGCGTTGTCAGATTGCAAGCTAGATAAAAGTATAGACTTGAGAAGTATGCAGATCAGACAGAGAAGCGTGTCCTACATCTGACTACGGTTATTAATGAAGCGATGGAGTAAAAAACAGCTCCCCCGGGTCAGGACTACACAGTATTATTGGTGAAGACTTGAAACCGCTGAATCAGGCTGTTGGTGAACTCTGCTGAACTCACTCAGTCCCAACTTTATTTGTTTACACTTGTGTTTGTGCAAAAGCTAGATTTGCTGATATTGATTTATGTAGTTACTGTGTAGAAGGTGTCTGTGTGTGTGTGTGTAGGCCAACACCTTCTGCTAAACAAATGTAAATAAATAGAATAGACTAAGAGTGTGTGTATAAAGGGACAATTTTATCTTGTTAAATGTATTTTAATTATGAACTCTGTGACTTTAATAGATTAGAGTATGCACACTTTGAGACTAAAAATGAAAAAAAAAAATCATCAATAGGTTCCATTCTGCAGTATAAGGCCAGAGAGTGGGCTATTACCATTAGTATATTTTGCCGTGAAATACTTTTGTCACAAGACCCATTAATCATCTGTATTAAATATTATTGGTCCATAGAATGTTGAGATGTCACAGAGGCCAGAGTTGTTCAAAGAGACCTTTGTACTGTAACAGCTTCAAACCAGATAACTACGTAGGTTATTTGACAATCTTTTGTTTAAAATATAACAGCAAGTTAAGTATCACCTTTTAAAATATTTGACTTTTTACAGACCAAAAAAAAAAAATCATAAATTTGAACTAATCTGTCCAAAAACTCACACAAAATCCTCACCCAACATGGTCAATGGGCTCTATTTACTACTATCTAGTGCTTTTCCAACTTACAAGGCACTCAAAGCGCTTTATAATTAAGGATTCATTCAGCCAGTGTATGCAGACACTGGGGCAAAGTGGGTTAAGTGTCTTGGCCAAGAACACAATGGCAGTCCACTCTTGTCGTCCCAGGAGGCACATGGTGTTCTAGTGGTCTCAAGTCCAAGTACGCTGTCCTGCTCAGCCTCTCAGATCTGTCAGGATCAGGCTGTGGCACTTGAGTGCAAACCAAGAGATGGATGATAATTAGAGCTGTGCAATTAATCAGATTTCAATTTCAATTATGATTATTACTGTACGAGTAATTGTGATTATTCACCGTGACTCATAAGTGTGTTCATATATTTCATTGAGTTGGAAAAGTAGCTCCCAGAAAGTGTTTTTACAATTATAGAAAACATTTACAGCAGTCT
Organism: Mugilogobius chulae; assembly: GCA_038363315.1. NCBI lineage: Eukaryota > Metazoa > Chordata > Actinopteri > Gobiiformes > Gobiidae > Mugilogobius > Mugilogobius chulae. The sequence continues at coordinate 34,305,486 of CM076401.1, read as the reverse complement.
ATTCCTGTGAGATATGCCACCTATTTCATTTGAATGCTCTGCAGTCTTTCTGAGCAAATAATCCTTTGAATAATTGTGATTTCAGTTATGATCTAAACAATCTTGATTAGTATTTTCTTCATAATCGAGCAACCCTAATGATAATAGATTAAATCTATAAGAGTGTGAAAATTAAGTACAAGAAGAACTCGCAGTTACACTAACGGTTAACAGAAATCTAACATTATTGAACTGCAAATGTCAATAAGGGATTAAAGGGTCTATGTTTTACACTTTCCTTATCTTCGTTATTATGTAGTTTCCTCATAACCAATAAACAAATTAACAAACCTAAAGTAATCATTCACACATGTTTAATATCCAAAGCCTGTATATTTAGACTGATATTCTCCCAAATTGAAAACGGTGCTCCACTCTGTGATGTTATTCAATTCAGTTCAATTTAAAATAACTTGTTCACCAGCATTTAAACTCTGTACAAAAGTTATAATACAATTGTATTCAAAAGAAGACGACAATGTAAGATTATTCTAGAGTACTGGAGAGTTTATCTTAGACTAAAAAAAGTTTCTCTTTTCTACCACTTAATGACATCACAAATTAGAACAGAACATTTTGAGCTATGGAGTTGTAGAGCTACATAATGATGTGAATAAAAAAAAGCACAAATCCTGTTTGTTTTTAACGAGGTGAAACATTTGAGCGCACTATTGTTGTTTCACTGCTAAATGTAAATGTGCTGCTAGTGAGGAAACACACACAGTAAACCTTTGTGCTTGTTGCAGTTGAAGTCGTCATATGGTAAAAGTCTAGACAAAACAATGCCGACAAAGCATAAAATAGCTTTTCCAAACCTTTATACCAGTTCATTTGTTGTACTGTACAAAGTGAAGCAGACACAAACACTGCTTCTGCTTTAGCATTCAGCGCTCGCTTCCAAACGCCAAAGTTCTGCCTGCAATCATGTGACCCGGTAGTCCCAGAATGTGTTTGATAACCTGCCACCGCGCGCTGTTCCCTCCTTTGTCTTTGAATTTGTGATTGAAATTCCTCACACCTACATCCACTCATCCTCCTACAGCCAGCAGCGCTCCCGCTCACAACACACACGGCAATACAGGCTCAAAGGGGATGTTTTCACCGGCAAAAAACAAACCCAAATCCAAAAATCGTAATGAAATGGCACGCACATTATGGCTAACAAAGCTCTGCACGGTGCCAAATTTGAGTTGTTTTGGTTTGTTAGAAACAGATTTCTCTACATAAGCACAAGAGACACATCTAAAAAGTTAGAACAGAGTAAAAGAGATCAAAGATGTGTTTTACTTTTTCTTTCTCTAATGTTTTTTTATATGCTGTTACTGAATTGAGCTTGTGCTTTTTTGACATTTTAAATCTCTGCAAAAAGACAAATAACCAAGTTGTTAGTTGTGCTTCTGTTTGTTTAATGGCAGTAATTCATAAGCATCGGACTGTAGCCAAAAGGAAGAGTTCTGAGCGTGCCCAGAGAAGTGCATATAGCTCCATGCTTTGAGAGTGATGTGGACCTATAGATGTGATATTCTCAGTTCATCATCAGTATGGCTTTGCATTTCAGATGGGCCAGCAGCAGCAGCAGCTTAATGTTGCTCTCCCCCTAGACTTCACTGACATTTTCCAAGGTCTTGCTTTCAAGCATTGCCTTGATTAGTGCAGCAGGTTTTTAAGAGGAACTAATCCCACTAGTCCCTGCAAAACTCCCCTTTTTATACAGAAACCAGTCAGCAAATACATCCTCCCGTCAGCAGAAATCTACAGTAGAAGAGAGGAAATATTAAGATGCTCTAGCTAAACTGATGGCTTTATTTACCCACACACTGCTGATGCTGACCGTCACTGACCAGTTTCCTCTGTTTGTGGTCACATATCTTCACTGCTGCAAAGTGCTGAGAACTCATTTTTTTGTCCAGCAGCATTCATTCTGAAACTTCCATTAAAAATACTAATCCCATTTAAAGTCATGGCCCACCATTTCATAAAAGCGTATGTTGTAGGGCCTGTAGAAGTCCCGGAGCTGTTCGATGGCATCTCTGTCGATCTGGACGTGCGTTCTGCCCTTGGACTTACCCAGGCAGCGTGGGGAGCCGCTGCTCTCCGGCTTTTTCAGACAGGGGAAGCCTTTGGTGCGGTTAAAGTAGAAGTGTTTGTCTGTCACAATACGCTTCAGACCCAGGAAGTCCTGTACTCGTGCCAGTTCTCCTGCTGGGTCTGTGATAAGACGCTCTCCACTCACAAAGTGGATCTGAGCCAGAGGAAAGAAGCGCAGCCAGTTGTCCAGGTGCAGCGCGTACAGGCCGATGCGAATGGCATTCCAAGAAGTGTCCACGATCCCCAGAGTCTGGTTCCTGAAGGCTAGCTCCTGGAAGCTGGGCAGGTCTGGAGTTTTGGTCAAAGTCTGTGTGTAGTCAGATATTGCACGAGTGACTGGATCTCGCACCACCACAATGAGCCGTGTGTCCCGGGACATGGCGGAGATCCTCTGAGGTGTCTCTTTGGTCACAAAGTAACTGGGCGTCTTCTCCATGGTGATCTGGGAGTCCAGAGTGCGTGGCATCAGGCCCCTGAGGGAGACAGGTATGGTCAGACAGAGTTTCACAGAACTGCATCTGACTCTTAAGTTCAAAAGACTCATTAGACTTCATGTCCTTGCACTCTTGCTTTAAAATACAGTCGTATATAGGGCAGGATTACACCGGTGACTTTATAAAACACCGTCTCCAGATGTAAATGATAATAGGAGGAGCTGGTAGTGGTCCGGTGTCACAGGAGACTTGTGTGAGACAGCTCGTGCTCGGATCAGGATAATAAATCACCACCAATACAAACACTGACTCTGAAAGTAGGCCACTGTGGTCTGCTGTGACACCGGACCAACTCCACCACAGAAATAACTTTAAATGTTGACAAAACCAATTTAGAAGAGGGTCACACCTGAATGACGTGCTGCCTTACTTTATTCTCCACCCAATCAAGCACAAAAAGTTGTATTGTTTTTAGCCAAATCTAATTAGAAAATGAAATACTAAACTACACACATACTTGACTCCCACATTTTGTCTTAAGCAGCTGTTGAATCATGATAACAGCACTAATTGAGGTGTTTTGGGACATTGTTTGTGATGGAGCAGACAGGTAAATATTGCCAGGCAGTGTGTGTTGAGTGCTAGCTGACCTTTAGTGGGCGCTCTGACAGCTGACACTCACTGAGGTTAATAGGGCCTCGCTCACACCTCACACTGGCACTGATAAAAGGCTGGGAGTCTGAACAGGCCAATTAGGGGCCATGCATGCACCTGTCATTACTGATACTGTGAGTAACTGTGCTGTACTGTGCCGTACTCTAGTGTACTCAGGCCTGCTGTGGAATACAACTGTGTATTGTGCTGCAATTATAATATAGTGTGTGCTGCAGCCAATAGACAAAGTCCTTATTATGGCACAGTGCAGGAGATGTGATTGGGATGCAAGAAATGTTGCAATTAAAATTACTGTAACTCAAACTTGATTGCTAAGAATGAACAAACAGCATGTTCTGAAATGCATATGGTTTTTATTGTATCTTTTTCATATTTCAGTCTTGTCTTGGACGTAATCCTACAAATCTCACCCAAAAAATGTCCAGCTCCAATCAGGACATCACAATTTCAATGAACTTGAATAGCAACTTGAATTAAAGCTAGAATTTCAATGGACACAATTAGCCAATCGGAATAGCAGCCCTGGTTTTAAACTCTTAGTCCTTTAAATTTGATCTGTGATTGTCTTAATTTGTCAGTGCATTCACTTATGTATTCAAATCTCCACTCTAAACAGAATTGAATTATTCAAACAGAAATTGCATATCAAATAGCAAATGCAATACTGGTCAGAAAACTGGTCTGACATAATTTCCCTAAATCATGCAGCCCTACCTGTGTATTATACAAATATACAAAAAACGACCATCCACGTCTTCATCTAATTATTATGTCTAGTTTATTCATTGCATTTTAGTAAGAAAGAACCTTGTGCATTACTATTGTATGCAAGGTGTGGAGGCCTGACTGGCTGTGTAAAGATGGTCTTGCGTTGCTTTTCTGTCTAAAAAGCGTCTCTACATGTGTGAACTATATAAATCAACACATTCGACACGGTGGTGCAGTGGTTAGCTTTCGGGGCTCATAGCAAGGTCATGGGTTCGGCTCCCAGGCAGCTTGAAGGCCTTTCATTGTGGAGTTTGCATGTTCTCTCTATGTGCGTATAGGTTCCCTCTGGATACTCCGGTTTCCTCTACCACTAAAAACATGTCCAGTTGTGTCTGCAGTCCTCTCCCCTACCGAGGACGGAAAATAGCTGTAAAAACTACAATCTGGTACTATCACCTCCGCCTTTGGACCTAAGGTAATTATTGCCCTAATGAACATAACCATTAAACTTTAATCACAGACCAGAAAAAGTCTGATACAAACTTCCTCTTTTCACAATGTGAAAATCAGTTACCCAACTTAACTTACATATTTTGAGTTGTAATATTGTAACAAATGAGGTTAGTAGTGGAGAAACAACATTTTTTAAAGTTAGATTTTCTGCCTTTGTTAAAAAGGAAACATATTGCATTTTGTTTATTTATTTAGTAATAATGTGTGAGTTACATAGATCAGTAATTCACATTATTTTGTTCATTGTAAAACACACAATTGTTCTAAAATGCTACGGAAATATAAACAGAGCGTACTAATAAGTTTGTTTTTTGTTTGTTTTTTTCTATAAAGAGCTACATGACCATTTTGAATGCTAATTGGAATCTGAATTGTATTATATTCATTCATTTCATTTCCTACCGCTTAATCCCGTTAGGGGTCGCGGGTGACTGGAGCCTATCCCAGTGACTTTGGGCCTTAGGCGGGGAAACACCCTGGACAGTGGCCAACTTGCCGCAGGGTTAGACAAACAATCATTCACTCTCTCATTCACTCACTAAGGGAAACTTTTACAGTGATGCCCAATTAACCTAAACATGCATGTTTTTGGAGGTGGGAGGAAACCGGAGTGCCCGGAGAAAACCCACGGTGACACGAGGAGAACATGCAAACTATGTGTAAATATGTCTCCTTAACATTTTTATAAAATAGAAATAGTCACTGCAGCATTTGCATCTATTACACTGAGTGTGTTTGTGAACAAATGAATGTTTCTATGAACACATTAGTAATGCATATCTGTCATAGCACTTTTAATTCGCTGCATTATTTTCAAAATACAGCTGATCTGTAAACAACAACAACAGCCATGGGGCCTAGCAGCTGTAGGTCCTTCCACATTATTCGCCACCGGCTCCTGAGGTTCTTCCAAATCTGATTTCACTCCGAAATGTGATGAATTGCCCAACATAAAAAGGCACTTCCACTGGTCGGCCAATATCAACAGAACTCGAGACTCAATATGAGAAAATATGAAGGAAGCTGAGAAAGCCATCCAGAGAGTATATGAGGAGCTGGTGGGCCTGCAGCGGGCTCATGGGGGGCTTTGAGTGTGAATCAGACAGCTCAGCAGGAGTCAGACGGCAGTTTGTCAGCCCCACACACAACTCCAGCCAATCCGTTTGTCATCTTTTCATTAAGTACATTAGGAAACGCAGTCGTGATCAAAGCAACGACTATCAGAAAAAACAAGCTTCAGAAATGAAACGGGTAAAGCTCTGGGTAATGTCCAACCTCCAGCTTCATCAAAATATGGTAATTGTGACACAAAATGGAGTGTGAACTCTGTTATGTAATTGTGCTAAACAGCAGTGGTTCACAAGTCTGCACTTCTCGTCCAGTTCAAAATGATCGAGATTAGTTTTTCTTTCTCATAATTTGTGAATATGTAACTTTTCTGCAGCTTGGACTTTTGGACTTATCACTCACTAAAGCTACAGTGTGTAACTTACTGCTTGCTGTTATTGCTTTACCTGAATATTCTAAAATACTGCGCTTTTGGCTTAACATAACCTGTTTAGGATTTATTAAAGGACAAATGTTTTATTGTCTTCTTGAAAAGCATGAGTTTCACTGTGTGTGCTCACCTCTCCACAGATCTGGCCTTCTGCAGATGTTCACCTGCTGTTTCTCCATGGAGATAAATTAAAATATAATGTTATTTTGTCAAACATTCTAGCCAGATCAGTAGAGACAATAAGGTTGTAGATCCTCACCAGAAAAGGTATCATACACAGTGAACTTGTAGTTAACTTACTGAAAAAAACAACATTAGAATTAAACTTTTATATTGAGATACTCATATGTTGCTCATAGAAGGCAAATTCTTCAGTTAATGTTGATTTTTCCAGACGCCATTAACTTTTTTGCTTTCTTTGATTCACAAAAGAAATCCCTAATCATTGATCAGACCAACACAGCGCTGCGTGAAGAGGAAATAAGTAGAGTGAATGAAGAGAACTTTGGCTCACCTGTACCACTCCAGACCTCGGTCATAGTTCCGGTCAAAGAAGTGCGTCTCTGTCCCGGCTGCGCGCACGTCCGGGTGGATCCTGATAAACTCCAGCACCGCTCTGGTCCCACCTTTCTTCACCCCCACGATGATGGCTTTGGGCAACTTTTTGTTCCCAAACTTCATGCTGCTCAGAGGCGGGCTGGGAGTGTGATTCCTGACCGTGTGCGTCTCCGCGATCCTCGGTGCTTTGGTTTGACGGTGGTGGTGGTTGTGGTGGTGCGCGCAGCCCGTAGTGGGTTCAACCGACTTCTGCATGAGGCTTTCCGCGGGGAACAGGACGCAGTAGCACACGTAGGTGAAGAAGATGGAGAAGAAGCACAGGGACGTCCTCGTGAGGCGGTGCGAGAAGGGCACGAGTCGAGCGAAGAGGGGCGCCCATGCCATGTCTTTAAACGCATGGTTCTCAGCGTCTGCACATGCTCTTCAAACAGAAAAGCTGGACGTGAACAACTTTCCTCGCTTCTGAGATACTTCCCAGGACTTGGCGCGCTCCGGTGGGGTCATTCTTCCTGTTGGCACGCGCTGGAAGACGGGGAGAGGATAGTCTCGGAGCGCGCGCCTTGGAAACTTGAGCGGACTGTCAGCTCGAAGCGCGCCAGGCGAAAGCAAAAGCATTTCTCCAAGTGACGTCACGGACCATCAGCTGCGAAGTGTTGGCGAGATTTTACCAAATTACGGAATACGGGTTTGTTTTAGCTTATTTTGTTAAATTAAAAACTTCTATATATTTCAGAACTTTTCCTATTGGCACTGGTCTTAATTACTCATAGATTTAACTGAAAACCATAGAACTGTGTCAAAGCATTATATATTTTGCTGGGCTATTGATATTTGTTTTTAATTACACTAGTACCACCAAAGACAAGATTTGGCTTCGGAGCAGCTGAATGAATAATGAGGTCTAAAGTAGAGCGTAAGAAGATCTTCAGTAACTAAAGAATGAATGTTATTATGCAAACTCCGGATTCACTATAACTTTGGCTGAAAATTAAGTTGAGTCTTACTAGGTAGATTCACATCCATTCATCTCCTTTATCCTGTTTTTAATCCTGTCCTAACATTTCTTCCTCAAAGCCAAAATTGAAGTTGTGTTTGTGAGATACTATTCCATCCCCTCTGAGCCTCAGAAAGAACTGTTTTGAATGTCCCTGATCTCACAACTACATCTCTTCTGCACTGTTTTAACTCCATAAATCATTTTGAGCATTTCTGCAGCATAACAGGCTTGATCATTTTAAGATTTTCCTTTCGAAAATTTACTTTTAAGGATAATATGATACAACATCAATTGACAAAGAAAAGCGTTCCAAAACTGACATCATATTTGAAGAATATAAAGGCATTATCTGTCATTCCACTCTACTGCGCATGTCACCTGCAGAAAGAGACGCTGTCCTTCTAAGTTGGCTGGGGAAACGTTTTAATAAAAACAACAAACGGGACAAAAGCTAGCTAGTGTTTTTTCACCCACTTGAATGTGACATGTATGAGTCGTAAAGAAGAATTTCATCCCCACATGTTGATTTAGCAGGATAACTTTTGTTTTTGCATAAGGATTAACTCTTGTAGCTGACAACAGCGCTGGCTAGTGTTACTGCTGCAGCTTGTGTCAATCAGCCAATGCTTTTTCTGTTATCCAGTTGAACACACATCCTGTGTTGATAAAAAACTATCCCTCCATATGTTTTTCCCCATCAAGAATTGAACATTTCTTCATTGTAAGCCAGATTATTGATCTGAAACGACAAACAGTAATAAGTCAATTTATTTCTTGCAGAACTAACAAGCTCTGACTCTAAAAAGTGACATTTCACTGCAGATTTTGGAAGATTGTCATTTATTTAACTATGTTTGAATTTAGCTTTATAAACTTGCATGTGTCACTGGGAATCTTAATTTTTCAGATAATCTCTGCTAGGCACAGGTACTATGTGGGTGGAGATAGGAGGTAAGTGAATGAATCCCTGATCCTTCCTTACAGAATAACTCAGGATTACTCAAACGTGCAAGGATCAATCAAAATGCAACTTGAGTAAACTAATGAGGAAAGCTCTTACACGTCCCTTTTAGTTCTTACACTTTTCATACTGTGACACCAAAGCCCTGACTGTAATCTTAACTCAATCTCCACATCACTGTAAATGTCATAACATATTGATCGTTTTATCCTATAGATTTCCACATGTTTCAGCATACATACATAACTGGTACAGAGCGTATGAATAAAGGGCATTTTTAAGTGTAATAAAAAATACATAAATAAAAAAAAATTCAAAATGGGTTGCTTTTGTTAGACATAAAATAACGATAACAAAAATCAATTAAATAAAATACTAATAACAAAAAAAGGTTTTGGATATTTAGCATTTGAGATTTTTTTGTAAACCTTTTCCCTAAAATTGGCTTACTATTCAAATGCATGTTTCCATCATAAAAGACTTTTTTGGTCAGTTACTTTTAATCTAGTGCCAATTTCATCTAAAGTCATGTCTAGGTTAGTGCTACTTTAGATTATGATCTTTATGTCCTCATGGAATAAAACATTTCAGTGTTAGCCTTCTACCCACTCCTTTTCGGGACTTGTGTCATTTTGTATTTATGGATAAATATGTAAACAATGTAAATTTCTTAAGCACTGAACTCAAATTAATCAGTCAGCATAAATCTGTGGGTGAAAATTGACTAAATTAAAAGTCTTGAGAAGAAAAATGTGCAATTTTGTTGTTTTTGTGACAGCTTACATGTTGAGAGCAAACTGTAGTGTTTGTGGTCTTGGTCTTCTTGACTACTACACTAGTGTCTATAGCCTGTAAAATATTTAATTTTAAAACAACTGTTTAGCAAAACATGAGAAGCAAAGTGTTATTACCATTTCAGCAGGATGTGAACAAAACATGAAGGTTGACAAATAAAATGTTGACATGTCATTTAAAAAGGCAGGCTTTGTCGGGTGTAATTCACCTGCCCACATAACTGTACTGTACGAACGCTCAAAAACAGCAATAAACCAGAACAGGTAAGGCAAACAGTAGAGTGCAAAATGTAACACGAGCAAAGGGAGGAAACTATTGACCTATTTGTAATCTATCAGCACAAAGCGAGTTTATATGGCAGCCACTACAGCAATGCAACTACAGTGTATCAAACTCCAGTGTTTGAGAATGGGTTGGTGTGGATGACCTACAAAAGCTTTGCAATAGAGTAACACAAGGAAAAGAAGAGTAGACATAGGGCTGGGCAATACTGACAAAAATGAACATCTGTTTTGTTATTTTTTTGGCATATCACGATGGCAACCTGTGCTAAAACGTGTCTTTAATATTTAATACAGTACATTTAGTTGCGCTTTTTCTATTCTGGTGGATTTTGATGGTGACAAAACCCATACACTTCTACTTATTATGACAAAAATGCATTTTATTTTAGCTGTAAATCATGTGTATTACATATTATTGGCCTGGAGGATGTTGTGATGTTATGTGAACACAATCTATTGTTAGACACATGTAACAAGCTTGTAAAATTAATTGCAGAAGCACCAAAAAATTCATATTTATACCAGTCTTGTTTTAATTGGATCTTCTTGGGACATTTTACATTTTTTCACTATAAACGCAATGTTAAATGCTTGGATATCTTGAAAACAATGTTCACAATATGATCTAAAATTTGATATATTGCCCAGCCCTAAGTAGACATTTCAGAGATCTAAAGCTTGTTCATTGAAGCCTTAATGATTGAAGCAAGATTCAAGAATTGTAAATGTCAGACCAGTTGAGTTAAGTCATAGAAATGTGATTTGAACAATGTGGCACCGCTTGTTGTAGCAAAAAAAATCAACTGAAATCAAATCTCGCTTCAAAAAATATACACTTCAACAACTGATGCGCTAAGACAACACGCACTGAATCAAAATAAAGCCAAAAATAATAAATATATCAAGTATAAAACCCTGGGAAAACACTGTTCCCGATAAGTTGTTTCACCCATCAGTGAAATATGAGAGGCACTGCTCCCGATACACACAATTATTCATTCACACAACACACAAAAAAACAAACAAGCAAACACTGGTAGGCAAAAACTACCATCACTGCATTTCATTATGGGAGACACTGCCCCCGATAATGGGTTCAAGTATGGAAGGCACTGCTCCCGATAACTTTTCAACAAACTGTTACAAAGAATGCTGCGCAACCAAAATTTNGACCTTTAGTGGGCGCTCTGACAGCTGACACTCACTGAGGTTAATAGGGCCTCGCTCACACCTCACACTGGCACTGATAAAAGGCTGGGAGTATGAACAGGCCAATTAGGGGCCATGCATGCACCTGTCATTACTGATACTGTGAGTAACTGTGCTGTACTGTGCTGTACTCTAGTGTACTCAGGCCTGCTGTGGAATACAACTGTGTATTGTGCTGCAATTATAATACAGTGTGTGCTGCAGCCAATAGACAAAGCCCTTATTATGGCACAGTGCAGGAGATGTGATTGGGATGCAAGAAATGTTGCACTTAAAATTACCGTAACTCAAACTTGATTGCTAAGAATGAACAAACAGCATGTTCTGAAATGCATATGGTTTTTATTGTATCTTTTTCATATTTCAGTCTTGTCTTGGACGTAATCCTACAAATCTCACCCAAAAAATGTCCAGCTCCAATCAGGACATCACAATTTCAATGAACTTGAATAGCAACTTGAATTAAAGCTAGAATTTCAATGGACACAATTAGCCAATCGGAATAGCAGCCCTGGTTTTAAACTCTTAGTCCTTTAAATTTGATCTGTGATTGTCTTAATTTGTCAGTTCATTCATATATGTATTCAAATCTCCACTCTAAACAGAATTGAATTGTTCAAACATAAATTGCATATCAAATAGCAAATGCAATACTGGTCAGAAAACTGGTCTGACATAATTTCCCTAAACATGCAGCCCTACCTTTAAGTGTATTATCCAAATATACAAAAAACGACCATCCACGTCTTCATCTAATTATTATGTCTAGTTTATTCATTGCATTTTAGTAAGAAAGAACCTTGGGCATCACTATTGTATGCAAGGTGTAGAGGCCTGAATCGTGTGAATTATATGAATCAACACGGGCGACACAATGGTGCAGCGGTTAGTGTTCTGGCCTCATAGCAAAAAGGTCACGGGTTTGACTGCCAGGCGGCTTGGAGTTTACAGTTCTCCCTGTGTCTGCATAGGTTTCCTCTGGATACTGTGGTCCTCTCCCCTCCCGATGACTACAGATGGAAAATAGCTGTAAAAACTACAATCTGGCACAAGTATCTCTGCCTTTGTGCTTAATGTAATCATTGCCCTAATGAACATAACCTTTAATCTTTAATCACAGACTAAGAGTGAGAAACAAGTAAGTTTCATATAAACTTCAAACATATTTGAAGTTAAGAGTTCTTTTGTTTTAAAGGAAACATATTGCATTTTTTTTTATTTATTTAGTTATAAAATGTGACTTATGTAGATCAGTAATTTACATTATTTTGTTCATTGTAAAACACACAATTGTTCTAAAACGGTTCAGAAATATAAACAAAGCTGTTGGCGTCCTGTTTAAAACTGATAGACTATTAAGTGTTTTGTTTTTTCATTAGGAGCTACATGACAATTTTGAATCCTAATTGGAATCTTAATTTTTTTTTTTTTTTTTTGAGTAAGAGCAAGTAAATACAGGGGCAATGAAAATGTGAATGCATGAAGCAATCCTAATACAATTTGAGTAAACCATTGGTGAGAGAACACTGTTTTTGTTACTGTTATTAAACTCAGAAAAGTGGGTTTTGCATAATATGTCTCCTTAACATTTTTTATAAAATACTGCAGCATTTGCATCTATTACACTGAGTGTGTTTATGAACAAATGAATGTTTCTATGAACACATTAGTAATGCATATCTGTCATAGCACTTTTAATTCGCTGCATTATTTTCAAAATACAGCTGAACTGTAAACAACAACAACAGCCATGGGGCCTAGCAGCTGTAGGTCCTTCCACATTATTCGCCACCGGCTCCTGAGGTTCTTCCAAATCTGATTTCACTCCGAAATGTGATGAATTGCCCAACATAAAAAGGCACTTCCACTGGTCGGCCAATATCAACAGAACTCGAGACTCAATATGAGAAAATATGAAGGAAGCTGAGAAAGCCATCCAGAGAGTATATGAGGAGCTGGTGGGCCTGCAGCGGGCTCATGGGGGGCTTTGAGTGTGAATCAGACAGCTCAGCAGGAGTCAGACGGCAGTTTGTCAGCCCCACACACAACTCCAGCGAATCCGTTTGTCATCTTTTCATTAAGTACATTAGGAAACGCAGTCGTGATCAAAGCAACGACTATCAGAAAAAACAAGCTTCAGAAATGAAACGGGTAAAGCTCTGGGTAATGTCCAACCGCAGCTTCATCAAAATATGGTAATTGTGACACAAAATGGAGTGTGAACTCTGTTATGTAATTGTGCTAAACAGCAGTGGTTCACAAGTCTGCACTTCTCATCCAGTTCAAAATGATTGAGATTTGTTTTGCTTTCTCATAATTTGTGAATATGTAACTTTTCAGCAGCTTGGACTTTTGGACTTATTACTCACTAAAGCTACAGTGTGTAACTTACTGCTTGTTGTTATTGCTTTACCTGAATATTCTAAAATACTGCGCTTTTGGCTTAACATAATCTGTTTTGGATTTATTAAAGGACAAATGTTTTATTGTCTTTTTGAAAAGCATGAGTTTCACTGTGTGTGCTCACCTCTCCACAGATCTGGCCTTCTCGCAGATGTTCACTTGCTGCTTCTCCATGGAGATAAATTAAAATATGTTATTTTGTCAAACATTCTAGCCAGATCAGTAGAGACAATAAGGTTGTAGATCCTCACCAGAAAAGGTATCATACACAGTGAACCTTTAGTTAACTTACTGAAAAAAACATTAGAATTAAACTTTTATATTGAGATAATCATATGTTGCTCATAGAAGGCAAATTCTTCAGTTAATGTTGATTTTTCCAGACGCCATTCACTTTTTTGCTTTCTTTGATTCACAAAAGAAATCCCTAATCATTGATCAGACCAACACAGCGCTGCGTGAAGAGGAAATAAGTAGAGTGAATGGAGAGAACTTTGGCTCACCTGTACCACTCCAGACCTCGGTCATAGTTCCGGTCAAAGAAGTGCGTCTCTGTCCCGGCTGCGCGCACGTCCGGGTGGATCCTGATAAACTCCAGCACCGCTCTGGTCCCACCTTTCTTCACCCCCACGATGATGGCTTTGGGCAACTTTTTGTTCCCAAACTTCATGCTGCTCAGAGGCGGGCTGGGAGTGTGATTCCTGACCGTGTGCGTCTCCGCGATTCTCGGTGCTTTGGTTTGACGGTGGTGGTGGTTGTGGTGGTGCGCGCAGCCCGTAGTGGGTTCAACCGACTTCTGCATGAGGCTTTCCGCGGGGAACAGGACGCAGTAGCACACGTAGGTGAAGAAGATGGAGAAGAAGCACAGGGACGTCCTCGTGAGGCGGTGCGAGAAGGGCACGAGTCGAGCGAAGAGGGGCGCCCATGCCATGTCTTTAAACGCATGGTTCTCAGCGTCTGCACATGCTCTTCAAACAGAAAAGCTGGACGTGAACAACTTTCCTCGCTTCTGAGATACTTCCCAGGACCTGGCGCGCTCCGGTGGGGTCATTCTTCCTGTTGGCACGCGCTGGAAGACGGGGAGAGGATAGTCTCGGAGCGCGCGCCTTGGAAACTTGAGCGGACTGTCAGCTCGGAGCGCGCCAGGCGAAAGCAAAAGCGTTTCTCCAAGTGACGTCACGGACCATCAGCTGCGAAGTGTTGGCGAGATTTTACCAAAAACGGAATACGGGTTTGTTTTAGCTTATTTTGTTAATTTAAAAACTTTTATATGCATATTTCAGAACTTTTCCTATTGGCACTGGTCTTAATTACTCATAGATTTAACTGAAAACCATAGAACTGTGTCAAAGCATTATATATTTTGCTGGGCTATTGCTAAGCCTCCAAAGACAAATTTGGCTTCGGAGCAGCTGAATCCAAATGAATAATGAGGTCTAAAGTAGAGCGTAAGACGATCTTGAGAATGAATGTTATTATGCGAACTCCGGATTCACTATAACTTGAAAATTAAGTTGAGTCTTACTAGGTAGATTCACATCCATTCATCTCCTTAATCCTGTTTTTAATCCTGTCCTAACATTTCTTCCTCAAAGCCAAAATTGAAGTTGTGTTTGTGAGATACTATTCCATCCCCTCTGAGCCTCAGAAAGAACTGTTTTGAATGTCCCTGATCTCACAACTACATCTCTTCTGCACTGTTTTAACTCCATAAATCATTTTGAGCATTTCTGCAGCATATCAGGCTTGATCATTTTAAGATTTTCCTTTCGAACATTTTCTTTTAAGGATAATATGATACAACATCAACTGACAAAGAAAAGCGTTCCAAAACTGACATCATATTTGAAGAATATAAAGGCATTATCTGTCATTCCACTCTACTGCGCATGTCACCTGCAGAAAGAGACGCTGTCCTTCTAAGTTGGCTGGGGAAACGTTTTATTAAAAACAACAAAACGGGACAAGAGCTAGCTAGTGTTTTTTCACTCACTTGAATGTGACGTGTATGAGTCGTAAAGAAGAATTTCATCCCCACATGTTAATTTAGCAGGATAACTTTTGTTTTTGCAAAGGATTAACTCTTGTAGCTGACAACAGCGCTGGCTAGTGTTGCTGCTGCAGCTTGTGTCAATCAGCCAATGCTCTTTCTGTTATCCAGTTGCACACACATCCTGTGTTGATAAAAAAACTATCCCTCCATATGTTTTTCCCCATCAAGAATTGAACATTTCTTCATTGTAAGCCAGATTATTGATCTGAAAGGACAAACAGTAATAAGTCAATTTATTTCTTGCAGAACTAACAAGCTCTGACTTTATAAAGTGACATTTCACTGCAGATTTTGGAAGATTGTCATTTATTTTACTATGTTTGAATTTATCTTTATAAACTTGCATGTGTCACTGGGAATCTTAATTTTTCAGATAATCTCTGCTAGGCACAGGTATGTGGGTGGAGATAGGAGGTAAGTGAATGAACCCTGATCCTTCCTTACAGAATAACTCAGGATTACTCAAACGTGCAAGGATCAATCAAAATGCAACATTGAGTAAACTAATGAGGAAAGCTTTATACGTCCCTTTTAGTTCTTACACTTTTCATACTGTGACACCAAAGCCCTGACTGTAATCTTAACTCAATCTCCACATCACTGTAAATGTCATAAACATATTGATCGTTTTATCCTATAGATTTCCACATGTTTCAGCATACATACATAACTGGTACAGCCTGCTCTTTTAAATCCAGTGAACTTACTCCGCAGATGTAGTGCAATCAGGAAAAGCCAGTTAGAGGGAACACAGACATTAAACACATCTGAGGACATTTATTATTTAAAACGTGTTGGGCTCTCATCTCTCGACACTGACTTCAGCTCGCTCACTGGAGAACAAGAAACATGAAGCTAAGGAGAGCTGTGGCAAATCACATCCTCTTCTTTCTGAGCGGCAAACCAGGTCACTGCAGGGACGGGACAAACGCTTCATTAGTTAGAATTAGAATGATTGTTTTAACTTATTCATGGTATTCAGCTTTCTGATAATAGGTGCCGTTTTGGGTTCAGAATACATGATTTAGTTTTGAAATGCTCATTTGCATTGTCTAAAAGGGCTAATGGTTTTGTGTTTTTGTTGAATAAAAACTAAACAGAAATGATTGATGGCACAAATTGAAATTATAGATGCCAGTTCGACTTTTTTAACGCCGAGAACTAAACCAGTCAAACTCAATGTCCAAAGAAAACATCTGTATGACATTTTTCTCAACTAAAGCCTTTTTTTAAGTTTGATTTTTGTACTGATTAGGTCATTTACTGTATATGTTTTTGCACTAACTATCTAACTAACTTTACTCATCATCCACAATAGATCTGAAAAATATTCACTGAGTGATTGAGACTAACCAATAGTCGGACACACAGTCAGCAAATGTACTTAACTATGCACAAACTCCAATGTGCTGAGAAAAGAGGTTTTTGACAAAGCAGTGATTACTCCAAAATGTGTTTTTGTAAATAATATCCTCAAGCAGCCACTCTAGCTAAATATTGGTTAAATAATATGAGAGTCTCATATTCATGGGCTTTTCGCTATTTAGCAATATCTTAATCTAATGTAATAGTCACCAGATTAAAAAAATTGTGATGTTGTTCCATCCCTGGTCCACAAGCATACTTCCTTCTAAGAGAGAACGGTATAGTTTAGTTTAGATTACACTTTAAAGTCTTTGTGCAGCTGCTTGACCGTTATGTTTGGTCTCTGATAGAGAACTCAAGCTGATAGCAGATATCAAAAACAACTATACAGTATGTACTATTTAAACTATTACAGTTTGCAGCTATGTTTGTCACTGGTTTGGACAATCACATTTTAACTTAGAAACATATTTTAGTATATGTTGTTTCTTCTGAAAAGCAATTCACATATATATTTTATTTTGAGGTAAAGCAGAATATAATTTCAATTTAATTTATATGTCAGTATTGACTTAGTTTTCTGAAAATAACTTAAAATCACTTTTACACTGACATTATCTAATTGGGTGAAAATAGTTTACAGGGTCTCGTCCAAATTCAGGAAGTACATTTGTTTATGTTGCTAGCATTTAGCCAGCCTCTGTTAGCATGGCGGCATGGCTTCTGAAAGTGACCTTTCAAGGATTTCTGAGAGGAAGTAGTCAGATTTAAAACCTAAATGGTGTGAAAATCAGCTACCACCTTTAGAGGGCACATTTTATGTAAAATCTCCTTTTCTGAGTTTGTAACCACGTTAAAGCAGCGCTCTCTCATCGTTAGTTTACCCAAAGTTGATTGATTCCTGCATGTTATTAATCTTATAATATCCTCCAGCTGACGCTCCAGTTCTCAGAAAATCCCTGTCTTCACCTACCACATATCCCCGCCCACTTGTCTGTTTTTACTTGCAATTACTCAAAAAATAGGATTTACAGTAAAGCATGTAGGGTTAAAAATTGTCATGTTTGTTTTAAAATGTATTTTGAGTTTTACAGTGAACAAAATGTGAATTATGAATCTACTTAGGCCATAGTTAAAAAAAAAAATATAAATAATAAATAAATCTAAAGGGCTTTTTGAGTTTTTTAATTCTGTTCAAAAACAGTTTTGTTTGTGAGATATTTTTGTTCCCCTCAGAAAACACTGTTCTTCTAAATGTGCAGGGTCTGTTGTGTCAGAGGATCATCCTGGACCTCTGGTCCATAAATCATCCAGACTTGTTTAGAGTATTTCTACAATATTTCTATAATTTCCTTTATAGTCAGTGTGTAGCAGTTCCTGACGTGGCAAACACATGACTGTCAGTGTGCTTTTTAATCAGTTCTGTTACATATTGGATTCTAAAGTAAAGGTGCTTAGGAGCATGTTTGAAGGACAGAAACAATACTTAGGCTATATAGTTCTGTTTCTTGCATTTTAATGACGGAAACAATCTGGCATATCGCCTTTTCGCAGTTCGACCTTATTTTCACCTCACAAAACACCAAGCTAACACAATCCCAGCATTCGTCAGCACTTTCCCAAGTCTTTCCTTTTGTCCTTATAACTCTTTAGCGAGAGTATTTATTGAATTTAGCGCCTGTTGCTAATCTCTCCCTTGCCCCTCACAAACTACATCTGTCCTGGGATATCTCCTCCTCTCCTCCCCCAGGTGGAGTCATTGTGGGTGTGAGCTCAGCGTGCCGGCCCGGGTCATCCTTCTTAGTTTCCGAGAAGACTGATACACATGCAGACAAGCCTGAGGTGTGAAACAGGAAAAGGAATCAAAACTCTCCCCTGGGTGGACGCGCAGAGGAGGAGTTGGGGTGTCACACGGCCTGCTCCCACGGGTGCCAGCGCCCAATCTCACCACCCCGTGATTAAAGAATGATTTATAGAGGAGCGTAGTGCAGCAATCCGTCTGCTGGATGAGTTTTTCACCCAGGAAGAGGGCGGGTAAATCAAATCGAGTGGGGGAAGAGAAGGCTGCCCTGTTCGCGATAGGACCAGTGATTAAATGTTATAATCATCTTCGCTCAGTGTAAAGCTTGTATGTGTACTATAGAAGATACTGCGAGGAAACTGCGCTCGCAATTTATGGGGCATATACCAAGCGTCTTGTTCAGCTTTTCCTGGAGAAAAAGAGTGATGAACATAACAAAAAGGCAACAGCAAGCACTTATCTCTAAATACACATACGGCCAGGGAGATTTATCAAACAGAACTCATTGGATACACAAGTTTCCTCGTCGTGTTTTATGGGGTCAGGGTTACGCTTCTGTGCAAAGCAACTTTTTACAGTGAGGATGCTGACTTTGGAGTGTCCTTTGAAACAAGACGGAGCTTAAAAGGCCAATTAATAGAGTGCATGTAGTGGTAGTACGTTATAATTTAGTGTTACTCGTCAAAAACTTTTGTATTACGAAACATAAACGTGTTCTACATTATCATTAAAGCTAACGTACCTGACTTTTTTTATTTTAGATTAACAAACTTTGTCTTTTCCACCAAAGAGTGTGTTGTAAATGCAGCGCTTTGTGAAAAAAATCAGACTGCTGTGAACTGTCTGTATCTAATAATTAAGTATTGAATTTCTTGTAAAGAGCTGAAAGCAGTCTTCTGATTGGCTGCTGTTGTTCTGTTTGCTGTCTGCTGCCCGAAATGAATGCATCTGGTCATTAACCACGAGGCAATGAAGCTAGAAACTATTTATTATTTTGTTTAAAAAGCTACTGTCTGTTTTGTAGTGTGGAAACCAAGTACGCCAGCTTTAAGTGCTGTAGTTATGTAAGAAGAAGTGTTCCATGTGTAAACACGCCACATTTCTTCACTATCAACAGTTCCAGAAATACCTAATTGTGAAGCTACAGCTATTGTTTAAGCCTTGTTTAAACCTACTGGTGCAACAAAATCAATAGAAGACTTTTTATATCAATTTGAACAAAAGGTCAAACAAAACTATCAAGATTGCTGTATTCCAGAATGAGGCAATTAAGGCTTACCAATCATTTTGTATGCTTATATAGGAATGTTCTACAGCTTATCTGTACACATGGAGACAATCATGTGATGTTAACATTTTTAAGAAATAAAAAAATATGTTATTAAGTAGTTGAGGTTTAAAGTGTGCAAGATATGATTAGGTATTATATTGTCCAAAAGCAAACAGCATTTTAAATTGATTCTGGTATTGTATTGAGACTTAAAGTTGGGGTAACTAACTTTTTAGTTGCAAATTACTAAACTTTGTCACTTAAAAAAATGCAGCACTTTGTGAAAAAATTAGACCACCGAGTGCTGTCTGAACTGAATAATAAAGAATTTGAGTTCTCATGAGGAGTTGAGTTTGTGAAAATCAGTTTAGAAGCTATAATTGCAGCTAAAATGAATACATGTCGATATTAACCAGGTGTCAGGAGATTTGTGAGAGGAAGTTGTCAGGTTTTTGCCAATTTTTCCTTGGTATCAAAATGTTATCATCAAAACCACTACTACAAAAGTACAGCAAATACCACAGCTGAATGAATGATAGCAGATAGACAGTGTTTTGTCCACTCAGCAGTTTGACTAAGGTTAGTTTCACATAAAAGAGTTTGTATAATGTAAGTTTTCACACTCAGTATTCAGAGCAGCACTAACTCTCCTCTGCACTGCTGCTGCACTTCCCGTGGGACAGTTATCTATAGATGTATCGCACATAGATTTTACACCAGAGGAGAAGATCTGGATTTAGGAAATGCCCTGCATCTCACAGTTACAAAGTCATGGAAGTCAGGACATTCTGTGGGACTTCAGTTGTTTCTGCCAACAAAAATTCAAACCAAATACACATCTGGTTTGGTTTGATTGTAGCTGATCTTGGTAAAGTTTTGAAAAAGCCGTATTAAAGATGAGGTACCTAACTTTTTTGTTGTAAATGGGTAAACTTTGTGTTTTCCACCTTTAAAGATTTTGTAAATACAGCATATTTAGATAAATCAGATCCAAGTCAAGCACGTCTCTGCTGCACTGTTACATGTTTCTTTAATTATTGACAAGTATTTTCTGTTGAGTACATTTCATTTTTATGTGATGCCCGAGTAGCCTAAACTTACATTATTACTGTCTGATTGCACATAGGCCATATAAGTAAGTACATCTATCCATTCAAACACAAAAGTATGCATATAACTTGAACATACGTCTAAAACTCAGAATATTGACGTACAAGTTGTAAAGTGGACGTAATCAATGCATGACTACTTCCATCTGCTGGTGACGTTCTGGTACTGCAGCTTCAAAGTTCTGTTTTAAGTGAAAGTGAAAGCACTTTTCTGCACTTCCTGCTCACCATGTCGACAAACAGAGTGGAGGATTCAAGTATATCAGGTAAGACTTCTTAAAGACAATTATTACACAAGGTAAAATAATATTACGCTATTTGGTGTTTTTTCAGGAAAGAAATTGAAGAAGTTCTTCCCAATTGTTGCTGGAAATACAATGGGGAGTCATGAAAGAATCATACAGAAACTGAGAAAGAAAGGGGCGAAGCGTGCGAAAAACGTTGAAAAAAGTAAAGTAGTGATCATCTTCTGTCCCATCGTGAGTCGTTTAGAGTCGGACATTTCAGCTGCTTTGAGTGACCAAAAAGGTAAACACTGCAAACCACAACATGTCCGCTTTTAACACCAACAACGGCATAATATGTGGCTCAGGTCTGATGCAGTCCAAGTATGAAGTGAATTATAAACTTCTGTTTAAATGCCCAAAATTATAGTATTGTCTATAATAATTTGATATATTTGCAGGCATTAAACTGTAGCAAAAATAGATAATAACTTTAGAATGTATTCATTGTAAAATTTAATATTGAACAGCTGCTTGGTAAAAGAAACATAGCTGTAGGACATGTGGGTGACAGGGTGAAGGTGAAACATACATTTGAGCAGAACCTGCAGGATTACTCATGCAGAAACATGAGAAAAAATGTTGTAACAAGATTATTATTATTTTTGAATAATAATGATAATAAATATGTTATGATATTTTAAGTGGAATTATATATTTTTGAAGGTAAAAAATGGCTGAAGTCATTCTGGTGGCGATGCATCACACACACAACACAGAATATGTGGTGCCGCCCAAAAGGCAGCACAGCTACGACGGTAAAGAGATCCCGGTGGTGCACTGCCTCTTCCATGAGACCAAAGGCCTTCTGAAGTGTCAGCGGAACAAAGACTGTATTAAGACTATCCGCAAAGAGGTGAGCTGTGGTTTTCTTTTTGGCTGTACGAGCCTGTCCCAATAACTAGGGTCTGTGAAGCACCCTCAGCTTTCCACAGAAGAGAACAGGTGCCTTCTTACAAACTGTTTTTCTAATGGCACAAATGACAATGAAAACTGTAATGTTTCATATGTTTACATGTAAATATGGCTCTACAATGAATGAAACTTAATGCTAATTATTCCATTGTCCATCTAAATAGTGTGATTTGCCTCACATAAAACCTAGATCTTAGCCACTTACTTAACTGTCATGCTCTTCCTTTAGCTTAGTGTCTTTGCCAAGTGTTTTATTAACGGCATCTCAATTTGTCACTTTTCTTGTTGCAGATGGGAATAAAAAAAAGCCATGTACTATAGCGTGACATGTTTTTCAAAGAAAATCCAGCAGTGAAAGATTGTGACTTTTGATACAAGATCCCAACAGTCCCACATGTCCAGTCTATGTACTGTATTGCCACATGTTGTTATGTTGGTATGTTCAGAATTCAATTTGGAAATTCTTAATCCTGGAAGGAAAATTTTTTGTTGTTAACTTATATGTAAATATATTAACTTGAGCTGCTTAAGTATTATTTTTTCAACAAAAACATTTCAAAAGACAAAAGCTATTGTGTTAACTACTGTATGGTAATGTACTGCTAGATACATTTTTAACTTGTGTTTTATTCGTCTATTTGCCTCAATGTAGAAAAGAGCCTCCTGACTGTACAGATGTAATAATGTATCCTAAAGAAAGCACCACTGGCTTTAATAAATTAACTCAAAAGACTTGGAAACTTCCTGCCAAGTGTCGACTGGAGTCTTGTGCGTTTCTTCTCGGATGTATAGAGTTAAGATGCAGTAAATGTTGTGCGCACTGTAATGGTGTCATCAATCTCTGCTGTGTTTTCTCTCCCAGCATTCTGAGCACAGTGCATTTGCAAAACACAATCATTACCTCTAAACACCTTTCCCAACCCGCTGTGCCAGTTCAGCAAACATTAACACGTCTGGTTTAGGGTTTGAAGAAAATGCTTGTATCTAAAGCACTGTAATATTTCTCGTTTTGTTTCAAGACTAAAGAAGCTTATCTAACTGACTAATCACGTTAAGCATCATACATCATGTTCTGTTGTATGTGCTTCTACTGTAAAATAGAAGAACGTTTGAGTGTTGCTCAATTGGATGCACTTCACTCCACTGCTCACAAGATGGCACCTGAAGATGACATTTGATTCATAACAGAGGCCTTGCACGCAACAGTGTTCTGCACATTGGAGAGTATGATTAGGTCATAAAAATAAGCTAATTTATAAACAAGTCAAGAAAAATTTACACATTTTTAGAGGTGTTTTGTGCAATTTTACATACTGGGTTACATTTATGGATATGCAGAGAATGTAATTCAGTATGCCACTAAATTTCTTCTCTACTTTAGGTTCTAGATGTCTGAGGCCTAGCTGCAAGTTAGATCTGTGAGACTAGGCAATCTTGTTCACTGTAAAGTGGATTTATTTCTTGCACACACCTAATTATGTATAGGGTGTGGGGTCGTGTAACATCACAGCATTTTACAGACCAGTAATATTTAATACAGATCAAATGCAGTTAAAATGAATGTTGTTTAAATGCATTTTTGTGTAATGCAATAACCAAAACCAAGCACAATATTACTAAAAAGAAAAACTAACTTGTGCCTATTTGGCCTTCACATTCTATAGAAAGTGGATGCAAACTTTGTATAAAGGTTTTAATGCCATGCTGTGGATTGTTTGAGGACTACCTGTAGTATATACAGATACGCGACGTGACATCACAACATTCTGGGCAAAACCAAATTATTTAATCCAAAGTATAACACTAAATAATATTGCTAAAAAGTCATTTCTTATTGTTAAAAAAAAGTTAAGTAATAGGTCTAGTTACTAAAAGAAATTGTCTCTGTGCACAGAACGTCAGTTGGCTTGTTTGTATTCAAAATGGCTAACATCTGTACTTTTGAGTATTTCCAGTGTTAGCATTTGGACACAAACACATCTCTTTATAAACACACAAATGTACGCCTGTGAATTATTCTCCTGATTTGAAAAGTATTTAATCACTGTTCACTGCTTGATCTTCAAAGTGTTTAAGGTGACACAGTGAAAACCTCACAGAAATGAATTGAACAGGAAATGCTCATAAGTACAGAAGTTAGCTATTTTGAAAACAAACAAGCCAACTGATGTAAAATGACCTTTTTCATGGCAAAGTACAATGTTATTATTAAAAAACAAAACAAAACAAAAAAACATCAGACCTCATCACAATCTACTTCAGCAAAAGCTTAGTGCAAATGTTAAAATTATTGTCAGTGAGAAAAACACAATTATCTAAACCACAATATTTCACAATTCCAAATCTAAATATCTAAATCAATTCTATAGTTTCCTCCTTATGGAACCCGCTGCTTGCATCTGGTCTATTCAATAATGCAACACCAACAATGAGCAAATCATTGTACAATATATACATACATAAAAAAGTCCCTGGATTGATAAAGCAACTTTTCAGAAAAATGTAGCTAGGTGCAATACATTTTGATTTCAAGGTTTATGAAGCAAATACAGGCTATGTTACATATATATTCTACTTGAACATCTCAGTTTTCAACTTTATAAAACCAGTGTACTGAGATAGTCAAAACAACTAATTAGGCCTGTGTCCATCTTTCTTTTGGAAGCACATTTGGCTAACTGTGGAGAACATGTTGCAACTGTAACAAAAATGATCTTTCTTGGACACAACGAGCAACAAGTCCCTGGTGAAGTGCTCTGAAGCGTCAGTTATTCTCACACACACGGCTGAGCTGGCCTATTGTGATATGTTTCCTAAAACTCAGTGACATTGAAAACATCCTGTGTTGGTCTGTGACACACTACTGCAGCTCTACATCTGCACATGCCCCCGACACAAAACCACACAGACCCAAAGTGAGTCCTCGCAGACAGGAAATGATGTCAGTTCTTGTCTCCAAGGAGATGGAGGCAGTTGCTAAGATACTGTGACACTATGATTTTTCTCTCTATTTTCTCCCTTGCTCCGTGTCTGTCTATAACACACATAGGGATGTCACCATGAATAACTAGAGACTCTGTGTGTCTCTCTTATACCCTCGCACAGATGGCCACGAGGAGCCGGCCAACTTTTCTCACATCTCATGTCTAAAAATAAATGTCAAAATATTGCTTTGTTCGTGTTCCTGGTTGGATGCTTAGGGCTGCTAAAATGCATTATACAGCTCAAACTGCAGAAATAATCTAGAAATGTATTGACGTTTTATTAGGCACAATGCAAATGCAACACACTAAAATTAACAAATAATGTCCAAACTTCCATTAAGATATTTGTATTTCATTCATTTAAATTGATAATAATGTTAATACATTCCCATTAAAGAATATTCTTCTACCCATTATCACTTCACAAGCCAGACCTAATCTGAACTCTAAATCTAAAAAGTCCACCATGGTCAAAGCCACAACAGTCAAGAATGTCAGTGATATCACTTACATAGATTGTATAAGCATTTGCATAGGTGTATTTAAACTGATTTTAAATCAATCCAAAATAAAGCACAATTTGCAAGTTTGTTCCCTAAATGTGCAAACATTTACAGAGCTAAAGCGTTACATAACAACTAGCCTAGTGATATTGATTGTTAGGATCACTTTCAGCAATTTAACGCGTGAATGAATGTTTTGCTTGAGGGGGTTAAAACCCACTCACTAAGAAAATGAATGGGTTGGATTCTTGCAAAGGCGATTTTTGGTTGACAGTAACACACAATCACTTTAAAACAGCCACACAGGCGCACTACTTTGACCCATTGATTTTTAACTAGTCTAACGGATAATACCAGTGTGCCTGAGGGATTGCCAGGTGTGCCTGGGAAAATCCACAAGTAATTCACAGAGATTTCTAATGGAATAAATTGGTATTTTGTCCAAAGCAAATGTACCAAATGAACAGGAAAGATACAAAAATTACAACTAACGCAGAATTCATGTGACCATTACATGTCTTTTTTCTCTAAAGTAATACAATCATATTTTAGTGAGTATAGTCTCACAGTATTTTGTTTTCCTTTTTTAACCAAATCAGTAAGTATGTCACAATTGAATTCGGTCAAGTGAAGTTTTAGGAGTCTTGCCACTCATCCAAGTGGCTCCTACAGTTCATCTGACAGAGAACTGGTTAGTCATGGCCTTATACAGCATCAGTCTGAAAGAAGGCGCTGAAACCAAAGCAAGTATTATAAGAAGTAACAGTTCAGGTCAACAGAACTAAGTAATGAACATGAGTCATTTAGTCATTCATGGTCCTAGACTATTGGGTCAGCTGCGGTTGTCAAACTCTGGTTGGCCCAGAGTTGGTAGGAGATTAGTTATACTGTATTGACCATCATTTCTGATCAAAGTTTGTCTTCAAAGCATATTCGCTACTCATCCAAGTAGCTTCTTCAGTTTCTGAAGTTCAGGACTGGACGTTACCGGAGATTATTAAGTTTAACGCTGCACATTGGAAAGACATGTACCAGTGGCATCTCTTTTAAATACACAATATTCTGTCATCCTCAGTTGTACCCCAAAAGGGACGACTGAAAGTGATGGATGTGTATCAGCTCCTCTCCAATGCCTCTTCTCAGTGTGAGCCGCACCTCTCCGGCGCTATCAGCATGCCACATATGTCTTGGCACGATCCTGTCGCTGCCAAATCTATTCCCTCCCCATCCCCCTGCTCCACCATCCTCTCATTTTACTATTACCAGCAGCATGCACCGCTCTGTCCTCTGCTGGCTCCTTTTTGGATTAACACTGAATGCCTTTTGCTGTGCTGATGATGACACAAGCGACACACAGCCACTCCGAGTGTATTTGTGCATTTACTGTGCACAAACGCATGCCTCTCTCTTTCTGTCACTCCACCGCACTCTTAACGCATAAGAGCTCAAGGTTGCTTACACACACACACACACACATAAGGGGAATATCAGATCCAATGTGCAATGACACAGCGAGGACAGAGTGGAAAAGAGAGAGAGAGAGTCAGAGAGTGAGAGAAGGGTGGTGGAGGGGTGGGAGTGTTTGAATGGTCTGGGATCTGGAAGGCAAAGGGATGCACTGAGAAGGCTCGGGAAAAACAGACAAGCCGGCAGAGAGGATGTAGTCGTAGCATGGGCCAGAAGGAGTGAAGGAAGGAGGCAAAGAAGGCATATCCTCTGCACCACTGTGTGACTGGAAATTTAATAGAGGGACAGGGAGAGATAGAGCAACGGAGGAGGAGGAGGGGGAGGAAGAGAGAGGGAAAGGCAAAAAGGCACAGAGACCTCATTGCCGTGCAGCTTTCAGCAAAAAAAAAAAAGCTAGTGGTGGTGAACAATGCTCACTACAGCATCCACACTGGAGGAGGGGAGGGGGAAGATGATGGTATATGAATCCAGCAGGAACTTGGCCTCTGTTTGTCCTTTGACCTTTCATGCAGGAGGTGGAGGACAGAAAGCAATGACTACACGCTAAAGAGTTAACGGTGAGGCTGGTGATCTGGCCCGGTGTGTTATTAATGCATGTGGGCGCACACATGACAGAGATCGATACGAGGAGGATAACTGGCATCTGTTTACCCGCTCGAGCCTCTTTATGGGCTAATAACGTCCTCACCTCCTTCATCAGCTGATTAAAACAGGCACCAAGTACACAGGGTGACGAGGAGAGGAGAGCGAGTGGACAAGTAGAAGTGCTCAAGGAGATAACAAGTGTAGTGCAAATAAAATCATCGCATTCGTGCAGTTTGTATTAAAGACGGCGTACCTGTGTTTTTCCACTTGATTTAAGTTGGACTTAATCTGTAACTGAATATGAAAATCATGTGTTGTGGAGACTATGGGGATGCTATCAAGCGAAAGAAAAGCTGAATGTTGGGAATTATGACAATGAAAATAATAATAATAATAATAATGAAAAGAACAGGTTTAGCAAAGTTACTCAAAACTCTACTGTACTAATTTGTTCAGAGCCTTAACTTACTGCCATAACTGCTCTGGGACAAACTGACAGAAGCAAGGCTGGAAATCTGTGCCATTGGCCCCTCCAACAAACTTGCACACACTTTGTAGTATAAGAACACAACCACAGAGCTTGGATAAGTGAGAATCAAACTTTCAACATAAATCACCAAGACCATTTAGTCAAAGTTCTTTAGAAATATTTTAATTGAATTTAAGTTCTTTAGAAATATTTTAATTGAATTTAAATCTCAAATTTCAGGTAAAATGACTCCAATACACAAAAAAATCCACAATTAGATGTTTTCTCCCACTATTTGTAGACTATTCCTATAATGATGTATAGATACGCTAATCCTCTCTATCCACTGAAACAAATAATGACCAATAATCAAAATGAAGGTCAGTTAAAGGCTCTCTGTAGGCCTATGCAAAAGTTTTTAGATGCTTTAACGTTATATTTAGAGTCAGAGTACAGTGTAGGCCCAGTTTATGATCACAAACAGAGTGAAATCCAAAAGTCAAGTTAATCTGAAAATCTGCCATGATGAAGTGCTGTGCTGAGTCATAAACATGCCACAGAAATGACTGCGTAGAGCCCACGGCCCGATAGCATCTTGCTGTATTTGGCGTTTGTAATCGCTTTAATCATCCGCAGGTACATCACACTCCTTCATGTATCCCTCTTCTCCTCTAGTGCCATTCACAGAGGGATCTACGTAAAGTGCGTAACGCGCCGCTTCTGCTGTACGCACAGTGCTCTGCCCAGCGGGCGCCGTCGCGTTCGCTGCCTCTTCCCAAAAGGAATGATAAGACGCATGGATGCACTCACCCCGGACAGACCTCATCGTTAATTGACACTCTACCGCTTTTCCACCATCTTTTGCCATCTTTTCTGTGTGTGGATGGATTGTGCTTTGTGAAGCAGCTGTCTGTGTAGCCGTGTAGCCCCCCGCGTTGCGTTGGCGCTGCGGAGAACAAGAGTCAGTTCACAGAGCCGTGGAGACGAGCGGAGCGATTTGAGGGGTAAAACGACTGAAAAGGAGACACGCGGAGAGGTCGAAGGATACAGATACACGGCATCCTCACTCTGCACGGTAAGTTTGATGTGGCGAACTGACCGAGGCAATTATTGCATCTGTTACCAAATCTGCATAGGAGATGACACAGATCTGATATGTAAGGATACAGGGGTCGGTGTGGTGAAAAATACGTGTTGTCATGCGTTGTCTGTGTGGGTGCAGTCGTGTTGAAGCAGAAGAGACGGGACACGGAGAATGGATGCAAGCCATTTTGTGATGCAGCATGTGCAGAATTAGGCCTATTCAGAATTTCAATTGAGAAGGTGCGCCGTAGTGAGCGCAGCTGCATAGATGAATAAGGCCATTCTGTTGAATTAGGAGATATGAGGCTGGGGCGATGGACGGTCACGTTAAAAGGGTCTTAGCTTTTACATGTGGAGCAAATGTCATGCGTTTTTAAAATGTTGTGTATGTGCCGTGATGGCGACGAGGCTTGATTCCCACGTCCTGCATCAATCTGCCGTTGTCATAGTTACAGTGTGATGTGGGCCCTGCAGCTGCACCTGTGTGGCTCTGTACTCAAGCCTAATGCACTGCTCTAATGGGGCCTCGTGGACGTTCTATTGAGTATATGGCAAAGACGCACAATCCCCACGTGTGAGCCACTTTAAAACATGACATTTCTGCCTCTTCATAAACATTAATGGCCGTGTCGTTGATACAGTCAGGCGATGATGTGCTCACTTTGTTGCAATTGGTCAGCAGCTTGCAGCTAATTTGTCTTTTCACGACTGAGCGCTTTCTCGGGCCTGATCGAATAATCGATACCTACATGGCTGCAATCTGCGTCTTAACATGAACAAAAAAAAAAAAAAAAGTTGGTGGAAAAAAAATGAAATATCTTTGAGCCAAATAAGATTGAGATGAGAGTTCAGAATGAGACAGTTTAACAGTACAATGTTAGCATGTTGTATGAATAATATTTGAAAAGTATTGTCATGGAGAAGTTGATGATAGGCCTACGTGGTCAAGGCAACAGGCTCTGGATCCATGTAAAGTCTAAAGGCTTTCTCCTCCAACAGTTACTATAGTTACCCACGGCAAGTCTGTGTGAAATAGGCTTATTCTGTAATGAAATCACAAGAGTGGAGCACAAACAGACATAAACAGCATGTATTTTTCATTTACATAAACAATAAGGTATCATGACCCCTGGGTGGTTTCAAAATGGTGGCAGCGTCAATCAGGGGTATATGATTCATATTGACTGCTTTTACTATGAGCAGTCCCATCTGGTTAGTAATGTTTTGTTACATTTAGTCATGATTCACAAGCAGCTCATAGCGATAAACACTGTGACATTGTGGACTCAAATGAAGAGTTGTTTCCACATTTTATTGGATGATGATTCAAGATGGACGGTGCATTGTTACTTTTGGCACTTGGAATCAGGCCTTGTATGTTTGTGTGTGAGATTGTGAGAGAAAAAGCCTGTGGGATGTGCAGAGCATCTGAAAAAATCTATTTTTAGCCAACATTCCCGTATGAGCATTCTTAATAGGCGCTTTTAAAAGTTATCTGAGCCATGTTTTTTAATAAAGATGGATGCTGACCTAATCCTCAGGCCTTGTAAGATTAAGATTCATGGCACGTTGGATTCCCCCCCTTCCAATATCTGTTGTCCTCCCATTTGAAACAATTTTATGCTTGGGTAGATAAATGCATCTGCCCAGTTAAATAAAAAAGGTATTATATCTGCATTGCTCGATTTGAGAAAAACAAAATCATAAATGAATTTACATCGACTCGAGCTCAGAATGTGAGGATATATTTAATAGCAAGAGCTTGGCTAAACACAGTAATGTGGAATAGGGCACTGGACAGTAAAAACACAAGATGGTGAGTGAGCAGGTTGCCACAGCAACCGTGTTTCTAGGAGCGCATGCATCGTCGCTGCATAGGAGATGTTAAGGGCTGGCATGAAACCTTAAAAAAAACTCTCCTCACCTCGTCATAAACATATGAATATGAAGGACGTGCTATCAACACGCTTTTCCAATGTGACAAGTAACAAAGATGCTCATATTTTCATGTCAACAGACAATGCCGGCTTTGACTAGCCTTGTGCACATCATGCTTGAGAAAATCAAAACACTTCTCTTTGATCTTATCACAATAAACCAAGCAACATTTCTAAACTTAGTGAATCTCATGATGCTTACAACTGTTTCTGCAGCAAGTTTCCCAATACCCAAAGTGCAGCACTATGATGTTTGTCAGTAATATGTATTTAATGAGTGTATAAATCATGCAAGCAGTTTTGCACTAGATCTTTGCTCTTGCTCAAAAGTCTGTGTCATTTTCATGTTCGGTTCATCAACTTAAGTGGCGGGGGTTAGTGTCTGTTACACATTGATTGCACACAGAATGTGCATTGCAGTAAATATTCAACAGTCAATAATCATTCTTTCATATCTTAATAAGTAAATTGCTGCATGTGTGCATCATTTGTTATCTCATTTGTGAAGCTGTGCAGCTGTCATATGATGGATGGATGCCTCTCTACATTAAACGCAGGTCCAAATCCCACAGAGAGCTGCTTTGGCATCGCAGCTAAATTTGGAGACAGCAATTAAAAATGTGGTTTATGATAATTATTGATATTTTATATACAAACATATGCTGCAAATCCAAGTTCTATAGTCATTTCAGATCATGACCCACTTGTTGAACTTGAGGAAATGGCAGATAAGTTGTTTGAATCTGTAATTGTCATCTTTTTATAACACAACTAAAGTTGTTTTGTTGTCTTTGGTGCTGGGGCAGTTGCATATTTTGAAATGTAAATTTTGTCTTGGGAATACTTGCAAGAGTGTGTAAAGCCAATCTTAAAGCTACTGCACTGTGCACTTGTTTGACCTCCTTTCTGTTTCTCTCTTTTCTCTTGTTCCTACAGCGATCTGCAACAGACTCTTCAAAGGCAACACTGCAAACACAGGACAACCTCTCCACATTCATTCCCATACCGGCAGCTGTTATGGGATGCTTTTAAAAAATGGCATTTTGAAGTGAACAAGCTCTTTCAAAGTCTAAGAAGCATGAGCAAAGTAAAATAATTTTTATTGCAACTCTGCTCCTTCTTCCTCTTAATTTTTAAAGCAGTGCTTGAAGGCATAAACAGAATCCGAGAGTGAAATATGAACATCAAGACGAGCACTTAATCTCCCTGTTTGGAGGTGACTTATCAAAATCACAGCTAAGGGGCGGGTCATGACTCAGTTGCCATGCGTGTTGTCATGGTGACCAGCCCCTGCGCCCCTTCCCCCCTCCTTTGGTTGGTCCAGCTTCTGTTGTGGTTTCACAACCATGGACCTCAGCTGACAGAGGCAGCTCCTGCCTGTCCCAGCTTATGTACCTGCTCCAATCAGGCGAGCCGTGTCATCTGCACCCGGAAGGGTTTAGACCAAGTCCCAGACAGTATTTCAGACAAAACAAGATACCTCAATTTACAAGAAAACACCATCCAGGTAAGACAACACACATTTCAGACTTAAGAAGTACTGCACTTACAATACTACCTAACATTTCTGTTCTTGTCTTTCCACTAGGTGATCAAATCAGACACATTTAAGCATCTGAGGCATCTGGAAATCCTACAGCTCTCGAAGAACCACATTCGAGAAATTGAGGTGGGAGCTTTCAATGGCCTTCCCAACCTCAACACACTGGAGCTTTTTGACAACCGTCTCACCGTGGTACCATCATTAGCCTTTGAGTACCTCAGCAAGCTACGAGAACTATGGCTCCGGAACAACCCTATCGAGACACTGCCGGCATTTGCCTTTCACCGCGTCCCCTCGTTACGGCGCCTCGACTTGGGAGAATTGCGGAAGCTGGGTTTTATTTCAGAAGCAGCCTTTGAGGGCCTGGTCAACTTACGGTTTTTGAACCTGGGAATGTGTGGCTTAAAGGATATCCCAAATCTCACACCACTAGTAAAACTAGAGGAGCTAGAGTTATCAGGAAACCAACTAGGAATTGTCCGACCCGGATCCTTTCAGGGCTTGGTGTCACTTCGCAAGCTGTGGTTAATGCACTCCAGAGTGTCAGTAATTGAACGCAATGCTTTTGATGACCTCAAAAACTTGGAAGAGCTCAACCTGTCCCACAATTCCCTACATTCTCTCCCCCATGATCTCTTCACTCCTTTGCACCAGTTGGAACGAGTGCATCTAAACCACAACCCTTGGGTGTGCAACTGTGATGTTCTGTGGCTCAGTTGGTGGCTCAAGGAGACAGTTCCCAGTAACACCACGTGTTGTGCGCGCTGCCATGCTCCTCCAGGTCTCAAAGGCAAGTACATTGGGGAACTAGATCAGAGCCACTTCACCTGCTATGCCCCAGTGATTGTCGAGCCACCTACTGACCTTAATGTCACAGAGGGTATGGCTGCAGAGCTGAAATGTCGCACTGGGACATCCATGACTTCTGTGAATTGGTTCACTCCAAACGGAACCCTGATGACACATGGATCATACAGAGTAAGGATTTCTGTGCTACATGACGGTACTCTCCAATTTCACAAATGTAACCGTGCAGGACACTGGACAATACACGTGCATGGTAACCAACTCTGCTGGAAACACCACAGCGAGTGCAGTTCTTAATGTTACAGCCACAGACCCCAACAACAGCTACAGTTATTTCACCACTGTGACTGTAGAGACTCTGGACTCACATCAAGGCGAAAAAGAAGCCAGACAGGAAATTAACGAGACCCTCATTGATCCAGGTCCGACTGTTATTGGAGTGTTAGATGGTCGTCCTGGAATCACAATATCTCCCTCTCTTTCCTCTCTGTCCTCACTGGCTCCTGGAGCCAGTCGGGACATTAATGATGCCGTTACCGTGTCCATTATTGATGTGACAAATATCCCTGGTCTGGATGATGTCATGAAAACTACCAAGATCATCATTGGCTGTTTTGTGGCTATTACCTTTATGGCAGCTGTAATGTTGGTGGTTTTCTATAAACTCAGAAAGCAGCACCAGTTACATAAGCATCACGGGCCTGCCAGAGCAATTGAGATTGTCAATGTGGAGGATGAGCTCGGAGCAGGAGCAGGGAGCGGGATCTCTGGTGGATCTACCATGAATTCTGGCACCGGTGGAGAAGGAACCCTAAGGATACATCATCCCGAAATTGTTAACATTCCCAGTATTGGTCGAACGGATACTCTCAACCATTATTACAAGACTCATCATTTCAACAACAATGTGATGGGTCTTAGTATTGGAGAAGGAATAGGATCCGGTACACTCAGTAGCAAGAACCCCCCATGTCTGGACATGCCCATCTCCTGCACCTCTGTCCCCATTTCCACCTCTAATCTCCTCACAACATCAGGAAATGGCACCAACAGCAGTTCTATGTCACCACCTCTGCCCATGTCTCTGCCCATGCCCACCATGGGTCTTCATGGATCAATCAAAGGTTTTATGGGCCAGAACCAGAATCCTCAAATGGAGCCTCTTCTTTTTAAGGGAAACTCGAAGGAGAATGTCCAAGAGACTCAGATTTAAAAACAGATGAAGGGAAAAGGGGAGGAAAGAGTCACAGACCGAGGGGATTGATACGGTTTATGTGCTAAACGATAAGACACTAGTGCATTGACATTAACCTGGAAAGAGAAAGACCAGAGCGGCAATACAAACTCAGACTATCTGTGACGTGTACTGAGCCAAGGATTGGACCACAATGGGCCACTTGTGATGTAGTAACGATCATGGCCATTGAAAGAAAGAAATTCTACTATGTAAATCTGTGCCAAAGCAAATGTTTTTTGCAATTTCTAAAAGCTCATAGAAAAAAAACTAGCCTTTTAGCAGAATCAGTCTCAACATTGTGGTTGGCCAGCAGAGATGAAAGACATGCACAGCACTTACCACTCTGACGGAGACAGTATTATAAAACAAAATTTAAGTGACGTTTTTCTTCACAAAACTCAAGCCACACTCAAGAGACTAAAAAGACTCCTTCTTGGTGACAATTATGTAGGCATATACAGACGGACAAAAAGGTACAGTGCAGTACAAACTACTGTGAAAAATTCACAAATTATATAAATATATTTTCATTTAAATATGTATCATTGCAGACTCCAATGCAGAGATATTTTGGGGTGGATGTATGAGCTGGTCGACTTTGTTTCTTTGTTAATAATCAGGGTGGCAATGGAGGAAGTTGGTTATGATACGTGTTTTCAGTTTGGCTACTACTCAGAAACATAAGGGCTCAATTGCAACACTCATTGTGAATCTTGAATTGGCTTTGTGACATGAAGTCCATTTAGGTTGTAGAACAGTAATTGCAGATCTCTGTTTGACAAACTTTCGTCTGTTGCTTCAGTAATAATCATGACAAACTTTTGTGTTCTGAAAGTGTTATGTATTTTGTAAAAGCCAGCTATTTGGTATTGAATTGACAATTCTGATATTGATGCCAGCACCAAAACATGGTAAAACAGTGTTTGACAAACATGGAGATGTGCTCTGATGCATCGACCTGTCTGGGTCAAATAAAGTGTTGACAGTGTGTTATTTGAATTAGCGCAGTAGCCAGATAATTGCTTTTAGAGAGGAATTTGATACAACCTCCTTGCTCATGGTTACCATAAACATGCCATATCATGCTGTCGTAAGGATGACTAAACATCTATCTGCAGCAGCATTCAAGAAGGGATTAAACCTCATCTGGATGATTGGACAGAAATGTACAGTATATTAATAATAATAATATCTGGTTGTATGACAATTGTAAGATCCACATTTTTACAGTGTAACTTTCATATGTTTAAATGCCATTTAAGCTTCTTGCGTTTCGACTATGTACTACTTTATTTTTGTTAGTTTGATATAATGTGTACAGTTGTCTAGCCATGTATCATTACGTGTGAAATAAATCAATCATATATTGGGTTGTGACGGGTCAATAATGGCAACCACACACGGCGTAAAGAGCGAGACATTATGTAGGCTTTGGTATTTGAATATATGCTTTGTGGTTGGGCTTTGCAGTCATTAGTCACTGGGCTAATGATAAATGCCATCTGCTCAACATGTCCAGACATTTTAGTCACTTGCTTTTTAAAGAAATCCTGATGCTATATGACTTGTGTGGCCAAATGAGTATTTTGTGGGAGAGCTTTTAGGCAATTGGCCACTGTCCTACGTTAGCTTCTTGTGTGTTGTTAAGTTCCCATTTTAACCCTATTTATCACAAACAGACAGAAGGCTAATGTTTGTTGCAATTGAGCAGAAGTTGGAAAACGGTCATTTTATGTGTATACTGTAATTGTACCTGAAGATAGTATTATTAGTGAACTCCAACGGCAGCTGTGGATGAGCTTTGCTGTGTTACTCAAGTGTTTTGCCAGTCCTGGACTCGTAGATCTACCTTAAATGAAAAAGAAAACACAATAAGCAACAGTAATGACGAATGATGATGAGAGAGAGCTTAGCTGATAGCAGAGGTTAATGAAGAAAAAACCTAAATCCACAATCCAATTTCATTTGCTAACCTGGGTGCACAATTTGCTACTAATAACTCAAAGCCGCCTCTTTTCCCATTTCTAGCACTTTTTTTCTTCAAATCCTGATTCAAAAAGATGGTCTTATAGTAGACATATTTAGTGGGCAGGGTTCAATGGTAGCCCCACTGGGACACAAATAGAATTTAAATGAATGCTAATGACACAACATATGGCTGCCCCCTTGATGTGCTACGTTCGGTGGTTCGTCGTCGGATTTCAAAGAGCATACGAGATACTGTACCTCCTTGTGTGCCGTGTGAATGTGCGCTACTTCTGCGTATTAGCTGTAGACTCGTACCTGTGTAGTCAATGTAAACGACAAAAATGTTCCTTTCAAGCCTCAGGAAGGTGCCATTATTACTCACATGGGAGGTTGCAAATATACAGTTCAAGAAAAAGCCATATTCACTGGAGCGAACTTGTTAAATGAAATAGTATACATTAGCAAACGATCAAATGTACTTTCACACAAGCTGGGGGGAAATAGTGAAGCTGCTAGGCTAAAGAACTGAGCTAACAATTAGAAGTGTAGGCTACATTTTTGGTCTTTTAAAGGTATATAGCCT
This sequence comes from Mugilogobius chulae, assembly GCA_038363315.1. Taxonomy (NCBI): domain Eukaryota; kingdom Metazoa; phylum Chordata; class Actinopteri; order Gobiiformes; family Gobiidae; genus Mugilogobius; species Mugilogobius chulae. Next base: position 34,268,361 of record CM076401.1, on the reverse strand, counting down.
TCCGTTTGAGGAATGAATAGGCTATATTAAGCTGGAGACCGTGTTCAAACTCCACCGAGAATTTGAAGTCATCTGTTTTGTATGTCATTTTTAAATTGGTTGTAGTACTTGGGTATGTGATCTTATCCATTTGTCATTTTTCATTAAATTTAGTTTTCACGCTTGAAATGTTGAAGAAAAGTATGTTACTGGTTCAAACAGCTTCATGTGTTTTTTCTGGCTTGTGTTTGTGCTGAAATTGTGGTTAAATAACAAATAATAATGGCGCATAATGAGGAAGCATTCAGCGAGTCACTAGTTATCAACGCAAATTTACATCACATAATATAACAGAAGAGTCTTGAATCTCCAAAAATCAAGTAAAAAATGTTTGAGTGATACAGTTAGTTTTCCTAACACACAAACCTAAAAATATAGAAATTCCAGCTGAATTTGAAAATGCCCAAATGTTTACATATTAACAAACTCTTTCGCTTAAGTGGCAAATGCTTAATGAGAATAAACCCATTGGATCATAAAATTAACCTAAACTAAACCAGTCTTTCAGTGCAGCCTATGAGTCTGTTACAATTTCATGGCAGCTATAGACCATAAATGATATGAGCAGAGTAATTATGAAGGGAAGCTGAGAAATGTGATGAGATTAACCGAACAAATCCACATAATATCACTGCTGTATAATTCATGATAAATACCAAATAATGGTTCTGTTTAAGGCGCACAGTTAGCATAAAACTGGTGAAACAAACACGATGTGAGCCATTTGCACAGACAAAACAAGCAGAAATTGTCCATAGACATTGCTTTATCCTTTGGGAAAATGACCTAATTTTTAGAATAGCAATGTTCGTTTTGATACATATATTTTTAAATACAATAGTTTACAGTTATATCATTTTGGTCATGTCTTAAAATTATGTAAGCAATTTGTAAGGCGTTAATAAGCACTTTTTGATAATCCATTTTTTGATGGATTAGGTTTTACATTAGAAATGTCAATGAGTCATTAACCCATAAACCATAAACATGCATTAACCATGAGTACAAAATGTCTTAATAAGCTGCTTAATAGAATGTTTTTCAGTTACTACGTGCTCGTAAATACTGTATACAAGTGCATATAAATAATGTATTACTATATTTCTACAGTGACCAGTATATGTTTATAGTATTTTTTATATTTGTAATGAGGTCTCTTGAGATTTGCAGTCCCACAAGACATCTTAAAGGCCCTTTTAGCTTATAACTAGAAAATACCATCAAATCTACTCCAGCTCAATTATAAATATCAGTGTTTAACAGCTTTGTTTAACAGTACACAAAAACATATGCTGAACGCGTCAAGTAGATTTGTGATTTTTTTTCTTCCATTCTGCTGCATTTGTCTAAATTTGGGTGCAGAAAAGCTTAGTGCAGCAGGGGGCGAGGGAAAAGTGTGAAAAGTGTGTGAATGCGGCAGAAAAAGAATAACATTAACATGCACTGTGGAGATGAAAGCGGAGAATGCAAATACGTTTGGGTGACTGTTAAACAAAGGTGCGTTTTTGAAGGTGATGAAGACAAATGCAGTGGTCCCATGAGGATATATTCTTTTAGGGCCAGACACTACAGGTGAATAGGATAGAATCTTACGTTTATATAAATATATTATTGTTCAATGTTTTCATTCTTAGTTTTTTATTATGTCACTAGTTTCGACTTCGAATATATAAGCAGATAGAGATGTTTACATTTCTTAATTCTTTTGTTACATTTTGTTTTGGTACCATTTATAATAACTACCATTTAATTTCCCTTAGTTATGCATGAAAAAGTTGTAATACATAAAAAAAAAGTGAATTAATGAACAAAAAAGTTTATTAAGGCTTAATAACTACTTAATTAAGAAGCCTAAGGTTAAAATTTGGGGTTTTGAGTAGTTAGTTACTTACTAAGATTAAATTATTTTTTTTTCATCTATTATTTAGTCATTTGTTTATGGTGAATTCAGTCTTTATTACGGTTTTATTAAGGCTTTAATAAGGCTAAGTAAGGTATAGTTCTTGTAAAGTATTATCTACTTTTTGTGTAAGCTAAATCTGACTTAATGATAATTTTAAAATGGACATTTTTTGCACATTTTCAGACTTAAAATTTTAACAAGTCAGGAATTAGAACATTCTTTCAGTATTTCATTGTTTCATTTGAAGTTCTCATTTGCCAGTTTAAAGTCATCGACGACTTGTGGTTTACTCTATGTTTTCAAAAGCCAATTGATTTTTAATATTATTTATTATAACTATACAAATCCATTCAGAATTATTTTTATTGATAATAACTATTGAACATATTATGACTAAAACAAAATTGTCAATTTTCCAAAATGGTGACATCTGTTTTTGCAATTAAACAATTAGAGAAAACAGCTTGTGAAATGATAATGTCCTATATAAATCTATGGATGCTATGGATCATTATTAGTGTTTTAGCTTCTGCAGAGCCCCCACATTCAGTGTTAAGGGGAGGCATTGTAGGAACTAGCCACAATTCTAAACTTCAGCTTTTCCACATGTAAAGTATATTATGATATATAATATACATTGAGATACTGCTCAGGTCTAGATGCAAGGAATATCCAAACTAAAAGCCACTACTTTTTTTATAAGCTTTCAACTCAGTGGCTGATAAACACAGCTAAATTATAGATTCTCAAGACTTACTTTAAACAAAAGCTGCCTTTTTTCTCTTTTAATTCTAGTCAATATTGCAAAAATTAAGGTAATTAAATAAAATATAAAACCTCTTTTGAAGCAGACTAGACATTTTCTAGCTCCCTATAAGCTAAAAAAGCAGACTGAGCAAAAATAGAAAATGTAAAAAATGCCTGTAGTGTCTCGCTTTGAAAGAAAAATACGGTCTCTTTGGAAAATCTCCGCCATGCATTTTGGTTTTAAGCTGCGGCGGTTTGTGAGATGTGCTGTGCCCGCTATCCTGCGCTGTGCTATATCCTTTCCCTTCAAATTCAATAAGCTCCCAGCTGCCTGCGCTCCTCCAGGGAATCCCCTCCGCTCCCCGGACCCACAGACAGACTGCAGGGCCTGTGGGGAGCTCGCCTCATACACTCCACTGTGAGGCGAGGTGTCAGAGTACGGCTGCTGCTGCTACTGCTGCTAGAGACATGACAAATGTGAAGAGATTTTTTTTTATTTTCTCGCAGTTTAGGGTGAAAAACACACACACACACATGACAGGGAGGCGGCTGGGATCCACTGCAGAAGAGGCAGGGTTGGAAATGCCACAAAGAGGGCACTGTGACCCAGTTGGGATTCAGGGAAAAGACTATTTTTACTTGCTACACTAACCCTATTCAAAATGCTCTTCCTGGGATCAAAAGATTATTTAAGTTGTGTTTCGTAAAAGGAAAAGTTTTTAGTGAGAAAAAGCAGGTGAATAAGGAAAACATTTTTCCTTTGTAAATTTGATTCTTTCTGACTAAAACATTGAAGCGGGTTAACAGTGCTCCTGTCTGATTAAAATAATTTTAACTTACATTTAAGATATCTATTTGAAACATCTTCTGTAAATTATTACATTAATGTAAGAAAAAATATGGAGATTTCTTGCTCCATTTGGCAACATACTGTATTAACACAATGAGAGGAATCTAGCTTATCTTATCTACTATTTCATGAAACTAGATCTTGCTGAAAAGTAGTATAAAAAAGAAAAAAAATCCATCTTCTATCCTTTTTTGTGCCAAAAATATTGTATACAACTAGTCTTTGGTAAAACTTGGAATAATTGTAAAGTTTTGGGTGTATGAGCTGCTATGTTACACTTTGCTTTATGTTTATATAAAAAAAGTAATTGGGGTAAAAAATTTCCTTAAATTGACCACGTCTCATAATAATCTATAGTGAATGTTGACTTCATGCAGATTATGTGACGTTAAATAGTGTCTCTCTTTAACCTCTGCACCCAGAATCAGAAAAAATCAAAACTAGTACAGTATGAGAGGCATGGGACATAATTGGATCAGGCAAAGGAATGACGCTCAAACTATTTTAAAAGGAACCTCTTCAAAACCACTTTTGGATGAAGATTTCTCATTGTTTTTTACACTAACTTCACTCAAAACCTTTGGAGTTTAAAGTCAAACAAAGGCTAATTTGCTGAAGAATAACTCATAAACAAAAACCTTTTGACCACCACTTTTAACCCCACTAACTACAAAACAGCCCTGACTTTATCTTATCATCACCTTCATATTATAATTATTATCATTTGTGTCTGAGGAGAGACTTAACCCATTTTGTTCTCCATAAGTATTACTAGAAGTTCATGGAGTGTAATGCAATCCAGGCCGTCAGAGCGACCAGATGAACCACTGTGTTCATCAGATCTTTGCTTGAATTTTAAGAGTGGTATTATGGCTCCTTTAATGTACACGTAAAAGCGTCCTCAGGCCTGGAGCACAGGAGCCAGTGAGTTGAGGAAAATGCCACAAAGAGAATACAGTGACCCAGTTGGATGGATAAAAGCACAACAGTGTCTTTATGAATTACAATGTCTCCTTTGTTTAGAGATTCTTATTACATGGCTGTGTGGATGTGGCTTATACTGCGGATCTCAGCGGGCTTTCCCTTCTTACTGTATACTTTGTTTTTTGACTATATTTAGCCTTCCCTGGGATCATTACAGCTACAGTTCTCTACATCTAAGATTGTCTAGTGTGGATAGAGATTTGGGAAAGCTTGCATATTGTCAACAGTACAATATTAAATCCTAAAAACGCATGAAGTCACAGCTCAACACAACTACAGGTACTTATGGGAAAAGCTGTGCAATGTATAGAATTTAAGATAATATCGTGAATGTTGTTTCAAGATATCCAAAAATTAATATAGGTATCGTTATAGTTAAAAACTGACACAAAAAGAACTCATACAGTAGAAATCAGAAATTCGTCAATAACTTTCAACTTCAGATAGAAATGTATATTTTGCACTTCTGTGATTCTTTTTCAAACATGTCATCTTTGTCACGTGACATCACAACATTCTCCAGACCAATAATACTTCTCACAGATGTTTGCAGCACAAGTCAGTTATTGTAATACAAAAGTGAATGGGTCTAGTCACAAATAGAAGTCACCAGATTGAAACAGTTTGAAATAATGTTTTAGATTTTTCCTGGCTAAGAAAGTTAATCAGAAATCTTGTTCACCATTAAGATTTATGACATTATTGTATTCTACAACGTGAATGCAACCTATTGACATAATAACTGTCTGAATGTTGTCAAGATATGGCCAAAAAGTAATACATTTTGTCAACATCGCCCAGCCCTACTTATGTGTTGAAAACACAGTTTAGTCATAGGAAAAGCCCTAATTGGAAACAATAATTAAAGATTTATTTTTTTAAGAAGTTACTTTGAAGTTTCTCACCCATGCTTATAGCGTATGAGCAAATTTATTTGTTCAACACAGTGGGGAAATTCCAGTGTTGCAACACAGCAGAATAATACAAGCATGTAATAAAAAGAAAGATAAATAACTATATACTTAAATTTAACATACTATGAACAGCAAAGAAGTGGCACGTTAAAGCGGATATTTTAAAGAAACTGTATGCATTATGAATCGACAAGTGACTATACAGATTACATTATAATTGTGATGCTAGAAGCTAAGTGTTTTATTTAAAGTCATTATTTCAAACTGGCTATACACTGCAATAACTTAAAATAAGTTTTACCCCTCTGTATTCGAGAGAAAATTAGTTTGTTTTGTCCTAATAATAGCACCTAACCAGGATGTGTGCATCAATCATTATCATATGAGAAAACACGCTCAGGTTTATGAAAGTTGTGAAATGCGCTTATAAACTCATCAGGGTGAGACTCAGAATGTGAAGAAAGCATGTGAACTGTGGTAAAAAGTTTAACATTAAACTGACACAGTGCCTTTAAAGGTGCACTGTGTCACTTTTCTCACAGACTCCACTCACAGTCTGAATCTATGGTGATTTTTTGCTTAAATCTTGATCAAACAAATATGTAGAATTTCTTTTACTTTTTTGTGTTTTAACTACTCAAAAACAGAATAAAGCAATTTTAGAAACAAATTCAAATTAAATACTGTTTATCTGACAATACGGACACAAAAATATGGGATATGTTAATAATTCTAGTTCTCAGATGTATCCCATTAATAATTTGAGGTCATTTAGCACAGTAAACTATTCACGTTAATATTTACACGGGTCAGAAGCCTCGTCCTTGTATTACTCACGATAAAGCAGATCTTTTGCTTTCGCACACTCACAAAATAAATAATGGAGAGAGAGAGAGAATGGAGAGAGAAAGGTTTTACATGTAGTGTTGACCCCAGACACTTGTTCACCTCTGCTGGGGATAAAACACTCAACCTGACCAACAAGGCATGTCATCTGGAAAACAGCCTGTCTGTCTGTCTGTTTGTGCCCGCTAAATGCAGCTAAAGTGTGCCGCGGCCTCTGCAGATTCCACTTTACACATGGTAGGCTTTTTTTTCCACACTAGCGAGCGCCCAGCCCCAAAACAATCTTTATTTATTTAGCTATAGGTGTGCACTTAGGTTCTGTTTACACTAGTTAATACGTAGGTTTGCTTGTTGTTTGAATGAAAAACAAAAATGTAAAGGCCATTATCAATTTACAGTATAAGCAGTTCAGAAGAGAAATATACTAAATACTTAATACTTCTTTCGAAAAAAAACAAAAACAAACAGCGCTACATTGTCTCCATGGAGATGTTACTGCACTGTCTGGAGTGTTCCGCAGTGTTGCATTAGGAGCCTCATTTATCAAGCACTTGCTCACATGCAAATATAGTAGGGGGAGCAAAAACTTGAAATTTGTGTCGCACTCTAAAAATGCAAAATTTGGATGCTGCAAATCTATTTTGTGGACGTTTCTATGGCAGTTTCTTTCAAAGGTAAAAAAGTGCAAAAATTATACAAATAGTTGTTTGTTTGTTTCAGTATGTAGCCACAATTTAGCATCCGGTTGATTATCGAGGCCTAAATCTATCTTTCAATTTATGTCACTACAAAATATACCTTAAAAACGTGCCTTTCTGTTGTACGGGAACTCGCCTCTTCATAGATCTGACTTGTAATCTGCCTGTGGATCATTTGCGTGTCTCTATACAAGTATGCACTTAATGCTAACATTTCCATTAGTGATACCTATGATTCGATATTAAATCATAATAATAATGTATCCTTATGTAATGTATCATTTTTGTACAAATATTGACAGATATTTTTCAATACCTTTGTCAGTATTGAAATATGGTCATTAGATTAGAGCTGTCATCACTTATCTCCATGGAGACAAGCAGGAGAAGGAGCCACTACTAGAGATTGACATTTTTACCTTTGAATTACCTCCAAACTATCTGAGGACAATTCTAGCTGTTTTGTGGCATTTCGAAGCTGCTGCAATTCATTGTCAAGTATGTAAAAAAATAACTAATGAGAATTTTTTTTTTTTCTCTCTCTCTCTCTTTGAATAGCACATTGGAAAATACTGACCAATCACAAGCCTTTAGCCAACCTAGCAAAGAAGTGCAAAATTTGGAAAGTACAAAATAGTACAACATGACAACTTACCTGTAATGTTCTATTCTTGATGTTCGAATGCGTCTGAGATCGACGACACTGTTTCCAGGGAAACTTCACTTTCTAAATCAAAAACATAAACTTTAATCAAACTGTCCCACTGTCACAAGATAGACTTACACAAGCTAACCGGCGTGTGTATGTAAATTTGTAAAGCAATTCAAACCAAACTCTATCTGTATGACAATGTCCTGCTAAGTGCTGTAATAAGATAATTGGTGAGACACAATGCAGTCTTCAGTTTCCATGTAAACCTGTGGGATGTAATGTAATGCCATTTCTGTCTGTTTACAGCACAAACACTGGTCTGGTAATTATGGATGCAGCGGTGTAACCAACGACTCCCCGGTGGATAGATACACACCTCCTCACACACCGCAGACACACTTTTTAGGCACTCAGCCGATCTGCCTCTGATTACATTCCTACACTTACTCCTGTATTGATTTGCCATAACTGTTGAGAGGAACCATCTTTTTATACTTTGCTGGTTAATGCCGGGGCTCTAAATGGTTCTCTGGGTTTATGGCAACTTTTACTTATCTCCCGGACGTTAAAGACTGTGGAGAATGGATGAGGCTCAAAACTAATGTAGGCAATTGCACAAGCGTTACAAATAGCCATGTCCTAAAATAACTTCATCTGTAGTCATCTGGATTCTGGTGGAAGCAATGTTTCTTTTTGTTTTAAAACATAAAAATGCAGCCTCAAGACATCTATGTCCTCGACAATAACGAAAATGTGAATAAATAATTGCTATGATACTATGCTAATGTTTTTTAAACTCGTTAAAACACCTCAGACACCAAAAATTACTCATGTCAACTTCAAAATTCTAAATGGAGTTATTCAAATTGCGAATAAAACTTCATCCAGCATACCAACATTTAAATATGGAAACACTTTGGACAAACTGTGTTAGTAAACAGTATTTATGAAGCATTAAAAAACTGTTTTGTAGATGGCCTATAATACCTTACACAATTTTGTAAGTAAAAACCACTGGCAAACAAGTTTTAAAAAACAAGTACTAAGCTCTTGTAAACAAAGTCATTCTAAGCAAATTAGTGCTTATTAATGCTTTATAAACAGTTACCTCAGTGTTTAAGTTGTTTCTGTGGGTCAGAGGTTGCTGCAATAAAATATCAATGCCATGTTTCAATATGCACGCTTTGATTCATCAGTTGGATGATATTGTCTTGTTATATGATTATTGACATTTTTAGATGAATATCTATTTAATTTCTCCTCTTTAATCCATCTTCAAAGGACATTTACTCAATCCAAATCATTTAACTTCATTATCCTTTGTACATTAAGCCGCTTTAACCAGAAAAACAGGAATTTCTTGCATGAAATCCCTCGATTGCAAAGTCAATGCATCTTTTATTTGTTGCATGGCCCTCCCTCACATCTTGTTTATTCCCCTTTTGTCCTAAAGAAGGACAGTTTTGTCCCATAGGGGCTGGTAATATCGACGCAGAGAGATGAGTTATTGATTGGGAGGGAGGACAGAGCCACAGTTGACATGCAGCTGCCTTTTCTAACTAACGGCATAAGCATTTTTACATACGATCTGTGGCCCGTGAGACGCAGCGTTCACTGTGGCCCAGATTGATAAGCATCTATTGATATTTGTGAAGTAGACAAACACATGAGGCTAAGATGTTCGCCTTCTCTACGGGCTCTTTGGAAATTGATGCAACGCTTTGTTCTAATACTGCGCGATGTATATGAGGAGATAATGAGATTGTGTTGGTTCTGATTGAATGGGATGATGACATCGATATGAAATGGCTCTGGCCTTCTCGCTGCTCCCACACAGAAGCACATGCGCGCATCTTGTGGGTCATTTGGCCTGCATTGCTGTTGTGATCACAGGGACAAGCCATTAAGGAACCTTCAACATGGACGCATGCATTAGGGAAAGTCTATAGATCCCTTAAGTGCTTTGTTATCTAAATGTTTAAAATTCTGCAGAGGAAGCGACAGAGGCAAAGTGAAGTAGACTATAAAACACTTTCAATGATCAGCTGACATCAGAATTATGTGGCATTTAGTTTACACATAATAAAACATTGATTAAAGAGAGCAAGCATACTGAATTTTCTAGTGGTTTACTTCTCTTTCCTAAAAAATAGACAAAGTACTAGTGTCTAACCTCACAAAAAGTATAATTTGTGGGTAAGCATGTAGGCCTAAAGTATCTATAGGTCTATAAAATGAAACTAGTGTGTGTTCCAGTTCCTCAATTGAAATCGTCTTATGTTCCAATTCACTCCAGGTTTTGTTTACATTTTTTATAAATGTAGTATATAAAGATCGAAATTGGTCGCTGGATGCATTTCAATGTCACAGGTGAGATTCGGAGCATCATTTGTCTGCATCATCCCCAGTCCCGCACACTTCCAACAGTTCCGTGCCCTCATGTTAGCTTTTGTTAGCACCAGGTCTGCTCCTTCTTCTTCTTCTTCTTGCTCCTCTTCATCCTGTATCCACCATCTCCTCCCTTCACTCCCCCTTTAACCCCCCTTCCATCCTCCTCCCCCTCCTGCCTGCCTGCCTGCGTCCTCTCGCTCTGGCTCTCCGCTGCGGTGTTGCCATAGCGACGGAGAAATGTGGGAATACCTCCGTCCTTCAGAGCCGAGAGAGGAGAAGAGGAGGAGCTGATGGAGGGTATAGAAGAGAATCAAGAAGAAGAAGAAGAAGAAGAGGAGGAATATTGCTAATTAAAAGACACAGATGCGACTAGCTCTGAATTTCCTGTCATTTCCTGTCACTTATAGCTTCCCTGCCCCCAACCGCCAAAAAACAGACCCTCCTATTGATATTCAGTCTGGGGTATGAGGAAGCCAAGCAGTGCTATCAGCTGGGGAAGGGGCGTGTCTTCTTGGTAGGAGTGTTTTTTTTGTGGGGGTGGGTCTTATGGCGGCTGAGCTGGTGTCGCATACTCCTATACGGCACTTGTTTGACGATCCATGTGTTCAGGATGTCTCCATTTGTAGTGAGGCTGCAGTTTCCATGGCGATGGCCGCGACTAAAATAGCACCCCCGCTTCCCTTGCTTTTTCTTTTTTCCCCCTCCATCTTTTTCTCAAGGTTTTTTTTTCTTCTTTCTTCACACACATTCACTTCATCCCTAATCAGAAATCTTTTTTTTTTTTTTCTTTTCGCAAACCGAGACGTCCCATTCGTTTCATCTTCATCCGCGCATCACATGACTTCAAGTAAACACCCTCTATATCACCTCTACGCGCTCTCCTCCCACCTCTTATCTCTCGTTTTCAGTCTCCCGGTCGCCGCGGCAACAGATTCTGTCAACATGCATCAGCCTCCACGTTGCCACGGTTACGAGCTCGAAAACCGCTGCAGTTATTTCGACAAAGGGTTTTCAAAAACACACCGGCCGCATGGGGAAGAGTGCCCCTGTCCTGATGTGTGCTCTGGTGACAGCAGCAGTGAGCGATGCCTGTTTAGTGACCCTTCCATGAACCAAAGAGGATCACAACAGCAATCTTTCCCCCAGCCAACGGGCAAAAGCTGCTGTTTTTGTTCCTCTTGTTTATAAAGGCCCTAATGTAAAGAAGACCATGGGTTGCATAAGATTTTAGGTTTTGTCAATGTTATAATCTTAGATATGGGGCAAGAGTCACACCCAAAATAGAAATGTTGAACTTTTTCATTATTTGTTTGATGATTGCTATGTTTTTTTTTATTCTTTCAGATTCTAAACAACTGTAAGATTAGTATTAAAACTAGGCTCACTCTGTCTCAGGACAAGTATTATGTTCTGAGTCTTTGCTTTGTCATTTTAGATTTTAGAACTAAAAAGTGTGATAAAGTATACACGACAGTCATGGATTTCCTACATTAGGAAGGCTATATGCCGATATGCTAAAGTTGCAAAAATGCTCAGAGTAAGTCAAATGATATAGAGGGATAATTCGTTTATCAACACAGGGGGTGTGCATGCAATTGGATAGCAGAAAGAGCCGCAGCTGATTGACACAAGCTGTAGCAGCAACACAAGCCAGCGCTGTTGTCAAAATTCTTGTGTGAAAATCAAAATTATGCTGCTAAATCAACATTTGTGAATGAATTTTGTTTTTTGACTTCAGGTGAGTAAAAAACGCAGAGAAAAACATTTTCTCAATCTTCAGGAGCCAGACCGTCAACAGCTAGCTCTTGCCCTGTTGTGTTGTTTTTATCAAAAAAGTTTCCTCAGCCAACCAAACGGACAGCTTATCTTTCTGCAGGGGCATGCGCAGTAAAGTGGAAAATGATGTCGACCAATAATCCCATATGGACCTAAAAGTGAAGAAATTCACTGAGCTCTATCTATGAAATCTGGGAAATCAGCATGTGTTTCTGAAACTCAGTGACAGAACTGTGATTTTGATTTAGAAACCTAAAAAACACAAAAAATACCTTTTGCAGAAGTGCTAACCCTAAAAATACAATTACAAAAAATCTTGTAGTAGGACAAAAAAAAATTGCAGTTCACCATTCCCTGGGGCAAATTTACACCCCTTTCTCATACTTTTGCTGATCTTTTAGTCTCATACGAGTCTCACTTAAATAAATTAATTGACAAATGTTGAATGCACAGCTGATGCTTGGACTAATCCGTTATAAGATGTATGACACTGGTCAAAGAAAGCCTAGTTTATTTTGCTGTTCCTGAGATGTTGTTACATCATAGATTTAATTGTATTTGTGAGTTCTCATGAGCTTTGTTCATTCTCACATGAAGTCATATCCAAATATAATAGTTTATGAGTAAGAAAAAGATTCTGACCACTATCCTGACTGTCTCCCATCTAAGGCTCAAAGTAGATTATGTGACTCAACAAAACAACAATCAAAAAAAGTCTTGATATTTTGGAAGAGTCAATGCATTTGCTACAATGTAAACTTACTAGAAAAAGAGTGGTAAATAAAACTCTTCTTTTAAATCAACAGAAAGTACTTCTTTTGAGTAAAGTCAACTTTTGTTTTGTTTTTGCAGTGCACCAGTGTAAAATTGAGTACATGACAGTTACATAAATCCCCTGACACTGACTTAAACATGTTGACTCTGATCTAACAACTTCTGCTTTGAATATATTTTCTCATCTGATTTTGTCATATTCATATCCATAATTAGGCGTGTGAAAAAAACTTGTCTGGCTTCTGTTAACACTGAGAACAGAAACTAGGGAAGGCTTTGTCCTAATGAACACAGCCACATAAAAGTCTGTTTGCGTCCCTTTTATTTAATCTTCAAACGTCTATGATTCCACTGACAAGACAATATGAATTATGTATATCACAATAGATCATTATCTCCCACTCATCAAAATGTGTTGTCAATGCCGCGCCGCTCCACATTTTTCACACTGGCTAATCCCATTGTAGCCGTAAAGCTGCTTTGATACTAACAGATACTTACATGTGTGCCAAGTCAGGGAAAAGACTGCGGGCGGTGTCATTTTGGGGCCAAAGCTGCGGCGGATGACATAGCAACTTATAATGAGTGTTTGTGGCCTCTGGGCTGCTGTGTGTGAGAGGAACAGGCCTTTCCGTACACTGCAAAACACAACAAGAAGCGCCACTTCATTAGTAAACATGATTAACACAATGTGCAGCTAAAAAGTTAAAGATTAGTTCAAGGGCAAAAGCCACAGTGACTAGTGACTGCTTGCGATGTAATTTGCAAACAAAATTGGTCAATAAATAAAAATAATCCATTCATTTTAATGTAAAGAGCTGCTCTATTTAGTCCAGTCACTAAAAAATGTGGAATATTTTTTTAGACATTTCATTCCAAAGTACAATAAATCTAGCTGTTGCCTACCATCTGACATTATGACCTCTTCACTCTCTAGAACCTGATTCAAACTTAATGGCTTCAAAAATGTTAATGTTCATTTTGGGCGAAATGCTACCTCCCTGACTATTAAAAATCAGCGATATAAATCTGTAATCACAAAATATTAGAATGTCATTCGTGGTGTAGCTACTGTATAACACAAATTGGTTTGAAGGACCTGTTACTTGTGAAGAATCGTTGAAGTTGTAGGCTACAGTCAATGATAAAATACAATGAGAGCATTCTATGAAAAACGGATTGTTTAAGCATAGTGAGAATACTTGCCTTTCATTTTGACACCTGGTCTTTACGGAAACTTCCCTTATCTATGAATAGCATGAGTTTGACATAGACGGGCTGGTGGACAGTGCAGGGGGAGAGCAGCAGAGAGACAGACAGACAGACAGGGCGTGTAGGAGGTACAGTATAAAAGCAGTGCCTCCCACTGAAACAGGCCCTTAAAGTCTCCTATGGGCAGGACTCTGAATTTGGGATGCCTGGTGTGAAGACAGCAGACAAGTTACAATGAGGTGAGTGAGATTGGATAAAAAACAATCAAATCACACTTATCAAGACTTTACAACTAAAATCTAAATTACAGTAATATAGGTCGGAATAAGTTGAGCTTGGCATTTTGACAGTTAAAGGTGACCATTTCTTCACTTGTTCAGACTTGTAACTTGACCTTCTGGTGTCTCCTGCTTGTCACCATGGAAATAGATACATTTCATGTCATGCTGTGAAGATTATATGGAGATGAGCAATTTGCATATCCACCACTAGAATAATATATTTCACTTTTGAACATACTGTGTAGACTGTCATGGCAAAACGAGCGTTGTTTCTGTAAAACATGTCCCATATAGTCTCAGTGACACAAATACACCAAATCGTACGCTTCTGATATTAATATTTGAACAGCTGTCTTGCTTTAGCTGATCCCAGGCTATATAGTTCACATAAATGTTGAAACCGTAATGACTAAAATGTAGGACAACGCCTGTGTTTGTGTGAAGAATGAGGAACATGCTAGTAATGGCATGAATAAGACATAATACTGAACTGTTCTATCATTTACTGACAGCATGCATATTTCATGTAAATCAAGGAACTGTTAAAGTACTTACAGACAATGCTTAAAGTGCCCATGACAGGTTGAACTACTCATTTCACAAAGACGTATTTAAGATCGTTATATGTACGGTTTTACTCAACATTTTTTAAATTTCATTTCCGTTTGGCCTTTTTTTTAGCATTAAATATGTACTTCCTTTACATTAAGTATGACATCACGCTAGGTAGTTGCTTAGCGACCATTTAATAAACTGGACCCAACTCTTTTTTTTTTTTAACTTGAGCCATAAAAATATACTAGAATTTTCTTTTTTGTTGTTAAATGTGTGTTTACAGGGCCATAAATATCTGTCTCTTGAGAGAAAATTGAAAATGTTTTTGTCTCCCTAGTGTGATGTCATCAGTTTAGAACGCTGCTCTACTTCATGGTATTTTCAACATATTTTCACATTTTTCTCCACAAACTTGTTCTTGATTAACCTAAAACTATAATTTATAATTACAACAGGTATTAATAATCTACCAAACAAAATAAAATTTTGAAAAACGTTCAAACCTGTCGTACGCACTTTAACCAACTACAGCTATAAAAGGCCTATTTTTTATGATTTGATTTATGAATATATAAGTATTTGGGTAAATCTGTATTAAATTTTCACTTATTCTAGCCTACATTCCTGCATTCCTTCATTCTTTATTTTCTAGAAATCAACTAATGTGGGTGGGGATTGGGGGTAATTCTGAAGATTTGAGCTACAGTTGATGGACATTATGATTACTCAAAAATTCAGGAATCAATCAAATACTGTATGTAACACTAATGACGAGGAAACTCTGTTGTAACGAGGTCAAGTTGGTCATGTCTCACAACTTTGTCCTACGTCAGGATCCCATTGTGAAGCTCAAAACCATGAAACTGTCCCAGACGCTGCTCGTGTCCCTCCTCTGCCTTGCCTCTTTCTCTGAGTGCCGCGTGCTCAAGTTTGTGGTGGCGGTGAGTACAAGCTCTTAACGCAGACTCTACCAGGCAAAAGCATGTTAAATACTACTTACTCTATCACCAGAACCTTAATACAGCCTGTCTTATGGTGATTACACTATGTTTTTTCTCAATATGCTTTGTAATATCCAGCCTGCTATAAGGTGATAAAGTATTTCTATGTCACCACTGTCTGGGATATCTCTGCTCCACACATTATGGCTTTATTTATAAACCTCTTTGCATATTTTGTCCTCCACGCTAGAGTTCAGAGCTATCGCGTACAGCTGACAATCGGAAGACTGTGATTAGAGATTAGAGCTTCCAGTTTATAATGATTTTTTTCGTCAAAGTATCAGCTGCGTGCAACATAACAATATACTGTATAAAGCATCATATTGTATTTTTAAATTAAATACAAAATGGATTAAACTGAATTACGCTCACTGCTAATATCACTGTTACATAGAATAGATGCTGCAAAAATGTAAATGCAAAAGCAAAACTTCTAAGCATAATACAATTTTAGTTTCTGTAGAAATTGGAATTAATCATAGAAAATAGGAAATTGGAAATATGGAAATGTTGTTAGCGGATTTTGACAACAACTGTATGTTTTATTTCATCATCATTTCAATATTTTAATGTAATATCATATACTACAACAAGTCATACTTTTTGTAAAACTCAAATACAATTGTGGGGCTAAAATCTGTTCTTTTTATATATTTGTCATAGAAAATTGTGAATTATTTCTTATCATCACTTTTGTTGTTGTTATAAACCACTGAATTTTTACAAAATCTAATCTCACAGTTAATAACAGAAAATATTTTATTAAGATTTTGTTTTTGATTGCCTCCATTCCAAAAGCTTTAACATTCTGCCGGTCAAACATTTTAAAGTGTCTATAATTATCTATCAAATAAAAGTCCATATTTACAGCTACATTATTGTCATATAAATGAGTAATTCTGCCTAAAAACTAATCTTGACTTTGCTGACTTGCGCGTGTGGTCTGTTTACGTGCCCAGCTGTGACGCTCATAATCCTGTTTAACCAGGTGATGCTCAGTAATAATAATAAACATATGACATAACGGGAATGACTGCAACTCATCTGTCCAAATCACAGCTCGCACTGCGGTTGTGGTTACAGTGAGCTCGCAGTGAAAAGGCTGACACAGCACAGTGTCATCGGAAACCTTTGGATCTGTCATGTGTTTTCGATTTCCAGGTATTTCGACACGGAGATCGCTCTCCCATAGAGTCTTATCCCAGGGACCCACATGGAGAAGAGGTGTGGGCGCAGGGCTTTGGACAGCTCACGGAGGTAAAGCGTGTCCCGGAAAGTCAGCTTACAGTATATGAATTGTTCATGATCATTTAATTATATTTTATAAATAATTATTAGCCTTTGTTCTCATGTGTAAACTTTAAAATCAAAGAATTTTTTTGAGCAACACAGTGGTACAGCGGTTAGTCTGACCTCATGACCTCGTAGAAAGGAGTTTGTTGTCTTGTAGGTTTTCTCTGGGTCTTCTGGTTTGTCCAACCACATCTCTAGTAGCTCCTGGTCTCTCTCCTCCCTCACGTCTCACCTGAAAAAGAAATTTGGATCTCAGTAAAACTTTATAATGATTGTATATTAAAAAATTTTGATTTTTGTTTAGGCCTACATTTTCTGTTTTGACGCTAAAGTCAATTAACCAATCAGAAGTAAATGGACTCCTAAATTTAGGTTGCCAGATGCTAATATTGCAAAAATTCAGTTACTTTTTGATACAATAGGAACTACAACTACAGTATTGAGCTGACTATGGAATTATATGTGACAATAAATAGCTCTAGGTTCAGTTGTATTCTGTAACAATACTATTAATCCTTATTCTAACCACACAGAGTGCATTTCCCCATTAAAACTGTTCCATCAGCTGTGATGACGTTACTGTAAAACAGATCAGCATCTTCACAGAATACCTCAACCAGACAAATTCATTACAAAGTGCTACAGTTGATCTACAATACCTCCAACAAAAAGATCTTTATACTTAGATGTTTTTATTAGAGTTGAAAAAAAAACAACAACTATATTTTACATCAAATATTGGCTTTTGATACTAAATTTGTGTCATACAAATATTTGAGCAGTTCTGATTTTCTGAAGTTAAAACAGACTTGTGTATAGCAGGTAAGAAAAAGCCTTGCTCATAATTTTAATTAAATGTACCCCCACTGTGGCCTATTCCAGCTCTCGGGCAATTAACCGCTTTACACTAAAGAACATATTATTTTTGGCACTAGGAGGCCCCCGTCCAGGAGCTCAGATTTAGCATTTTATGTAAATAAGATACAATTGACCTTAAAACTTTCTAAATCATAAGGACAAGGTGAAATATTAAGAGAATTGTATCAACAGGAGTTGTTTTTCTTTCAGCTGGGCATGAAGCAGCAGTTTGAGCTGGGCAAGTTTCTACGCAGAAGATACGGCAACTTTCTGAGCGATGACTACAGCAATAAAGAGGTACAGTACACATGTTATCATTGGGTTTGGACATGGGACAAATTCACAAGAATTACACAGGTTTCTTTCTATCTAAATTATAACAATCGATCAGAAAGGTGACATAATGTGTTTACATCTTATGACTGAGGCTGAGGAATAGAAAATCTCAGTCTGTGGTCTCAATAACTCTATGGGAAATTTCCTACTTCTAAAAGAATTATTTAAAATGTAAAATTTAAATTTGTTTATCTGTCACATATGTTTTTCAGATTTAATAATGACTCCACTTACTGAGCCTACTTTGTATACATAATTAACAGCATACTGTTATTATTTAATATATAATTACTAGTATTTCATTTTTGTTTGTTAATTTATAATGACATAGAAGACACAGGCCCCGATCTTGCCCCTTTAAGACTTCCCGCTTAGACCGGTTAAGACAGTTATTCCTCTGTTGGCCTCTAGTGCGCTCTCTCCAAGAGCTACGCCGTGAGTGAAGCAGGTGTGGTGCCCGCCAGATGTGTGGGGTACAATTTCATTCAGTGAACGGCCTAGACGTGTCATGTCTGTGACACGTAAGCAGTGCATTAATATCACAGCAAAAGTTACTACAAGAGCTTCAGTTTGGGAAAAAGTGTAATAATAGAAATGTATTTGGAAAAGGTCTATTCAAATGACAAACTTTAACAACTTTGTCTAAAAAAATTTATTTTCTTTTACATAAAGCCTGTTGAGTTAATATAAAAAAGACTTAGATTATAGAGTGAACATGAGACAGTGTTAAGTGTGAATGCAGCTCTGCCCACGACAGAGCAGAGAGATAATGCAGGAGAGCACGGTGCTGCGTGAGGTCCAGCCCCTTCAGCGCTTTTTGGGTCAGCGCGGGTCGCGGCCACGCGCACCAGGCCGCTGGACGTTTCTGACCAGAGGTTGTCAATTTTACGGCGGTGACCACTGTGAGTGAGCACGAGGAAGAGCGCGGAACCGTTTGGCACAGTCTGGACCAGAGCCCGCGCTGTGCTTTACCTGGACCACGGCGCGCATCCAGAGAACCGACCCGAGGTGGACACAACCCTGCGCTCGTCTGGGGCTGCAGACGCGGTCACACACGAAAGACCCTCCGCTCGCATCACACCGGGACCGGGAGCCTGCTTACCGGTAGTTGTCTCATTCAAAAGGATTATAACGAGGACACGCCGCTGCTTTTTCATAAACTTTTCACGCACGGATCAAGATTCTCAGGTAGGTCTTACCACGAGCATCGGATCATTTTTATTATAAGTTTAGGTCGACACAGCATTGTATTGTTAAAACATATAGAACAAACTTATTGAAGCCAAGTCTGACTAAAAAGTGAATCCATTTTATTTTACAAATATATTGCCTAATTCAATAACTGCATTTAACGTGGCTTTTTCTAACTACATAACTGACAAAATTAGAATTGATGGCAAAATATGATTATTATTATTATTTCTTATTTCCAGTGAACTTCTTGCACTGCTCCACGGTTATGTTGTGCAGGTTCACTGATTGAACTGGCATCAGACAAAGCAGAGCAGCCGTGCCACGAGCTGGAGCTGCTCTCTGGAGCTCATAGCGGCCAACACAGAGAACTCTTTGCGCTTTGCGCTTAAGTATTAGACCGGCAGGGGCAAAATCGCCCGGACTAACTTTTTGCAGGTTTTTGTTTCACACACATAGGTCATGTGATCAGAAATATGATTCATAAACTAATCAAAATTCTGATTCGTCTCCAGATTATTCTTTAAACTATAGATATTTTAGAATGTTGTTATGTCACTTCAATACAACCTGTTAACATCCTTGATCTTGTTTGAAATATTTTATTGCCAATTAGTTATATTTAAACTACACCTTTTAACCCATTTTTCTAATTACAAATACTATAATCAATATTTGGCACATCTGCAATTGAAAGAATGACATATGCTTTCTCAATTGTTTAATACCAGCTCGAGTCTTATCTAACAATATCCTCGCTTGTCCTTCTCTGACCATGATGAAATGAAACCAGTCTGTTTGTTGTTCCCTTTCTCATCAGTCCACATGTGGCCAGGCCGTGTCTATGATGACTTTAAACTCGCGCTGTATTAATGAGCTGAGTCACGGAGCTGATACGGCTGCACTGCTCTGTCAGATGTTTGAACATGTACAGTAATATGGCCCCTGGGCTCCGGTTTTACGCACGTTACAGCTATAGCACCAGGGGCCATCGACTCCCATTAAGTCAAGAGCAGGATAAAGACTTCTGCTCTGTCTTTTCTATGTGCTAGGGCTTTCTCATTAGCATACTGTGTTTAAAAGGCTCCTCTCTAGTGACTGGTCAAAGTTTATATAATTGTATTACTCTTCATTTATTCTACCTCCTTCCCATAGTTTAAATAGTGCCACAGAAAAGTACATTAGGCTAATTTTTACAGCTAATTCAGGCTCAAAAACATCCGTTGAATGTTGGAGCAATAAAGTAAAGTGGGGCAATCATGCTTTTGCTTTTAAATAAGTCAAATTATTATTGTTTTGAATAATGAAATATGATTTAGGTTGAATACTTTTTATCTAAATTTGCCAATAAACTAAACTAATGCAACGTGAGGACATCTTAGTTGACGTTTTTGTGTAATTTAAAACTGTTGCTTTGTCTCCATCAAGTAAAGCTGATAAAAAAATACAAATAAAAAATATAAATCAGCAAATATAATGTTTTAGAGTTGAGAAAATGTATAAAATGTAATATTAGTGTCACTACTCACTCAGCAACGTGTACAATAATAGATTAGCAAGTTAGCATTTAACTAGCTACAGCCGCAGTTACAGTAGAATTAGTACATAAAAGTACTTCAAGTATTGCTCATGACGTGATAGACCTCCATTTGCACTCATCTTACTATCTGTTTTAAAATACACTTCTACCACTACTGAAGAAAGTAAATACCTTTCATCCACAAAATGTGCCAGCAAATGCACTCCATATTCAGTAACTAACATTCATAAATATATATATAAGTAATTCCTTGTAATGTACCATAAAAGGCCAACACTTCCTGCACATCTCCTCCTACACAACAGTTTCCTGTACCTGTCGTTGACAATTTATCGGAAAGGTCTCACTCAACTCTCGTACCTTCCCCTTCGTGCAGCACATCTATTTAAATCTGACAAAGCTAGAGGACTAAAAAAGATGCATTCTTTGCATCACAAGAACATCCAACCTTATCAGAGTGATTTGAGCGTGTGCGTGGAGCTGACACAGCCCGGCAGACAGAAATAAATGAAGCAAGTCAGAAGTGTCACAAGCCATCACAACCTTCACAGACTGCGCCTCATGTTAAGGGAATACCTGCAATAGACATGTTCACAGTAATAACTGCTGCATCTATATTCAACCGCAATATGAGCCCAGTTATGCAAATGCACTGCTTCTGGCTTTCTTCTTATGAAAACAAACTCAATGTGCCACTAGAGAATAAGCAGCGTGCACTGTAAAGACATAAGTGTGTTATGTTACGCTGTGTTTTCTCTGCGTTCAAACAATCTGTGAATAAAATAGGATGGAATGAGCTTGGTTACTATAGAATTACATCATTTTGCAACTAAACACAATTAACAATATCAAAAGGCTTTATGTTTAGCTTAGTATGGACAATAACCATAGTAACTACAAAAGTACCCTTTTCCTTTACAAAATGTTAATTCCTTCTCTCCATTTAAGATATCTATTCTCTTAGATCAGTGAAATAGTGATGTAGATTTGGCTGATGTTACAGACAAGCAGCCTCACTTACATTCGTCTACCCCAGGGCAGACATATCTGCAGAAGTGTAGAGAGTTAATGAATAATGATGACTTTATTATGAGAGGCGTATCAGCCATGCAAACCACACACAAATGTGGTATTATAGTTATTGAATCAGTGATGTTATTGGGAACAGGACCACACCTCACACACGCATCTCTGTCATTTTTTTTTTTTTACTCTCATTTCCACCATATTCTGAGCTTCTGGTGCTTGGGAGTGAAATTTTACATATTGACTCAACTTCTTTTGGATTAACTGCTTCCAGATCTACATAAGAAGCACAGATTATGAGCGCACCCTGATGAGTGCTCAGTCTTGTCTGGCTGGGATGTTTCCTCCGACCAGACGTCCTCCTCCCATCACGCCCCAGTTACTGTGGAGACCCATCCCAGTACACACTGTCCCCCGCGCCCAGGACAAGGTCAGTGCACAACACATACAGCATATGCAGATCACCTTCAAGGAGCATTTAGTCCACACATGCTTCTTTACTTTGAGAGGTGGACTACATATTTCTTTTGTAACATACCATCTACTAAGTCACATGAGCAGAAGAATGAAAACACATCTAATTCTGCACATAACGGATAGGCCTACTATAGGACAGAAGAAGGGCCTAGTCTGGAAAGGACCTTGCTTTCCCTAATTTTTCATTTTCATCTTGCTCCTAAAATGTTTTCTTACTGTTCTTACTTCTTACAAATCACCTTGCATCAAAAAGTTTTGTATGTATGTAAATATCAGATCTTACACCTTCGACTGAACAAGACATGGACGGATTATACAAGTAGTCAGATTTCTTTAAGTTTTTACAAAAAATATAAATATATAACTGACTAACTTAAATTAATTAACTTAATAAAAAATACACACAATTTTAGAGAGACTATAGTTTATAGGTTATTATGTAAATTTCTATAATTAACTTGTTAACACAACAAATGCAATCTTGTTCCAAATGTTCCAAATAATATACTTATATCTCATTCTGATTATTACATTTTTCTTATTTTGACTTGTTCGGTGTAATAGTCCTTGTGGTAAACATTTATCATAGTTTCACAGCAGTTAAGTTGCAAATTATGAAAAATTGACAAATAAAATTACAGGAAGTAATCTGAGTTCTAAATTAGAATCCCTCCACAT
Organism: Mugilogobius chulae; assembly: GCA_038363315.1. Classification (NCBI taxonomy): domain Eukaryota; kingdom Metazoa; phylum Chordata; class Actinopteri; order Gobiiformes; family Gobiidae; genus Mugilogobius; species Mugilogobius chulae. The sequence goes on along the minus strand of CM076401.1, from coordinate 34,245,339 downwards.
GTCATCAAAAAGCGCACGGCAATTTACACACAACTGACAGTTTCCTGGAAGTTTAGGCAATCATTCAACACAATTGAAGTATTAGAAATTATTAACATTTGTCAAATCATAACATCTGTGTCATTTAAGTGAGTTTTGGCTGTGATTTACTATGCATTTGCTGGTAACAGTTGTGGGTTCCCCTCTGTAAATATTGCCTGACAAATAAAACTACAAACCTCATTAAAATAGCCAATCTAGGCAAAAACAAGCAAATTGTTTGGTGAAATCTTAAATATAATCATGTTTACGGTGTTTTACAGAAAATATGTTCTAACCTGTCATGTGCACTTTAAGCTTTTGTCCTATTTACTCTTAATGTCTTGCCTTGAGATGAATAAATGAGTCACATTCTTAATAAATATTTACTGTGGTGTTGTCATGTCATTTGTCTTAGCTGCTAAAATCCCCAGGCAAAGACTGTCCACGTTTCCGCGCTTTGATGACAGAAACCTTTGAGAGCGCGCCTTACCAGAGGTTCCTCAGGGCTCACCAGGTACCACACTCCATCACAGCAGCTCCAAAAATACTTCTGCTCAAACACTGCACTCCTGGTGATGATGCTGCTGTGTCCCTGTAACAAACAGCTTATGTCACATCAACTCTTTACAATGATCCCCGGCCAACTCAATTATATAATCGCCGCAAAATAATACAAGTTACCTAATACTGAAAAAAAAAAAGACAAATAGTTATAGCTGATGGCGGTGACATTATCAGCACCTCCACTGACGTATTTATTATGCTAGACACGGTGTCCTCGCATTTTTCTCAGGCACGGTAACTCCTGGTGCCTTACAAAAAAAATCTACTGTGCTACTTCTCACACGCACTAATTAACAGCCGGATTGTATTAGATTAAGGATTACAATAGAAAAAAGGCTTTTAATTAAACATGGTCCCATATGTGGCCCGTTATAGCAAGAAAGGTTGTGCTGAATTTTAACACCCTCCCAAGTAACACTTCACATTGTGCTATTTATCACTCATTAGTGTTTTCTTCCAGGCTGTGAAGTTGTTTAGTGAGTTGTTCTTACTTTGCAGTATTTCGTAGAGGGTCTGTCCAATCACACCGGGTATCCGGTGTCCAAACTGGTCGGCAAGAAAATATGGAGAGTATATGACACACTGAACTGTCAGGTAATGAACATCCAGCATACTAATATTTCCTGTCACATTCCCTAATGTTTGTTATATGTTTATTGGAACGTTATTATCCCATTTTCAAAAACAATTTTACACGCATCAAATTTGAGTTTATGTTGAAAATATCAAGAAGTAAAGCTCTAAAACACTGTCATCATCACACTTTACACATACCTGTCTACAGCAGAGGTGCTAGACCATTGTACTATATGGTTGCTAGGTAACGGTTATGGAGTTTCCTTGCCCAATGTCAAGATAAACCTATTAGGAAACAAAATTACACAATCATTTTTTTCCTGCATAATCTTAAATATAATTGTCTTAACTTAGTTTTAATATAACAAGTAGTCCAACATATAGTGCAAAATATTGATTAAGATATGATTTACCAATTATATGTGTATTTTATGACCCAAAATAGTTACATTTATTGAGGTCTCCCCCAAAAGGGAAACTGCAACCAATGAAAACCGCCAACAAATCCACACCTTTCATTCCAACAGACACTGTAACATATGCTTTTGTACAGTACACATATGTTACACAAGAAGTCAACACTAGTCTCCAATATACAATAGCAAATGACCATCTGTTCTACGAGAACTATAAATAGACACCAGAAACAGTGTAATACAACCCTCTTTGTTGGCCTTCATGCTGTCTGTTGTAGTAATGTGCTTCTTAATCCATTGCAGAGGATCCATAATTTGACTCTCCCACGCTGGGTGACCCGGGACGTCCTGGACACCCTGAAGAAGATCGCCTCGTTTGAGGTCATGTACAGCCTCCTGAGTCACAAGAGGAAAGACAAGGCCCGACTGTCAGGAGGTGGGCTGCATGCTGCACATGATCACAGACAAGTGTTTTCCATGTTTGGCCACAGGATTATTAGTTCACCATTAGCTGTGCAATTAAATGTGCGCTGTACTGTGCTTGTTTACCAGGAGTCTTGTTAAATGCCATCCTGAGAAATTTCTCCAAAGCCGTGGAGCAAGGAAGCACGCTCAAGTTCATTATGTACTCAGCTGTAAGTTACTGTAGCGGCTGCAATTTGCACCCAGCTGTTTACTTATAGCAGCATTACAGAGATACAATGTAAATCCTTATGATTCTCATCTGCTTTGGATATGTACAATATGTTCGACTGTAATTTTGACATTCTATTGGCTCACACAAACTGTACACATGAAACCAAATCATTTATCTAAGCAAAGCCAATATACAATATATTGTTCAGTGGTGTGCATATTATATAAATATACAATTACACATTACATAATTATTCAAGCACTAAAACCAGAACTAGCAAAAATCTTTAACAGCATATTTGCCTCTATATTATAGTAGCTTTGACTCAATGTTAATATCTATATTTTTTTTTTATGTTATATGTGCACTGAGATTGTTCAGGAAAGATCCATCTTTGTACAGTTTACAATTGATAAAATCATTCTAATTACCATTGTTTTAAAGCGCACTGTGTAACTCAAAAACTTCAATAAAAGCATAACTTTTCACCTCCAGAAAGTTACACAGCGCAACTGTAAAAATTAATTTGTCCAGGAGTGATGCACAGCTAAAAAGCTTAAATTACAGGACAACGATTTACAATATAGAGATGTTTTGCCCCAAGACAATGTAAGAAAATATGTAAAAACTACTAGGTCCTTAGTTTGCAAATGAACTTTGTATTCAAATTGCACTGGCTAGTATTTAGTGTTTTGTGTCAACTTTAGTGCAAACTAATCAAATTAGCAAATTTTAAGTCAAATTAGTTAAAAACAGACTACCATGATCAATGTATTTCCATTATAAGTGACATCATTATTGACTCGATTGCGCTCATAAATGGCTGCTGTCAAACCAATCACACTTCTCTTCTCTTCTTTACTCTCACATTTATCTTTACTCTTCTAGCACTGCCCAGTTTACCAGCTCTATTTGAAATGTGGCTTTGTGCGCAGTTTTGTATTACATTAAGATGAAATTTTGTCATTTGACCTTTGAAGCCCTTTCTACCAGCCACTACTTTGTGTGATTTTATAATCCATATGTTCAAATTTGTATCAACACTAATGATTCTTTTAACAACCCTACAACGTTGCCATTCTGTATTATCATAATCACACGCAGCTGACATACATCTCATCTGATATGTAAAATGTGTGATTGCTTAGCTGTGCGTCTGCAGTTTCTCGCGTGTGACATCTGTGTTGTTCTTTCCCTTTTCTGGCAGCACGACTCTACGCTCATTACCCTCCAGGCGGCTCTGGACGTCTACAACGGCCTGCTGCCTCCTTACGCCGCCTGTCAACTCTTTGAATTCTACCAGGAGTACGATGGGTAATGACTGCTCTCCAGCTTTTTCCCTTTGAATCTAGGTCAGACGAAAACAAAAAAACACAACACATTTTAACACATTGCACTCAACACCTCTGCAGCACCAGTTGTTTTTTTTCTTTTCATTACACTGGCAGTGATCCAGGACTGCAATGGCCAAATTAGCACACGATACAAAGCTATTTACACAGCGCTTAGCATAAATGTGTGTCATCTCATTGTGTTGACCCGACTAATAATAATTCCCCAGATCTTATTCGGTGGAGCTGTATTACCGCAATGACTCTTTGCACCAGCCCTACCCCAATCCCGTCCCAGGCTGTAATGGGCTCAACCCTTGCCCTCTGACGCTGTTTACCGATCTGGTGCGGGACGTTTTAGTGGACAACTGGGAGGCAGAGTGCGGATTCGGGATTAAATGGTCAAGTACAGGTCTGTGAATGCCATTGTTATATTCCAGGCAATCAACATAAGGGGCTATTCACGAGCTGTAATTACCTTTTTGTTCCACAGGTGTCATTACAGCTCTTGCAGTGGCAGTAGGTATACTGGCGGTGGCGCTATTGTTCACCATCGGGGTATTATTGCTTAAAAGAAGGGCTCATTACTCCAGGGAGGTGTAATGTGGAGCTCGAACCTGTATGTTTATTTGTTTCATCTTAATAACTTTGTTCTGTTTTAATGTTATCTAATTGTTTTTGGTTGTTTTAAATGAGACATTTTACATGTTGTATTTTATAAACTGATGTTTTGATCTAAAATGATTCAGAAATAAAAACAGGTCATTGACTTCCAGTTCAAAACTGCTGAATGGGTAAGCCCAGCCTCTTCCTTGTTTTATATTCCTGTAGCAGCTACAGATTGTCATTTGCGTATTTCCATTTTTGCCAATGTGATTAGTGAATAGAAGATTTTATTTAAATCCCACATTAGATCTAAATATAAAACAAACAAAAATAAATACAGGGATGTGTGGGCATGGACAAGAGGTAAATAAAAGCAGGGATTTTCTAAGCCTCAATTGCAAGACAATATAAGACTACTTAGACATAATAACTATAACTACAAATAGATCTTTGAGTAAAATTGAAAAAAAAAACAAAAACATTTTTGTAACAATGTTAACGTTGTAAACTCCAATACACATTGTGTGCATTAATCCTTAACTGTTTCAAAAATAATTAAATGTTGATGGTAGCTTTACAGTATTTTATTTGATATAATGGTGGCAGTGTCTACCATATTAGAATATATGCTGTTGTCAAGTTGATTCATGATTTTGCTGATCTGACGTTCCTTTTTCACTCTTTGGGTGCTTCTGTGAAAACTGTGAAAACACAATTATGAAAACATTATACATTTTTTTATTTCATTAAATTTAATGTAACAACTACAAATGTTTTGAGTAATAATCCTGTTCTCACTTTTGACGTCCAGCCTGCACTCCACCTCGTCCTGTCCCAGGTCATTCACAGCTCTACACGAGTACATTCCCCCATCGAAAGTGCTCGGTTTGCGTATTTTGAGGGTAAGCACTCCTTGGTTGTTCTGCATCAGGAATTTTGGGTCTTCGCCGATAATCATTTTATTCTTCATCCAAATGATTTTAGGCTGAAAGTAAATTACACACAAACAAGTCTTGCAATTAATTTACATTTGAGTATTTCTGTGTCTTGCGTGGCTGCCTTTGACCTTTACAAAGAGCCATTGTGAGAACAGAAATGTTTCTATCTCAGTAATATTCATTTAAACAACACCAGTGTTTCTCATTTTCAGTCACTTTGAGCATGCATTACCTTGGGAAAGGCTCTGACGGCACAGCTGATGGCTGTGCTGTACCCGGCCACTACACATCTGTCCACCAGGGGCTGAGTGAACTTGGGTACGCAGGACATGTCTTTCTCCTTGTAGTTGGCAGCCTTCATCTGAAGGCCTGTTCAAAGCATATTTAAAATAACTGTTATTGTATTTAGCAGAAAGACACCAATATATTCTTTTACTAAATTTACAAGACAAGCTTTGGCTGCCTTTTTACTTTTAACAGAAGATTCAGCTTCCAGTCTAAAATTGTCTGTAACCGTTCTTTAATGTCATTGAAAATTGTGTCAAAATCAGTCAAGCTAAACTATGTGTGTTATTTTCACAGTTAAACATAATTTATTTACCTTTAATACTGTATCTGTATGAAAAATCATTTAATGTACCGGTAGATAAAATAATTTTTTATTGTGTATTTAACTTGCAATGTCCAGTTGTAATTGAAATGCAATTTAATCCTATTTTTCTTGTTGTGTACACCTGCCCAGACTGCAGACAGAAAGCAACAATAGCTAACTATGATGCAGATCATTTCCTCTTTTTTTTTTTACTAATAATAGTAAACTTCACCACAGTGTTCATGAAAACAGACAAAGTGATACTGCAAGTTTCTGGTGTAATGGTGTAACCACATTTTAACAAAAACACATAAACAAAAATATAAAATATGTTTTTAATGACCTTATGTCATTTACCTAATGTTGATAGTCCAAGTAGTTTCAGCATGCACTCACACTTGGTCTTGTTCTAGTCTGGTTTAGTCCTGGTTTAGTCCTGGTCTAGTCTCAATTGTAGCACACCACTATGGAGCTCTATAGAACAATATAACTGCTTGTATTTGAGTGCACCCCCAGTTGTGGAGGAAAAGCCCAACATGTGAGAGTGTTGATGGCACCTGTCTTGGCGATGACAGCCGTGTTCTTGCTGACACCCGCGTCCTCACTCAGGCCGCACAGGTTTTCACTGAACACACGGAACTGGTACGTGTTTCCCATGATCAGGTCTGAGGCGGTGCAGTTTGGCCTCCTGTTGTGCTCGTAAATAGTGAACCACTCCTACCAGATCAAGATATTTCAAAAATTATAAAAAATACAAAATGTGCAATGTGATGAAAAACAACAACATTCAAACACGAAAAAACAACAACAACCTAACATTTAAATAAATAAATAAACAACTATCCTGCATCATTAAAATTGCAATCATTCCTAAGCGAATTACTGTATACTCAAATAAATATGCTCATAGATAAGTATGTCTATTCATACCTTGGTTTTCTGGTCTGCTTTCTGGATGGTGTAGCCGGTGATCTCACAGTTGCCATCGTCTTTAGGAGCTTCCCACTCCAGCGCGGCATTGAAGCCCCACACATCTGTCACCTTCACGTTGCGCGGAGGCCCGGGCTTCTCTGTGAGAGCAGAACCACACCAGCACTAAGTCACTGCCTCTTTCTGCTGCTGCTATAATAAAGTCTAGCCTTGACCAGCTTACCCACTATCCGAATGACTACGGTGGCCCTGTCCTCCAGGTTCTCAATCTGCAGCACCAGCTCATATGTGCCGGAGTGCTCTCTCTCTGCAGAGCGGATGAACAAGATGGTGTCCACATTGGAATTGCGAACATTGACCATCTTGGGGTCAACGGGCTGACCGTCCTTGTACCAGGTGGCCACAGGGCGTGGCTTGCCCTGAAATAAAACATTACACTCACTGTTTGTTATTATTCTAGGACAAATATTTAGATTCACAAAAGGTAATAAGATGTATGACTTATAGATTACTTGATAAATTCATATTACACAGAAGAACATAATTAATAATTATTTGTAAATTATTTTACCTATTTTATTATACATAAACTTAAAAGCAAAGGTGGTCTGCATTTAAACTGCACTTTATGACTTTAAAAATAAAAATAGATCTTGTCATATCATCATTAGTCCATGACAAAAGAAACTCCGTCAAATTATTATTTAGGCTAAAAGATGTCTTCATTATTGCAGCTTCAAAAACAATGAAGCAATTTCTACAAATGCAAAAAAATTACAAAAGCAAGAAAAAGAATAAACCAAGAATAAACCAGACAGAGCTAATATTTATGATCTCTCATTTTTGACAGAAAGTAGAAGAACTGAATTGCCAACCAACTAAAAATGTAGATTTCAATTTTCTGGGAGTACCATGTCGAATTTGTTTTATTTGTCTGCATTTAATGTCGTTTTACCTGGAAAGGAACGACCAAGTTGATTTTGTCTCCTACTTTCCTGATGTACTTTGTTCTAAGTTCACGTGGAAGGCGGATCTTGGGATGTTCTAAACAAGAAGAAAACCCCAAATTAGAAACAACAAAATCTGTTCAAATTGTATTGCACTGATATATAAAGAAGCTTTGTCGCACCCATAATCTCACGAATAGTGACAGGCTGAGCCAAAAGTGCAGGGGGGCTTCTGCCGGCGATGTTTACGGCCACCACCCTGAAGTTGATTTTCTCACCCACTGGGAGACCGCGCACCACAAATCCTTGCCTTTCACAAAGTTCTTGGTTTGCTACCACCCACTCAGTATCTGAAATGAAAGATAAATAATGCAAGAATTGATGGCAAGTAGAGATTTGATCTTTTATCTTTTTATAATATTACAAGTGTTTAATATTTCACGGCACATATTTATTATGCATTAGTATAGATATGAGTAATAGCATTGAGTATTAGTGTCATGTATTTAAAGCTATTTCGGGTACAGTGTATCATGAATGTAGGAGTAGCTCTAATGTTAAATAATCACCTCCATCTTTGCAATACTCAATAACATATCCATCCAGGCCTCCAGCTCCAATCTTCTCTGGAGCGAGCCACTTGAGACTGCACGTGCTGTCCGTCACGTCGTGCACGGTCAGGCGGGTGGGCTCACTGGTGGGAGCTGTGGGGGAAACACAAACAGGTGTTAAATGTGCAACAATGTAATATTTTCAAAATAATTAGTTTGGTGTAGCTTTTAGATTGGCATCACAACCAGTTCCAACACATCCTTTTGGATTCAAGCTAATATACAAAGGTCAAGATTAATATTTCCATCCAATCGATCTCTCAAAAATATTCATTTTTTACAGAGTAGAAATAATAAAAAAAATATTTTATAGCAAAAATACTGCCGATATCATTATTTATTATTTTAAGTAAGCATGGCCTTGCAATCAATCTTAAACATGCTCTTGAAGTCTTTTGGTTTGGCATCTCATGTTTCAGAATATAAAGTGTGTCAACTATTATTATATTAGCTGTGAGTTTCAGAAGAAGGGATTGAGTTATGGCTCCCACTACTGGCTGCAAAAGGAAATGCAAAGGGTACGTAAACAAACCTAGCATGCCCCTAGCATGTTTGTGTAGGCATAACTGTGAGATCACAAAAGTGGAAAATTCAAAACATTTTCTGAGGCTCACATAGGAAAGACTTAATAAACAGGATTCATCATACAAATGTGAAATTGCAACTTTAAGTGAATTTTGATGAAGGAACAATGTATCAGTGTCCCTAAGCAGAGAAGCTCAATGGTGGGCCATGCCTCGACCCCACTCCAATGAGTAAAAAATACAAACAGATTTGAAAGCTGTATTGCTCATGCTACTGCTGAATAAATATTTGTTATGTTATGTGAGTGAAAGGAACTAATTTCAACTTACCAATAGGCATGAAGGGCTTGGAGGTGAGACTGGGTGGAGACAAGCCAATGCTATTCACAGCAAAGACCCTCATCTCATACAGAATGCCCTCAATCATCCTCTTGGCCTCATAAGTCGTGGAGTCGTATACGTCAAAGTTGAGTTTTGTCCATCTGGAGGAGCCTTTCTTCTTCCTCTCCATTAAATAACCTGAATAGTAAAACATTGGTGTTAAATTAGGCACAGACCACAGAAATTATACAGGGCGTAACACGATCAGGGCAATCAGACTGCACAAAATAAAAAATTAACTCCATTCAGTTCTCCTCTCTAACCGGTCGGACCAGTTTTGCTCCTGTTTACATTTATGAGAGTAAACCAATTCACCTGAAAAGATATCTAAAGCATGACCCTGGTCCTGCTGCAACAGATCAGCTTCGGCACGATTCAGACTGGATTATGTTGAAGAATGTAGATATAGCTAAAATGGTTTATTTAAATTTACTGATCTTTCTGGGACAGGTAGGACTGTGTAAAACGTGTAGGACTGTCAAACATAAAGCTGTGTGTACCACTTTGCACAGGGAGTCTTTGTTTGAAACCTTCTTGTCATTGCAGACTGATCTGTTTACATAACGCCTGAATATGGACAAGAATCGGTCAGCACTACATGCGTCAGTTAGATTTCTGAAAACTGATTCAGGGCACCGCAACCAGTGTGCTTCACTTTACTTGCACTCTGGACAATCAGTTTAAATTGGGCTAGGTTTATATATTTAGTTTTCCTCGCCAGCATGCAAACACCTTGACAGATAAATCCACAGAAGGCAGATACCTTTGATAGGCGCTCCTCCGTCAAACTTAGGAGCGTCCCAAATAATCGTGGCAGTGTCTTCTCCCACTTTAGTGCATTTCACATTCTCAGGAGGGTCAGGCACATCTACAGTTGCAGATTTAAGACAGAGGGATTTAAAGTGGGCTCTTTTTTAAATTACCAGAGGCCTTTAATAATGTAAGTTAGTGCTACTTGCCTACAATCTTGATGAACAGATTTGCCTTATCCTCTCCAGCTGGGTTAGTGACACAGATGGAGTAGTTACCCTCGTCCTCTCTCTCCGCACCCTCAATGACAAAGCAGCTCAGGTCTTTCCTGGACTCGACGCGTACACGACCCTCTCCCTCTGTGATTACCTGAAAAACCGACAATAAAGATGTATATTGTTGTCTAGACACAGTACTGTATACCAGTCCAATGTAGGGCGATACCAATAAATAAAAAAACACACAAATATTTAGCATTAAAAAAATATTTTTTTTACAACGTGTGGATTGTGTGGATAGTACGGTAAATGGTCGCCCCAAGCAAATACTGCGTTCTCTCTGTTGGGAAATGTCACCTTCTCAACTCAAATTTTAACAGAGGGCAAAATGTTTATTTAATAACAAGAGAGGGCAGAGCACACACATTTTTCTTACATTTATTCCTTTTTGTCAAGTGACAACTATCTGATAAAAGAGAACTATCGACTCCTGGGTATATAAAACATAAAGGAAAAGCTGTAACCCACTTCTTTTCAGTCAAATCTGAGAACTATCAGTTTGTATATCAAAGCCACACAATGTTTTCTATTATATTTATCAGAGCTTAAATTTAAAATGTGTCCCTCCATGTCTTACCACATCCAATAACAATTTTGTGAGTATATAAGTTAGGGTTAGGGATCACCCTAAATCATCGAGAAAAAAAAAAAAAAAAAATCTAATCATTCTAATATTTACCACATTAAAATGTTTCTTTTGCTTTGAGAATTTGTTGTGTTTTCACAATTCCTTGTCACAATATACTAGCTTTAGTCAGCTTTATATCTGGCCAAAAAACATTTAAGATAGATTGTCAGTGAACAGCTTGTTACCACATACGTATACAGTCATGACAAAACTACAGTCATCTGTTTATGCCACAAAAGAGTGGAAACCAGCTTCAGTTTGAATTGGGCGTCAACTTCGTCAAGCTTTTTGGGGAAAATCGCTCTAAGATTCAGAATTGTATTTAGCAGAAGGAAAAATCCTACAAATGTTACCTTGTCCCCCTTTGACCAGACCACGGTTGGCGCTGGTTCTCCTGTGATCTCCACATCTAAACGCAGCTTATTTCCAGCCACAACGATGATGGTGTTCTGAGAAACCATGTTGCCAGTAGTGTCCAGGTGGATCTTTGGAGGATCTTTAAATTCAAGGTTTACAAAGCACAAGTTTTCCAAGTTGACAAAGCACACACTCCTTTAGGAGAAAGATCTCTTTCCAAGTGTACTTACCTTGCCTGGGCACATAGTCAATCTTGATTTCTGTTTAGGAGAAACACAGCGTTATGCAGACAGCAGGTGGTACGTTCAGCGCTTTTTTAATCACTCTGTCTTGCCTCACCTAGGAAGTTAAGTTTGGCAGAAAGCGACAGAGCGTATCCATCAGGAACAAATGTGTAGTCTCCGGCATCTTCTGGCTTCACATCATCAATAATGAGTCGGTGGAATCTGAAAACAGACATTCCACAGTCATCTCATTTGGTTTTTATTTAGCTCTAAGGTAGATATTGTTATCAGGTAAGCACTCACACAAACAACCATAACTCCTTTACATCTGTTTACATAGTTAAGTAAACGAAGATTTGTAATTGACTAGCTAAAATAAAGTGTGTATGTAAGATTAAATTAAATAACTATTCAACTAGACTATGAATGATATGACAAGGGAGAGAAACCCATAGGAACAGGCAAATATTTTGCATTGATCTCTTATTTCTATTTGCATTCAATATCTATAATGAAAAATCCAATCCTAGTGACTTTCACTCCGAAAAAAAGCATTTAATTAGTAGAGGGCTATACTGACAAAAAATAGTTTTCAAATAGCCTCAAAACGATATTCACAAAATGTTTGTCATACAATATAGAAATGTGCTAAATGTCTAAACAAGCTATTTGCGGCTTAATTATCATAGTAGAAATATCAACTAATACTTTTTTATTAACACTATACCCTCATTTCACATAACTTTCATCTTTTTATTTATGACTAGACGTAGACCCATTCACTTTCTGGACATTACAACAAGCAAGTGCATTTATACAGTATTCTTTTGAACTAACCTTTATTTGTATTAAATATTGTGATAGAATGTGTTGTCATGTGAGCAACAGAAGGTTTATTGCAGCATCGGTATTCATCATTGTCACGTCGTAAACAAAACTATTGTGCTTGACTATTTAAGAGGGGAAAAACCCATGCCTTTGTTTACCTTCCAATGTGAGTCATTTTAATGCGGTCACTTGGCAGAACTTCGACTCCATCTTTAAACCATTTTCCTGTAACCTTGTCATCAGACACTTCACACTTGAATATGGCCTGGTCTGTTGCTTTCACTGTCAGATCGGCGATGTCCTGCAACACCTCCAGCTGTTTTTCTGAGCAAAGGCACAGTAACCCACAAGAGAAGGGTCAGCTCAAGATAAAAGGCCATCTGAAGTGAATGAGAGAGGGAGGATAAGGTTCATAAAGGCAGCAGCTTGACATCGACTGCCACGAGTTGTTAGTTTGTTTATATAAAAGAGCAGCGAGGCCCTTAGGCGAGTGGATAAACTCAACAGCATCTATAGCAGAAAATTTAAATTCCAAACATGCAAACACCATTTATAGAAGTGAAAAATGGCACACTAGAATAAAGTATTTTACATATTTATTTACTGTTTTTAAAGGGGACCTATTATGTCAAATTTACTTTTCTAAGTTTTTAACCTTGTTATAATGGCCTTCCCTTCATCATTAGTTTACTCAAAGTTATATTTGAATTGATTCATGCATGTTTGAGTAATCTTGTATTGTTCTTCAGCTAGAACTCAATAGCTCAGAAATCCCGTTCTCACCTACCACCTATCCCCTCCCACTTTCCTGTATTTACTTGGTATATTTAAAAGATGAATATCAAAGTGAAGCATGTGTGGTTCAATTCTTTCCAATATTTATTTCCCAACAATAAAAAATTGTTTTTAAAAATCTGTTGCTCTTTACAGTTACATTTTAAAGTGAAGAGGCGGGGCTTATCAGATCTGCAGTTTTGAACAGGAAGTCAATAGAGCTGTTCCTATTTTTAATTTGTTTTAGATCAACTTTGTGTTTTACAATGAACAAACGGAAAATTACTGATTTGATTCTTTATAAATATAAACAAAACTTTAATTTGTACTTTACTATTACAAGTTTAGGCTTTAAGTTACTAAGATGTTTAAGTTTAGGACTGGGGCTTGGGGAAGGTAAATTAATACCCATTAAAACCAAAGAAAATGTAGCCACGTGGCTTCAACCAAAATTTGTGGTTATTTTACGTTTTGGCTTTTCGCATCATATTTACGTAAAAAAGGAGTGAAAATGTGCTCATCATATCTTTTTGACATTTTGTTGTACATCTACGTGGTCTTCGGGGATTGGGCTGATTAAAGAATGTTTCTCATGGTACCTTCCACTTCCAGCTCTCCTTTGGTGTGACCCCCATTTGTCCAGGCGTGGTACATGCCAATATCTTCTAGTGTAGCTTCTGGAATAATCAATGTGTGCTTCTTCCCATCTTTCTTAAAGCGGAATTTGGAGTCTTTGTCTTTGTGGAGCTCAGTATCTTCAAAGAACCTACAAATACAAAGTTGACTTTTTAACATACTTGACACTGAGCTCGTCTGTATCCTTCCTGTGACGTAATGGAACTGTGAGACAAAAAAATTTTGCCAAATGTCCATTTTTACATATCTAAAAATTGTGAAAGACTCAAAACTCCTCTAGTGTTTAGCCGGCTTAACTCTGCTATTACAATTACAAAATATATTTTATTGTACTAACCACATAACATGGGCGCCCTCTTCTGAAACCTCAATTTCAAACTCCACTCTTTCCCCGACCACGACGTGATAGTCATCCATCAGTTTGGTGATGGTCACTGGGGGTTCTGTGCGGGGTAAAGAGCAGTGTAAACACTCATTATGAAACATTATGATAAATGATGTTAGATTAGAAGCTGCTAATTAATTGAGGCTGAGGCTGCACCTTTGACAAACACTTCTGTGAAAGACTTGTCGTCTCCGACCACACACTCATACGCAGCGTCATCAGCCAGAGTAGTCCTGTTGATAGTTAGAGTTCTGATGTTCCCGTTGGCCTCCATCACATACCTTTAGGACATACAAATTTAAAGTTTACAAATCAACTTTGTGTCAAGATCAGTCTTCATCAAACTGTCAACAGTCCGACTTGCCAGTTAGCCTAAAGGACTAGATTTAAATAGGTATACACATTTTAGTATAATAATCAATCAACATCATGTTACACGCTTTGTCAGCTAATGTTGTTCTTTTGTTTTGTACAGCATTATTGAGAGCTTTAAAAAGCACTATAAAAATACAGCACGTTGTGCTATTATTTGTAAATACCAATAGCATTGTACTATACTGTAAGTCATGTGGTGTAGCAAAATAAGCTCATTCGTTAGTGTGTGCTTTTTTTAACTGAGGTGAGAAGCTTTTGTCCCAGCGGGGCATTACAGTAGACTGCAGGAGGTGTAAGGTGTCTTGGCAGTTGGACTTAGAATCATCCCACTGGGAGGCAACTTATGACAAACCTAAAAATAAAACCTGTTGATGGGATCATCATTTCGTCCTATGAATTTGTGTCTGATAATTCTGGCTTGATATTTATACAACACGGCCTATTATGTCCATGTCAGCTTTATTCATTTGATATGGCCTAATACTGCATGGCTAATTAAGCAAATGTCTAAAGGCTCATGTGTACTTTGCCGATGGTTTGATCTCCTGACCATTCTTCAGCCATTTGACCTGGACGTTGGGGTCGACAACTTCACAGGTCAGTACAATTTTTTTGCCTTTGTCCACCGAGTAGCAGGATTCGAGCTTCTTCAGGAAAGCTGCACAATGAAGAAAGAAAAGCTTGTCATTTCATCTGAGGCCATGTCAACTCCGACTTGTTCTAATGTCAGATCTGCTTCTGCCTGCTGTCCTTGTCGCTCAATTCACTCTCCCCTCAGGTAACAGCTCATGTCACATTGCTACATTGCTTCCACCTTATCCTTCTTACCCTCGCAGTGCTTGGGCTCCGGCGCGTGCATCTTCTTCAGACGCTTCAGCATGCCCCTCAGGTCAGTGATGCCATACTGGAAGGCAATTTTCTCGTATTCGCTTGGATGAGCATTCTTAAGCAACTCCCATACGTCAATCTCAGGCTTCTCCTCCTCAGGCTTCTTTCTCCTGTCAGTCAAAGAAAAGGACATGTTTCATTGTCATACACGGCGCCTAACAATGGAAGACATATGGTTGATTATATAAAAACTCACTTCTTTGTAGCTTTAAGCAAAGCACTAAAATCCAGATCTCCCTCATCTTCTCCAGCATCCCTGTGTGGAAACACAAAAACATGTACCAAGCAAAACACTTGCAGTTAGGGTTAAAACAAATTTAGGTAAAAAATAAATAAATACAATTTAAAAGAGAGAAGGTTTTAATTTAAATGTATATTAAAGGACAAATACTGTATGATATATTATTTGTGTTGTTTCCACCCTTCAAACATGCTCCTGAGCACCTGCACTTTAAAATCTCATGCACCAGAATTAAAAAAAAAGTGTAATAAAGCACACAGGACAATAATGGGTTTCCCTGTTTCCCACATCAGGATTTAGCTTGGAGCTCCAGCTACTGTCTGTAAAGGAAATCACTCAGAGGAAATAATAAAAATGCTATTGCTGTAGAAATGCTCAAAATGAGGTCTGGATAATTTTTAAGATCTATCTATGACATCACAAATCAGGGACATTCATAACAGTGTTTTCTGAGGCTCAGAGGGGAACAAAAAATATCTTGCTGACAAACCTTCAGCTGCATTTCCTATTAAAACAGGATTAAACACTTAAATAGTCTTTGTATAATATGTGTCCTTTAAGTGTTGTTTAGCAGATTATTTTGTCAGTAACAAGGTCATTTATAGTTTATGTGCACATGATCCAATGTTTGTATGTGGTATTTATGTAGTATGTCAGGCCCCAGTAGACTTACGCTCTTTTGAAGGCAGACAAAATATCGGCCTGCTGCTCCTGTTGCGCGGCTGTAACAGGAGAAGTTGCAGAGGGAGCACATTATGGCTGGATCAGATCAAAACATCAAAGAGTGGATTGTGGCCTTACCCTCCACAGTGATCTCAAATGTGCAACTGTCACACTTGTCTTTAGCTGTGACTTCGCACCTGTAGCCGCCTGCATCACCTGGAATCACTTTAGTGATCTTCATCTCATATGTATAAATCTGGAGAGTATGTTTGTAAAATGTTTTACTTCAGGGATTAAATCACATATGTATGAAATGAATGTCACAAGCCCCCACCTTAGTATTTCTGTCATAAGTTTCTTTGAACTGCATGTGTTTTCCAGCCTTGCTGCCAAGATCCATCCATTTGCCCTTCAGCCACTTCATGACGGGTTTCCTTGTAAGGGTAGTTGAGTCAACCTTGGCTATGAAGGTCGCTTCACTTCCTGCATTCACAAACATCAGAATAGGAGCCACATCATTTCTAGATACACTGTAAAGTGTTACATACCTCAAATTTATATTAATAAACTGACCTGTTATCACAACTACATTGTCTGGGGGTTTCTCCACAAAGAGCCCAGTCAGCTCAGTGCTTTCTCCCTCTGAAAAAAATAAATAGAAATCAGAGATGCATTCATTCTAGTAAACATTAACAGGCCAGGCAGATGTTCCATGTGTACAAGCTCGTCATATATAAATATATATGAGGATATCAACCAAAGACATGAAAATCACTGCATACAAACATTTACTGTACATATAAAGTTTTGAAAATTACCATATGTAAATGATTTACTTGGCTCGTTTCTCCATAAAGATACATGCACCCCAGACACATTAAAGAATAAATCACAAGCTGTATTCAAATTTAGCTGTTGAATGTGCACGTTAGCATGTTGTGACATTATAAAGTATAACTATAACTGTATGATTATTAAAGACTTGAAACAAATGCATGGCACCAAGTGAACACTTGAGTGAAATACTCCTTTTATAAGTCCATCTGATACATAATGGGTCTAATGAACTGTACTAAGTATAAGACTTCTAACAAGCCTGCATCTGTTGATGGTCGTGCATCAGCACTTTCTAGCCCTATCAAGTCTTGAGTGTGCAAGGTGTGAATCTATTCCCTGTGGTCTATATTCCATTAGACCTGAGCCATAAATATGCCACATGAGAACACATATGCAGATGTATGCACAGACGCAGCCATCTGCATTTCATAACATCACATTTGCATGCATGAGGTGATCATAGTCCTGCACTGATGCGACTGCTCCCTCCGCAGCGGTTGCTTGTCACTTCTCCAGGGACACAAACAGGCCGCTGTGCTTAACATATGGAAGTATAACTGCTGTTGTTATACTGTCCCATAAGTCTCAGTGAACTCTCTAGGTTATTCTGAGGAGTTATTGTACTAATGCGACACACTAAAATGCAGTAAACACAGGCCTGTTTTACACACGTGGAGCAGAACATGGCTGTTAAAGACGTAATCAAATGAGATGATTACTGCACCAAAGGGAGCTGAATTGTTTTAAGAAATCACTTTGATTGCTTCTTTTGGAAAATGTTTGCACAGTTGAAGCAATGACTTAACCCCATGCTGTGAGTTTCTATCACAGACTGCCCAGGCAAACCACTGAAAGAAATACTGTATGTTTACACATATATTTTTGCATTATTAATGTATGAAACAATAATTTTCTTATCTTTGCATGTTTCATTTCACTTACTCAGCAACTTACAACCAACTTGATTTTAAATTATATTTTATAAGGCTTGATGTATTTGTTATTTATTTATTAATAGCCACCATGCTCTCACTAATTTCCATTTGCAATATTGGTGCAAGTGGCCCAGAACAGACTGTTTGGCCAAGTGATGATAATCCCCACGCACACTTCATACCCCTGTGGGTAGAAACAGCCTTGGTATGATAAGCACTTCCCACACATGATTCAACTCCAACAGACAGGCAGTCGGCAAACTCAGAGCTGGCATACCCACTTTAGTGAGGGGATCAGACCAGCGATAAGAGGGAAAACCTTCTCATGATGAAAAGGATTCTTCGCAATTAAAAAGGCAGCTCTGCACAAGAGATTTTTCAACTTAACAGCGATACAGGTGCAAGTTTGTCGAATACGCAGCCAGACTTTACAGGGAATAGACGATGGTTGTTACCAAACCCTATGCATCACATAGTTTGTATATGTAGCAGCAAAACAGTAGTCAAACTGTGCTGTAAAAGCTAGTAATGATGTTTGTTAAGGGGTTTGAAAAAACAAATGAAGAGGGAAAACTATGAGATGAGTTGTCAGGAGCTTCTGTCAAAACACTTTACAGTTATCATTTGACTTTGTCTTTTAGGATTACACCAATTTACACATAAATGTGATGTAATATCACAATTTAAAAGACGATTTGTTTCTAAGCACACATTTAGCTTTACAACCTAGAGGAGTTATATGGCAGGGTTCAGGTGAGGGCATTTAGAGTGAAGATAAACAGGCCACCTTTCATGACCTTTCTTGACTATGTGACCGCTCACCAGTCAGCAGGCCATATTTCACTGCTGGTTCTCTCCAGCCACATTCACATCACAAGAACACAACACCAAAGACACAATCATTCGAGAAGATCTCCTGCCACAGGAATCAGCACTTATGAGAACAAGATAATCATAAACGAACTTTTCAGATTCTCACACCTTCACATTAGTTATATTTGAGAAATATCTGCAATGTCACTACACACTAACAGCTATTACATTACATATATCATGTTTTTGAATAATTGACAGAAGATGCAAAAATATAGCATTTCTTGATGCCTGGGCTGCTTGAGCACTACAGATTCCTAGCACTGCTTCACTTGAGGAGTCACTATAAAAGTGCCATCGAGTCATTTGAGCCTTGGTATGTTTAACAGCAGCTGCCATTGTTTCTAGAGCACTTCTCCACACCAACCCCAGCTGTGTTTTCCCTCGCTTTGTTTAAAGCACCAGAGGAGTCAAAGCTAAAAATCTGGTGTCATAAACATAACAATGCTTAAATGGGAAGACAAAATTGTTGTTTGTCACAAATGATCAAGACTATTTAAATGAATGCAACAGGTGACAGGGATAAGGATAGATCAGATGAATATACAACACATTCAAGGCCAAGCTATGTTTTCCTGCCAAGACATGACAAACGCTTAGAGGAGATTTCAGTCATGGTCACTCTGCAGATATACTGTCACACTGCACATAGCTCCTTTTAATTGAGCTATGTGCAAAAAAATCTTACAAATAAACCACCAAACATCACCATCTAGATATTTGGAATGGGGAGCAATAATTAATTCAAAAGAAGCTTTCAAAGTGATTCCTCCTCCTAAGTAACATAGTGCATGACATGATAGTCACATGTTATACACCCACTGAACATACTTTTGTGAAACAAAAGTAAATAATCAAATCTTGTCATGTAAAATATTAAAACATTGCTTGTTTCTTACCACCTCCATCTTCTGAATCTGTTGTATGGACAAGGAAGCAAATTATGATGAATGCAGCAATGAAGCAGAAGCACAAGACATGACAAACAAATGCAACATTCAGGGAGTGACAGTAGAAGAACAGGGTCAGAGGATGTGACACCAGGCTGCGGGACAACTTTGAAAAAGCTTTAGTCCCAAGTCATAGTCCATTGTTTTCTACTAGCATGCTATCACACACAGAACGCAAAACTAATCACTTTAAACATATTGAAGACAATATAAAAAAAACATTTCATCTAAATATGTGAAAACAGCAAGTATAATATATAGACATCCTCAGTACATGTCGTGCATTATCATAGTCCATCGTAGCATAGACTGCACCATAGTTCACTCAGTTCTAAAGAGTAAAAGGGCCTTCCAATGAGTCATGCCGTTCCTTCCCTTGCACACAGTGTGGTGCATGTATACACTCATATCTGTGAATACATTAGGTGGATTTGGTTAAATGCATGGAGTCACAGAGCATGATGTGCCTTACCTCCATCTGCAGGGGGTGCATCTAAGAACAGGGGACGGGAATTAGCATGCTAATAAAGAATAGCCAGTAGGCATTCTCACAAGGTTTTATACACCTACTGTTAAAGCATCCATAGGACTTAAAGCTCAAGCGAAAACACTTGCAAACTCATCTTTTTAAAATGTTGTGTGTAAATGCTCCATAACAATCTAAGACAAATGAACAACATACACTAAATTACTTTGATAATATAAATTTATATAAAAAAGACCATACACCTATTTTATCATAATTTCGTAAAATTGACATTATAGTCAACGTCACAGAGTCACAATCATTAGACTGATCTTCCAGCGTCATAAGTAGACTTCTTTTCTAGGGCTAAAAAAAGAGTGCTTAGTAATGGTAAGAGTAATAATCTAAACATTTTTATCAGCCGTAGCCCTAATATTGGTTTAGTATTTACTACTCCAAATAGAAGTGATTTACTTTCAAGATGGCATTTGACACAATATTTGTGGAAAAGTGAAAGTGTGAGAGCTGTTGTCAAGTCACTGAATGTTTGTGCAAGGGAGCCCAAAAGGTCAAAAGCTGTGGTGTGGTTCACTTACCACCCCCCTCTGGTTTATCTGCAAACACAAACACAACACACAAACTATTAGATGCACAATTCACCTTTACTCAAATCATGTTTATTCATCTAAGTCAAACTGGCTATTTCATGAGAATCTGAGCACTTGTTACAGACAGATGAAGGTCTTGCATGACATTTTGTGACATTTTATGTCTGCAACTTCTGCCATTCCAATTATTTAAAATAATTGGATTGACTGGCCTTATTTAGTTTAAGTGGGCATTAGGAAATGTGTGCTTATCTCTTGTCTTTACCCTGGAGAGTTGAGCACTGGTCTAATTGTTGCACACTAAAAGTGGTAGAGAATTGTGATAGAGCAGGATATGGCTCCTCTGGGGTCAGTGCAGTGGACGCTAAAGGTCAGGGGCCAGATCTGATGTCTCCCCTGAAGGCGAGCCACATTCTCCAGAGTTGTACACTACTTCTTAAAATAGTCACAACACCTTGACCTTGGTCACCAAAAGATGTTCTTAGGATTTATCATAAAAGAAATAAAGTTAAGTATTTATTTAATTATGCAAAAATCGACAGTTTTAAGCTTTCTGTATAATTTATTTAATAAAAATGTACTGTACACGTTCTAGCTTGTGTTTTCTTGGTTTTACATCAAAACTGGGGTACACATTTTTTCTTGTAATGAATAAATTCCGTTCCTCAGAAGGAGTAAAAAAAAAAAATCTTTTCCTCCCCCATGTTCTGCTCAGAACTCTACACTCTGTTTTCATTTAGTTGCACAGAGAGTAGTAAACTTGTTTCACTATTAGGTCATAGAAACTTATTCTAGAACTGTCCAGAAACGTGAAACTCGTCATGCGAAGTTTGTGAGAGTGAGGGGTAAGTTGTAAAGGTACTCGCTGTTTGAAAACAAGGTACCACAGATTTAATTAAGCTGTCAATTACGCCCATTTGTACTTTGGAAGATGAAACTGGGTCCAGACTGTATTTGTGTGGAATACAGAAAATGTCACATTCAGGGTAACACATAGGAGTTCAAATCATCTCAGATTGTCTGTTATGGTAAACCTTGACCCCACATGACCATTTATTTGCATCATTGTTTATTTACATTTGAGGTAACATCAGTCAGTGCATGGATACAGTTACAGCATGTGCCAATCCTCCACATAAAGAATGCACTTATGTGGCCTGACCTGGTTAAACCTTTGCTCTGACACCATCTCTGTCCTGCTTATTAAAAGTGAACCACATAAGTCAGTAGTATATTCATAGATGCTAGTCTTTATGGCTATAGGAAGCGCACCCACATGTATCAGGTATCAATACAATTTAAATTTTACAACAATTTATGCTGCACGTTTTATTCCAGTCAAGTGATTTACATTTTTTGCTTACCACTATTTTTATATAAAGTATAAATAAATACAAGTGACAGCCATTTTGTATTGATTTAGCTCGTTCTGCCTCATGTTTCATAGTCATCATGATGAAATGAATTACGAGCACACTATCCCTTCAACCAGCCACCGCCATGGCCGTCGCTACAAACATGTGACTATTCAGCAGGGAGAGCAGAGCGTCGGCAAACTTAAGTGGCACATTACATAATGATTTATTTTACAACACAACTTGATACACATGGGCGTTTCAGTCTCTCTGAGCTTAAGAGGAAGAAAAATCTGGATGAAGTATATTTAGCCATTTCTATGGACTTGCCTGATAGTCAAAACTAAATATTACCAGTTTAGAATTAAATAAGGATAAAAATATATTACTGTGATGCCTAACGTGATGATACTAAACTGTATTTACTGTAGTCATTTATTTAAAAAAGATGAGCACATTAATGCGCATTAGTGTAGAAAACATGAATTATCTATCTATATATCTATAGTTAATTTATCATGATTAAAATATTGTCATAATCATGTACAACAACTTCAAACCTTCCGCAATCATCATATTTTTTTTCTTTAGAAAATGAATTGTGTGAGGAATTGTCAGCGCTGGAGTTTTGAGTTTTTTCCCGTAAAGATTTGAGGGAGGACTGCTGCCGGAAAAGCCCTGAGACACCTAAAGCGATGACACCAATAATCCTCTGTGCCACCGTTCCCAGGGCGACCCCATTACTGCCGGCTTTGCACTGGCTTTACTGTGGTAGGGCAGTGTGCTGTGGACATGAGGAGCACAAGTGCAGCACAAGTCTATATTACAGCTAATCTAATCTCTAAATCTGCACAGCACACACAGAATTAAACTAATGCCTCCGTATATGTGCCGTCAGAGTTAAATTGATGAGATTTGTCAAATTAGTAGGGATGTATGTGCCTAAGCTGGACATAGCTTAATTCAATCATGTTTAAGTTAACCTTTTTAATACATATATGAAATCACTGTTAACTAATAAACTATAAGCTTTGTCAGTGCGTGTCTTGGTCAGTATTAAATCCTATATACCAAATGTTCTGTCTTATGGTGGACTGGATCCAGAATGTCTTTACTCAACTATAGACAACCACGAATTACAGCAGATGTGATAAGGACTAAATAAGAACTAAAACTACCCAAGGAAAGCCTGTTACATGTAGGTTTTGAGGATGAAAAGCGACAGGATCTTGAGCTAAAAAAAAAAAGTTTGGAAAGGTTCCCCTGTGCTACTGATCTTAATTATGATCTTATTTGACTTGGCTATTTATAAAATTACTTTTATGTGCTCCCTCATTTGTAGCATCTTCAAAGTTATATTTTGACAGATACATGTTTGAGTCATCCTCTTCGGCTTGTAAGTGCTTGGTTTGGTTGTCCTCCCCTAGCCCCAATCTCTACCCACAACTCTCAGCTCTTTTTATAATTCAGACTTATGGCTCAAAAAGTTCATTGTTCATCTATAAGTAAGTATTGAGGTAGAAATACAGTGAGTCGTGAATCAATGCTGGAGTTTAAAATGAACAAGAAATAATAATACTAAGAAATAGATCAAGTAATTTATATTAAGTCTGTAAACTATTAGATAGTTAAATTAGTGATAAAAGTGATTCGGAGTTGTCGTAATATGCATACATTGTATTAACATTTCACCTGTCTGAGTCCTGTCAGGGCAGAGTAACACATCCTGTCAATTACAGTATAAGAATAGATGGATCTTGTTTTTCTTTGCATATCGTCTGGTGCCAGTCTCAGGCTGAAACATGAGGAAGCATATTCACATAGAACACATATAGCTTTCTCTTGCAAAGTTTTCGTATAAGTTTGACGACAAAGACATCGCAGCAGATGGCCAAGTCACTATTTAAGGCCACTCATATTGTTTATAGTCAAATAAGAGACAAAAGTACTGGATGCTTCCTATTTATGAGTTCATAGGTGTCTATGACCAGGCTGTAGATCACTTTTGACATTATGAGATTAGAATGTATAACAGTTTATATGTCTGTATGTTGCATATGTGGCTGGTATGTGCATAATGGCACTGAAGTGTCAACAAATCGCAAATCAGCTTGAGCTACAACATAAAAAAATAAATAAATGTTTACAATTTGTCAGTTTGGTATGACTACAATTCTTTGCAGTTTACTTTTATTAAACTTGACAAACATTTTACAATTAGCAGTTGCTTTTACGCCATTCTATAAAAACCTTGCTGGAAAATAAACTTGGAAGTAAAGACAAAGAACAGGACCGTTTCTTTTATCCGCAGTAATTCTTATCTATAGAGCAAACACATTCTCCAGTAAAAACTCAAATCCTACCCTCCTCAAAGCAGTCCCCAGACTAATTACAATGAATTATTCTTCTGCAAAAAAGTTATCTGCATACCTGCGGGGACGGGCTCAGGCATGGTTATTCCTGTGTCTTCGCTGCGCTGCTTCGAGACTGGGGGCTTTTGGGGGTCCTAATTCCTTTTATTTGGGACCCTCTCTCTTCTGTCATTCAAAGCTTTCCTGGCACCCGAGACTTAATACACACACACCCGCCTCCGCTGACGACAGAGGTCACCGAGGGATCTTCTCCTCTCCTGGACTGCACCACACAGAGGCACTGGCAAAACAAGTTTAAGAAAGGATTAATGATTAGCATAAACATGTTGATCTCACACTTTTACTTGATCTAGTCAAGCGTGTTAGATGATTATCGCTGGTTTACTCTTTGGATCAAAGAGCATTTGCAAATAATTTCTGTGGTTTCTTTGGTTTCACTTGATACTTATTAAGAGCTGTGTTAGGACTAAATGTGATATTAAGTTCAGGATGTACTTCATTGAGCTGTGCCTGTTATTTATGATGTTGATAGACAAAATGGTGTGAAGTTTTAACTGTATTGTAACACAATATTGACAGTGTTTGGTACCAAGAAGCAGCGTTAACTTTGAAATAGAAAAAGGTATAAGAAAACAATGTAAATAAAGGAATGAATGGATGAATGAATGAACAACTTGACAAATTCTCTTTTCAAACAGTACAAGTCCAGGGAAGTCTGGGCAAGTCCTAAGAAGAGAAGCAATGCAATAGAAATGTCATATTTAACTTCATTGTCTTGTTGACAAAATGTATTATGGGTTCAGCAACTAAATTAGCTGGGTACTGATTGAATCTGCATCCAAACGAATTATAAACGTCATAAACGTCATGCTGAATATACAGTAATTTGTATTAAATGCTGATTATTTCTTCTGACACAGCTTACAACAATTCAGAGGATGACTTGACGGGATAAACTGTAAAGTAGCTTGATTTGTAGAAGGCAAAGAATGATTACATTTTTTGAGAAATTTGACCATTAGCGTGTTAAAAATAAATAGCAGAAAAAATAGTGTTGAAATAAGATAGATGGACAAAAGATAGGTCCTCATAACACAATGTCTTTGTTATTAGATCAAGAACATGAGGCCCAGAAGAGGTTAAAGATTACATTAAATTAGAGCTTGGGTTCATTTGGTAAAGATTACTCTCCTAAAAAAATAATATAAGTCAATAATCAATATAATTATGCTGTCTCCAAAAAGCATGGAAACATATATGCGTTAATGTGTGTGTGTGTCTGTGGTGTTTGCCTTGGTGTCGTTCCTAAATTTCAATTGGGTGCATCTAAAGTCCTATTTATAGCACAAGCTAAGTTAAGGTCAGATGTCTTGAGTGCACCAGGGTGTGTCTGCTTCCTACTGAAGACTTCTTCAAACGTGCAGGTCATCCATGTGTCCAGATCATCTGTCAGCAGCAGCATGCATGTGTCATAGACCACACAGTCTGACAGACAGGTCCAGATTAAGAGCAACTGCAGCGGTGCAACAAAGATGTTAATACACAATACATCTAACTCATCTAACTCATTCTATTGTTGCTGTGGTCATAACTAGGCCCAAGATGAATAGCAAACGCAAAAAGAGAAGACTGGTAGACCAGAAGTCAAATCCAGGCTTCCTCAAAGCTTGTGGGTAACACACAGTGAAGTTATCCTACACCCTTCACTAATACTATACATGCATGCAGTCTATTCATACAAGTGCAGCTGATCTCAGGTCAAGAAGAATGCAGCAGACTTTTCAACAGTCATCCTATAAAGAGCTGACATACACATTTTAGAGAAAGCCTTCTAATTATAACTCTGGTGGGATACTTTCTGTGGTAAGTAACTGTTATAATTTCACATCAATCAAGTTGGAATGACAAATAAAAGTTGAAAAATAAAGAAAGTAGAGTTCTTAAACAGAATGACTTCACCTATGTCATCAAAAAACATCATTTATCAAAAATGTAGATAACTTCCACTCAATGGACACACTTGTGCAATTTACCAAAAGAAAAAAAAAGAAAAATAACCATGCCCAAAACCATATAAATATTTTTTCACACCAGCAGATAACTTTTTATGGTAAAAAATGCAAAGGATGACAGAAGTGAAGCACTATGTGACCTTAGCTGAACTTAGACTTGACGCCAAGGAAATTAGAACATTTGTCTGTGACTACAGTGTTCCTTTTGCCCAGGACAAATGGTTTAGTGCAACTTGAGAAAGTGCTGCAATGATTAGAGCAGATTACATTCAGGCGGTTGTATAGGAGAAAAGGTTGGTAGAGTATAATTAACCAAAACTGTGTAAACTGGAAACTACAAGAGCCTACAATACTACATGAGAGACAGCAAAGTCTTGATCAAACTTGATGCTAACTTCCTAAACACATTTCAAACAAAACATTCTGCTGGAAACGATGAAAAACGCAGAGAGTGTAGGGCAGAAGTATAACTGGTTTGAAGTGTTTGTGACATAGTTTTGGATGGACAAATCAATGCTGATGTCACATAGAGTCTAGAAATGACGTTGGCCTAAACACAGGAGGTCCTTGACTCTTTGGATTTGAAACTTGCTCATTTAATCAGTTTGAACTAAAATTATTCAAAATAGTAGGCAATTCTATTTAAACAAAACTTCTCCCCAATCTGCTTAGTTTCATTTTAAATAAAATTGTAATATGAGAATGTCTATACGAAAGTTGTATGTCCTAATATTAATAATAATAATAGTCTGAGTGAAATTTGGATTCCACTTATGCTTACTGCTATAATTTATTACAAAAACTGTGTAATTGCTTAATCATGATTAGTGGCATTAACTAGAAAACTTTTACAACAAGCCATTTTATGAGATATACAGTATCTTCTAGTTTATTGTATTTGTTCATTGTAATCATTTAGAGCACGCTAATGGCTGCCTTTCTGTAACCAAGTAACTTTTAATAATCCTGATTTCAATAATATTGAAACGATTTTGATTCTTTTCCACCCGTAGCTAAGCAGCCCTAGTAAGGCCTGGTTCACAAAGCAACATGATTTCATAAGGCCAATCTTAGAGTCTATAAATACTGTACAGCCTGATCTGTGCAGTGATTGGCTGTTTGTCCATGTTTACAAAATACAACACTTTTATAACCAGATTTAACAACTAAAAAAAGTTACCCCAAAATAGTTTTACTTCTTTATTTTACTTATTTCTGCTTGCTTGCTATCTTAATTAGGTCCTATCTTTGAAATATGTATTTTTTTTATCTGTTTATCTTTGACTTATTGTATTTCTTTTATAAACTTTAGGATCTTTAGTACTCCCTTCTGTAGCGGAGTTGTGGCTGCCGTCCTGGCTCATGGATCTGTGGAGGTTTGGTCTCAGTTTCATCTTTTCTTCAGGCTGGTGACCTGTGGCTGCAGGTGACTCTTGCTGCAGATGGCTTCCCTGATGACGCTTCTCCAACTGGTTCATCTCTACCCAGTCTAATGAATTCAAATGCATATTAGCACGAGGGCGGAGGGGGTGTGAGTTACATTTTATGTATAAAAAGCTCTTTAAAAATAAAGTTTGATTTGATTTAACTTAGATTTTTCTATTATTGAAAAGTACATAATGTAAAATAATCTCAGAAAACAAAATGTGAGACTTCTGCTAAATCTAGATATAAAACTAGATATAGATTTAACAAATATTGATACTGGAAAAAGAAAAAAAAGTATTCTTTCAATGAGCAAACGTTACATTGTCACATTTCAGTGGGAATAAAGTGAGTTAGCTCTGGGTTTAGTGAGACAAAGACGACTGCAGGAGGAAGATTCTTTGGCAACATGAAAATAAGTCTGGTTCAATCAGCATTGCCTGTAGCTAATGTGATTAGTCAGTGATTAGTCCAGAATCTGTGCAGATACGCTCTAATGGAGAGTCTGCTCCTACAGATTTCAAATGAATTCAAATGAAAACTTTGTCAGTATGGAAATGAACCCAGCTGATGTTGTATGTTCAAAAGAAATGCTGAAATCTCCATTTTAGTGGCATTTGGCAGCTGAGATACCGGCATAAGCTTGTATTGAAGGGGGAATGCATTATGGGTAGGGGGATGCTTCAAATGCTCACATATTGTTACACTGGTAGTATTTTTGTTCTGTCAGCGACCTGGTCACATACAGTATATTTGTCAAAGTCAATAAAAATGGTACACTTTTGCGACATAAACAACTAAATGATTAATCAAGAGAAATAATCAGCAGAATAATCATAGTTAGTTGCAGCCCTAGTGCACATACACATTAATATTTACCATTCTTAGGCTTTGACCTTCTCTTAGACAGTCTTTCATCAAAATCTTCAATCCATGAGTAAGTTGTGTCGTATCTGTAGTTCTCATTTGTCCTCTTCTAGAACAACTCCATGATCTGACTGAAAAGGAAAATACAAAAAAAAGAGTAATTGAATACTTGACAACAACATATTTAGTAAAAATCGTGAAACAGTGGCTTTTATTTTACCAATGGAAGGAAATCTGCTTAAGTTGGGGTCACATATTATAGTCCATCTGTAGCTTTCACACTCTAAATATGTAAAAGCTCTGAACTGAAAGACAGAGCACTTTTTAAGACTGAGATTTTCACGAGAGCTTTGGGACTCAGTCATTACATCTGCAATTAGAGGTCTTAATTAAACAGGAAACCCAGCTCCAGTGTTTGCTTACACTGCGACAGCTTGTTACTTTACACCAATTACTGAGCTGTGTGTGGAGTTTAGTCACGCACATAACACAATGTATTCTATTATACATGGGTTTTATCTATGTTCTCAAACTTTTTACAAGGATCGCCAAAGAACAGATTTGGTTTTCTAAGTACCTCCTAAATCTAAATGAGATCTAAACTATTCCATGTTTAAATTAGGACAAAACCAGGTCTTAAAAGTAATACATTGTCACTGTAGTAAGATATGGCTCAAGAAATACCAAAAAATGTGAACTGAAATGTACTCCAAATGATGCACACTGAAGAAAAACTGAAAAAGTGTCTAATTACCACCAGAAGAAGCTCAAGTACCATCAGTGGTACACCTACCACAGCTTGAGAAACACATGTCTATAGACTTTAATCGTTTTGATTATTCGGTTTATGAAGTCAACCCATATTTTATTAGTCCATTCAATATTTTATCAATATTATACACATTTTTAGGACAGAAGCAAAAATTAGAAGGTAGGGCAATCAGTGTAATGTGTGTGTTTTTTACACCATTTGTTTACTTTTAATTAAAAAAACAAACAAAAACAACAAAAAAAATTAATTTTGAGATCCCCTTTAGTCAACAAATCAGTTGGGGGTTTCTTTGATTGACACAATCGAAGTACTTTAAGTGATGCACCGATATTCAGTTTCACGAGTATTCAGTTGAAGTAAAATATTCCATTTAAAATGCACTACTGGTACAGAAACCAAATCTGCAGTTAGTGTCTGCATAATTTAGCTTTGCCTTTAGTCTTGTTTAGACTTTAGCGATACTAAGCTTCCATTTTAGCCATTACCTGCTATATATACTAGTCTTTTACTGGAATATGAAGGCTTAAAGTTAGTGCAGCTATTTACACGAACTTTCAACAAGACGCAAACTTTCAAAAGACATCACTGTAATTATAGCTACCAGATGAAGACACAGCAAAAATATAAAGTTAAGTTACATAATCGCACATTGTGTTAAAATCAAAACCAGGCAATCACTTCAAGAAAATCATGATTTCATCAGTACTTTGTTGTACTTCATCTAGAAAAATATCGCTATCATAGTCTAGAAATGAGGCATTGACAATCAGCATTGCTACATTTTTCTTCAGATTAGGGATGCACCGATCCGATATAGGCTTGGATATCGGTGCCGGTCCAGGAAATTTTGCTGGATTGGGTATCGGCTCTGTGATATCGGTTCAGCGATATCCTAGTTTTGCCTTTAACTGGGCATATGAGACTTATTTACTGGCAGTGTTGATCCAGGATGTCTCATAATGTTTGATATTTTATTCAGGTTAAGTTTTTTAGTTGTGACTTGCACTATAAATAAGTTTCATAACACAATATGTCTAATTTCTTGTGTTTTGAAAAGAAAAATAACTAGTATCGGTTTATATCGGGTATAGATAGATACTTGATTCCAAAGTATCGGGATCGGTATCGGAACTGAAAAAGCTGGATCGGTGCATCGCTACTTCAGATCAAATAAACCTTTCGCTTTCACTGAAGATTTACTTGAGAAAAGCAGCAAGCAATCATTCCATTTTTGAGGTTTAAAAAAGAGAAAAAAATAAATAAATAAAGCTGCCATTTAGAGGAAAAGTGCTGATCTAATGCTTTTGAAGCGAGGCCTGCAATCAGGCCTGCATAAGTATTACAATAGCTCCCTCTGGTGGCCACAGACCTGCAAGTAGCACGTGACGTCACTTTTTGAAGCTATAATAAAAAAAGAAGAAAAGAAAGTACCGTTATTTATTTATTTATTTTTTTTGAGCATGTGTGTATTCAATTAGGTTTTTGTGCTGTAATGCTAAAGTTTATAGTTTATAGTGATGCCAGTTTATAGTTTTGTATTTGTAAATATGAAATGTCATGCCATGTCTTGATTATGAATTTACAAACTCTTTCTATTATGATTTTTTTTTTCTTCCACAAATACAAGAAATTATGCATGCATTTTTTTTTTAGGATGCACGTCTTAATTAACTAAGTAACCTACTACCTCATAATTCCAGAGCCCATTTTGGAAATGACTGGGCTAAACTACAGTATGTGTGAACTAGAGTGGGATCATGACACACCGTTGTTATGACACCACAGATTATGATAAATAAGGCACAATACAGTTTGTACTGCATTATCAATACAATTAACGATTCACTTTTAGAAAGATCCATAATACAGTGAATTCATTTGTATTGTGTAAGTAGTTAGTTTTATGGCTCAATACTGCCATGCTTTGGATTGACTTACAGTAATTCAATATCAGTAAATTGATTCAAATGTATTTAAATTTGATACTGGGTTGTTTACTGTAAACACATGATAGTACATGATAGTCAATGTATATTTTTTGATTATGCATCTTCAATACAAGATAAGTCGGTAAAGTACTGCAATACAGTTCCCACAATAATAACTACTAAGAGATCAAATATTGTAAAACCAGATATGTCCCAGCATCAGTCTGCAGCTTTGTTCCTTGAGATTAAAAGTGTTTTGTCTCAAAATGCCATTAAATGCTTTTTAGTTTCTAATGTTTTGTGAACCAGACTGAATAATAAAGTTCTAAACATAGAAAGGTGCTGAGGCAGATGATAAATATTTAAAAATGTTTCATTTCTTTGATTTAATTGTTTTGGTGCTTTCTAGTGTATGCCAGAGCATAAAAAATATATAAAATAAACAATAAAAATAAAAAGGATCAGGACTAGGTCTGAGTCAAATGACCAAGGTTACATAATGTACGTTACAGTATATATTGATATAATCAGACAAAATATAACATCCAATTAGCTTTTCATTAATTTTACATAAAAGTTTTGCTCTAATTAAAAGTGTGGGGAATGTTTTCTTTTAATTATTATTGATTTATTTTTCAAATTATAAAATATTCACAAAAAATAAGTAAGTATTCTGTTTTGTGTTTGGTTTTTTTTTCCTATCATGTAGACTTATAAAGAGGAGAGGCACATGATTTTAGCTACATTCAGTTTACTGTAGGCCTACTGGTCTCATGCAAATTCAGACACCACCACCCAAATCATTTGAATTTTGAAATAAAGAGTAATAGTATGGGAGCCTCAACCACATAAGACTAGTTCCTAAATCATGTATTATTTCTTTTAAGTCATTGGTTCTTCAAAATCAAATCAATGTACGATAAAGATCAATTTACAGGTAAATTTCGGTGTGTGGGGGTCGCGAATACCTACAGACTGAAAAATACCCTTGAGTACCTTTTAAGCAACATCTCACCCCCATGTCATGTATTTTGATTTTATTTTTTTAATTTGCTCTTTTGTTTTTATTTCTAATTATTATGTTTGTTTTAATCAATTTCATATCAGAAATGTGCTATTATCAATGTGCTACAACATGTTTTACATTCAAATAATGTCAATTCTACCAATAAAAAAAACACTTGCCCCATGGCAAGTGGTCATGCATTACTGCTGGTTCTATGTTATGTTGTTCATCTAGCTGTAATACTCTAGGGCTATTCAATATGCGGCCCAAGGGCCAGATCAGGCCTCCCAAACAAATACATCCGGACCCTGACCCATCTTACAATCATCAGAAATATATTTGTTTTGTTATTACTGGTATAAATTGAGGTTTGTACTTATTTAGATCTTGAGTCTGTCTAGTCTGGCCAATCTAGTTTTGCCCTCATTTGGTTCCTCTTCTTTTTTAGTTAGATTTTTGCATAAACAGCAGTAGTTATTTTACAATGTAAGGATTAGGGGGTTGGGGATATATTGTGTTGTGCCCAAATAGTGTTAAAAGTCATGATGTGTAGTGAACCTCTGGCCCAGAGGACACTGCTCATCTGAAAAATCTGTCCATCTGGAAAAAAAAGTTGAATAGCCGTGCTCTATGGAGGGATTATCTATCAGCGTCACTTTCTGCTCTTCATTTTCACTTTCACTTTCACTTTCACTTTCTTTTTCACTAAAGCTATGCAAGTGATGTGTTACTTTAAAGTTTGTATGGAGGATTTTCAAAAAATAGTTTGTTGTCCTTCTTGGTCAAAAACAGTTGCATAGATTTGTAACAGCCTTAAACTTATGCTAAACAAAAAAAGATTTATAAAATATATCAGCTGTGGACATGATGAGGCCAGTAAAACGTTGACTAATAGATAACGAGGTACCTCGTTATCTATTAATTCAATTGGCCTTAATTAATTAATTAATTCAATTGGCCTGTGAACCTGTCAAGGAAACCCTCAGTGTTCCTAAGTATCTCATTGGCCCAGTTGCAGTGAAGGGCGTGGCCCTGGGAGGGAAAACACATGTGCATTGTTTAAAAAACAGCAAGCAGCTGTTGGATTTGAAAAATCCTCCATACAACCTTTAAAGCCCATATGACAGATTATCACATTTTTGTAATTTTGACTTATTTTGGTGTGACAGTCTTTGTTGTAAATATTTATCATAGTTTTACAGCAGTTAAGTTAAAAATGATGAAGAAATTGACAAATAAAATTACAGGAAGTAATTTAAGTTCTAAAACAGAATCCCTCCACATACGTATGTGGACAAACAACGCCAAAATGCAAAGATAATTTACACACAGCTGACACAGTTTCCTAGAGCAGTGTTTCCCAATAGGGCTGTGTTGCCAAGAGCCTTCTGATACGATATGTATCCTGATACACATATATGCCAATATAATTTCATCAATATGTCACGTATCATGATATATTTTAGAAAAAACTTTGCCAAATATGGTGTTTTTAATCATGCAGAAAAAAATAGTACAATAATATTAGAAGAAAAGTAGTGGGAAAAAAATTTAAATGATTATATTTTAGTTGTAAAAACATGTTTTGAGTATAACCGTCTCTAAAATTAGTGTTAAAAATGTACATTTGATTTTGTAGAATAACAAAATGCAGAGGAACCGAATTTTCAAACTGCTCTTTATGGTAGATACAGGTGTTTTTCAAACAAGTCTTTTTTCAGCTCAATAGTTTCAGCCTTAAAGCTGCAGTCGAGGTTCAGAAGTGTAAATTTATGAGTTTAAGTATCCTGATATGTATCTCGGTACACCTTCTTGTATTGATACACATATTGCCAATAAGTTTGTCACGATATATTCCGATATCGGTACATTGCAGGCACTATTTCCCAACCAGGGTACGTGGACACGAGGGGATACGTGACCATTTGCAGGGTACTTGGGATGATTGCAGATTTAAAAGAAAGGTACAACTGTAATCTGAAAAATGTTATTTGCAGCATATTTGACCTCTTAAGAAGCAATGTATTGACATAGGACAGCCGTTTTCGGAGCCGCAACCCCCCTATAGGCTCGTAGATTGCCCGAGGCCCCTCAGTAATATTTCACACTCCATTCGGAATGGAGTGTAAATATTACTGAGGAATGATCCAAATTAAGTAGAACGTACTCTCATAAGTACTCTCATAAGATGCCAAAACAGCAAAATAATAATGCCTTTGGACTTAGTGTGGATTTAAACGAGTAAATTAATCAAATTAAAAATATTAAAACCCAGTTTTCTGTCATGCTTGTTGGGTGGACAACCTTTGGAGGCCCCCCTGCAGGGATCCTGAGGCCCCGCAGGGGGCCCCGGACCCCACTTTGGGAATCACCGCCCTAGGATATAATAAAACAATAGAATGTAATGGTTATTTTTGAAAATATATAAGTATAAGACAAAATACTTTTAAAAAAACACATGGGGTACTTCATGTGTGAGATCACGATTAGGGGGTACACAAGATAAAAAATGTTGGGAACCACGATCCTAGAGTTTAAACAATCATTTAACACAATTTAAGTGTTACATATATTATCATTATCAAATCATAAAATATGTGTAATTTATGTGGTTTTTGACCCAAGCGGTTGCTATGTAACAGTTGTGGGTTCCCCTATACATATGTCATATTTGCTGGACAGAACACAAACAAACTCAATAAAAACAGCACATCTAGGTGAAAACAAGCTCAATCAAAAGTGAAATCTTATTATTATAAATCTTATCTATGCTTTTTTTAAATTTGATTCCTGTCTATCAAACATGCTCCCGCACACCTTCACTTTGGAATCTCATGCATCAGAACTCAAGGTTACTTAACGTAACCCCGGTTCTTTGATAACAGAGTGAGGTGTTTCACTATGGGAATCGCCCTGGGCGTGACCATCCACGGATCATCCCTCACCTATGATACTGTCATCCTCCTCCTACTTGGATCATTCTCGCTTTCTTCCCGCGTGGAAACCACAACATTAGCTCCCTCAGCGTTTTTGTGCTATACAGCTAGCTTCTGTTTAACTGTTCACAGACGAGCCGTAAAGGATATCGTTGATGAGCACAGTTGCTGGCTTTGGCTCGTACGCTGGGTAAGTTCTTGCAAACTTTTACTAGCTTTACACTGTTGTTAGAGAAGCGACCGCGTAGAGGAGTGCTGCCCTTTTTTACAGTAGCTTTGACCGGGTCTGTCGACATTTGGTTGTTGGCGGTCTCGGCACTATTATAACCAGTTTGCGCTAGTTAGCATTCTCTTGCTAACCAACTTAATATTGGGCTTTCGCGTTACAGCTAGCCTTTTCTGATCAGTCGGCATTAATTTGTTGACAGTAATATTAGCAGTGTGTGGTTCTGTTACCTGGACCGCACAACTCGGTTTCACCTCGAAGCGCTGGTTCATAGTCTTACGACTAGCACTGCATTTACTCTGGTTCTCTTCTCTTTACTGACATAAAAAGAACACCGAACGACGTTAGAAAAAGAACCTATAAACAATGTTGTAAATCACAAGTGACAGTCATGTGTTTCCCTCATTCCCAAAATTAAGTTTGAGCTCTATCTACAGATTGCAAAGGAAATTACACAGGAAACACAAACAAATCAATCTTTCCTGATGTGCTAATGCTATAGAAATACTCAAATTGAGTGTAGATGATTTATGGAGTTAAACACGTCATAGATAGATGTCATAGTGATGTCATAGATAGATCTCAGAGATCTATCTATGACATCACAAATCAGGGACATTCAGAACAGTGTTTTGGTTGGAACGAAACCCTTCTAACTGACAAAACTTTGGCAGTGCTACTGATGAAGAAGAACATTTTGAATAAGATTAAAAACTCAAAAAGTTGATTTAGCATAATATGTGTCCTTTAAATATAATCATGTTCACTGTGGTCTAACTTGACACATGCACTTTAATTTTTCAAATTACAATTGGTTCTGTGCACGGAACTTCTAATTATACTTCCATGATTCATACAAACAAATAGGAAGTTAAACTTTTAAATGACTTTCACTTAAAAACTTTGATAACTGAACCTTTTCATATTTGTGCATTTATTTATGCTTATTCAACCAAACTAAGTGAAAACATTTTGGAAAAAACATCCTTTTAATTTTAGCTATAAAAATCTTCTTATACGTATAGTAACAGCAGCACAATAATGATGAATGTTTGTTCAAATAGGCTGAATTTTTATATTCACAATTCAGAGAAAAAAATACCCAGACACAGACAGAAAACAGTTCTCTGTATTATTGGGACCATAAATATATAATTACGTGTCCAATTTAAGACTTATCTGACCTTGTTTATACATTATTTTCAATTTATATTTTGCTGCGCAGCAAAATGGAGAGGCGCCTCTCCCCTGGCAAGATGGCCGACACAACTGCCACAACAACAGGCCCATGGATCTATTATGAACAGGCCCCACGCTCTCTTTAATCATTATCACATTAAACAATTGTTTATTTATTTATTTATTCACTTCATTATTAAATTTTAGTAGACTAGCATATCATTTTTAATTGCTAGATTTTAATAAAGCGTCACCGAGAAGCAGGGCTGCAGTTGCTCCTTGTCAGTCGATCTGTTAAGTGTTAACTATTATTCAACAACAGTGCAACCTGAGGATCATTAAATGCAAAGTAGCCATAACATACACGCATCTGATAAACCCTTTAGCTCAAAAGTAGCAAGGAACACCTTTAATTTGGTCGCTTAGTTCAGATTACACCCGAGCCTGCATGGAGTGCAGATCAGCAAAGTGTGTATTTTTTCTTTGAAAATAGCTAAAAACAGAGGAAGGTAAATGTACTTACGCTCACAACAGTGTGTGGTTATAAATACGAAACAGTGCTGAATATCAAAATAACACGTGCTAACGTCCTAAGCAACTACGGGATATGACGTAGTAATTCTGCAAACGGCGGGAAAATCGCCCACACATCATGGATCTAAATAAAGTATACTCATCATCAGTGGTAGGTAATTAGACAATTTACGTTAACGTTTTACGGTAGTCTCATACTATCAAATTTAATATACAGTACAACACAGATCTATTAACATCGGAGAGTCGTCTTATGGTTGGTCCAATTAATTTTAGCTAACGTCAGAGCTGGGGATCATAACATCACGGTCTAAAGTCAAATCAATGGAGATTTTAAAATGCTAAGATAAACACAACCGGATAGTAGAGAGTGACAGATTTATTTACCATGATCCGGGTTGTTTAAACAACCCGGATCATGGTAAATAAATCTTAACATTGTTAAGCCTACTTTTTAGACATGGTGAAGACACTTGCCAGTTGCCACTCCCACTTGACGTTTCATATCTCATCTTGTTGGCTTCTAGCGTGCAGCTTTGTGGTAAGGAAATGTTTATATTTAGCCATAGATGTCTTGTCATGTATTTGCACATTGTTGGATTAGATTATTGAGAGCCACAAGAGGGAGACAAAGATAAAGGGTACACATAATGTTTCACATTCATTCACACAGCTCATAAAAAGTTGGTTCCCAGATTGTGTGTTAAACCACGTCAGCACTAACGTTACGCATTCCTGTATTTATAGCACTACATGACTACATTGCACAATGCACCTACACTATCTACAGTGTTTGCATTATTAGAATCATCGCTTCCCACGGAAGGCATGGTACTGAGATTATGGTGGCATAAGCGATCTGTATTTGAATCATTTTATTTTGTGCCCTTTTATTTTATGCAATTGATTGCCTTGACTTATCAAACTGATTGCAGAATGCAAATATTTACCTTCGTTGTTTATGACAATATCACAGCCATGAACTATTATTTGTATTACCCATTGTTATTTTTTGACTAAGGGGCAAAAATTAGACCATGATGGCTGTCCTTCTAGTAATAGAAAATGCTGTGTAATTAAACTAAGGTTATATTACCTACCGAATCTTCACTCATTGCAGCATTGTTTGTTTAGCTTCCTCTTAGGTTACTTTGTTTCATTCTGTATATTAATTTAATTGTAGTTTTTTTTTTTTTGTCTTGATTACAGTGCAGTTCTAAATCTTGTAAATGTCACCCTTCTGTCAGTGACCCTTCTCTCTGCTGTCCGTCTTATTTACCTCATTTGTACACTCACATGTGATCTTGTTTATTACTTCTCAGGACACGCTCTCATGTCATCATAATCCCCTGGCAGGGTTTGCAGGCACTAACAGGCCGAGGCGAAGAATGAAAGATCCACAACAGCTGAGCCTAAGGTAGATGCTTCTCATGGCATCCTGAGATTGATGGTCCTCTTGTGCCGTAAGCGAGATTTACATCTTAGAGGACTAAACTCAGCACCATTCATTTGTCTGTTACACTTCAGCTATTTATAATTCAAATACATTTTTATGTCAACACAGTAAGTTAGCTTTAATTTAATATTCATACTTTAAGAAAATCACAAAATTACACATATACTGGATCCTTTGCAATTTTAACAAATCTTTTTACCCATAATTAATTATTTCTACAAACATTTCATTACAAATAAAAAGAAAAATATATATTTAATCATAAACATAAAAGCAGAATCAATACATTTCAATGAGCGTTAGAAGATTATACTTATTTCAGTACAGTGACATATTTGTGTAAATTAGATATGTTCTGGAAATGTTATTAGCTTTGAATTCAGAATTGGTATCTACTCATCTTTTTTTAACATGACACAAGATGATTTTTGACCCACCCAGAAGCCTGGGAACATTTTCCCCCTAAAAGAGCCCTTAATCTGATAAAGAAGTAGCACCTCCTTCGTCACGGCACTGTCTTCTGCCTGCACCACATCTTGGACTGCGTAAAAGTTCAGAATACCTGCTGGATGGTCCAAGTAAACACCAAGAACTGCTGCCTGAGGCATGTCCCATATTTCTTTGTTAACTCCATTAAACCACACTTGATAGTGCGACCCTCCCCAGCCCAGACCCCAAGAGTCCTCATTTTCCCCAAGCCCACAGGGTCCTCTGCATCCTCCCCTTCTCGCTGCTCCTTCGTATGTGACACCCACCACCACCCACCCGGAGCACTTCACCTCCCAGTACGCACGGAAGCCTTCAATTCCTTCTTTGCATAAAATCTAAAAACAAAAACAGGTAAGACAACTTTAAGTTATTATTTTTTATTGTATATGGGATATTGTTGTTGCTTCAAACCTGCCTGTGGAACATGCTCATAACGGTCTGGCGTCTCCAAAACAGGGCAAGTAAGGTCATCAGTCATGCGTGACACTGTAGCTCCATCGTCTGCGACCCACAGTAACTTATTTGCTGTTTTGGCGTTCAGTGAAATGCTTATCCAGTCTTTGTGAAACAATAAAACATAGTAGTACAAATTATTCATGCAGTTATGAAAAGAAAGAGCAAGCAACAAGCAGAAGACTATAACTTACGTTTTAGTAGTTCCACTCTACATGTGGGCTCTGGCATGTTGGGATCATAGTCCGGAATATTTTCTGGAAAAACGTAATTTTCAAATTACTGTATGTGGATTGATTTTCCCTATTCATGTCTTACCTGCTGGTGAAGCAGCATCTTGTGATTTTGATCCTAAAAACAGATAACGCTTTACCTTGAATCCAGTTAACTATGTTGCTATGAAATAAATATTCTTAAATGCAGAATATAAGTAGTGTTTGTAAAGGAAAGCCTTCGTTCTTACCAGGTCGTCCCGTTGCAGGCATGATTCTCTGATTAGGAGAGCTGGTTGGCATATTTATTGCTTGTTGCTCTGTTGAGCTTTTCAAAATGTTCACGTCTGTCAGCAAATGCTACAGCAATGATGCCAATGGTTTCTTTATATACGCCAATGAAAGAGGGCATCAAAGGTTTGGGAGGCTCTAGGGGCTGCCTATGAAAGATTTTAGGCAAGGTATGTTAAGATAATGAGCTCACTAATGGGCGTGCCTTGATGCTTGCCAAAGCAGGATACACAATGAGGTGCCAACTTGTGCCTAACCTCTTGACCCATATCATAGCACTTTGTGTGCATAATTAACCTGTCATCTCTTTGTAATCAAATGCACATCTTGGAAATTGATCTGTTTTCAGGCATCTGGTTATTCCATATAGGACAGTAGTGTTACGTAAGAAAGGATCCACGGAGTTTAATTGCTCTCAGGTGGCAAAATAACATTTAGTTGAATTCATAATTCTTTGAAGTGTATTTAGACGTGTGGATGTGGGAAATGCATTTTGATTTAGATAGGGGTTATGCTGTTTACACTTGTTCTAAGCAAACAGATACTGGATCTGGTTACATTACACGTTCAGATTGCATCCTTGCACAGCCTGAACATGTCTCTCGAAAGTCACTCTTAAACACAGGTCTGCTTCACTTGTCAGTGCATTTGTTCCAAGTTCCTTTTCTAGATTTCCAAGGACCAGGGATCAGTACAGGGATCACTTGTGTTACTGCTCGTATAAACCGGGGCCTACTTTAAGATGACTTTATTACCTCCAAAATATTAATGGGTAATTCAGACAATTTACACACACAGGGTCATTCCTTTCCCTCGCTTTTAATTTTAATGAATCCCTTCGGGAGCTCTGGTCACATTCCAACAGTATAATTCCTGGCATGTCCTGTTTAGTATGTCAGTCTCTTCTAGTCCGTGCCGTAGTCAGTCAACTGTGCTGCCGGACGCAACACTAGAAGGACAACACAGCCTTGACTGGGCCTTTGGCACCTTGCCTGCGCCGTAAACACCTTGGTGGAACCACCTGCAGTGCAGGGCACATCACAAGAGAGGGTTTACGAGCAGACACATAGCTTTGTCTCTCCCACCAAGCCATGTGTGTGGAGGTTTGTGATGGTAACTGGTGGATGTGCTAATACAGGTCAAGAGCGGAACTAAGCTTAATACGACAAACTGAACAACCTTCAGGCTCCCAGCTGTTTTATTATATTTTGGACATCTTTAAATCTTTTTGAACTACAGTGTAAATGTCCTGTTTATGAGCTATTTTATCAGCAGTACATATAGAAGAGCTCTTTAGGTGGTGTGAGGCTGTCATGTCATGTTACATGAATCATGAAGTAACATTGCTCTGGCTGTGATAGATGCATGTGTGTGGTGTTTCTTTATTCAACTAAGCTTGCATATACCTACACCTAAAATCTTCAAAATAGCATCATTTTAGTAACAAACAGAAACCATGTGTGTATTTTTAATGAAAATTCAGAATTACTTACATGAGATACTTGCACGTGTTGGCCTTCTGCTATCGTTTGTGCTGCACTGAGTCTCTGTGTGCACCTGCGTGTGTGCATTGTAGAGCGGATTGTTTGTCTCTTAAATATATAAATTCTGTATACAGTTCCATGCATGCGATGTGAATGTGTCTGTTGTCGTCATTTACAAAAGTAGGCGGAGTTTGGAGGGGTTAGGAGGCGTCTTTACATACATCCAAGCATCCACCAAAGCTTTTTAAGGAAAAACATATATCCTGCGCTCCAATGACAGGCGACTGTCCACCCCCTGGCCCTATTGGCAAATGCTCTGTTCCACACGTGTCCAAGGCAGCAGCCCCTACATATCCGTCCTGTCTGTAAGGTATATAAGATGGCAATAGACTATTCCACTGTACAGCCGACAGCCATTCATCAAACTTGGAAACTCAAGTAGCACCAGCCTGAGAAAGGGTTAAACAAAGTTGGTTTTGAGTTGTGAAGGATCATCCAAAATGCCCACAACCAACAGAATCATTTCTGACTCCACCAAGTCTGTCAAAGGTAATGTTAATTATATCACAAAAATCTTGTATTGTCATTTTTAAATGAAATGCATTTCTGTGTTCTATTGTAAGCTTGCATCTACAACTAAGTGGTTTGTGAGAGAAATTCTTCAGTATTTCACTAAAAACTTATTTAAATCGCTTTGTGACACTTTTCGTCATCTGATTTTTCTTGTTTTGTTAATGCACGTATGATACCGCATTTGAAATGATTTATATCTTGTCAGACACTGAACTTAACTTATTTTCAGAGTCAGTCTGATCAATAATATTTATAGTAGCATATAGCTGATAACAGGCCTCATCCACAGGCCTCTGGGAAGGCTCACTGCAGCTAAAAAGCTTTGCGGTATCAGGTTGTAATGAGTCTAGACAAAGTGGTTATTTTCATCACCTTGTTCTAAATCCAGTCAGGTGGCTCAGCATTGTCTGTCAATCAGAGATAAATATCAGCCCCATTTGGGCCGTATTGGATATGGCATAGCAAATAA
This sequence comes from Mugilogobius chulae, assembly GCA_038363315.1. Classification (NCBI taxonomy): domain Eukaryota; kingdom Metazoa; phylum Chordata; class Actinopteri; order Gobiiformes; family Gobiidae; genus Mugilogobius; species Mugilogobius chulae. The sequence goes on along the minus strand of CM076401.1, from coordinate 34,202,530 downwards.
CAACAAATGCGCTGGTATTGAAAAATTCAGACAATGATGACAAGTAGATTTAGGAGGCACATGGTTAAAGAACGAAGCTTCACCTTGATCTTGCACCTCTGTAAACCCAACAATGTGTCCTAGGCCTTTGCCAGGGTCATTTTTGACAGGTTCTGCCCTCCTATGATGGAAGATGGTTTAAAAGTGTTGGAGACATATGGAGCTTATTTTGGGGGGATGAAAACACATTACTTAACATCCACTGACATTGACATCTTAATGCCTTGGGATCAGCCATGTGATACTATAGTATTAGTTACTGAAAATACAAGGCGAAGCTAGCTGTGTGGATCATAAAAAGTTGTAGTTATTGTATCAGATATTAATGTCAAGCAAAAAAATAAATAATCTGCCCATGTTTAAACGTTTACCCCTAAATTTAACTCCTAGCTTTAAGTTCAAATCTGTTCAAGCTTAATGCATGGTTACTTATTGAAGTGAGTGCTTGTCCGTGCTCCGATGTCCTGTCACGCTAATAGAGTGTGTGACTGAAGCCAATGCAGCAACATGTGAGGTGTCTTGGTAATTCCAACCTCTTGGCATGAATCGACCATGGCTCCAGAAAGCATGCGGTGATGATCTGACAGAGGCAGATGGTTTTCCAAATATACCTCGTTTTCTGAAGCCCACTTCATCACCTAGCACACACTGTTGCCTATAGTATGTCTCTGTGATGTATGCCTCACTTTTGTTTGGTTTACTTTTTTTGTCTTCATAGGCAAAAAGTCCAAATCTGGAAACACAGCAGCAGGTAAAATTTCATTAGTAGCTATTACCAAGCCATAATGCTCGTAGTTATTTCATGAATGCAAATTGAAGTCTTTAGCTTGTTCGTCACACCATTTGATTCCTCTGACCTTCACTTTGTGTCACCCCTTAGAGAAAACCCCCCCTTATGATCCAAACATCCCGGAGCCTAAATGCAGAGCAGACCTTGTCAAATGTAAAAATAACTTGCGAATAATTACTCAGTTGATATATTGCTTGATACTTAATATAGTGAAAATAATTTGAAAATTGTTTTTCTTCAACTTTTGTAGACTGGCATAACCTCTCCCTTGATGACAAGACGGCAAATAAAACTTTGTGGATTACTGAAGGTGGTGCTAAAGTGGCTCGTAAAACTGATGATCTCACTTGTCCAGTCTTAGATCGACCAGAGAGATATGAATATGCTCCACAGGTATTATATACTTTATATACAATATTTATTTCAAGTGTCACACTGTTATTGTAAACTTAGAAACTCTGATTGTTCTGCAAATTATTTTTGTTTAGTGTATCATCTTTTATCTTAAGTGATAAAATGAGAGACGTTAGTGTAAGGTTTAGTCACTAATACTATAGTTGGTTGGTTTTGATCTGGCCATAAAGCTGTAAAGCCATCCAGGCGACTGTCTTGGTGTTTGTTTTAAATCATTCCAATGCCAAAAATCTTGGCATTGCAACATAGACACAGTCAGGCTGCTCTGAATTCTTTTCAGTGACTGAGGCTATAAATCAAGCGTTGTGTTGGATTGCCTCTAAATAATACTGTCATCTTCATACAGGTTCTGTGCAAGGAGGGAATCCTGGGCTTCCGAGGGTACTGGGAGGTGGAGTTTTCTGGATGGGTTGTGGTCGGAGTGGCCTATGAGCGGGCTGGACGGAGGAACACAGATGGGCCATGTGGATTTGGAGAGAATGAGGAATCCTGGGGTCTGGGCTGGAGTGGCTCCAGTTATCATGCCTGGTACAATGGCCAGAGCAAAGAGATCTTGGATATACCAAAGTCCTCCATAATCGGGGTCTACCTTGACCAGCCTGCAGGAATTCTCAATTTTTACGCTGTGCAAGAAGTGACAGAGGGAGAGGAAAACACAGGCACAAAGGAGGTGACACTTCTGCAGCAGATCAAAAGCACCTTCACAGAGAAAATGCTGTCAGGATACTGGATGGGACCACAGTCTCACCTTTTAATTCTAAAGAATGAGTAATACTGGACTCAATGTTCTACACAAAACTCATTCTCATTCATTACAAAAAAAACAAGAAACACTTGTTTGTTGTATGTATATATTCCATACAATTTTTTTTTCATCTATACACACAATGCAAAGATTCTTTAAACACTTATAGAAGATATACCACATAAACATGAAGAAGCAGAGCCAGAAGGAATTCAAAACTATTCCTGTTCCATTTTTGTTTTGTTTTGGGTTTTTGTTTTTTTTTTTTTTGGACTTTTCTGAAACCCCCCTGGACCATTCTATGCCAAAGTTTGTTTTTATGTTACTGAATTCCTCCTTTTGTTTGATAACATGTATAAATCTATTAGTTGATGTTTAATGTATACAGTATTTAAGAAAGATAATAAAATATGATATGGTGAGCAAAATAAACTGGCTGTCATCCCAATGTTGTCATGTTTTAGTCAGGGATTTTTTTTTTTTATATAAATGAGCTGGAACGGAACTAGTGAAAAATTGTAGACTGAACTATTATTCTATTGCACACATGGTAGAATTACAAAAACACAAGTTGCGGTGCCATCTTGGTCAAATAGATCGCTGACAATCGTATCATAGGGCAGGTGTCATGGTTTGAATCTGACAATTTAGTCCATGTCCTTTACTGGTCTCTTCTCTGTTTCGTGCTAAACTGTCCTGTCAAACAGAAAACACACAACTTGCTGAACATTTTTTGCTTTCCTTGTGGTCTATGCAATGACATTGCTGACCAAATCCTCTTAAGCAGTCTTTAGCTGCCTTGCTAATTAACATTGAAAGACTATAGCTTGTTGTAGATCACTTTTAGTCACATGGTGAAATAACAGATGGGTTTTTGCTTCCTCTGGGCTCAGCGCTGACAACAGTTACATTACTTTCAGCACTGTTTCTTTCCACCCTTTTACTTTTTAAAAAGACTTCTTACGTTCCTCCAGTGTCAGGTGTCTGGCCTCTCTCTGCACATCCATATGTCACAGTCAAGTACAGACCTACCCTTCTGAACCTCCTGCTGATCACCCAATTCCATTGCCCCCCACCTCAAGAATTGGACGTCCCATTTTGACTTGGGGTATAAAAGTCACTGTGGCCAGAAACAGTTCTTACTTTGCATTCTGAAATGTTTTTGAAGCCTGAGGAAGTTTGCCATTAGCCCAAGTCTCAAGATGCCTGCTAGGCCCGTATCAGCAAAGAACTTTACAGAAAATGGCAAACCAGGTAAACCACTCTTTGAATGTCTGTAAATAGATTTTGTGTGTAAAAAGATGTTATCATAGACCAATACAGACCTACAATGTTCTAAAGTAATTTTTTTTCACTTTGTAGAACATTTGTATAAACTTGTAGCCTAAAGCAAGAATATAAACCTAATAATGTATTTTTGTACATTCTTTAGGCAAAAAATCAAGCAATATAAAAGGTTAGTAATTTCTTTGTAATGTCTCATTGTACATTTTTCTCCTCAAAATTCTTAATTTGTGTTTTTTGCTGTTATAGAAAATGTGCCTGTTTATGATCCAGATGCCCCTGAACCCTCCTGCAGAGCTGAGCTCACAAAGTGTAGGTATATGTTTGTATTAAAAGTGCTAAATATGTTACCAAAACCTTCACACGTTTTCCCACATAGATTGGATGTCTCTAACATTTGATGACAAGACAGCCAACAAAATGCTGTGGATTTCCGATGGTGGCTCTAAAGTGTGTCGAAGGACCAAAGAAATTTGTCCAGTCCTGGATAGACCTGAGAGATATGAGTGCTCCCCACAGGTAAAAATGAGTTAAAGAATGTTGTGACACTGTCTGAGAAATGTATTTATTTTTTTCTTTCTAACTGTCTGCCTTTGAAGGTGCTGTGCAAAGAGGGCATTTGGAACATGAGAGCCTACTGGGAAGTAGAGTACTCCGGCTGGGTCTTCATTGGAGCAACGTACGAAGGAGCAGCAAGGAGAGCTGATTCTGGGCCCAGTGGCCTGGGAGAAAATGAAGAATCCTGGGGTCTTTGCTGGTCGGGGTCATGTTACGAGGTCTGGTTTAATGGCGTAAACAAAGAAATCAAAAATTGCCCATTTTGCCCTGTGATTGGTGTCTATATTGACCAGCCTGCTGGTGTTATATGCTTTTATACGGTGAGTGGACAGGAAGATGAAAAAGAGGCCACCCTACTATACAGATTTCAGACTCCCATCGAGAAGAAGATCTTTCCAGGTTTTTGGATAGGAATCCAGTCAGCTTGTACACTTCTCAAGAAACCATAAAATATGTGCCTAACTAATCCAACCGTTCCTCCAAGCATAACATTGTTTTTATTTGTACTTTTATTGTTAACCACCATACTCTTTAAAAAAAATGTGTATGTTCCTTTTTTATGTTTTTCATTCATGTATTTATCATGATCTGTTATGTCTGTAATCTAACTGTGTGAGATCATGAATAAACTTCTTTTTCTCAAATGTAGGCCTCTACTTATTAGGATTATGCTCTCTCTCTCTCTCTCTCTCCTTCATTTCTCTCTCTCCCCCCATTTCTCTCTCTCTCTCCCCATTTCGCTCTCTCTCTTCCCCATTTCTCTCTCTCGGTCTTTCGTGGTTTGCCTGAGTGGTAATGGGAATCACTCTCCTGTGGTTCAGGGGTGAACTTTGCTATGTGAGAGGCACCAAGCAGGGGATCACTTTCCTACTTTGACAGGTGGGCCTCAGCGTCTTCTCACCTACAGCTTTACAAGAACTAAAAGTGGGCTACACAGACATACACAAACCAGCCGTCTCAGTCTCGCAACAGGCCAAGTGTAGCACGAAGCTTCATTTAACAAGTGGCAAGAGCTACTGTGATAAACAACACACATGAATCATGACTGTCTGTGCTCATAAACTAAACAACAAGTAGTTTCATCTGGAGCTTAAAAGGCAAGTTCAACAGAACCAGGCCAGGGTTCAGAGGACTAAACTGACTAAAGATGTAACTAAGTTTGCAAGGGAGTACAAATACAATTTTATGCATCCCAAATAGTCTTTTTATTTCTCCTCTATAAGCCCAGGCCAGTTCTGTTGCTTGTTTTCTGGTTTTCTTGCATGATAATGTCAAATTGTACCTGGTTTGGACTTGGTTTAGTCTTGGCGTAATTAGCCCTGATTCAGAGACAGTTCTTGTCAAAAACAAAGCAACAAAAAGTACTTTTTTTGCACAATTTTTAAATACCATTTTGTTGCCATAGTTTATGCTAATGGCAATTGAAGATTTAAGACTTTCAAATGTTTACAAAAAATAGTATACAAACAATTTTTTTCAATGACTTGTAATGTCTCTGGAACGCAAAAGGCACCTATTCTGCATGACCCATTTCATGACAGAATATAATGTTAATAGCAAAGTTGTCAAGTAACTAAGTATTTTTACTCAAGTACTTTAGTACTTGAGTATCTGCACTTTACTTGAGTATTACAAAATTTGGTGATTTTTACTTAAACTTCTTACCAAGAAGTAAATGCACGTTCTATTCCCTACATTTTTAAAAACAAGTTAGTTACTTTTTTAGGTCCAGAAAGACCTTTTAAAACCAGGTCAGACCTGCTGCTGCCGTGTATTTAAGATTTTTCCAACAAAGGTGACTTATTTGTGACATGATAAAAATCAGACGATTTATAATTAATTTACTGTAAAGCCCCTATCACACTTCACAACATCACAAACCAACTTTGTGCACGGCACAAAAATTGTATTTCTAGATTGGTTAAAACGTCTTAAAACCTGGATTTCAATCTTAATTTTTCCCATTTTTTGGTAAAATGGTTTTACTTGATGTACCTAGAATATATGACTTGTTTTCTGCCTTGTTTCAGTTAATTTGTTCTTATTTCAAGTCAAATTATTTGCCGATGAAGTAAGACATTTTTTCAAATTTGAGTCAAATCAAATCTCTTGAAAATAACCAGAAATGTCTTGCAGCAAGCAAAATAAGATGCCATATGTGACACGATTAACCGAGACTAGATATTAACTTTTGGCAGTGTGATTGTACTTTTTACTTTTTGTACTTTAGTAAATTTACACATGTTTCTTTTATACTTCTACTCAAGTAAAGAAGTTCCAGCAGGACTTTGACTTTTACCAGAGTTGTTTTTTACACAAGTAACTGTACTTTTACTTGAGTAATGAACTTACTTTTGCCATCTCAGGTGGTGGGCAAGAGACTTTGCTACTTTGTACTTTGCCATGAAATATCTAAAAATAAATCAGTAAAAAGTAGGTTATTGTCCTAATTTCAAATTTTTTCTTACACAGTCTTCATTTTAGCTGCCTGATTAATGCACATAAATGTAACCTATAAGCCCTTCTCACACTGCAGGCTAGAGGCTAGTTTGTAGAGTTAATTTGCCATTATAAAAAAATATATATATAGGTTAGCATTAGCTTCGAGACACAAATGACACAGTTTTCCCTCCGCTAAAATATTTATATTTTTATATATAATTAACATGTGGAAAATTATTATATGATTGTAACTTCCTGCCCTTTTGTGTTAAATATTGAATTGTATGGTTTTAGCCAATTGTCCATAGGGAATGAATAAAACAGAAAAAATGTTTTGCATGTAGTTCAGACCAAAACTAGCCTAGTGTGAAAATAGTAATAAATCAGGAAAACCTGCCTCTTGCTCTCCATCTGGTGTGACTGTATCATCACATTTTAGAATGTGAATAGAAGCTATGTGAACACAACTGACAGAATGTTATCGCAAACCCAAATAGGCTACCATGAAGCACTCTGCACGTCCATTTTTTGTTTGTTTTGTTGTTTTTTGTTTGCCAAATTAGTCTTTAATGATTAAATCTGGCCTACTGTACCTGCTTTTCAATCAGTAAAAAAAAAAAGGAAGTAGGTATTTAAGCTTTTCTTCTAACTTTTCCCTGACTCACTCACTCAACTTTCTGTCACATCACATTTTCACATGCTTGAAGTTTTTTGGCCACTTATGTTTGTAGTATTTTATACGGGGCTGGGAATCTCACAACTCCAATTTTTTCCAGGTCCTCCAGAGAGCCTGTGCATTGTTGAAATCTTGATTCGCATGAAATCTGAACATTTTAAACAATTTCACTTATAAGAGCAATGAATTCCTGCACAAATGAAATGGCACATTAGTTCCACATCCATAGCATCCGTATGTACGGAACAAGGACAATTACATGGCTCTTTCTTAAAAGCTGAAATGTTTGATAATTAGCCTAGAATAGATGAAGAGGCCTCATGGATTTCTGCAGAGTAGGAGAGGGCTCACACTTGTTAAAATGTCTGTTTTCTTGCACTTCTCTGAGCGGCCAGCATGTTCTCCTTGTGGTTTTACTGAAACCAGATCTCTGAACAAAGCTGAATAATATAGGATTTACAGTTCACTCGTGGACTATTTTAGACCTTCAGTCAGTCAGTATCACCAAGTTCTGAGTTGATCAAAACATTAGGAGAACACTGCTAAATAAAACAGATATAGGGGGCATGATTTACGGGGATACACCTCGCTATTCCGACAGCCCGATATTTAGACACCCCGCTTTTCCGACAGACCGCCATTTAGACATAATAGCGGAATAGCGGCACTAACATAATTTTCAAAGCACCCCTGTATTCCGACATTTTTATTATTTTTTTTTACAAAACATCTTGCTTTTCTATGTTAAAATTTTCAACCTAAGAACCACAAAAATAAATAAACAAAAGTTGGCCTGTTTTGAAGAAAGCCGCGTCATGAACCTGGGTGCGTCAGGCTTTCAGATTAGCTGTGGCACAGCACAAAATCAACAGAGCCACAGATTCCCCAGAATCAAACCAGATTACATGCAGTTTTTAGCCTGTTAGGTGCGCACCAAAGCTGAAAAATGTTGATAGATTAATCCAGTTTCAAAATTACGCGTAATAGTTGCGATAATGATGCACTGATAATTCTCCTGTTGAGCAATGCAGACAGTGGTGGCCAAAGACTAGGGAAAACATTAAAAAAAACATGAATGTCGGAATAGCGAACCCAAAAACAGAATGAAGGTGTGTTGGAATGAAGAGTTGTCGGAATAGCGATTGAACACCAATTTGGTTATAGCTTCCCTAATGAGTGCAAGTGAGTAGGCCTAATACCCTTTCACTTTAGATCTTTAAGTCTGTGTCATGATATCATGATCTAATGCAAAGCAAAGACAACAAGAGCGAACGGTCTGATCCGAGAATAAGTCCTCCGTGGCCAACATGTTCGCTTGGTCATATGTGGTTTATGCCAGGCATGTAGGAGTGGTAACCCAAGCGCGCTCCTGCCATGGCGCTATACGCTATAAGTGACACGTATGGCGTGACAAACGGCCCAGGGGCCCGGCAGTGCTCTGGAGGCGGAGGTAGGTGGGACAAGAAGGCGGTAGCTTATAGTTTATGATTCAGGAAGAAAGACTGGGCAGATTCATGAAGCAAGTTAGTACAAATTTGACGCGCATTTTCCTTCTGGTAACCTTACATGACTCAATAGCGACACCAAAGATCACTTTTCCAGTCTTTCCTCAGGTTCTCGCGTAGGAAAATTTATGAGCCTAATGTGAATAGTTGTTCAACAGCTTGATGACTTGTGTTCAGAGGGTACTTCTAAATTACACCGCCGTATGATGTTATTCCCATCTGCTGCTGCCACGTCCTATTGATGCAATGCGACTCTCGTTTATTCTGACACTATTGGTCCCTGCAGATTTACTGTCGTGTAGTTACTGGCTCAGGTTCAAGATGTCTGCGCTCCTCAGCTGCCTCATGCAAAGGGACAATATAATCTGTCTTCTCCTCTTGTTGTTTACTTTATCCAGAAAGGCCCAGGCCATGATAACATTGGTTTATTGAATAATAATTTAAAAGAACAGAAGGTTAGGTGACTTTCTTACATTGGGATATTGCATGCAGGGATACCAGTGTTGGGAGTAACTCAGTACAAAAGCAATTCATTACTGTAATATATTCTCCTTTTCAGTAACTAAGTTGTGTAACTCATTACTTATAAAAAATGTTGACAATGTTTTACTAGTTACAATCTGAGTAACTCAAGTTACTTGCACATAAATTAATTGCTTTTGATAATCTATTGAAAGCAACACCACTAAACTACTGTCTGTGCCTTAAAGGTGAATAAAATGTTATGAGGAAAATGTGTTGTGACATCACATTTCCATAAATGAATCAGTAATCAGGATTAGTATTGTACAATGTCTTAATGTGCGATTAGCTCAAAGTAACTTGTCTTTGAGACAGTAATATTGTAATACAAATGTTAGGGGTGTCAAATTAGTGCATTAATTGAGATTAATTAATTACAGACATATTAATCAAGCTCATTTTTTTAATCGCATTAATCTATTTTGAAATCTTTAACTGGTGATGAGTAGCAACGAGACAAATAAAGAAGCAGGCGAAAGTTATTGGACTGATGAACGGGAATTTTATGTTCAAAAACTTCCTAAAGTCTTATTTTTTGCAATATATTAATATTTCCCATCTGCAACAATAATGTAATGAATTAAATTGATAAAAACAAAACAAAAACACTTAAGTTGAGTGTTTTTCTCAGTCATTTTTAGGTGAGATTAAAAATAGATTAATTCATTACAGATCATAATCTCTCTACTTTTTTAATCACTTGACAGCACTAACAAATGTATTAAAATTTTATTGCTGTAGCTACTAATATATAATGTATTACAATTTTACAGTAACTTACCCAGCACTGATGGATACATTCAGGGCGTTTACATGGCGGCCAGGAAAACTGGATAACTAGCCTAGTCTGACTTAAACCAGTTTTCCAAAGCGCATGAAAACCCGGGCAGACCTGTTGAGGAGCCGTAAACCGGTTTTCAGAAACTAGTTGGTGCACGTGGTCCTGACCGATTGTAGTCTGATTTCAGACTCATGTAAACAGATAGTCGGTCTGCAGCTGGACAAATGCAACTGAGCATGCTCACAACCCCGTCCATTCCACATTCCAACAGTAAATTAAGAATTTTAGAACAATGAAGTGCCCAGCACAAAGTGGCTCACACAATCTCACATTTAACTCCATGTTTACACTGTTCTAAATGTTGAAAACAGTCCTACATGTTCCAGAAAAAATTGTTTGTCATTTTACAAACAGTATTACAAACGGTTAATAAAAATAAACAACATTTACAATGTTAAGTAATTCAACAAATTATAGCCTTAATTCTGCAGTAGTGAATCTGACACTGCAGGACCAGTCTCTCCAGGGTAATTGGTTTACTCTCTCACATGTAAACAGGAGCAAAACTGGTCCGACCGGTTTCAGGGGAAAACCAAGTAGAGTCCAGTTTTTTAGCCTAGTCTGATTTCCCTGATCATGTAAACGCAGTGAGTGTGTGCTTTTCCGTTTAATATTATATCTAGAGCTACAAATTCTTATTTTGCATTAAGCCTTCAGTCTTCAGTTTAGCACATTTGAAGTAAACAAAGCTAGCTACAACAAAATCACATTTCAAGTATTACTTACCTAGTTTCATTCAAAAGTGCAGCTGCGCTTCCTCATAGACCTATGGAGGGGTTATCAAACACTGCCCTCTACTGCTGCCATAGTGATATGCACGTAACTGCAGCACTTCTTACAAGGCTGGTCATGTTTGTTGACCGTGTAGATGATTTTTTTTTTATTTCACATAAATACACTCGGGAAAAATGTATCCATTCCAATCCAATAGTTTTCTATTCAGACTTAGATACTCGTGTACTAATTCATCAGTTTTTACTTTGAATATTTTGTACCATTATTGTACTTGCCTTTTTACATAGATGCATTAAGTTTCATACAGAAATTGGGCAAAAACGGAATAGTTCTTTTTTCGACCCTCCATTGTAATGTTTAGTATAGAATTACATAGGCTTTATCATCTAATCCAGTAGTTTCCAAAGTGAAGTCTGGGTGGGGGGCCCTCTCTTTTGAGAAGTGAGACCCTCCCTTTGAAGACTTTGGAATGGGCTATCTTTTCAATTTCAGCTAGGTAATGTATGCGCCAACAGCTGCTCTAATACTTTGTAGCACAGAATATTATATAATTAACCTTGCATTTCTTTGTTTGTTGTCTTAGGAAATTATTAGCCAAAGAACTCCAAGTCCCATAAGCCGCTCTACTGTCACACTGCCACGAGCGCGCTGTAATGGGAGAACTTCAATAACTGCACCTGTCAGTCAACTGGCTGATTCTGCGTTGGACTAAAACAGCAACCCATAAAGCTCTGCACGTTCACTTACCGGCCTCTGTAGAACTGGACATTTCATGGTTTTGGGTCATGACCTCATCTCAAACAAATGAAGTGGACATGTGAGTGACTTGTTTTAAAATACTTTTGTAACTTTGAAGTGCTTTGTAGATGGCTGTGGATGTCTATAAGCGGCAGTTACAACATTGGTAATCTTTTGTTAAACTCTCCCATAAACTCGTAGATTTGTTGCTCATGTGCTTACTTTATACTTTGTTGCAAATAAATTTATGGAGTTTTGTCAAAAATATCTTAATCCCCCTGAATGTGAAGTCAGTTACATTTAACTGGTTCTGCACACAGTTAGACACAGTTACATTTTCTGTTTTATTATGTCGCCTCTTTATCACAAATTCCAACTTATCAAGAACACTTAAAATACTCCTGATGCTTTCCAGCTCTTGTGGGAGCTCTCCTGAAGCCATTAACATTTAGCATGACGTGGATTCATTATACAACATATAATTTGATAAGCCATAGTGGAGTGGGAACAAAAAAGAGAAGATGTCAAGGGCCGGATGAGAGGGAGGGCCACTGGAGGAGGAAGAAGGAGCTCAGTGTGCAGAGTTACGGGACAGCGGCTGGGACAGAGCAGCAGACCAACACTGATACTCAGGAGAGACCAGAGGAAGCACAATAAAAGAGTTCATGTTTTTTGGATGCTTTGGTGTGCCGTTGGAAGATGCTGAACGAATCTGTGCCAAGCGATGGAGTCTGATACCACCCCAACAGAAGGGCACCAATGGTCAGGTACAGCAATATGGCATCTTCATTGTGATTATTTTTAGCCTGATTTGCTTTTGCTTAGTGTTTGATTGTTTACACAGATAAGATAGTGTTGTGCTTTTAGTTGTTTTTTTCTAATATAATTATAATTATATTCATGGTATAATGCTGACTATCAAATAAACAAACAGGACCCTAACTAAATGTAAAATTATGACTTAATGCTTATCCAGAATTATTTGTCTTTTTCTTTTGATATAATAACAAGAGACAGAGAGGGAACAACAAACCCCTATTATCATTAATTATTAAATGCGCTTTAATGTGTAAATATATGTTAATTTTGAAAGTAAGTGCTAAGATAAAGCTCTTGATAATTCAGTTAACTTTTTTTAGTACTTAGAACATTTTATTATACAACTTATTGTCACTTGCCAAAATCAATGGCAGAAAATGTCTATATATAACAAAAATAAAAAAAATATACAATTTTAGACCTAAATGCCAAATTAGGTTCAAATGCCAAATTAGACTCAAATGTACTGATTTGAGTACAAATTAAACTATGTGTATGTTTTTTTATGTATTCAACATACTCCACAGACTTTATAGGTGCACAAAGCTACTTTGTGTGGTGCACAGACCCACTGTTTGTCCTCCCTTCTTCGCTCTTTTGCATTTTAATTCCACTCCTCCCCAAAGTCACTGATTAGAAAGAGATTTTTGAAATATTTCACAACACCCACGTTACTCTGGTGGCAGTGAAGATGTTGTCTCTGCTCTTCAGCCACAAAGCACTGATTGTGTGGCTTACTAGACTGTGGTAAAAGCTGCATGTCAAAGGTTAGGGTCACCCACGAATGTATGTAAAACATCACAGTTGTCTTTATTCATATTTTCATCACGATTACTCTAGTATGAGGCCAAACAATAACTGTACAGTTCCAATACAAACAGACAGTGAACTGAGACTCTTTTATCTGACTCAGGGGCACACCACACAAACTCAACAACATAATATACTGTGAGGAAAAAAAAAAACTCTTTATCAATTTATCAATAAAAAAGTTCAATCAACTAGCACTAGGCATAATTTTTTTGGTCAATAAAATGATGCCACATCTAGTAATACATAATTACATATATTTCCAAGAGTTCTCACTCTTGAAGTGACTTTCTGGATGTGAAATATCACTTGCATGATTCTGTTGAAATTAAAATGTTAAAGCCATACATTTTATGGTAATAGAGACAATTTATGCCATAATGTGAAATAGTAAAGCTAAAGGAATAGCATTTCCATAGAAACAAGCAGAAGGAGATTCTCCTCTCGAATTTGAAAGAGTCCATTTTGGTCATTTTGCAAGCGCACTCATAGTGAAAACACTTTAGTTTAACAAAAACAAGTTTTAAAAAAGTGCTTTTATTTAAGTCTATTTTTTGGCAAAAAATAAAATTACACAGCTGTTTGTTTCTGATTGTTTTTAGTAATAAAAAACATTAAAAATTAAATTACTGTTGAAGATCAGTAATTGATATTTTGTTTATTGTAAACGGCTTAGAAACATAAGCAGGTCCATTGGCTTCCTGGTTAAAAATATGCAAAATTGATGGACCCCACTTGTTCATCTAGTATTGGACAAAGTTGACTTTACACAATATGTCTTCTTTAATATGGTATTAAAAAAAACATATTGTTTTGTATAATATTATTTTATGTTCAGTTGGTCTTTCAGGACCTTCTGTTGACAGTAACTGAGGTGCAGGTGTACAAACACGTGACTCAGCACCACACATGCCCCTGAATTCTTTGACTGCCATATGTTCTTTTAGCTCTACACTCAGAAAAACACTTCTTCATCTTAGCAAACTTAATTTGAATCAACTAATGTATCTTATCTATTTTGCTTTGGCCTGCTTGTGTTTTGGTAGCTACAGGATCTATTCCAAATCTCATCATCTCACATATAGCCCTTCCCGCTGCTGCCATATTGGTTTTCACACACACACACACTTCTTCTTGGCCCCTCCCTGCCACCATGGCGACACAGCTGTCACCTGTCAGTTTGGGGCAGCAGGGATGCACTCAGCCTGTTTATAGCACAGAAAAGCATGGTTCCTAGAGTTGAACTGGGACAGTGTTGGAACAAGCTCTTTGTACAAATTGTAGAAACTGTTAGGAAAAAAAATATCAGCTATTTTCTTTGGAAATTTTTGTGTAAAGTTAGTTGGCAAAACAGTTAACTTTTTTTTTTTTGCAGAGAGAGACCAGAGTTCAAGTCAGACCGGTGAGGCCTTAGCCGTGTTCAGTACAAGGTTCTGCAGGTACTGTTTTTATTTCTTCATTACTATGTATACAATTGTGTACATGTTGGCTTTTTACTTTTAGTCGGATGAGAGTACAGAAGTGAAATGAAAAAGTAGAATTATTTTTAACTCAGCAGCATGGCTTGCAGACCTCTTCTTAGGCTATGGATTGAATTCTGGCTTTAAGCAGAATGATACATTTTGATTATTTCCTATTCTTCAAGTAATCATCATTGAATTATTCATATTTTTTACAGTATATTTTGTTGTTTCCATATTGACTACCTTAATTTTTGAGATGTACAGTGGGATTGACTTGAAATATAACCCTCTGCATAATAATGTTTAATGTTTGTATTCCTATGTGACCACTAATACAGTATACAATATTTACTCATTGACTATTGTTTCACAGTGGGGGAAAAAAACACTTCTTTTTGAAGAATGGAGGACCAAGACAGAGTTAGCCAAGCATCTAGTGTCGCCACCATTTCCTACTTCCCAGTTAAACAGGTGAGAGCAATGTTATTTCTAAGATAGGTTTAGTTTTGAGTTGTAATACTGGATATATATATATATTTTTTTTAACAGGATGATAATGGAAAAGTGCAAACATTTGGTAAAAGATGCCATTCTGCCAAAAGAGACCCCAACTGTCCTGTGGTGATCAGAGGATGGCTTTATAAAAAGGTAATTTTGATTTAGATTAGAAGCACAGCTAGTTTTGTGAACATGTCAAGTAAGCAAATGACTTTTCTTTTTCATTCCTACAGGATAGCTCGGGTCTAAGGCTGTGGAAGAGGAGATGGTTTGTTCTCTCTAACTATTGTCTCTTTTACTACAAAGGTATTACACAAACCTCACATTACAGTTACAGTTGTTTCTGAATGTTTTTATTAATAAATCCAACATCTCATATTTTAGACAGCAGAGAGGAATCTGTTTTGGGCAGTATCCCCCTCCCCAGCTATAAAATACTCTTTTGCACACCACGAGAATGTAAAAACAGAAAATTTACTTTTAAGGTAATTGTTACTATTTTTGTAAAATGTATTTTCCGTACAAAAACAAAGAAAACAATGAAGACATAAACAAACAAAATACTATGCTTAAACTAGGTGGTGCACCAGGGCATGCGATCCTATTTCTTCAGTGCTGACACTCAGGAGGACATGCTGGGCTGGGTTCGAGCCCTCACTCAGTCTGCAGCCATGGAGCCAGGCAGCACAATGAACAGGTAAGCAGCTAGTCAACATAAAGTAAGAGACGGCTAGCTTTGAAACTGGTATATTCATCCAATCTAATTTTATTTATAAAGCGCTTCAAAAACAACAAAGCTGACCAAAATGCTGCACACGACAAAATACATAAAACTGAAAACATAAATCTTCATGCATTTGTCCTTTCAGACGTTGTTCTAGCTATCAAGATTTCACTCACATAGGGGGCAGCAGTGAGTCTATGGACATGCCACAGTCTCCATCAGATGGAGATGGCCCCCCACAAACACACCGTCATGTCACTAGAACTTTGAGTGAACCAGGTCAACTGAGTGGAGGCCGGATGGGAGCATCACACTCGGAGCAGAGGGGAAGGCGAAGTGTGCGACACAGAAACTGCAGGTTGATGACTAACCATTTTTTAGCGGTCTTTAGTGATATGTAACTTAACTCTTTACCCTGTTTGTGCAGCCCTACCACCCGTACCCCGAGTCCTCAGCTCCGCTGCAGCCGCAGACGAGCTCCAATCCAGGGCGACTCTGTGCTCTATGTCCCTGTGGAGAGCAGTCTCCACTCCCCAATGGACATTATGGGAACAGCTCTTTACCCTCAAGGGCCCAGCTGGGATCAAGACCCCATACCCCTGTAGGTCGTGTCGACATTCGACCTCATGACGACCCAACTATCCTCCCTCACACATTGTACTATGCACCTGCTTCACCCAAACTGGAATTCAAATCTACCCCTACGACACCAGTGACAGAGAGATGGCAAAAGGGGGTCATGTAAACTGCAAAAAATATCTCTGAAGCATGAAAACATGTCTTGGCATTTTTATGTAAAATATTCTGTTTGAGCATTTTTTTTTTTAATTTTGCAAATTATTATTTTTTTCATTGCAGCCTATGTCAACATATGGATCAGTTCACCTTATGCCAAATGGAAAAAGACCTTTGGGAAAGGTAAGCATGCTAGCAATATTATTACAAGTTGTCTTTTTATTTTTACGTAATCATTTTTTATGTAATTTTTTCTATAAACTTGTAATGTTTTTATGTCCATTTTTTCTTTATGTGTTGTTTTTAATGCTACGCTGTGTACTTTGAGCATTCTGGATATGTTTTCCAGTGTTATTTAACTGCCAGATATTTTAACAAAGTCAACTGCTATTTCTGCCTTCAGAGCTATTCCACAGGAGCAAATACAGACTTACTGCCTCCTTTGCCCCCGTCCTCGAGAGCAGCACATGCTTCTCAACCACAACATCACCACCATCATCACCATCATCATCGCAACCATTTATCTGTGTGTGTGCTACCGCCAGCGATGGTACCAGCTCTGTGCTGCTCTGTGTTCTATGTGGCGTCTGCTTCCTGTCCGTGTCCCTAACAAGTGTTTATTCGGTATATTTTGTATGTGCTAATGTTTTTCTCTGAACCTTTTGTTGTTGTTGTTTTCTACTTTGAAAGAAATATGTGAGGTGTATGTTGTATTTTTTATTTTTGCCTGACTAACAGCTGATGTTCTAAAGCGCCCAGACTTAAAGCAGCTAATGCCTAACAACAGCAATGAAAATGTTTTGTTTATCAGTTATGCAGTTGAAAATGTCTTCAAAATGGACAAAACTTCTCAAAACATATGTACTGTTTTTAAAATTTTGATCATATTTTTTTTCTCATGTATTTTTATTTTCAGACCTCTAAGCCTGAGCTGAGGGAGTGCCAACCAATCAGACCTCTGGAAAGTGATGCTGATGTAAGTGTTGACCATGAATATGTTCTGAATGTTACACTGCATCACTTTAATGTCCTGTCTTCAGGTGGTGTTGACACGGTTGTGCGGATGTGACAAGCTGCTACAGTCTTTGTCAATGGAACTGGCCCAGCTACAAATAGATAAGGTCAGTCATTTAGTAGTCACACTAGGTGACGTCAAGTTGTGTTTATTCTGGTTGAAGAGGTGCATGCTGTTCTTTTGATGTTGAAATACTGGTGTTGTCTTACAGGACAGTGTTCATTGTGCTTTAGAAGTGTCTCGTCTACAGCTGGAGGAGTGGAAGAACCAAAGTCCTCAGGTGTACGAGGAAGTAATTACTGAAAAGGCTTTACTTCAGGAAGACTTGGTCACCATCCGTGCTCGAATGTGTGATGTATCTTTGGTGGGTCTCTTGTTAACCCAAAATGTTAAATGTGTCAAAATGTGACACAAAAGAGATTTATGAGTGTGATGCTTTTGCTGATGTTGTAGGAAATGGAGAAAGTGTGGAGCCAGTATGAGAGAATGGAGAGTGAACTGTCTGTGATCCGCTCACATCTTCAGCATATCTGTCATTTTGGAGTGCCAGAGGTTTGTGCTAAAATGCTTTAACATTCAAATGTATTGTGTTGTGAGGTAAAGTACTCCTGTCACCCACCAGGAACAATCTCATGCCCAAAGAGAGTTGTGGATGATGGAGGACATTCTGTCAGGGCTTAAATCCAACAGAGATCACTTTCGCTTTCTTTTGGGAATACAGAGGCACCACAGTCAGTCTAATGTCACTGATACAACATTTGCGTACATTTTTACACTGCATTATGAATCACTCTTTCTTTTTGTTAGTGTTCCAGCCAGCTTCACCTCATCCAGGGTCACCTGTGTCTCCGATTGAAAGAATGCAGAGTGAGTTTCCAGTGGTAAGCCTCAAGTCATTCTTCATTGAAACATTAGAATAACTAATTTTGTAGTTTAAAATGTCCATTAATTTTAAAAATGTCCATATAAATGTTGTGTTTTAGGATGTTGATCAAGTGGCTCCAGCACGGCCACCTTTACCCCAAGAACTGAGCCAAGATCAGGGCTATACTGAGCATCCCTATGAGGTATGCCGGCGAATTACAAACACAAAAATACTGGTCTCTGTTCTTACTTACAACTTGCAATTAAATCATTTGGAAAAAAAAAAGTATTTTAAGTGGATGCAAGTTCAACTCTAGGTCAATAATCTTGTGCCAGTCTTGTGTACAGCCCACAACTACATTTCTTCTCAGTTCAGACTTAGTGGTACACAGTATTCCTTTGCGCTAGTTCTCAGCTTCTTCTGACCACAAAGTGCTGAGGGCTCTGTTTGTTCCATGCAAACTAAGAGCCACATTCACAATGCTCAGTCTGACTAAAGTTTGGGTTATAGGGAGTTTACAACCGCAATGAACCAGCACAAAGACGAGGAAACAGCCAGCCTGATCTGCTCAATGTGAATTCCCACACAGACTCACCCGGTCAGTGCCTCAGAAAACTGATAAAAATAACAAGCAGTCTTTATGTGAAAATATAATGCGGCGTTGTTTTCTCTATTTTGTTAGACTTCAATGCTTCTTCTAAGTCTGATACGCCAGACTCCAACAACCATTTACCTAAGGTATGAGGTTTTTGTTTTTTCAAAGCAGACATGACCAAAATCCCAAATTGTGTATTTCACAATTAGGGCATGTTGCAGTAGTTTTTATGCACAGTAGAGGGAGCTAATGTAGTTGCTGTTACTTTGAATCCCCCCCTCTTTTTCACACTCACAGTCATGTACAATACTGTAGGAGCAGACAATATCACACATTGTACATTGCACATGTATAGAACACATATAGTATATTTATATCAATGCTATTGAGTAGCCATGTATTCTCATTTGCTAAAGAATTGCGTACATTTCATGGTGGTGTTGCAGGAATGAGTCATTGAATATATATTATTTATTTTTTCCTAATAGAAGATTAGGATGAGTGAAGAAGAGCAAATTGATAGGATGAGAAGGAATAAGCAGAAACTGATGAATAAAAAGAAGCCGCAGAGTCTGATGACAACTTCAGACGTGCATGAGGAGGTTAGAAATTATAATTGTAAATATTTCAAGAAATGTTTTACATTCCTACTACAACTGCGTATCAGTTTAACTCAGCGCTACTGTATATTCACGCTTCCTCAGACTCCATTTCCTTTGCGAGTCACGCGGGTGGTCACAGCTGTTCTACCCTCATCACTTGTGGCGAGAAAAGTATCTGTGGAAGACCCCCCACCTGAACTGGAGGTACCATTACCAGAACAAATCCAGCCAGAGCCCAGTGAACAGAACAAGGAGCTGCCACTCAGAAAGACAAGCAGGCATCAACACCAGGACATAGTTAAGCCCTCGACACAGGAACCAGAGCACTCAACAACCCAAGAGCAGGGAGGGTTTGAAAGCAGAAGTCCAGAAAACAGGGTATGTATGAAATGTCAGGGTGAACTGTTAGAAGCCCAATATGGAAAGTATTGATGTAATATTTTCCGCCAAAGGAAAAGGAGGAGCGAAGCAGTGCCCTTTTCACCTCTGAAGCGCACCCTGACCTCTGCTTGACCTCAGAACAGCGTGACGCTAAACTCAGACGTGTGGAGCGAATTCGAGAGAGAGTCATAAGAAGGTGGACCCCTCTGTTCTCTCTGCTGATAGTGCTTAATTGTGCCTTACTTTACACTATTTACTGTTTTATTACCTATTGGTCAACAACTCATAATTGCTCTTAGTTTGCTTGTTTTTTTTTACTGTTACATGCATAGATACAGTAAGTCAATGGCAATACTTAAAATTCTTCTAGTGAATGAATGGGAGAATGAATGATTGTCTGTCTGTGTTTGTCTGATTTGGCCACTGTCCAAACTGGGTTCCCTGTCTAAGGCCCAAAGGCACCGGGGTAAGCTCCAGCCACTCGCCACCCTAATGGGAACAAGAGATAGAAAATGAATGAATTATTTACTGATTACTGGCGTTAATCGTAGAAGCTGGTCATTAGTGTGTATAGTATCTTTCTCTGCAGTGACTATAAATACAAAGCAAAGTTTTTTATTTATTTTTATGAAAGATTACTATATCTTTTTTTCTCGTTAATGTTGGGGTACCCGATTTTCACTTTTTAATACAGGATGCAGGTATGTAAATCTGTCCAACTACTTTTTAGCTCTCAGAAATGTATAGATCTTGTCACATAGTTGATATCCACATAGACAACCCAAGCACGGCCAATCAGAGCACTGATTTTAGTTATTTAGGAGAGATAAAAACTCACAGCAGTCACTTAATGAAAAGTGGGTAGAACAAAGTTCATGGCGGTAAACTGCAACAAAAAAGTTAGGTACCTCTCAGCTCTAATGCTAAACAGGCAAACAAGCCAAAGAAGAAACAGCTCATAAAAAAACAGCACACAAATATGCCAACTTAGATAACAACAAACAGAAAAATCTGATAAAAATACAATTTTTTAAAGTATTAAGGTGAATTTTCTACACATTTCAGGCACCACTGTAATGGTTTGTGTTTTATCAAAACATTTATCCATATAACCTACTAAATTTTATTATAATATTTTAAAAGCCCCTACAAAAGTTAACCTGCTTTGGCAGATTCACTTGGATTGGTTGATTTTCTATTTTTCAATCTATCAGCGCAGTCAGAGAGAGTTCCTCGAATCAACTTCCAACTTTGTGGAGAGAGGGCCAGGGCGCTTTCCAGGGGAACCATGAAAGCACGAAGAAGCTGCGGCAAACAAAAGGTATTGCACCGTCCGCCACTGTTGTTTTCATACTTCTAATAAAGACTTATCTGAGAATTACTAATAACTGTTTCAGGGCGTGATCAAGATGATAAAACCAAAAGTGCAAAATGTCACAAACAAATAACTGCAAGTCAGGACACAGATGAAGTGGATCACAGCAAAAGCAAAAGTCCTTGTGGGGACAAAACACATCACAAAGATTACAGCGGAAGAAGAGGAGTCGCTAAGACCAAAATCAGACGTCCAGCCTCGCCCTATCATATCTCATCTATGACTGTCCACCAGAAAAATGAAAGCGAGGACTATACAAGTAGCAAAAACAAAGAAGAGCAAAAGCTTGAAGAGGCAGGCACCGATGATAATGAAAGTAATTTTTCATCCACTGATGTGAGAGCCCAGTGGTTCCTCTCTACCTGCCAGTGGCAGGGTACCATACCACTGCAAACTTCACAGAATGAGGAAGTGGTGACAGATGTAGACAATCAAGGGGCAGGTTTGGAAGAGTCCAACAAGATGTCTCCTGAAGTCAGCGAAAGTTTGGAGAAGATGAAGCAAAACCATTCACTGTTTTATAAGATTGCGTGTGATATAAGTATTTCAGATTCAGACATTACAAAGAATGACGGGAGTTCAGGTATGCAGACTATAACGGAAGAGCTGTTGATCACCGAAGATGTACAAATATCTGAACAACAATATAAAGAAGAAGATGCAGATTCAAATGATAAGATCAAGGAAGGAAGTAATGATGAAGAAACTGTGCAAAGTGAATCAAATCAAGACAGACAGGTTACAGACAGTGAAAATAACAATGTGGAAATGGATGAGATACAGATAAGTAAAGATTCGAGTTGTGACCATGAAAAGCAGGTACATGAGGATGAAGTTGGAGAGCTCAGGAAAGCGAGGAGTTTGTGTGATACTAGCAGTGAAAGCAGCAACTGTGAACATTTGAATGGTGGTAGTTTGAATCGCAGCGCTTCTTTTGGAAAGACAAGAGTAACAACGCTAAGGACTAGTTTGTAAATCAGGAAATAGTCAGTAATATGCTTTTTATTACGAGTTCTGTGGATTCATTAACATTATCTTTATATGAAAAAGAATATGATTAATAATAATACAAATTATTTTCAATATTCAAATACTACTGAATTTATTCATCTGTAAAAGCACTTCTATAAGGTACAATTGCTGGTCATTTGTCAGCTCATTGTTAATATTGTCTTTGAACCTCATGGCTAATTAGAACTAATCTTGTTTGAAAGTGAAGTCCAGTGTTGGCCTAATTTCAGCGACACATGACTTGACATGACTGCACCTGTCTGCTTCTCCAAACAATGCTCACTAATGCTGACATCATTGAAGTACCTGTAAGAAACTGTACTGCAGAATGGTGCAAATAAAGCAGGAGGAGCAAAATTGCTTTATGACAAATAGTAAATGAAGACCAGAGCATTTCCATAGTAGTGAGTTTTAAAACTGAGAAAGTCTTAAAGAATATTTATTAGCACACAAAACATGCACTCCCTTACATTAACTGCAACTGAGTACTTGTAATTAACCGTTTCATTCCTTGTATTGTCTGAATCTTAAATTAAGTATTTGTGTAAATGTTATGGTGAAAACAAAAACAAAAGATTGTGTTTTGTATTTTGTCATTTATTATCACCAATAAACCTGTTGAGTGATGCAAAACGTTATTGGTATGTTCTGATTTGTAAAGATTTTGCATATTCATGTCATGTGCATCCATCTTCTCTGTTCAACTGTGCAAAGGTCCCTTGGGTTATGGAGAACTGCCTTCCAACTAGATACGATGCAAAAACACAAGGCCTTTGTCACTTTAAATCCTCGCCGTGTCTGAGTCGATGACATCATTGTCTGAGAGCACATTACATCATCCCTTCCCAGGCCCTCTCTCGCTTAAAGACAGCACCACCTTATGTTGGCTTGCCCTCCTGCACTACCTGGCTTACATCTGCAGATGGGGAAACCAACTCCACATGCATATTAATAGCACTCCTCTCAAATTAAAATGTTTACATGGTAATGCGTGTTAATACTTGCACACAGGTCATTAACATTGCTAATGCAAAAAAAAGTAGATAAGTTATTTTTAGGGTAATACTTTCTAAAACAAATGTAATTTTAAAGCTGCATGGTCAACATTTTTTACCAAAAAAAAAAAAAAAAAAGTTATATCTAGTGAGAATGTACTATTTTGTAGTATAATGACACTTTAATGTTTGTTTTGTCTTCTAAATTGTAAAATAAATCTGCATAAAATGTATAATTTCAAAATTTAGGAGGGAAAACTTAAAGTCACGTTTAATAAGCTAAATTATTTATGACATTTTTTTCCCTAAAAATTCTAGAAATGCAGCATGTCATCCTGGGCTTATCATAGACACATTGTAGATTTATCATTGTGGTTAATTTATCAGCTTTTGATTGGCCTGTACGAGGACGCGCCGGCGTGCGTGTGCGTAAATCACAGAGCTGCGGCGGAGAACGAGAATGTTTCTTTAAGACCCATTACCTTCCAATCCGACAGAGGGGGGAGCCCGTGCTAAGGTGGCGTATCATCTCTCCGCGCTTTTCACCCCCTATGCCGTTTACATGTGGAGACGAGCCACGGGGGCAACAAAAAAAACAGAGACATCACCGCGCCATCTCCGGTTCAAGCGAGAGGCACCGAGGAACGAGCCGCCGAGATGGGCCAGAGGAATATTTAACATCAAACATGGACACTACGGGCTCCCCGCGATGACTGTGGTAAGGATGCAACTTCACACCGCCCCTTCCCTATGCAACCCAGTTACCCCATTGCAAATAAAAGCGCGATGAAAACAGTGCATGCCAAGCGACGCTGTCTCAACCGTTTACGCAAAGGATGTAGCGCCCAAAAGATGCCTGCTAATAACGTGGTGTTGTCAAGGTTCGAGGAGGCAGCTAGGGGTGGCTGCTGTGTACAGTTCATGTGTGTGAATGAGGAGGGAGGGGGGCGTTTTGAATGGAGGCAAATGACATAGAATAGACTGGGGCTTTTGGCAGGTGTGTGGTGGAATCATTTATTTTTTTGTTGTCGCTTCTTTTTGATGAGTTTGGTGAAGAGTGCAGCGAAGGGGGGTGTCCTTCTAAGCCGGAGAAGATGATGATGCCACTCTGCATTGGCCTATTATGTGTTGCTTATAATTAATCATGGCTGTAACTAAGCATTCGCCTGTGGGAGCTTTGCAAGTCAAGCCTCTCAGTCTGCTGTCACACGGGGCCTAACTGTGGAGTTACTACTCTGGCCTATTAACACTCAGCATCCTTTTTTTTTTTTTTGCTTTTTCATTTCAGCACACAGGGGCTTTACTATGAGAATGTAAATATGCGCGTGCACGTAAAGCTCGCGCCTCCATCCATACATACATTACCAATATGGAGGTATATACAGTCTTGCGCGCGTCGTCACTTGGCCATTATAAAAGCCGAATGAGTGCGCCGTGGACTCCGATTCCCCTCGACCCAGCTGCCGACAATCACTTATCGATTCCAATGATGCGTTTCTTGCCCGGGGGGTACCGTTTCGTGGTACTGAGGTGAGGGGGGGGGAGGCGGAGGGAACGGGGGAGACGCGCGTTCATCATTAGGAGCGCTACATGTTTCTATAGAACCAAGCAATGTGCGCGCATCATCCATTTTTCTGCAGGAAATGCCTTTGAATGCAAAAAAAAAAAAAAAAAAAAAAAAAAAGCAAATACAGTCTTGCTTTTGTCATCCTGCAAACCAGTCTCTCCCCGCCCCACAATCTTGTACAGGAGCTCGGAATGATCCTAGAATTAGATATTTGTTCATGCGTAATTGGATGCCATGTACAGTATTAATTGGTGGCACTGGATAGGGTGTAAAGGCACAGCGTTGAGTCTGGAGTGGCGGATTCTGGACTGATGATGTGGATAATCAAAACACCCACATGTGCAGACACAACACACATTAGAGTGGACACCAATGGGGAACTGCTGAAGTCAGTCTATTTATTACAGCGATGCTTTTGGGTCTTATTCTTCGCTGACAATGAAACAAATGAACACAATCAAACCAGGGATGTACCCAACATTCTGCTGAGGTTCATGGTTAGGTAATTGTATTTTCAAATGGCCTTCCAGCTGGTCTTGTCATCAGACCATAAGTTGAGTCATTGATTGTGGGTTATAGATGTTTTATTATAATTTTTTTTTTTCTAATTTAAATTTAGATCTAACGCTAACTAATAACAATGATTTATGTTATGCGTGTAGTTTTGTATTTAAAAACAACTATGTACAACTTGCAGATAGCTTGGTTTAAGAACATTGATTTGAAATCACAGTTGAAATCACGATTATTTAGATGAGTATTTGCTCAGTAAGAAGGCAGATCATCAGTAAGCCTAAATAATATCTAGACACAAATGATCTGTTGGAAATGTATTATGTTGCAGGCTTTTTTAAAGAAACACATATGAGCACATCTAATGCACTTAAGAGTTAATTGATATTAATTATGATAAATCAATTGCGCAATTTTTGTATAATCAAATTGGATTAATTGCGCAGCCCCACACACAAACATTTACATTTGTTGTCAGTGTAATATCTGATGAATACAATAAAATGTAATTTGCATAAATAGAAAAGATCACCAACTCAGTTTGGGCAATAGTCCACCAAAGTAATTGCTTGTTGACTAAAAACATGTCCCTTCGGCCGACTAATCAACTAACAAGTGGGTGTGACTAAAGTTCTGAAAACTTGAAAATATCTTTTATCTGACACAAACTATGCTTGAGAAATTAAATAGAGTTCATGCAAAAACTTGAGTTTATACAGAAAGTGAATAGAAAATATCGTTATACACAAAAGCAGATTAGACCAATGATTCGGTCTCAAATCTTCCTTTTCCTGTAATCTAGATGAATTGGTCGACTAATAAAAAATGTGATCGATTAAGAGATGCCATTGACCAATTAATCGACCAAATGGCTAAAAGATTACAGCACTATTTATAGGAAAACAAAAGCCAACTTTAACCAATGATGCAATGCTAGCAGTACTAAAAACAAATATTTACATTTTCAGTCAAAGCCACAGCCTTTAAGCTGCTAGTAAACTGCTTTGTGTCTGTTTTTCTCTCCCATTTTAACCACCAATACCAGTCATAGACAGATCACATTTATGCATGTGGGATAGGAAAAGTGTCTTGTGAAGAGAAATGTTGACATGTAGCTACAGTGGCCAAGAGGTGCAACATTTATGATGCTGAAGAAATATCCAAAATAGAAATTTGCAAATGCTGAGCAGTCGCATCTTTGGATTACAACTTTCGGAGGCTTTTGTGAACAAATATTTTCACTTATACTAACAAAGAAGAATTTTTTGTTTGTTTGTTTTTAGCTAACTCCTTGTTCTTTAGTGGGACCCGCTGCTAGATCTAGTTCATTTGGATCTGGATTGAGATTTCACTAAACAACTATTTTTTATGACCAACTCAGGCTTTCATGTAATAATAGCTTAGACCAGGTTGGTCTGTAGCTGGTTGATTCACACAGTGGATGATTTTGGTTGGACAAAGCATTTTTTTATTGCTCTGCCCAGTCTCTCTGACGTACCCAAGCCTGCATGGGGCACTAAATCAGTCCGAAGCACTTAAAAGTATAAAGGCCAGCATGCGCCCTGGAGTACCGTAGACTAGACAGTGAAGAATATGGGCGAGAAGAGAGGCTCACCAAAATAATGTTGATTGCCTGAATCTATAGCTACATCCCTGGCACGTGGTTTGGAGAGAGAGAAAGGCACTTAATTTACAAAAAAAAAGTAATTAACAAAAATGTATACATCTATTTTCTGTCAGGATTATTAAAACAAACAATTCGCAAACTCAGATGGGGCACTGGGTTCTTTCCACAAGAAAATATAATCTATATAAAGTGTTAAAATCGAGCATATTTTGACAAAAGCTAGTCCTTCTATTTCGATAGGACTAAAAAACACAGTATTGTGTTGTTTTGTCAAAAAAAGGCAAGATTAAAGTTGTGAAAAGATGCTGGTGGTTGTACAAAGAAGACATGAGCCACTTTAATTACTTATACTTAATACAATTAAATGAAATAATTTGCTACTATGTCATTATAGCATAGATATGAGATTTTTTAATCTTTTGATTTCAGATGCAATTGTTGGTGTCTATGTTTCCTATCATTAAAAATTATGTTTTAATTTTCAGTCATGTCTCTCACTTCACAATAATCTACCTAAATAACTGCTGTTTTCTGTTGTTAAATGCATTTCTGCTCTGCTCTCTAACTGTTTTATCTTATCTAATAATCTACTGCTGTTTAAGATACATTTTGGGGGTAATTGTAATTTGTATGAGAACTAGAGCTGGGTATTGCCAAAAGACTTTTGATGCAATACATATCCCAATACAGGGGGCACGATACGATACATAACTCAATACATGCATATCCTATCACAACCCCTTGAGAGGGGGCCCATTTTTGTTAAAACGTCTGACTAAAATCATCTAAAATTCAAAGTTTCTGAACTCTTTGGAGCACAAACAATTGACTAGACTCAGTGGATCCCTAAGATGGCCAAATACTATCTTAGGGATCCACTGATCCGATACTGTGATCAAATATCAGCGTCAGTCCGTAACATTTTGTTGGATTGGTCCTAGGGCTGTGCAATTAATTGAATTTCAATTTCAATTACGATTATTGCTGTAATGGTTTACAAAAACTGTGTAATCGAGTAATCGTGATTATTAACCGTGAGTCATACATGAGTTTGTAAGAGTTCAGATATTTCCTTGAGTTCTAAAAGTATGTCCTAGACTGTCTCTTTGCAATTGTGGAATACACTGACAATGGTCCAGTTTTATAAAATATCTCACCCATTTCATTTGATCTCGTCACTCTCTGTATTTAAGGAGCGCTAATGCTCTGCACTCTTTCCAAGCAAATAATCGTTTGAAAAATTGTAATTTCAATTGTTCTTTAAATAATCATGATTATTACTTTCATCATATTCGAGCAGCCCTAATTGGTTCCATAATATCGGTCCAGCTGAAATCTTGGTTGTCCCTTTAATTGGACAAAGTAAGACTTATTTAAAGGCTGTTATCATATTGTTAAATAGTTAGTTGTTAGTGGGTTGAAAATGGGTATTGGCAAATGCTTTAAGTATTGAAATTGTTATCGGAACTGAAAGCGCAGGGTTGATACATCTGATGGTAATTGGCTTAAAAAAACATAAAATAATCTTTGCTTAGGTTCCAGAAACCACACTTGTCTAATTTTGAACTGTACTGTACTGTTTCTTAATGTTCTATGCAAGATAAATATATAGAATTTCTGAATATAGTTGTCAAAATGATTTGTGTATTTTTGTGATTTTAGCCACCAGATTTGTTACGACTTTCTTTAACTACTACCTTAACTGTAAAAACATACTACCAAACTGCATGCACTTGTTGTACGAAATGCTAAATGATCTAATATTTCTCTGTCCCTTGTCTTCTCTCTGTTGCAGCTCCCTCCGATGGTGCACTGAGGAGCTCTGTGGACACAATAGAGAAGCATCCACCCTCCTCTATCCCCTCTGCTCCCATCGCCCCCTCCCTGCTTCTCCTGTGCCAGTCCCAGCCACCCACTGACCAGCTCCCCATAGATCAGTCCTATACTTATGTAACATAGGAACACACTACATTTAGTTCTGTAAATAAGAAAGTATTAATGTCTTAAGGCAATAAGATTATAATCTGGACATGACCAAAGGAATGCTATTTTTCGAAAAGAAGTGATGATTTATATTTTGTACTTTAAAAAAATAAGGCACGACATTTGCACGCACAATCCCCTGCTTTTTATTTCCTAAGTAACAAGTGAACTCAAACGCCGCGGTCTCATGATGATGTGCGAAGTGATGCCCACCATTTCAGAGGATGGGCGCAGCGGGACAGGCGGCGGGCCCACCTCTCCAGGCGGGCCAGGTGTTGGGGCAGGTGGGGGACCCGGCGGCGGCATGGGGGGAGGTGGGGGCTTCAGCGGACGGGACCCCAGAGGAGGAGGAGGAGGAGGAGGGGCGGGGATGAAGGAGGCAGCACGGGCAACCTGGAGTCTCTGATGGTCAACATGCTAACGGAAAGAGAGCGTCTTCTGGAGAATCTGAGGGAGACCCAGGAGAGTTTGGGCACCGCTCAGCTCCGCCTCCGAGAGCTGGGACACGAGAAGGAATCTCTACAGAGGCAGCTGTCCATTGCACTGCCACAGGTACACACTCTTTCAAGGCTATTTTTGTCACTGCAAACCATTCAAATGCAAAGGTTTGGCTCTGTCAGCAGTTTTCATGCCAAGAAGAGCCCAGACAGCCATCCTAATTCCAATAGCAGCACTAACAGCACTACAAATGAGAGAACTACACAGTCTAACCAAATAAAGATTATATTTGAATGCAGTTTGCACTAAAGAAAATGCATATTAATAGTGTTAAGCTATGACATTATGCAGATCCATCATTTTGTTTATTGTAAAACATAAAATTGATCAAAAACGGCTTAGTAATATAGAGGTCCATTGACTTTGTGTTCAAACTACTTGACATGTTTTACCTCTATAGGTTTTACCCAGAATCTAACCGAGTAATCACTAGTAAATACAGTACAGAGAAGTGGGAGGGAATTGTGGTACATGAAACAGGACTTTGCATTAATCAATCCAAATACAATTTTGAGCAAACTAACGATGAGAGAGAGCACTGCTATAAGTAAATTTAACATTTTACAGTATGTCCCCTTATCACAATAAAGTAAGTTACATTCAAAGGCCAAATGAGTTACAGCACCTTTGAGTCTTTTTAAGCGTGCAATAAACAGTACATGTTGATTCTAGTATTTGGCCAAAAGCTGTCTTTGTGCTTTGATTTAATATTTAAACTGACCTGCTTAGTTTTGCCATAGTTGTTTTTGTTGTTGTTGTTTTTGTTGTTGTTGTTGTTGTTGTTGTTGTTGTTGTTGTTGTTGTTGTTGGTGGTGGTGGTGGTGGTGGTGGTGGTGGTGGTGGTGGTGGTGGTGGTGGTGGTGGTGTCTGTGATACCTGTTATGATCTGATCACTGATTTGATTATTGATAGAGCAGATCATTAATAACTAGCATCTTGCATGTCTTATGTACAATTCAGTAGAGCAGTTTTCATTATCATGTGCGTGTGGTTTTGTGTGGAGTTGTGAAGGAGCTTATGAGACAGTAAGCCTCAGCAGTGACAGTTCACACTGAGACACAGAGTGGATGTTAAATACTTCCTGTTCTACATCTTCAGACATTTTGTCACTAATGCTCCTCTTCTCCCTTAATGCAACGTGTGCACCTTTTTACTTCAGGTTTTAATATGTGACACTGTTTTAGCTGTTATTCTAATTATCAAAATAGTTTAGCTTGAAATTAATGAGCATGACAAAAAGATATTATGAAAAGCGCGTTTTCCTGAAATGCATTTACTAAATGTGCCTCATGAACAACGCTGTTATGTGTTGTCTATAACTCCCTGACTGTGACACAACCCAATATCCAAACTAGACACCAATTTCACAAGGCCAGAAGCCAATGGGCCCACTGTGTCACCATCTGTGGACACTGATTCAGAATGCTCTTTTTCCATTTTTACTTATATGTCCTGCATTTCTGGTCATCTAATTGAGCTCTTGGTGTAATAGTAAATTGAACAGTGCTTCAGTAGTTTAGTTTGAAATGTGTTTCTAGTGGGGTTGTATATGACGCTGTGTGCTCTGTTGAGCTGGGCTATTGTGTAACACTGTGATGCAATCCTTCCACAAGTGCTTACACACAGATGAGCAGGAGGAGAAAGTGTGTCAGCGATTTACATGGTTTATTGTACTTCTCATCATATATGCTGTGTGTTTCCACACTCAATTCATTTCAACTTCAATCAACCTTCTTTTCACAATCAAGAAAACCATTTAAAGCAGTGATGTACTTCATATAAGGACTATTCATTTAACACAATGTGACTGAGACGGTGTCTAAACTAAACAAAGGATTCATGGCTCTAAACGCCTTAAAAAAATCTATTTTTACTAATTCTACATGACTTTTTATGGACAGTAGGAGAGATGTTTTGGAAGGTGTTCTATTCTAAATTAACAAGTGCTAGATTTAGTATATCCCTATAGTCGTCCATAATCCCAAGGGTCAAAAACATTTTATTTTGTTTAATCAGGACCTTGTGCCACCAATAATATAATTCTTCTGTACACTACAGTACATACAGTGGTCAAACCTGCTTGCCATTGTCGAAGCTCAAGCTAAGCAAGGCTGGGCCTGATTAATTCTTGGATGGGAGACCCCTGGGAAATAAAGTCTCACATTTGGACAGCTGTGGCTTTAGTGCAAACGGTTGTGTCCTTAGGTTCAGTTTGGAGTCCTGCTTTCGTCAGAGTGAACAGGGGCAGCTGTGGCTATAATTGTGGATAACCACCAACAAGTTACGCAAATGTGTAAAGCACTATAAAACACTTTTGGTGTCCTGAAATGAGCTTATGTACATTGGTTAATCAACACCACAGTATCTGTAATGATAAATATTGTGTGCAATTGGGGGGATGATTCTTTGTTATTGCAAATGGATTTGTCAGATTATGGCTCTAAAGTCTGAACTCTACCGCTGCTAATACTTTACTGACAAAAACAAAAAATGTTGCACTGTTCCACCGAAGCAAGTTCCTAGTTTGTGATTTGTATTCACTTACTATTTTTATTCAAAAATATTTCAATTGCATTACTGTTCAAAATAAATAGGTGCTTTTTGCAGAAGACATTGTATAAGAACTGTAGCAATGCCCAGGTAGTTGAAAATGAATATGTAGCAGTTTGCCCTATGAACGCAATTGTCAATGTGCTTGTACTGAGGTATCACCCCAAACATGCAAAATTAAAAATTGTTTTGTTCACACCTAAAACACTGCATATATTTTCCACAGGAGTTTGCTGTTTTGACGAAGGAGTTGAATGTTTGTCGGGAGCAGCTTCTGGAGAGAGAGGAGGAGATCGCAGAGCTCAAGGCAGAGAGAAACAACACACGTGTAAGATGTTTAACCAACATTTTTTTTGCACAAATACAGCATCTGTGTTGTGTTAATGTGACACTCTTCTACTCTTTCACCTCTAAATCACTTTCCTAATCTTTCAAACCAAATGTGTGGTGTTTTGTAGTGTGTAAAAGGATATTCTTACTCCTTATGCCAAAACTTTTCTTCCATATGTTTAGTTGTTGCTGGAGCACTTGGAGTGTCTGGTTTCACGTCATGAGCGCAGTCTGAGGATGACAGTGGTGAAGAGACAGGCACAGTCTCCAGCAGGGGTCAGCAGTGAGGTGGAAGTTCTGAAGGCCCTCAAGTCCTTGTTTGAGCATCACAAGGCCCTGGACGAAAAGGTGTGTCATGTGTCAAATATTACAAACTTTAGATTCAGTTAATCATTACATCCAACCTATTTTGTTTCTATTTTTACTTGCAGGTCAGAGAGCGACTGCGTGTGGCCCTTGAGAGAGTGTCTATGTTAGAAGATCAGCTTGCAGCGTCTTCTCAAGAGGTAGAATCATTATAGGTTATTGTGCATCACTGAATACGTTTTAAAATGAAGAAAGTACACTAACTGATGGTTTGTTTGTTTGTTTTCTTGCAGGTAATCTCTTTAAGAGACCAAATTAAAAGACGTCAACAAGGGGTGGACGGCGGGAAAGATGTAAGGGAGGGCTCCATGCATGTTGGCTCCAGTTGTTTGTGTATTGTGTTAGCGTCCACAGAGTAGAGCAGTAGATGTATGGGTATAATGGTGTGTCAGTGTGCTTCTAAATATACTCACTATTCATGTGAAAGATCAACTGATTCTAACTCTCTTTATCACTCGCATTTCATCGTGTATTGTCATCATTTCAGCGCCTTCCCAACGGCCCCTCCTCCAGCCTGGAGGATGGAGAGCTGGAACGGCAGCGAGAGGGAGAGATAGAGAGGCAGAGAGCTGAACTGTCCCAGCTCCGCGAGAGGCTGGCCCTCATGTGTCGACAGGTGAGACCCTTTGCACATGACATAAGGTGTAATGAGAGAGAAAAATAGCTGTAATAAGGTTTTAGACATGCTTTTTGTATTGGCCTCTTTCTTCCCTCTTGT
The DNA here is from genome assembly GCA_038363315.1 of Mugilogobius chulae. Lineage (NCBI taxonomy): Eukaryota > Metazoa > Chordata > Actinopteri > Gobiiformes > Gobiidae > Mugilogobius > Mugilogobius chulae. The sequence goes on along the minus strand of CM076401.1, from coordinate 34,169,201 downwards.
GGCCAGTTAGATTACTACAGCTGTCATTACACAATCAAAGTACTGCATAAACATGGGTCTGTTTGGTTACTATAAATACTGATTGAGGAGTAATAAAAAGTTTAAGTAAAATAAAACAACAAAAAAGAAAGATTTGGCTCTTCCTGTGTTGTTATCTATGACATCACTTTTCTTCTAGCCTTGAAACAATAGATTTACCACAGGGGCCTTTGTAATCAGTCAATGTTACATCTGTGTTTACACTACGACAACACTGACTCATACATTCTCAATCACTGCTGTCTTGTGTCCATTCGCGGCATCCCATCAGGTTGGTGAAATAGAGGAACAGCTTGCGGCTGCCAGGAGAGAAGTGACGAAGACAGAAGAGGCCAATCAGAAGCTGCAAAGGGAAGTCAAGGAGGTCTGTCAAGCCAGTCTATCTTTATCCAACCAAAATCCTGTTTTTTATAATTAGTCACGCAAATTAAAAAAAGCATTCATATTAAAAGAGGTACATGTTAAAACATGTGCTTTTGCAAAAAAAAAAGAAAGATAGTAATATGTGACAATTTTTGGTTTTCAGGCTCTATGCCAAAGAGAGGATATGGAGGAAAGAATTACAACACTAGAACGAAGGTATGCTTTCTGTTTTGCATTTGTTTTTTTATGATAAAAAAAAACAAACCATATTTTCCTCGAATTTACCCAAGACACCAAGAGAAGAGGCCATATGCTTCACCTGTTGGCTGATAAAGGTGTCTTGACACCTAATTATACAGTCCATTCTTGTTGTACATAAATTACCTTACACTTGTTAATCATGAATACTGCATAAGGGATAGATTAAAAAAACAGACCAGACCACGCAAGATGCAGCATTTTAGAGCAAGTATTGGTTTGAATCGAAACAAAGTTTTAGAAACAAACTGCTATCTGCTGAATGTCTTTGCAGGTACCTCAGTGCCCAGAGGGAGGCGACTTCTCTTCATGATATCAAAGACAAACTGGAAAATGAACTGGCCAGCAAAGAGTCCCTGCATAGACAGGTAAAGATAGCTGAATTTACAGTTGCAAGCCACAATAAATAGCACTACTGTTTATTTACCTTTCTTGAATGCAACAGGATCACACTTTCAATAAAGAACCGTAGTTAAGGATTGTAAGCTACAGTTATGTTGTGTGTAAGAACAATAGTCTCAATGGAAAAATATTCAGTCAAGCAACACATTTCAACATAACACATTTTGTTTTGATGGTGTTCAGTTGTATACTGACAATTGCTTCTCAGAGTGAAGAGAAGAACCGTCAGCTTCAGGAGCGTTTGGATGAGGCCAAACAGAAGCTGCAGCAGACTCTGCAGCGAGCTGAGACTCTGCCAGAGATTGAGGCCCAGCTTGCACAGAGAGTGGCAGCTCTCAACAAGGTACAGGCACCTCAGACCTGAAACACAACTTACTCTGCCTCATACTATTGGATTATTCTTGATTTATGCTTATATTATATTAGGCTGAGGAGCGGCATGGGAACTTTGAAGAGAGACTTCGACAAATGGAGGCTCAACTGGAGGAAAAGAACCAGGAGCTTCAGAGGGTAAAATGATATGGCTTCATTAAATAGTTTTCTTCACTTGTGTTTCTATTCTTTCTCAAGTGTCAATCACATTAAACTCTATCTGTTCCCAGGCAAGGCAGAGAGAGAAGATGAATGACGAGCACAACAAGCGTCTGTCAGACACTGTGGACAAGCTCTTGTCTGAGTCTAACGAGAGACTGCAGCTGCACCTCAAAGAGAGAATGGCTGCCCTGGAGGAGAAGGTGCTCCACTAATCATTCATGCTGTCTTTAAAAAGGAAGACTAACATGAATATTTACTTTATGCACAGAATGCACTTTCAGAAGAACTGGCAAATATGAAGAAGATTCAGGATGATCTACTTGCAAACAAGGTACTTTAACAATGTTTTTTTTCATATGTTTATTTAAATCCTATATGCTCCTTGTTTATTCTCACGTTTATTAGTTCTAGTTTCAAACTTTGAAGGTGGCAAAGCCCACATGAAGCCTCTGTATTATTGTTTGTTCCTAAAGAACATTCCTCCGCTCTATCATGTGCTGATAGCTTTCCGTGTGTGCTTTAGGAACAGCTCCTTGCTGAACTGGAGCGCATCCAACTGGAGCTGGACCAGCTGAGGGGCCGGCCTGGATCCTCTTATTCCAGGTTGGTGCGGAAACTCAGAAATATGTCCTAAATACTGTCATGCTCTAACAAGAAAATCTGTTATTATTTTTGTAAAGAGAAAACAAAAACATCAACCTTTATTTAACTAGGAAAGTCCCACTGAAATTCAGAATCTTTTTTGCATGGGAGTCCTGGGGGTGGGGAAAGGGGAGGCATGTTGTTTTTTACTGTAGAAGTGACCCTGTACCTGTAAAAATAGAAGCCTTTTTCAGAGAGAAACTCAGTTGTATAATTATGTTTTAATTGTTCTCACAGGGCAGGCAGCGTGAGCTCTCTTCCCTCCACCCTTTTCCGTAGATCTCTTCCTGGCAGCTCATCTGAGCTCCGATACCCCCAAGGAGGGGGCTCACTGCCGGCAGGCTATGGCAACTCCTCTGGAGGTGTGGTGGTCAGGAGGACACATCGGGGTCGATGGGGCAGCAGAGATGATAGTAATAAGGTAATCACAGATTTTTTTTCTCCCCTTTAATCTAAAATCAAATGTGTTATGACTAAGTTTGGCACCTTAATACAGTTTATTTGAAGGTGGTGTAAATAATCCATTTGTTTTTTTATGTGATTGTCAGTATGGTGACTGGGACAGCAGTGGAATACTGGCTCCAGGGTTTGAAGGTGGAGTGGAGGGAGGCTGCTCTGATGATGAAGATGACAGGGAGACACTGTTTGGTTCAGAGCTGCTCTCTCCTAGTGGACAGACAGATGTCCAGACACTAGCAATTATGCTTCAGGAGCAACTGGAGGCCATAAACAAAGAGATTAAGTGGGTCTATTTCTTTTATAAACTGTCTTTTTAAAGACCTGTTATTTTAAACTAATTCATCTACTCCTGCTCACAGACTCATTCAGGAGGAGAAGGAGAGCACAGAGATGAGAGCAGAGGAGATAGAGAGCCGTGTGAGCAGTGTGGCTCTAGATGCTCCTGCACTTCCCCCGTCTTCTTTGGGTGGCAGGGGCTACATCACTCCTTCAATTACCTCCTCCACCTTAGCCTCTCCCTCACCTCCTAGTTCAGGGCATTCCACCCCTCGCCTGCCACACTCTCCTGCCAGGGAGACGGAACGACAGGTACAGACCACAGTTGCTTTAGAGATTATCATGTGTAAAACACTGTTTATTACTAAAGTTATTTCAATTACCTTTAAAGAATAGCAAAGAGGGTGAAGAATGCCGAGCCCTCGCCCTGATAGACTCCACTCCTCCACCTGTTCCTCGAGCTCTGAGATTGGACAGAATGACACACACTCATCCAGGTGCAGGTCTAGATGACCACAGAGAGTTCCGCAGGTAAATAAATTATGAAAGCTGTTCAGACATACGTCTATTAAACTTTATTTACTGTATTTACTTTATCTGGTCTCTGTGTAGCCTCTCTGCTGATGGAGCTACAACTGCTAGTCAAGATTCTCTTCACAAAGCCAGCAAAAAGAAAAGTATTAAATCATCGATTGGACGTCTGTTTGGTAAAAAGGAAAAAGGAAGAATGGGTGCCCCTGGTCGGGAATCAGCCTCACTAGGTTTGTCACTATTATCATCCCCATAGGAGAATTGTTGAAATTATATTAATTGTGAAATACATTTCTTTCAGCATCTACACCATCTGATGACTTAGGATCTGCGGATCCCTTAGGCTCAGCCAAACTAGGAACTGGAACAGTGGAAAAAGATCGCAGAAGCAAAAAGAAGTAAGATCTGCAGTGATTGCACATTTCTTTTAGAAAAAACATTTCTAAAATATTTACGGCTCAGTTACTACATAACCTTTATGAATAAGATGAATGAACATTGCTAACACATGCCATAGTGTTAAGCAGCCAAAGTGCTTTGTGAATTTCTATTTATGAGTTGGGGTGCGATATTACAGTTTGATCTCTTAAAGTAATCTGTCAAACTTGGCTTCCACTTGCTGTGCCAGACACGATCTGCTGGAGGAGGCTTGTCGTCAGGGTCTTCCTTTCGCCTCATGGGACGGTCCCACTGTTGTTACATGGCTCGAGGTACAATCTGGCACTACTCTAACAGACTTCATATTAATTTAAATAGCATTATTAGAATTACGTTCTACTTATAACTGTACATTGCTTTCTGTTTCCTAGCTGTGGGTTGGGATGCCAGCCTGGTATGTGGCAGCATGTCGTGCCAACGTGAAGAGTGGCGCCATCATGGCTAACCTTTCTGACACCGAGATCCAGAGAGAGATTGGCATCAGCAACCCATTGCATAGACTCAAACTGCGTCTGGCCATCCAGGAAATGGTGTCCCTCACCAGCCCGTCTGCTCCAGCAAGCACACGCTCTGTAAGAGTCTACATCATAAAAATAAAATAAACACAGACTGCTCACAATGACGTTATTCAAACTTTTGTCAAGATGGAATCTAACAAAATATCTGTTTATTATCTTTGCAGTCTACAAGTAATATTTGGATGACACATGCCGAGATGGAGTCTCTCGCTGCTGCCACCAAACCAGTAAGACTCAAAACTCACATGGGTCTTGGGTAATATAGATCATTTTTAAGTTTTTTTTTTTTCTAAGGAACGGTTTTACTTCATCCTGTCTTTTGATGATGTTTTTCTTTTTTGTTGTTGTTTTTTGTGTCTCTGATTAGGCATGTTTGGCTACATCTTTCCCTTGCTACACCCTCAGTTTCTGTTTTGATGTAGTGTGTCTCCGTCTCATTCTCACTCAACTAACAAGACTTCTCCTTCTGCTTTCCTTGCTCTTTACATTGTGCCACCCTGACCCCCCTTTGCCACCTCAACACTGCCCTTCTGGCGACCCTTGCTTCTCTCTGCGACTCTTTGTCCCCTTTCTTTCGCACTTGTCTGCCACGGCCACCAGGAGCAGAAAGAGTTCAGCTGGGATCAGGTTAGTTTTACACACCACATGACTGGACTTACATTACGTGTGTTTTCTGGGGCCACTGTTCCTCTCTGAAGTAAATATTTATAAAGAGCTAAGTGTCACAGGCTTCAGACGTGAGGCTTCTTTCATCTTCACTAGAATATGTGGAATGAGTCACCAAATAACTGGAACCATGAAGAAGGGAATCTGGGAGCGGGAAAGACAGACTATTCAAACTATAATAATTTTCCTCTGTGTTCTGCTCTCTGTCTCTGTCAGATTCTAGCATATGGAGACATGAACCATGAATGGGTTGGAAATGAATGGCTGCCTAGTCTGGGTCTCCCACAGTATCGCTCCTATTTCATGGAGTCTTTAGTTGATGCTCGCATGCTTGATCACCTCACAAAGAAAGAACTGAGAGGACAGCTCAAAATGGTGGACAGTTTCCACAGGTAAAAATGACTGAAGTTTGTATCTATAATTGTGAGGAAGTCATTCCAACTAAAATCATTACTGATAAGATCAAAACCAGGACTACATTAGGCCTAATTGTTCAACTAAATAAAGCAAAGGTGGACATCCTGCACAATACAGTTTGAGAACCATCAATCTGTATATTACTTTTAGAAAAATGTATTCTCTCAATATCCAAACGCAGAATTAGTGTTCCGTGTTTGTTAATAATCTTCAACCTAACGTATGGTCACACTGAATTTTAAGCTGTCTGCATTTTTTTTCTTTCATGTTTAGGGTCAGTCTTCATTATGGCATCATGTGTTTGAAACGCTTAAATTATGACAGAAAGGAGCTGGAAAGAAGGCGAGACGAGAGCCAGCACCAGAACCAAGGTTTTAAACACTGAACAACATTATGAAGTTATAATATAGTTTTGCAACGTTTGTGATCATTCTCATTCTCAGATGTGATGGTGTGGTCCAATGAGCGAGTCATGTGCTGGGTTCAGGCTATTGGTCTGAAAGAGTTTGCGGACAACCTGTTAGAGAGTGGGGTTCATGGAGCCCTGCTCGCATTGGATGACACCTTTGACTACACTGATTTGGCTCTTTTACTGCAGATACCAAATCAAAATACACAGGTATAATAAAAACTATTGAATAGTGAGACCTAATAAAAAAACAATATTGTATACTTGGCAAAACAAAATATTAAAAAGACATTGTTTTGTCCTTTCAGGCAAGACAGCTCCTTGAGAAGGAGTACAATGCTCTTATCTCAATGGGAACTGAGAGGCGACCTGATGAGGTACTGTAATATAGACACCAATACATAAATCACTGTTCCTCAACGTTCTTTTGTAATACCACAAGGTTGTTGTTTGTGAAACTATCTTAGTAGAGGCCTTTGCTGCTGACACTGGTATATACCAATAACCAAATATAACCTAATATATCTAGTACCCAACTTGTTCAGCTGTGTTTACACTATACTAACTGCTAAGTTGCAGGCAGTGGAAGATGTATTCTGTACCACAACATGTCTTTAGTTTTATCAAATAGTACTAATTACTATAAAAGCCATCATTGAGCCGCTGACGTTAAGTGATTGTCTCTGCAGGATGGCACAAAAACATTCACGCGGTCTCCATCATGGAGGAAGATGTTCAGAGAGAAAGACCTTCGCGGAGTGACTGCAGACTCCGCTGAGACATTACCTGCCAACTTCCGTGCCTCGGCCATTGCTACTCCGTCAGTCACTCTGAGGAAAGTCCAGAGTGAAGGTGAGGATTAAAAGTAGGCAACTATAAAACCTATTCACACGCAAGTATAGTTATTTCAATATGCATTCTTTTTTTCAGCCAATTCTGGTCAAAGAGCAGAGTCGGGGTCCGTTAGAACATACTCATGTTAAAAGATAAGCACAGCAGGTAAGCAACTGTTTCAAATGTTTCCATATATAACCACCAAAACACATTTTCACAATGCCTGTTTTTTATTTTAATTTTTTGTTTGTTTTTTAAAGAATCCCATTTCCAATGTAACCCAAGATCAAAAAACATTTTGAAGAAAAAATAACCTTAAGAATCAAAATATAAATGGACTCTTGAAAATGACCAACCTCATTCGAGTGAAGTCTCGAAGAATCAAAGACACTGAGTGACTTGTGTACAGATGAAAAAGAGTGAATGCTTATACATCTGTTTCTCTCCATTTGACCCATAGTTGTGGCATGACACTGTTTGACTCTGTAGAAAGTGGACTGTAGGAAGTGACCATCGCCTATTGTGATTTAATTTTCTATTTTTGAGTGTGAGGTTGCAGTATTGACACAATGAATTTATAGTTTTTTATAAATGGAGAAATGCATTCCTGTTGAGAAGAGGAAAATAGTAACGTGGCACACATTCTTTCAGGTGAACATGTTTTTGACTTAAAAAGAACATACTTCTGAAAACATCTTATTATACAGTCGGGGAAGGAATGGTTTATCCGGATGAAAGTGCACATGGGGAGGGATGGGACTGTATGTTCTTAAGCCATAACAGAAAGAGATGCACAAATGTGAATAGGACAGACAATAAGACCAGTAGCAAGTGCTTTACATGAAAATTCAAAGTGATAAAAAGACTCAAGCATTTGTGTTAATATGCATGCCAAAATGAACATTTTAGACAAAACATCATGATATCAATCATCATATGATGTGAAAGCTTGAGTAAGGACTTTGTAAAATGTCTGTATTTTATTTTTATCATTTTTCTATTGTATGTATGTACAGTATGTATGTGTGCGTATTAAAATGGTATGTTCATTTCATACTTAATTTTAAGAAATATGTTTTAAAAGATGAACATTTGAAATATGCTACTTGTATGTGTACATTTTGAAAACAAATGGTGTTGATTTAAATTAATATTATTGAAGATTAGTGATGATAAATAAATATTATATGACAACTATGATAATGATTGTAAAGCTGTAATTAAAACATAATGTAAAAAGTGACATGGGTTTATTTATTCAAAACTTGGAAGAAAAAAAAAAAAGTACCCTCCTCCCCCGCCCCGGCCTGACCAGTCGATGTGAGCAAGCCTGCTGTATATTTTTCCATAGATATCCATAGTTTCATGGCACGATGGGGAAAATAAGCTTTATATAAATGTATGTACATACGTATGTGTGTACGTACGAAGGCCTACGTATAATTTTTTGGTAGTGACCAGCCAAGACCATGAGGTGAGCGGCCATATTTTCATCCCTGCGGCTCTTCGCTGAATGGAATTTAATTAGAGGTGAGTTACTTCGACGTCAATGGTGAATATGCAACTGCTCAGTAAACTTATGTTCAAAGTACAATCGTCAAAAAACAAAATGCTAATATGACTAGATTCTGCTGCTTAAAATGCACCATGCATGCTAACTGTTGAAGTTGTTTTATTACACTTAGTCATTTCTTTTTCAGACAAAGATGGCCTTCTGTCTTGAGTGCATGATTGTCTTGTTCTTCTCAAAAGGTGGGAAATTTTACTTTTCTTACATTCCAGAGGAAATGGCAGTTTGTGTTACTGTTGTAGAAGTAGCTTCAGTAACGATAGAACCACGTGACGTTTTTTGACATCACAACGTTTCCCTCCTTTTGTATCTCGATGTAGAGAGGGACAAAAGAGTAAAAAAAAAAAAAATTTTTTTTACATATTTCCTACTTAGTTTTTGCACTCAGTTTGAGTTATTACTAACTTCTATTCTCAGCTCATGATTTGAAACTCTATAAATGAATTTGTGAGTTTTTAGCGTCTAAATGAGTTGATGTTTATTCCAATAATCTGTTTATTGTGCTTAATAAATTAACCTTTTGCAGCCCTAACTCAAAATGTCTAGAGGCTTTGATAATTCTCCATTTGCAATACACTTTAATGTGGAGGAAAGTCTGGGGAAAAATCCCTCAAGAACATAGTATTTGCTAATATGTGACATTTTAAAGAGGTGTTTTTTGGTAAGTCCACAGCTGCGTTCCAGTAAACATTATCTATGACTTCTATTTCCACATGCACAAAGTCCCATTGTAATGTTTATATTTGCAATGGTTTTATTTATTTGAATGGTGGTGCTCCAAAGAATGCTGGTGTTTCAAATTTTATGAAAAAGTTCAGAAGACACATGGATTACTGTAAGTACATGATTCAGTTATGTTTGACTGGAAGCATTCCAGCTTATATTCTTAGCTAGCCTGCTTTTAAATTGTATTTAGTTAGTCCAGTCCTTTAAGATTTATCAGCAGTTACCTTTTTCTAGTGCTCGTCTTGTGCTAACTTGAGTCTCCCTAGAATACATTTCAAACAAGAAAACTGAAGTTGACCAGTACTTCTTGAACCGGATAAAATCCATACATGGAGCGCGGAAAAAGTTGTAAATCTTGGTTCATTTGTATAAGTCTGACTCATGTGGAAGGAGGGCTCCAGAGTCCTTTAAAAGGACCCACACTGTAGTTCATTCTAAAGATTTGAGCTTGCTATTTATTAGTTATCTTATTTATTTATATTTAATTGCTAACTTATTTATTTGTTTTGTGTGTGTGTTTTTATGTAAAATGATTTTTGGTAAACAATACCCACTCATTGTTTTACTCTTATTTATTTTATTGCGATGTAGTCAGTCGTTTTACCTTCCTGACTCAAACCCGCTTTTAGCCTTTGCTAACCATGTGAGAGAAACACATCTTTATACAGGTAAGTGTATTTTATAATGCCACATTTAAATGATTTCTTATCATTAACAAAAGAAAGACTTTGAATTTGTTGGCTATAATAATCAGACAACCACAGAAGAGGAATGTATCTCCAAATAACACTGGATGGACAGGTGTCAGGAAGTGACAGCCAAAATCAATACAGTGAGTACATGAACACAAGACCACGTCTGATGTTTGACTTTCTCTTCAACTTAAAATAAGACTACTTTTTTCCAGGTGTGCTAGAGCTTAAATCTGTTCAAACTGGAGAGGTAGTCATCAAAGGACGCAGGTCGTCACTATTTCTATGTGTAGACAGCAGAGGACATCTGCGGGGTCAGGTAAACAAAGGAAACCATCTGAATGTAATGCTTGTGCTGCTTTAATGTTCCAATACAGGTTTTTACATTTGACACCTTTCTCCCTCAGAACCATTACACTGAAACAGACTGCACCTTCAGAGAACTCCTTCTGGCTGATGGATACACACGCTTTATTTCTTCCCATTATGGACTTCCTGTTTCTTTGGCCCCAAAACATTCCCAGGACCGACATGCAGTCTCCTTCACACGATTTCTGCCTCTCAGGAACACTCTGTCTGAGGTGGCTGCCACTGCTGAAGCAATCAGCAGGCAACAGTATGTAAACCTGGACTCTCATGATCTACTTGGAATGGAAACCGCTGTAGTTAGCCCCCAAATATTTTTTCAGAAATAATGAACTGCTGCTTTTTTAGTTTTGTGATACAGTACAGTCTTGTAGACTTATTTATTGAATTACAGATATTTATTTAGTTTTTTTAATTGTCTTATCTATTTAATATGTAGCATATTTGCACTAGATGTTATTACCAGATGATATTTAATTTGTATATATTATTTATTTATTTGTATTCTTATTATTTATTAATATGTTCAATTTGTTTTTATTATTTTTAATTTGTTTACAGTAATAGCAACTACTGGCAAATGTGAGATCTATATGAAACTCTTTCTTGTGTTTTTTTTATATTTTATGATGTGATGTTTGAGCTGGAATTCTCAGTATGATTTAGTATACAGAGTGCTGCTCCCTAGTGGTTGTATATGAAAACACACTCAAAAAACTGTTTTCTTAGTTGCTATGTTTTTACTCATAAAATAAAATGGGTTTGTTTCCAGTTTTAACTGTTTGAAGTTATAATTTGTATATGTCATGTTTAATAAGCGTCTACTTTAGGGTGTCTCCTGCACACTGTCTCAGAGGAAAGTCTGAAGGACTGAAATGCTGTGACAATAAGTTCTAAAAGAGTGAGACTGTGCAGAAGTTTTCTTGCTTCTTTGCACCTGTTGCCTTTATCCATCAACAATTAAAGTCCACTATTAGCAAATGTTTTCTTCTAGCATGTTAGTGTGATTTTTTAGATTAAGTATAAAAATCCCAAAACTAATAAAATATAATCTTTATTAGAAACATTCATCTGATATGAACACTTAAAAGCCCAAGAACAAGTAGAAATGACAATATTGCAGTGCATTGGTTTATAAAAGGTTTCTTGATAAGGTTTTCTGTTTGATACACTTGTTTTTGTGGTGATCTTTGCCGGTAACAAACCCAATTTGATCAGTTTACAGATTTAAATGCAAATACAGACATTATGGAAGTATATTATACATGAAAATTACATAATACAACTTAGAAATATGATCATGTCTGAGAAACAATTTTTCAACTTTAGACACATTTTTGCTTATCTTTTTAAGACATCCGAGTTTGAGCACAACATTTTTAAAGTTTTAAAATCAAGCAATGACATCACAGCATTCATAACACAGCCCTGAGGAAACTAAACTTGTGACACCTTACTGATTACTGAGATGTTTTTCAACGTAATTCTATAACATGTATGCTTTTCCAAACAAACAACATGCCTTCCTTACACTTGAGTGACCAGTGGTTCTCTCATACATGCGTTCCCGTCTTTATACCCTGTACAATGAGTTGGACATGGTCCATCCAGCAGAGTACCATTTACAGGGGTGTATCTACCCTCAATGGCGTAGTATTCCGCCTCTGGATCCTGAACTTCTTCCTTTTCCTCGTCTTCTTCATTGTCCTCTTCATCTTCCCACAGTGATGTCATGACATGATTGTACTCTGTTTGATCTTCACACTCAGTCTCACGGTGGTAGAAATAACTGAAATTGGACACTATAACTGGCACTGGCAGTGAAATCGTCAGCACACCTGCAATTGCACACATAGAGCCCACCAGTTTTCCCCAAACAGTCTCTGGACACATATCACCATATCCCACTGTGGTCATGGTAACCACAGCCCACCAGAAAGCGTGTGGTATGCTGATAAAAGCTGTGTTTTTGTGGTCAGCTTCTGCAAAGTATATGGCGCTGGAAAAGAGAATGACTCCAATAAAGAGAAAGAAAATGAGCAGACCCAATTCACGCATACTGGCTCTGAGGGTTTGACCCAGAATCTGCAGCCCTTTGGAGTGACGAGACAGCTTGAAGATCCTGAAGACTCGCACCAGCCGAATGACCCTTATGATGGCCAGGGAAGTGGCTGGAGTGGCATCATTGTCCTTGGCCAACTCTGTGCCCAGTGTAACAAAGTATGGCAAGATGGCGCTGAAATCTATAATATTCATAACATCCTTGAAGAAGGATGTCTTACTAGGAGAGCAAGCAAACCGCATTAAAAGCTCAAAGGAGAACCAACATATACAGATTGTTTCCACTAAAAAAAGGGATCCTGGAAGACACTATGTGGCAGTGGCATGTTCTCGGAAACATTCTTGGGAAGGGAGTGATACTTGTACAGATATTCCTAAAAAAAAAACAAAGAAGAATGAAATTATGAATTAAATAATCTTAGTTACATAACTGTATATTCACCAAATTTTATGTAAAAAAAAAAATTAGATCATGACTGCATTATGCTCTGTGCATACTTTGTAATGCATACAGTCAACATTTGACAGCTCATAAAAAATCTGTTTATTTTTTAACCATGTTAAATATGGATATTTATTCTAAATTTTACAATATTGCGTTAGATCACAATAATATAACTAATCAATTAAAATGCAAGATATTTTTTAAAGCAAGGCAAACATTAGGACACCCTCACATTTGTTCTCACTTAAAATGGATCAACTCACACTTTCACATCTATCACATCAGGTGCATATGATCAGTATATTGTTTTTAACTTTTTGAATGAGACTTGCTTGATCGAAATCTCAGACATTTTATGTGGTATGCTCCAGACTGCGCAAGTGAGAGCAAGCACTGAAACCTTCAGAAAAAAAAATGGAGCATCAAAGTCATTTAAAAAGATTTCAAAAGACTTTTGTTTTAACTACACTACTGCCCGGAAAATAGTTGACAAATGGAGGGCTTTTAAAGCATCTTCCAGTATGCCAAAGTTTGGTTGTGCCATTAAGTTTAACCCAAGAGCAAGAAGGAAACCATTTTTATCTAAAGACTAATTCGCACAACAACTCTGACAAATGAAATGTGCAGAATTTCTGACTCTGACATATACAGATTCATACACCTAGGTGATTGAAAAGATACAGATTGGCCAGACTGATGAGTACATTATTTGGACACCATGAACAGGGTCCTTATGGTGTAAACCAAAAACAACATTCCACAAAAGAATCTCATACAACGTGTGAAGAATGGAAGGGCCTGTGTCATCATAGAACCCACCATGAATTTTACTTCATATTGAGGGAGTTTGACTGTCAGAAACTGAAGTGTCCTGGATCATGCAACATGAGAGTGATCCAAAACATACCAGTAAATTATCCAAGGACCCACTAAAACTAAGAAGTGGAGAATTACTTTGCTGAGTCAAAGCCCAGCTCGTTGTCCCATTGAGATGCAGTGGAATGGCTTGAAACCTACTCAAACATTTCTCAGCTGAAAGAATTTTTCATTGAGAATTGGGCTAAGCTTTGATAGGATTGGTCAGAGACTGGTACATTGCAACAAGAAGCATCTCATTGCATTATTTAGCCAAAGGGGCCAAGGGGGCAACAGTACCTAATTAGGGAGTAGGGTGTCCAGTAATTTCTTCTTGTCGTATTATGCAATTTTGTAGGATTTTTTTTATTTAAGTTAAGTAAAATAAGTTAGTACTGTAAGCAGGAGTGCTGAAATTTAAATTAAATATCCATATAAAAACTGTTCCAAAATACACACTCTCATGATGGACTGTTATATTTTTTTCACAGAATTAAATATGTGTATTTGTATATTAATTTATTACAAATCTATTTATGGTTATTGTTATTTATATATTTAAACCATGCAAAGGTATTTATATTGTGCATTGTTTTGATGTTGAAACGCTGCACAATAAAAATACCTTTGCATGTTTGATATGTGTAGGATCCTTTTGTCTAAGTACTGTGCTGGTCCCACTATATTCTACGTACTTGCATCACAATATGTGAAGTCTCTTGTTTATATATTTATCAAATCATGTTTTAAAATCATCATAAAAACATCTACCAAATTTAGAAGATAATTTACCATGAGTTCTCCATATTACGTAACAGCACTGATCTTCTGTACATTTCACTTTTAATGTAGCATCATAAAAGTATCAGCTTTACATTTCTGTCATAGTTGATCCAATCTCTCTTTCCTCCACCTGTTTCTCTACTTGCCATGTGAGGTTGAAATTATGTTACGCAGTAAAAAGGCTTGTAGGCCTCAAGACGGTCTCTTTGAAATCAGTGAAACAGCCTAGAGATTTGTTAAGTCTGTAATGGGTTGCAGTGTGTTATCTAAAATTTCATAATCTCGTTTCAGTTGGACAACATGGCTCGTGTCTGTGCTGGCAACTAATGGTGAATATGTATTTGTTGATCTCACCAAGGTCTCTCCTAAGACTATATTTAGCCTGTGAGATCTTCCATGAGAAACATGAGAGTGACCATAAGCATTTTTGTCCACCTTCATTGCTATCCCATATGCTGATCCCTGGCAGCAGTCACTCGGCTTCAGTGGATACTCCACTAACTCGGATACAAGTTACAGTAGTTTCCTGGCAGTGCTCTTGTGCAAAGGCAGCTCAGTCATCAGAGCAGCCTGAGAGGAATGTGTTAACATGACCCAACGTATGCAACTCATTCTATGGGACCTTTAAGTGTCATCTTTTAAGCCTACAGAAGGATCACCTTTTCCCATGTGTTTGGTCACAAGTGTGTGACCTTTTCTATAGCTCACCTTGCTGCCTTAGTTTGTTTTCTTTCTATCCTATGATTTGTATTCCACTGTCCAACAACTCCCAGTACTCTGAAGTGATCCAAGTGTATCAAGTTTAACAGTCGACTAAAATAATCACAGCATTACTTTCTCTCACACTCTAGGCAGCTTGTAGACTTATTGGTCAATAGTTCTTGTGTGAAAGGGTTCCCTATTATCACGGTGTACTTACCATCAGTGTTTACATAAACACCCACTGTCCTGGAGACATTTGACTCTTGGCATTCCTTTGAGAGAATTATTACTGAACTTAAGTGTGTGGTAATGTTCAGTTGGATGCTTTCGAAGTCCACCAGCCCAGATTAATTCCTTAAAGCTGACTTTTTAGTTGTAAATGCTAATAATATAAATGTTATTATCATTATTGTTATTATAATGTAAAAGTTGTAAATAAGATATTCAAAGTGCAGCACTTTGTGAGTAAATCTGACCCCTGTGTTCTGTCTGAATCAAATAATACATTTAAAATGTCACAAATAGTCAAAACAGCGCTCTGATTGGCTGTGTTTAGGTGTTCCAGTCCAGATTCACTTTGCAATTTGTAAAAAGATGTACTTAAGCCATGATTACTGCCAAACATAAATACATGTGGATATAAACCAGGTAAATCTATCGAGAGCTGATAGATTTACCTGCCTAGTTTCTGTTTTGCCGTTAGAAAATCAAGTGCAGCAGCTGATAGCATGTAATAGCATGAGTGTGCCTTCTGCTCTATGTGCTCATGAAACATGAATATTTTCACTGACACGTCTGTGTCAGGCTACGTTTAGATTTAACGTCCTCTTCAATTATCCTTTGAAAATTAGTTTCAGAAATCTTTGAGATTACATAAATTTGTTGTTTGAAAATATATCTATATCTCTGTTATTTAATTTTTTTTTTCTTTGCAGCAGCAGCACATGGTTAGTATAAATAACTATGACTTGCCTCTCGGGCTTCCTTGTCCAACCTGAACTCCGGGAGGGTTTCCAGGCAGAAGATAAGGATGGACACCACAATAACCATCACACTGATAATGGCTATGATGCGTGCTCCTGATGATGACTCTGGATGCTCAAACAGCATCCATAGTTGCCTTTGGATCGTATTGCTTGGCAGAGGTCTTTCCTCTTCTTTTGGAAAACCTTCATCTTCTTTGAACCTATCTATGACATCCTCTCCCAGCTCATAAAACAGTAGCTCATCCATGAAGATGTCCAGCGGTATGTTGGTGGGCCTTCGAAGCCTACCACCAGACTGATAAAAGTACAGAATAGCATCAAAGCAGGCTCGATTTCGGTCCAAGAAGAGTTCATTCCGTAGAGGGTCAAAATATCGTGACCTCCGCCTGGGATCACCGAGCATAGAGTCAGGGAATTGGGCTAATGTGCGAAGCTGAGTCTCATAGCGCATCCCTGAGACATTGATGGCGAGTCTTTCACTTAGTGCCCACCCACTCCTCCACAATGTTCCGGATCTCCTTCCATCCTTTTTTCTCTCTTTGTCATTTTCTTGAAGCTCAATTACTCCCTTTTCTTCACAGTTGAGCTGCTCTTTCAGCTGTTTGTCTTTTTCTCCATCACAGTCCTTTCTCCCCCCTCCTTTTTCATCATCACTGCTTTCCATCACTGTTGGCACCAAACGTTACCCAGCAGTAATTCAAATTCTTTGGGCCGTTATATTAAGATGGAACTTAATGAAACCCGTGCCTGAAATTACAATTGTTTATTAGTAAATGAACCATATATACTGTAATGACAACAACAATAATATTTTCTTAAATGTGTCTAGCCAAAACCCTAAATCCCAACTTTTTACTGTTGTTTTTTTAACACATGCAACAACTGTTAAAATATTAAGTAGCTTCACAGCTGTACCTATTTACTCACTTTGTTGACAGAGCTCAAGGCCAGGTTGAGAAATTACATTGTTTGTATCTTGCAGCACTTTGAGTTGCTTGGCTGTTTGTCTGTCATCTTGCTTCTCACTAGTGATTTTCCGGTTGTCCGAACTTTGAGGCACACTCTTCCTCTGCCAATTGGGTTAAAGTCCCACAAAGCCGCGTACTAAATTCGCGACCAGTTGTTTTCTCAAGGAAATACAGAAGCTGGTTCGTTCAGTTGCTCTCACGTTGGGTGTCTTGAATTTTTTGGGGGAATGCTGTCCTGTTGAAATTTAATCTCAGCTGGACCCCAGCTCAAACCCCTCCCGGTCTTTTCCCCTTAGCTTCCATAGGGCGAGACAACCTTCAGCCTCCCTCTCAAATGTCACCTTTGCCCAGCAATGGTGTAACCCTCCTATAGATCTGGTGCTTTGGCATATGGCTCAAGCATCACTGTTGTTTATTAGACTTTCCTCAGGAAGAAACAGTAATGTTGTTAGTTATTGACTGCATTGAAGTTGGAGAGCTTTGTTTTCAAACAGTAATAAAGTGCTATTGAAACTGAAAAAAGAAGTACATAATTTCTGGATTATAAGCCACTACTTTTTGATGAGCTTTGAACTATGCGTTGTAAGGCAATGCAGCAAAATTATAGATTCTCATAGACTTACTGTTAACTAGTGCGGCCTATATATGTAAAATTATCTTTTTCTTACTTAATGTAGTGGGTGCGGCTTATATTCAGGTGCGCTCAATAGGGCAGAAATTACAGTAGGTGTTTTATGGTATTTTATGTCTATATTTCTTGACATGGTTTTAGAATTACTGTTTTCAAAAGAATTTATATTTAAGAGTTTTGTATCTTTGCAGAGTCAAGTCTGAACTGAAGGAAAAAGAACAAGTTTTAAGGGAAATTGTTTAAGAAAAATGGCATTTTTCAAAATTTTGTTAAATTATTGACAACTCTGTCAGATGCACAAATCTACATAAAAGGATTTATTTAAATGCAACAAAAAATGATGTGAAAATGTTGTTCTAGTTTTAAATAAGTGTCCAAATAAAAACAATAATTATAAATGTAGTACATTTAATGTACATATTTGGGAAAACAGGAAACAAAATATTTCAGCTCAAAGTAATTTGTGCTTTTTAATGTTATAGAAACATTTCTGTACACATACAGTATTTGTCTGTAGATCTTAATGCACTATGATAATTAAACAACATAAACTAAATGAAAATAGTGAAGTGTCTTTCAAAGTAGAAAAATGCAGAGATGTGACAGAGTTGACATAAGTTTCAAAACTGCTAAAAACTGAACAAACAATTCTTGAGATGAATTTTTTTTTTAATGTTTACACAGATCATGCTTCACATTATGGGATTGTCTCATTTCAAACAACTAAACTCACCTCTTGTTCCTTTGCAGATATAATTTAAATATTTTACATGCATTTGAACATTTTAAGATCTAGTGTTTAAACCTACTGACCTAAAATACACTTAAAATACAACTGACCAATACACCACACTATACTGTATATGAGCAGTCATTACTCTTTACTACCACCAGGGGGAGTGGATGTTTTGACACACTGCAGATGAAATTGACAAGAGGGACTCAGCCGACATTTCCTTAGCGGCTCTCACTATCTCATTTGCACTGCTGTATCAATTCACCGCACAAATGCAGCACAATTTAGTGTATCAACAGCTTAACAACTTGGAGCCAGTCTTCTCATCATGTTCAGATGAGGGCGAGGAGGAGTACATGCAGCTGCAGTATTTATTGGTCAAATCTTTCAGTCCAGCATATAAATCAGCCATGTGATGCCTATACAAATGCAGTTATGTGATGAGCATGATGCATCGTACAGCAGATGTAGCTGTAGGTGATTGTGGCGGTGTGATGGGGCTCTAAATCTCTTAAGCAGCTATGTGCAGCAATCATGAGATGTGACTCTCAAGAGATGGCAGCCTGTTTCATTACCATGTTGAACACCTCGAGATTGTTGGCAGCCATAAGTCGAAGAATATGAATCATCACCTCATAATAATACTATTTCTCTCTCGCTGGCATGTTGTACTGTACTGAGTAGCACCGAATTTGCAGTTATTCTGATAACGGGCAATTAGGTATACTTCTCAATTAATATTCATCTATCATTGCACTTTTCTAGATGTGAAACATTCTTGTCATGCATGCTAGTCAGACCAGAGATGACTGAAAGGTGTTAAGAATTGAATTTGCAGCCTATATTCTGTATTATAACTACAAGCCAAATGTTTGTTTATTTGATTTCATTAAAGGGGACCTATTGCGCTTTTTCTATGTATTTAAAAACATTACATTTTGGTTTTTAAAACACAAAATTGATGTAAAACAACTTAGAAATAGAAAGAAGTCCATTTACTTCTACAAATTTTAAATGTGTCATTTTTATTGTTGTAGAGTAACTATGTGAATATTTTGAACCACACATGCTTTTAGGGCTGGGCAATGTGATGATAAAAATCAAATTGTGAGCTCATCTCTGTGACAATCTCCTTTTTTGATGAAAGTGTCATATTGTTATTACCTGTCTGTTCAAATACAGCGTATTTTTTGCAACCTAATTCTCATTGCCTCAGAGTTGTCAAGTGGGCTTTTTTTTAAGTCTCTTATGAAGTTTGTGGTGTAACAGAGATGAATTGTAGTAATTTTTCAGGCGTGATTTACCAACATATATACATTTATGACTGACACATGGATTTTTCATGTCTAAAAGTCGTTATGAATGTAAAAAACTATGTAAATATGTCAAAATAATAACACTTGTTTAGTGGCGACACACATCTTAAAACTATTAGATTTAAAGTATATTTTAATAAAGTGTATGTTAGAAGTTTTTTCAAAACCTGGTTGCTTGTTTCACTCTGAAAATCTGGCAACACTGGTCAGCCTTTGTCCTTCTGTGAGTGACAGTTATAGCCAATCATAGTGAAGTGGTGATTTTATTTACCTCAAAGGCAACAGTAAGAATTATGATAAATCAAAACCATAAAGCCCTACATGCTTTACAATTAATCAAATTTTTTTTTCCGAATAATCACAAATAATTACAGTGGGCGTAGATAGGTGGTAGATGAGCACTCAATCATCAGCATTAGCACAATACACGATTACTCAAACGTGCATGAATCAATCTTAATAAACTTTGAGTAAACTAATGATAAGAAAAGACAGTTTTAAGGTTATAAACACAATAGGTCCACTTTAAGAGATGTTTAATATTTTTCACAGCTTTATAGAATGTTCTCGATATATATTTATAGTTAAGCAATCATCTGGCTTTTGTGAAGAATTGTCTTTTCAATGTCACAAAGCTGTATTGGAACATACAGCTGGTTTCTCGTTTCACAAATATTAAATTGCAGTCACTTGATATGGAGCAGTATGAAGAAAATGTGACCTCATTATTCTCATATAACCTGACTCAGTTACATTTGACATTGGAAATATAGATCTTTATGTACCTTTGAGGCATAGAACTTCTCAGAAATAACCCACCACCATTGGATTAGATTAAATTCCAAGTCTTGAGGTCTGTTTCTTCCACAAAAACTCGAGCAAAAGAGGAATTCCCAACACAATTCATGTCACTTTTTCATTTATTTTTTTAATGTTCATTTCAATGATCTTAAGCAATTTTAAGGTCTCTGAAAAAGCATCTCACAACTGTTAATCAGTGTTTCATTCAAGCTGTTATGGAGATTGGTTCACATTAGATTGACATTCATACATTTTTAAGTCTCGGTAGTAGAAATATGTTCAATTATGACACTTAATTGATATGTTTCTATTTATCTTCAAAATATAAAAAGATAAATCATGAACATTCCATTGAAATACTTTATACAGTTCTAGGTTTGTTCTTTGTGTTGTCTGACATTTCAAAAATAAAATCCAGCAGAAAGTACAACCAGATACTCCAGTGACCACCTCCTCTTCTCATTTACTGTCCTACTAAGATTACAATATAAGGGACTACTTTCTAAGTCTAATTTAAATCCTTGTCTGGGCAGTAAAATTAATCTTTGGAATGGCTACAGAAGGTGAATATAATGTGTACTACTAGAGACATGTCGCATTATATCACATTTAAGTAGGTTGAATATACAATATTAAAATCTATTTAGAATAATAGCATTTCCTCTAAAACAATTCTGCTCTTATCACTTTTTAAAATAAAGTTATTTTTGATTGTGAAATTACTCTATGGAAAGCCATAAAGCCACTAAACATTTTCGACTGATGACAGAGCGTCTGTGTCTCAGGGAGCATACAGTGAGTGTCAATCAGTGGCATTGTGGTGCAGATTGCATACAGTGTCCGCTTGAACAAAACAAAAAAAACAACATAAATAAGCACATAAGTAAATTGAATAAGCAGTAACCCAGGGCAGTGCCACATCTTTTAGACATGTTGCATTGGCAGTATCTAACATGTAAAGCATTGTTTCTTTTGGTTATGTAACATTAGAAAATGGTCACAAACTGACAATGTTCTACAAAAACAGACTTAGCATTTCCAACATTGTAACATTTTCTGATCAAAATGACAAAAAGAGGCAACATTATGTAGTCATTAAAGAAAGACATTCATTTTTTTTACAATGACAATGAATTAGTAAATTAACTGTAAAAAGCAACAACAGTGATGACAAAAATACTTGTGCACAATATTTATGAATGTCCTCATGGATTTTCAAACAAAAACTTCTTATGCCTTAAAAATGTGAACTACACAATCCTGTTGACCTCTTTTGTAAATTGCGAAAGTTGTAGACCCTGTTATACCAGTTTGGACTGTAACTGTGAAGTCTGTGATCTATTTTGCCCTGTTAGGGCTCAAACAATCGAGCCTCCATTTGCAAAGTAATAGGAATGGACAACCATTCAGCTGCCTGAGCTGAACCCTGGACCAGCAGGGCCAAAACTCACGGAAACCCAAATGTGGATTAGATCCTTAAGGAATGCTCTACAAGTAGATTTTGAAGATGGAATTTTCTTGATCTTTCTCGGTGGACACTGGTATCTCATCCTCTCACTTGAAAGACTAAACTGACATCATTTGGAAGCTCTGGGTTTCTTTGATTGGTGCTATGATTGTGTCATGTGCTGCTATGAGCTGCCTACAAACCAACTACATGATGTCATGAGTAACGATGCAAGACCTGACCATCTAAAAACAAAGACAAGTTACCGCTACACACTCAGGCTGACACTGCAAGTGTGAGTAGTTTTCAGTTGCCTCTCAAAGGAAGACGTTGCTCTACACCACGGCACAGTGTTTCAAAGTTATCAGGACTGGGTTCATGACATACAATGGTAGGAGCCTAAGGGGATATGTCAAGACTCTGTTCCCCTCTTGAGAGATTATCAAGTCATAAAGCATGCGTTTACACATCACTGTGAGGTGTTCACATTATTGTTGTCTATATACTAGGATTATGTTAGAAATAAAATAGCGAAACACCTACATACACGCGTACTGTCTGCACACCTGAGTCCTTTTTACCACACGTTGCCGTATTGGAATGGCAGTGAGTTTTCATGCAAAAACCTCTCAACTTTCAACACTGTATCTTCAGTCATTGTCTTCTGAGGTTTATTTCAAACAAAACAGAACGACCAACCTAAGCAGGCTCCCTTGTTGGGACATTCAAAACTTGTATACATTACTTAACACTGATGCAATGATGATATGAAAGGTTCTCCATTTGCCCTGCTACAGCCATGAATTAACTTGAATTATTGCCAAAAAAGAAAAGTATGAACATAAAAAAGCAAATCATGGAGAGCCTTTGTTTTGTTGCTACAGTAGCTGTGCAAATAAATAATAAAAAATCTATGTAATAAAATGAAACGATTATCCTTTCTTTGGAGGCTTGTTTGCTAAGTCTCCAAAGAGTGCTCAGAAATGTAAATGTACAGCTCATGTTATTAAAAAAATAAGTCAGCGGCTAGCTATAAACATCAAAATGAGATTGGATGGGGGGCAGTATTAGAAGAGAGATTTTTTTTTCAAAACTAAACATATTTCAGGGTGTACTTCGCAAACATACATGTTTCAATATTCACATTTTCACTTTTCAAAACAAAATATAGCTCTTCTCTCATTATAATCTTTTTTTAAACATTAATTGCATATAACTTTTTTAAAATTCATTTTATATATACTTTTTTGTTTCTCTAGCACCCTTGTCTTCAACTAAGGGCTTGCAGAAAAGACAGTCATGCAAAGTAGTCATGCTGGTAAACAAAGTTACAAAAATGCATTATCTTTTTTTCTCTTCTTTTGTTTCTCTCAGCGGCCATCCTGTTCATCCACACATTAGGCTTGAGTCTCTCTTTGCTCAGTTTTTAAAATAGATCTTCTTTGCTTTGTGGTTTGCTTCATCTTTATCACAGATAACAACATTTTCCTGGACATTGACTCCATTTCACATTGCAATACATTTGCATCATATTTTATCTTCTCTTCCGCTGCAAACTTTTCTTTCTGATTGCAAACTTGCTCCATAGCCACATTTAGTTGATTTGTTTATCAAAATATAGATTTGTTCTTTGTACATATCCATCCTCACATCCCATGGGCTAATCTTTCCCTTTTTTTCTCGGCCTCCAATGATAGACCGCCGTTATGTTTACACCAACTTGCCCATGAAGCAGTTGTTGGCAGCAAGATGGGCAAGTGAGAGCTGGGGCAGTATGCATCTGGGGATTCTTGTGCCGAATTGGCAGTGTTGGCCTTCCTGTTGGGGGTGTGGGGTTATATTATTGGTCCCTTGGAGAATGATTAGTTCCAGCTAGCAAAGATGTGAAAGTCCTTGTGATTGGGTTGTCCTTTTTGTTTACTTTGTATCTCTCCCATTTTGGAAAAAGAGTTGTTCGTTTGTCTTCCTTGTGACCCCAGTCAAAAAAGGAAAAACATTCTTGCTTCAATGTGCACATGGGAGGAGACGCTAGTGGCAGTTTAAAGGACTAACCATTTGTTGTATAATAGGAATGATATTCACCAAAATGTGGTAAACCCCACTCCCCAGTCTTATACATTACAGGTCAAGTGCATGCCACAGGACTAAGAAAGTCCATGTGAATTTCAGAAAAAACTACTAGTACATGAGAGATAAAGAAGTCCTAAAACGGCCTATTATCAATCCCACTAAATGAGCAGTTTGAGCCAATGCTACATGTGCTTCATTTGTTCAGCCGGACCACTAGTGCTTTTTCAGAATTAGTAATGGTGCAGGGCAGTGTTATACTGATAGAGGTGAATGGAAGACATGATTATGGCAGAAATTACAGCATACTTTAGTGCTTAGGGGCTCTAAAGGATCTCATACCTTTAAATTTAGTGCATCTACTTTTTTTTTTTTTTTTTTTTTGGAATGTATAAATTTATTAGACTAGTGCTTTGTCTCTCATGTACCTTTCATTTCTTTTCATTCGAAAGGAACGTAAGAGTTAAATGACATCGAAAACATCTCTTGAATGCATATTTTTTTTCTCAAACTATAATGAGCTTAGTCAAGTTAGGTCCCAGCCTACAAATGCTACAGTATGTTAGCAGAAATGCTACATTGTACAGTCAGTCCTTCGTGAAGTAGTTGTAGTTGTGTTGCTCAGATGATGACTCTGAGTTGATCATTGTACAAGACGGTGGATATGATGTTGTCAGCCATGTCGTCTGGAATGTGTCATCAGGAGTCTCTGTCTCCCAAACTCTGTCAGTGCAATGTTATGCAGTCATTTTGCAGGAAAAAAATAAGACTCAAGTGGACTATGGTCCAAATACGGTTGGAGTTCCAAGAGGCTGCTTTGGTAACAATGTGAGGAGCAGACCATTATAAATTCACCATTGACCTCTGGTCTCATTCTTGTTCCCCAAGAGATCCATCCATGTCACGTATGTGGCTTACAGGGCTCCCGTTGCAAATTTGTGTTTACTGGTTACTGACTCCTCGTAAGAGAAAAGGCGAATGCTAGAAACTTAACACTGCAAAGACAAGAACAGAAAGAAATTACTAGTCGTCATTATAGGAAGAGTGCACATTTGTATGATGATACTAAAATCATTATGTGTCATAGTGTATAATCCATGCGTTGTATGTGACTAGTGTGTATAAAAGGGATCACCATTACCTGAACTGCAGCTTATAGCTTGCCGAAATAAAGTGTACAATTACAGTATATAGTATATTTCTTATTACACATTAACATTTAGGAGAAAACAACAACCACAGTTTAAACATATAATGGGGCTGGGCAATATGGCAATAAAAATCCAATTGTGAGTTTCCAGTGAGCATCCAGATCTCCAGTATTTATTTTTTGGTAAAATCATCAAAATATCTTCTCTGATTAACAGACTTTTGTCCTGCCACTCTTCTTTAAGGTCGGTCTCTGTAAGGTTCTGAGTGAGTAATAGCTGAATTTAACCAGTCACAGTGAGAAGTGAATTTTTAGAATAAGATTTCTAATAGAAAAATGCATTATAAACAAAGTGCGAATAAATCAAAATTGTGATAAAAACATGTTGGCATATCACCCATTCCGACAATATTCATAATGAAATGCCGTAAACATAAATTCCAAAAAGTTTTTTACATAATTGAAAAATATGTCTAGAGTGGGACATGCAGTAAGCTGAACCACCTATTTTCTTTGCTCTAAAATGTACTTTGATTTATTCACCAAGATGATCAAGTCATTTAAGAAACTGTTTTGTAAATTCTTGGTTCATATGGTTTTAATGTAACATGTACCACTATACATTTACACATGAACAAAAACAGCATTACAGACATAGCTAGTTAAATCTAGCTGTTTACGTGAGTTCTAAATGACATCGGAGCCTAGGTAGTCCTCATAGAGGCACTTACATTTAACAGAGTCAATTCTGGTCATTTTAACAGTTTTAACATTAGACAACTATGTGTTAGTGCTTTGTCCTTTGGATGGTTGAAGATTCACAAGGTGTCTTGCATATTGTACATCAAGTCCAGTTTTCCATGTTCAAAAACATTTTGCGTATAGAATAATTTTATAAACATGTTCAAAAATAAACATTTTGTTAAAAAAAAAAATAGAACTCAATTGACAAAATGTTATTTATGTTAATTTGACCTTTTTTCTTAAAACAAATGTTACACATAGATTCATAAAATGCACATTTTAGTTCGGAAAAGTTTTGAAACTCATAGCTTAGCCAAATAATGTATTTTTTGTTAATATTGATTTTGATGGTAAATGAAACACACCAAAAACCTCATTGTAATCAGGACCATGGACAGTGACAGTGAGCGCTAAAGGAATTCTAAACAATTCCCTGATCTGTTCTAAACAATGTGTTCTGTTCTGTTGATTCTTATCATAAAATGAACACTACATAGAAATCCATCAAAATGACCAATCATTTAAAAGAAAGCACAACACAAAGCAGAACAGTAAAAGAAAAAATAGCAGAAACACACCAACTGCAAAGGTAGACAAATGGCTCATGTAGTTGTACTGTACACACTGAGTTCATAGACAGATCATTGTGATCAAAAGAGCAGTATATTTACACATGTATGCGTACAACATGTTTCCAGCATTGTACTAATATTATTGCATATGTAATCTGTTTTAGAAATCAAATGAGTAATAACAAAACCATTGCCATCTGAAACTTTTGATTCTTTTTTTTTTAAAGTCCACATAATATTGTATTTTTATGCAGTTAATCTAATAATAAAACATTATGGCACACAATTTACTTATCGTGCAAGTTTGTTCAACGTTTATACTATGTAGTTACCATGACTTTTAAAATGTGATATTGGCTAGACAATATTAAGAGCAATCCAACCTGATAATAAAGATCTGTTTCCGGATGCGAATGAGTAATTTAACATTTTTTAGCATTGCACTTTTATTTTAAATTGTGTATATATATAATAATATATATATATATATATGTATTTATTTATTTATTCTTGTAAATAAAATTTAGTTTTTACTTTTTTTTTTCATACAATGATGTGACAATGACATATCTATTGTTTGTAAATCTTTTCCCACAGGGTAGGGTCACCCTTACAGTTAATATATGAATATTTGCTAACTCATTTACACTAAATTTGATATTTGAACGCAACACTTTCTTGTTAAAGCTAAAGTTGGTACTAGAATATTACTTAACGCATGCATAACTGTCGTCACAGGTGGGCATCCTTTGTCTATTTATGATTCTATTCTCGCCCCCTTATTATTATTAGTACTTGCACAGTTCAATCTGTGCTATTTAGTAGTTAATCTCCGATTATTTGGATGAATTTAATTTTGCTACAAAATGGATGGAATAGGTGAGCGGCAGCGACGAAGAGGACCTGGGGTTTCATATGTTTCAAAATGTGGACTAGCAATGGGAGCGAGGCGCAGAGATGACCCAGCCATTCCTGAAAGATTACTAAGGCTTGGAGATTTCTCATCGCCTGATGCTGCACAATTTTTTTTTTTTTTTTTTTTTTTTGAATGAACAATTAAAAAACAAAAATTCAAATGTTGTAGTGCATTAAAAAAAAGCATTAAAACAAACGTTGGCATTAAAGATGTTAAAAATCAAAATTATAGAGCACATACGTGAGGAGAATAAGGATAAAGGTCAAATTAAGAAGAAACAACACAGAAGGACAGACACAGACAGGACAGACAGGACAAGACAAAACAAGAAAATGAGAGTTATGATATGCCTTTTACATTATTGAATCCCTCAAATACTGTAGATAGTAAACAGTTTATACCTAGTAGTTCAGTTGAATAAAACACTCAATCCAGCACTAGCTTGACAAGCCAGATGCAAGTCTTCTGTAAATTCAATAAAGACCCACATTTTATAAACAGTTCCCTTCGATAATTACTGCTTGTCAGCAGTAAAATGGGAGAGCCAATTTGGTAAGATCCTGTCTAAAATAAGGATTATGCTACGGCATTGAACTATCATGAATTTGTTCACTTCTGCTTTCTGTTTATCTGATTAACTATGACGTTCACAGATTTAGTCTGGCAGTATCAGAGTGGATGAGTGTTTTAGACAAAGCGAAGTACAGTATAGTTTTGTAATACTCAGATAGTACCGAGATAGTGCTGACCAATGAAGTTTTGGGCTTAATAATATCAATTCAAACAAAGAGAATAAATTCATTTGTGTCCTCTAAACTTCAGATGGCCAACATTTTTCATAAATCACATTATAGGGGCCAGTTTATGTACAATGGGAAATGAGATATTGCATCTGTGTCTTACAGTAAATAAAAATGATCTGTTTATCACAGTGCATTTTTCCCATGGTGCATTACTGGTGTATTCATGCAGACCCTGTTAAAAATTACCATAGAGAAGCTGTTGTGCTGACAGTGTTGTTGTATCAAGTGAATTAAACATTGTTACGTAGCGGTTGTCTTCCATAACAATGGACAACTGACCAAAAATGGATGGAGCTCAGTGGAGTCTCTCCACTATCCTGCAGTGGTACTTAGTCAGCTCTAACCTCCCGCCATTACAAGGTCAGTTAGTCATGACACCCACTGTATCGGTTTATGAAGCCCTTTGTACCATCCTGATCAAAAGTACAGCTTTAATTAATCAATCCACCACTCTAAGATTACATCACTATAGAAAAGAGCAGCCAAGCCAAAATAATAAAAAAAAAAACTTATAAAAAAACAAATACATAAATGAAGTAAGTTTATTATGGTAGAATATTGTTGAAATGAGGTTTGGAGATGCTATGTCGACAAGCGACAAACTCTAAACTATGCACGTGATGTTTATTGTTTAGTCAGTATCTTGATCATTTTAGCATATTTACATTCCCTTTGCAACTAATTTTGAGTTTATTTTGATAAAGATCTGTCAGATGATAATGTTTTAAAAGTGATAAAAAAAAATCTATGATAATTTTTTTGAATTGAAAAATAATGTAACAATGTGTTAGAAAGTGTAGAAGTAAAGTGTGCCACTGCAGTCACTCAAAGTCCACCCTGAGTGCATCTGTGCAGCTCAGCTCAGTATTGACATCATTCCCACAAAGTCACACTTAATTTGCACATTGGGAGAGTGAGCATACCTACCTACTGACAGACTTTAGTTACACTTGCACTGCAGTGGCGGCCTGGGGATGGGATGGAGAATGAGTGTTAATCACAGAAAAATGCAATGAAGAGGGACACAGAGGAACAAAGAAGCACTGCAAATATTTAGACATTTATGACTTAAATCAACACAACTTGGTATGTACTGTATGTATGAGCTACTTTATCAACACAGGATGTGCTGACTCAATAAAAACTATACTTGGCACATACTGTATCATTCTTTCATTGAATCAATACCTGTTTCAGATGGCGTTATCTCCTGTTACCTATAATTAGATGTATTGACATTTTGGTGGCCATAGGTTTAGTCATATAGTATGCCATTATTATATTACAAAACCACAGAAAGTCTATTGAGAGCTAATACCTGGGTGTCTTTTGGGAAAACGTGACTGCCAGCAAATGCATGTCACACCGACTATCATCACAAGCTAAATCAGTCAATAATTCATATAGCATACATGCAGTACACAGTATAGAAAACATGTAGAATAAAGTAGAAAAAATAAATAATATTAATAATATTTGCAGATTTTATGATAAATAGGACAGACAGAATGGACTAAGAAACCATAGCATGCATTATAATGTCATGTCTATGAACAAAATGTGTGCTATTTCACACATTACACTGATTAGCTTTAAACTCACAATTTAAGTTGCTTGTAGCCGGCATTATTTTAAGCAAAACGATTTTTTAAACCAGATTCACTTATGTTTTAGAGTGGTGGAAGTTGTTCTTTTATTTTATTTTTTTTATTGTCCATTCAAATTGATTAAGAAGCAAAACAAATTAATATAAAGTACAGGAGGGACATAGGGAAAAGTCAAACTTGCACATAATACACAAAACAGACTACGAAAAAAAGAAAAAAAAAACACACACAGACACTGGGGAGTTACAAAAGAATTTCTAATCTGTTTGCATACACATTAAAAATAAGCACTGACAATAATTTAACAATTATTACTTCACAAAAAACCCACATAGACAATAAAATATAGGAAAGTAATTTAAATTCACAAAATAGTAAAAAGAATAACTCGCAAAAGAGAGGTTTCAAAGAAAGGGTTATTAAAAACAGTTTGACCTTAGTGAGCCATGCATATTGCATTTAGTGATGTCAACTCAAAAATGTACAACAAAGGTTGGCTAAAACATCTTACGCATGTATAAAAAGTGAAGCACAAAGAAATGAATACCTGAAGCCCAAGAATCACTCTTTAAAAAATAATTATATTTAAAATAAAAAATTATAAATGCCTGAAATTTAAATTACCAGACATTTAGCCAACACTGTGAAGCTTGTAAATTAATCTTTACTGGTTTGCAGATTTAAAGAGGGATTCTGTCGCATTTAAATAGCTTAATATAAACAGTTAAAACTGAGGTAATGTCAAGGTCCTCTGAATGAGGCACTTGAGCAAAGACTGCTTACCTTAGACTGAGTGCGGCCCGTTTCAATCAAGTCTGTCATAGCATTTGTCTCTAATTTTGAGTTTTTCAGTCACCAAGTGCAGCTTGTAATCCTTTGGCTTTTTATCCAGTCTCCTCAGTATAAACACAAGCCCTGAGCTCTGAACTACACTAGGTACTGAAAACCCAATTAGATGGTCCAGGGAATAGTATTTCAGATCCATTACACGCTGACGGGACAGCATAACACTTTTGTAAATCAGTTTGTGATAACTGATTTTAAAGTTGGGATCTGTACAACATTTACTTGTTTTCAGCGTGGCATGTTTCTAGAGCTACTATCCCTTGACCTTCACAGCTCCATTAACCCAAGTGACCTTTGGCCTTGGAAAAAATGTGATTGTTCCATTGTGCTCACTGTAAGAACAGAGAGAATTGATCTAGGGAAGCCAATTGATTTCTACATTGAACTTGTGTACTTGTAGAATGCACCCATCTTCAAGCATAGTTTACTAATACATTAAAATGATGCAAATACATATACATTTACAGTGATTAGATTAACTTTAAGGATATGCTGATCCAAGGCGAAGGTCTTTGAGATAAGGAGTAACACGAGTGAACACACTAGTAGGGAAAACCAAAATAAGCGACACACGACAACACAACCACAGCACTCAGACGGCTTAGACAGAGACACAGTGTAGACATATAAGAATGAAGGAGCCCACATACACACGCGTGATATGACACAACCTGGAGAGAGACACAACAACACAAGCACATCAGACAACAAGGTACCCCTGATCCCACTCAATCTTCACTCAGCTTTTATTAGTTATTGACATGACAATTGGGAGTGTTTAACTGGAAATGTGTGAACGCCCACATGAACACACTCATTCTTTCTTAAGATTTCTTTACACATACACAGTTACAAAGAGATCATTTGTGTGTCTCACAGCATAATCCCATTTTAAATATCTTGAACATTATTTAAATCGTATCATTATGTATTAATATGTTATTCCACTATTACACACCTTCTGAGTTTAACTCAGGACAAACTTCACAAACCAAATGTTGTTTTTTGACAACTTCAAAACTAAGTTGTCCTACTACTTAGTCCAGTATTAGAGGCATACTATACAATCGGTACAATGGCTTAAAAAGGTGGAAAGAACAGTAAAGGCTTATATGGAACAAACTTGGTGTCAAATGACCCATTATTATTTTCTGAATTGCTAACAAAAGACATTGACCTTTTTGCTCATTTTTCCACACCATTTGTAGACATTTCCTTCATAGTTCTTCCATTTCATGTTTGAACTGTTGTTACATAGTATGCCTTCAATAAAGATAATCAGACATGTTGAGACATCACTCCAAACACAATACAAATATACTGTAACGTGAAAGCATTTAACGCTAGTGGTGAAAAGTGTTTTTAAGAGCATGCTTTGTGATAGAGCTAGTTCAAAGTTTCTGGAGACTATTCAGTGGCAAAATAAATCAAGAAAAAGAACTAGGCTGCAGGCTCCTTGTTTTTGACTTGTTTTCAGTGTTACCTCTGCGCTATGGTTTGATCCAGGAGGAGGTGGAGTTTGCATTGAGGTCCTGCTGTAACAGAGACCCTTCCATCTTATACCAATCCTCAGTCAGAGGGGAGTCTGGGCTGGGTGCCAGGGCTGCTGCCTCTAGTTTGTTGTCAACAGGGGATTGTTTGGAGGGAGTGTGAGGGAGTGTTTTGGTGCAGGTTTGGCGAAAGTGGTGGTTGGAGTTGGTTAAAGTAGTAAATGGATTAGGTGTCAGTTTTTATGAGCAAAACATGATGCATATGGGATTATAATTGCAACATGTAGTACAAAGGAGAATGGGAAGGGAAATGATGGGATTGAAGGGAAAGGCAATGTGGGGGAGAGGAGAAGGTTTTGGGGTAATCACAAAGGGGGAGATGGGCAAAAATTAACAGGACAAGACCAGGCAGGATAGGAGAGAGAGAGAGAAACAGAGGAGAGGTGACGAGAAGAAAATTAATGCATGGTCAACTGTCTGAGTCTAGAAGACAGAGAAAGACAGATCCATTTCTGATCATGAATGAATGAGGCATTATGAGACAGGCAACCAAGTTCTGTCTCACACACACAATGGAACAGATGACCGACAGAAAGTAAGTAAGCCACAGAAAAAAAGTCAAAACTGAGAAACACATATGATGTCAAAAGAAATACAAAAAGCAGTGATGAGACAAAGACAAGATGACTGAAAGGTGGAAACAAATATAGCAGAGCAGAAGAGTATGTGCGTATCATTTGTTAGTGTTGGCTAACTTTTATCTGGTGCCATTTTAGTCATTGTTGAGGCATCCAAAAATATGTTCTGTTCATTTCACACCAAGCGCATGGTCAGTACTTACCCACTTACCTAACATATGCTTATAACATCATTAACTGTTGGCATTACTGTGTGTTATATAAGGTATGCAGAAATCCGGTGCCTGGTGCGAAACATACCTTTCCGCACATTTCCATCTGTGGCACGGAATTCCCTGGTGTTGAGCAGGAAGCATGCGCGGTCCTGCTGGTATCGTTCCCGCGTAGGCCCTCGCCCAATGGGACTTCTCTCGTCTGGACTCAGTACTTGGTCAATGGTAGGGCAGTCCTCATTCGCTAGAGCAGCTGAGGCTGCATCACCATTCTGTTTTGAATCTAAAATAAGGTTGGATCACAGGTTACAAAGATAAGGAAGCCTAAATTGCCAGGGTTTTTTTGAATTATAACAATTAGCTCTGAATGGAATCTTACAAAGCAAAGCCAATGTTTTCCTTGCCTTTCTTTAGACAGGACACTATATCCAGCTAACAGCACCCACCACCCTGCCTATCACAGTATTGTTTTCTTTTGAGAACATAAGTTTTATCTTATAAATCTTGCTAGATCAATAAACTTGGGGGAACTGAGTGAGTGGAAATTAACTGTAATATGGAAAACGAGTTATTATATTTAAAGCAGAACTAAATAACTTTTTTTTTACCTTGTTAAATGTCTTTGTAAGTCTTTGTGATGATGGTTACATGTATTTTGGGTCAGCACACTCCGTGGTCTCCGGTGGGAAATACTACAACACACTCGCCCCCTTCTCAATACATTCCTGACCCGAATGTCTCTCCTGAGAAACCCTGGCTCTTTGATTTTTTTTATTTAGAAAAGTAAAATGTGTTTAGATGTGTTTTTGGTGCCTTACTTTAATCTTAATATTATGCAAAATTGAGAAAATAGATAAATAATGTTAAGTTTCAATTCAGTTGGCTAGTTTATTTACACAAGAGAGCTGTAGTGGAAGCACTGCTTAGTTCTGCTTTAAGGTTGAATTTAATAGAAAGTTGAAATCATTTTAACTCTACAGTTTGTTTTGCACTAACAGATGGAAGCCTCTAGGCAAGTCTGTACCCACCACTTGATCATAAATTACTCATGAGATTCAATAGGCTGGTCATTCCTCTGAGGTGGATTTACAAAAACTGGAGTCTTCCCACTTTCCCTTGACACAACACACCACTCACATTTTTTTACAAGAAACGTGCAAGTCAGTATGCATTTGCTGTCAACAGAGAAATTCATAAAATGTTTTGAAATCACAAAAGAAGCTAGATACCTTGACCACTAATAAAGTACTAAAACAAAGCGGCAAATGTGAAAAAGCATGCAATAGATTCTTAGATTATGCTGTGTCAGTTATAGAATATAAAATGTCTCACCTCTATTTATCTCTATAATTTCTTCTTGAGCGAGAGGACAATCACCTCCTATACCTCCAGACCCCATTACCCCACCAAGGACATTTCCCAAAAGTCTTTGTGGTGATGCAGTAGCCATTGCCAGTGCATCGGGCTTGCAGTAGTTAGGGGACCCGGGTTGGGGAGCTCGAGGGATATGTTTGTTCTTCTTTTTGGGCAACTTTTGTTTGGCCATTGCCAAGGAGTAGTACATGCCGAAGTTGTTGACAATAACAGGTACAGGCATAGCAATGGTCAGCACACCAGCCAAGGCACAAAGTGCACCCACCAACATTCCTGACCACGTTTCTGGGTACATATCTCCATAGCCTAGTGTGGTCATGGTCACAACAGCCCACCAAAATCCAATTGGAATGTTCTTGAAATTAGTGTGTGCACTGGCAGTCGGATCATCTGGGTCGGCACCAATTCTTTCGGCATAGTAGATCATGGTGGCAAAAATGAGGACACCGAGCGCTAAGAAAATAATTAGCAGAAGGAATTCATTGGTGCTGGCTCTTAGGGTGTGGCCAAGGACGCGCAGACCTACAAAATGGCGAGTAAGCTTGAAGATTCGGAGAATACGGACAAACCGGACGACACGCAGGAATCCTAGGACATCCTTGGCAGCTTTAGAGGACAGCCCACTCAGGCCTACCTCCAAATAAAATGGAAGAATAGCAACAAAGTCAATAATGTTTAGGGTGCTTTTGAAAAATTCCAATTTGTCTGGGCAGAAAGTGACTCGTAGCAGCACTTCAATGGTGAACCAGATCACACAGACCCCCTCTACATATGTTAACCAACTGTCAGTCACCACTTCATATACAATCTCCTCTCGCGTGATGTTTCCCACTGTGACGTTCTCAGTCTTGTTGACAATGGTGTTGAAGGCCTCATGCGTCTCCATGCAAAAAGTGGAGATCGAAATGAGAATGAAGAATAGGGACCCAAACGCCACATACTGAGGAAAGATAAAGAAACAAAGGAGAGAAACAGGAGAATGATGTTAGAAACATTTGTTTGTTGATCAGTTTTGACATTTTTTTTCACATAAATAAAAGGATAAGTAGCACAAATCAGCAACTGACAAATAGCAAGCAAGACCTAGTGTCAGAGAACAGTCAAGTCTGTGAAATAAACATTGTTGCCAGGATGTCGAAAGTAATGTTTTCAATGGAAGGCAGTACTTCCTGTCAACATAGCTTTGAGCTTAAAGTAACATGGGACATTGGACTGACTGACTCCTTGTCACAACAACAGAGCTTTCTTGTGCCGATGTTTGTGACCAAATATTCACAGGTTTACAAAGACTAGACAACACAATGTTCTCAATACAGCAGATTTAAGATTCAAGAGATCATCCCATTCTTTATTCATTGTGTTGTTAATTTGCATCAAGAAATTTTAAACAGTGTTTTATCTCTTCCAAAGCTTTGTATTGTTGCCTTTTCACATATTATCTAAACATGGTTGTTTGTCCTCTGCCCACACCGGAGGATGCAATGTGGAAAAGGTTATTACAGTCATGGGATCTTAGCTGTTTTCCTAATAATAATATTATTGTTTACAAACCCTTGCTTTAGATTTCCCTATCCTCTGTATACCAAGGCAGGGCTAAACTTAAGTGAATTACTGTAGCGTGCTAAGACTAAAGTGTGGCTTTACCACTGTCTCTCAATGCGGTCCATTCCTGCCCTGTCTACAGTGTATTTATAGATGCAGTATACTTTGTGCTTTATCAAATAAATAATAAAA
The DNA here is from genome assembly GCA_038363315.1 of Mugilogobius chulae. Taxonomy (NCBI): domain Eukaryota; kingdom Metazoa; phylum Chordata; class Actinopteri; order Gobiiformes; family Gobiidae; genus Mugilogobius; species Mugilogobius chulae. The sequence continues at coordinate 34,133,177 of CM076401.1, read as the reverse complement.
CATGGACATGGCCTGAAGAGCCATGCAGTGAAAGGTAATTCATACTTGAGTGGATCCCATATAGTATGAGGGGTCTAAGTGCCTTTCGTGTTGTGCGTGTCACTGTGCATCTTAAGCACTTATGTAATATCTAGAAATGTAATGAAGTAATTTCCAGTTATTTTTCTCCTTAAAAGGTTTCCCATATTTTATTGTAGCTTGACAATTGAATGAACATATTATTGTCTGAGTGCCTTTATGACAGGAAGTAACATATAACACTTAGCTACTGTTGAGGAAATTCACAGACAAGCAAAAAGTCAAAGAAAGTAATGTTTCAAGAGGAATCATCACTTTAGATTTTATTGTATTTCCCATCCTTGTAAGTTATCAGATTCTATTCCCTTGCCATTCTGATCCAGAGCACAGAGAACTTTTCCATATTTTTTCATACTCGTAACTACTCCATTTCTCCTCTACCTTTTTTCTTCTCTTCTATTTCTTGTTAGTCTCTGTCTGACCTACTTTTTCAGATTGCGGCAGTGCTCTCTCCTTCTGTGGCTTGAAAACACACAGTAAAGTTCTCAATCACCCTCTTGCATAAGTCCCAGTTTACTTGTCCCAAGTAAGCTTCAGCTGAGGGACTGATTTAGACATTGATTTAGCTGAAACACCAATTAAATATGTGCTCATTTGTAAAACTCTTCAGCATAAATAGCATTTATATTGGAAAAAATATAATCCCAAACAAATCTCTGCATCAAAAAAATGTTCCCACTTGGCTCGAATAAGTAAATGACAGCCCTGATAAGTTAACTTCCCCAAAAACACAAAACAGACTGTAGCCCTGGGTTATTTTCTATATAGGCTACACAGGTGGAGACACTGTGGGGGCCGAACAGGTGGGAGGCAGGCCAGACCGGGAGTATCTAGGCGTGGAAGAACACAAGGAACAAATTGTAATAACCCAAAAGAAAGAATGCCACAAAAATGTGTTAGCTTTTTCACAAACTGTTAAGGTGTGGCAAGCGAACAATTGCAAAGTTGACATATTTCCTGATTCAGATGAGCTAAACGTGATGTGTCCTGCAAAGAGGACTTTAAAAAAAGTCAGCATGACAGCACAAAGACAGAGAGACTAGGAAGAAAAACAGAGGGAAATCTTAGGGCATTGCAGACTAACAATAAATGACAGGCCTCAACTACAACAGAGGCTTGTGTCAACTAAAGAGACAAGAGGAACCCTGCGTGGGAGGGGAGGGCTGCCAACATGTCAATATATTGGAGTCTCTGGATTAAATATTTATGTTGACAATACACCCAATAAAAGAATCATGCAAAAAACTGTATAGATAAAGATATCATTATCTATTTAAATGCTATCTAAACATATTGGCTAGTGAATGTTCTTTTAAATTAATTATCTTGTAGAAAAAAAAAGGATTCTTAAACATGCATTCTTATGTGCACCACATTTACAATGATCCTCATTTATCAGAGTTGTGCACAGAATGGTGTAAGTTTTGGGTGATAAATACTGTAGACAAAGGAAATACATTTATGCATTCCTTAATAAATGAGGGTCAGTCTAACTAAAGATTACAAAAAATGTTTATTGATTCATTATTGACTAGCAAGGAATGAAGTTCACTAAACTAATATGAAGATTGATGACTAAACACATGCTGAGAAAAATCCTGGGTTAAACCATACCATAAGTCTGAAAGACAACAACAACGCTTTAGGCGTTCAAAAATGCCACACAATTATAAAATAACCAAAACAGACAAAAATAATTAGGCACTAATAATTTAGCATCAAACTTCAAGAGTGGTTCTAAACAAAAGTTTGGCCAGTGCAGCTGAGATAGAGAATACTGTTCTGAATATTTCAATGTCAAAAACAAAGTTCTGGCTTGATAGAAATGTGTTCTGCCTAAGCAATTCACAATAACATTATTTGTGAGATAATGATTTGATTCTGTTCTTAGTAATTTATAATTGCTTGACTATGTTATGATTATGTTATGATTACAGTTGAAGCTGGAGACAGACACTGCCCATTCTCAGAGGGATTCTTGAAATCAGTAAGCCTGTTTGTAAGTTCTTTGGCTCTAACAGACTGGTCCTAACACACAGCTGGCTTTTCTTCTTAGATAGTGCATAGTAATACAAAAATAATGTAACATTGTAGTCATAAAGTGCATGCTCATTCTAATGATACAATCAATGTTTGTGCATACTAAGTGGCAGGACATCAAAGTCAGTCTATGCTTCCTCATGTTGCTCATTTTACAAACTTTAGAACAAAAAAACTGACCGCTGTGCATGAATGAAAAAAAACACAAGATTGTATCCTGTCTCTGCACTAAATATTCACAAAACAACTGTGACAATGAAATCTTGTTATTTTTCTCATTCTGTTGCTACACACAATCTTGGGGGAAGCACAATTTGTGAAATCAGATTCAGAGAAATATTTTAACCGACAATTCCCTCTCCTCACCTCGAAAATGAATGGTGACTTTCTAATATTTTGAAGCTGTAATGATTGAAGCAACTAACAGAAATACTTCAGAATCAGAATTGAGTCAACTTAGAGGCTAACCATCTATGTAATGACCAATTTGCATTTTCGTTATTTAAAAATGCAATAGGAAAGAGGAAAAAGAGCAAGTTTATCCAAAAGTTTCCTACAGTAGCATTCTTGTCTTTGAGTTTGTTAATTATGTCAGAAAATAATAGTATTTCTATATATACAGTATACCAGTAGAGACAAAGAAACCTTTTTATGTTGTGACAAAATTATAACTCTGTGATTTAGAGTCTGGATGTACTTTAGACAATATTTATTGATTATTTAATTAGTTAAATAGTCAATTATTCTTCTCTCATTCTTAAATGCTCTCATAAACATATGAAGTATTCAGCCTGTCCATTTACTTTGCCACTGAGCCCGCATTAGTTCATTCATGGCTTAGTAATGAAATGCAACACTATTAGAGCATCGGAGAGAACAGTGGATTACACTGTAGATCTGAATATCAAATCAATATGAATCAATCTATCTCTGCTGGAACCTTTTAAAAATGCAACAGTATGTCAGGCTGAGATACCAGTGCCCCCCAAGGCTTCTGTATCACACAAACCACTGCAGTTCAAAGCAGCGATCTATGGTACACACTTCACCAACATCATGTGAGCACAAGCACCTATAGGCTTCCTCAAAGTGGCAGTGGTGGCAACACGAGCACTGCATTGGTGTGAGAGACGGATGGATAGAGGAAGCAAAGAGGAGGAGGGATAGAATGAAAGGAGGAGAAGCAATCTGTCACTTCACACTTATCCATCTCCTTTACAGTGAATTGCCTGTTCCCTGTATCATAAAGATATATGTGTCCATGTTCGACAGCTCAGAAATATGCAGACCTAAGTCCATATAGTGGAACTACAGCATGCGACACCTGCAGCTCAGTGACCTTCAAGGCCCAATAGAGTCTCCTTCCTCACCAGACACTCAAATTAGATTTGGAAAGATCATCAACATAAATTTAAAAGAGAGGGAACCGAATGGAAAGATGGACAATAGCATACAACAGGACCTTTTAGAGAGAACAAGTCTGTGTGAAAAAGAGGATGTGGAGAGTGCTGATTGTGTTTCGATGAACAGATGAATAAGAGACAGTAAAGGAATGACAGAACACTGATGTGAGCCACCAATCAAAGAGAGAAAGTGCCGCAAAGGGCACTAGCACAAGAGTGAAATCAAGCATTAGAGGAGAAGGTGTAAGGGGAGCATGGACTTAGAGCTTATGAGAACCAATATTAGCCCTGCAGGTGTTTTGCATGCAGCAGTGTGTTATGCTCTCCTTTAACGGTACCCTAGTGGTGCTGTGTTTACTGCGGCACCATCCAGAAGAGCTTTATCATTACAGTATTACCACAGCCCTGCCTGGCTCTCTGTCACCATGACAACCACTGCGTTAGCCTCTGCTTTCAGGAACCAAGGACAGGACTAAACCAAATACTGCTACAGCTGGCGCAAAAGGCTGCATAGAGAAGAGAACTCAAAATTATAAACAACTGCACTGACTGCTCATTACCAAACAAGAGGTTTGACTGCCTTTGACAAGTCCGCATAAGGTGACCTTGACTCGTCAAACATAAAATTGGTCTACTGATGGTGATGAACGACAAGTACTTAAATGCACTTAGAGGGGCTAGTGTTTCCCAGAGGGTAAAGCAAATGGGTGACCACTCTTGCAAAGTCAGCAAAGATAAGGAGACATTGAAGGATGATCTGAAATTGTACATTACACGAGGTGTGAACATTTGAGACAATGTCAAATGTGTCGTCCTGGATTTTTAAAAATAATTATATACATTTATTTGGCTAAGTAAAATGTTTTTTCAATGAAATTATATGGTTGTTTTTTTTTTTACTCAAAAGCACAAGTTACTTTTGAGCATGTACCACTTTCCCTCAGAGGCAAAGCCATCAATGCGTGGAGAAAACATACATAAAAGAGAACCAACACAAACAGAGGCAAAGCATCAGCGAGCAATTCAAAATGTGAATGAGTATAGATTTGATTTCCTTAGTGTCCTGCACAAGGCTCTGAATGAAGTGAGAAAATGTTCAGAAGGATATAATTAGCTACTGCTCTGGGTAATCCTTGTGTTTTTACATTTGATGCCAGAGACAGACTCAGAGGTCAGTGATCTTGGAAAGTATCTTGGCACATTTCAATCACATCACAGTTTGTGTTTAGAGATTCCCTGAATGACTCAACTGTCTCCACTCCCACCTCACACACATATCCTGCAGCATTTCTTTCTCTACACTTTACTGTCCAGTGTTTGTGTGCGGGAAAGTTAACTACACACATCCTTTTCTTTCTCTTTCATCGGTATTCACACCAGATTACTGCAGCATGCTTTGTCCTTGTGAGGACGCCCCTTTTTACGACCGATACTCCTTATTCTAACCATCCCCATCACACACACACATTTTTCCCTCTCTCCTCTTCTGTCTTTTTGCAGTTTCCAAGTCACATAGGACTAGGCAAGTCTCATCAGCCATAAAAACACGGCTCCTAAATTTGGTCATGCTCGAGCTTTTTTTTCTTTATTGTCCTTCTGCAATAGCTGCAGATTTTAATAATAAGAAAATTGACTGTAGATTTTTGACATGCTTCACTTCACATTGCGTAAAAAATCAGGTCATGGCTTGCTTAATGGTATGGCCTTTTCAACAGGACAAGAAGGGAAAAAGCAAATAGTAATAGGATTAATATGTATCTATAAATCAAACTGTCTCTGAAATACTGCTTGTGATGCAGTTCCATTACTAATTTAATAGAAAAGTTGCTTTGTTTAGAGAGAAACAAAATCAACACCTCAAAACATTTGCAAGCTCCTTTTTTGCTAAAAATAACAAATAATTGTGCATTGCTTTATTCTGCACTTACGCTTGTGTTAATGCAGTGAAGCTTTCCAATGTATTTTTCCAGGGAAGAAGAGGGAATATGGTTAAAAAGCAACATCGCAAAGTGTAGCAGAAAGCAAATGTCTTCCAGAGCACTCTACTTGTAATGCATGTTTAGTGTTCAAGCCATCAGCTAATTAAGATGGCACATATCACGGTATGTGCACTTGAGAGAGAGAGAACTCTGCAAGGTTATGCATAGAGGCATGTCATATAAAGTGATATATTTGTGTGCTGCTAGTGTGAAAGCTTGACAGAATACTTTATGGACAACTACACTTACCGAGTTACAGACCAAAGTGATTTATACTGCTGAAGGTGTATTAAGGGTAACGGTTAGGGTTCAATTGGGGAAAAATGCAACTGTTAGTATTTTAGTTTTAGTTAGTATTACCTTTATTTGATTGTTCCCAAATAATTGTTTATTGTGCTTTTTTCTAAAGAGGAGAGCTGCGTCACTGCTTAAACAATATCAAACCCCCCAATGTGACTCAGTGTGACTGCCCTGTATAGAGAATTACGACTCCCACTACTGTAATCTGCTCTGACATAGTTGGAAGAAATCTCTGTTGATGCCAGTTTCCAGAATTCTAATGTGTACACACAAAGCGTCATGGGTTTTGCCACAGTGTCCGAGTGTCCAAAGTAATTGACTGTACAGTGGTATAGGGTGCTGATTCAGCACTTAAGCGGCAAATGGACCAAGCCAGAAGAGGAGAAAGATAGTTGAGGACATGGGCCAGCAGAAAGGTTTCTAGAGAGATAGGAAGGCCATTTTGCAACATAATCATAAAATGTGCTAAATGTCTGGCTGGAGTCATACAGACAAACAGTGAAGTCATCAAGTATTGTCTAAAGCGGCAGCAAATCAATAAAATTCCTTTTCTGCTTTTTCCGCTCTGAAAGTGCTTCTTCGTACTTATTTAACATGTCTCTGATGTCTCACTCCTTGTTATAAGACATCAAGCTTTTTGTAGATAAATTTGTCAACATACAGCTCTCCAATTACAGCGCTGTACATTCTGGGACTTCCAAGATGCAACAACATGAGAAGGTCAGCAGTACAAAAACAGACAGGAAAAACTGAAACCAAACAAGACATGTTTCCTTTTTTTCTGCAAAGAAAAGTGGAGTGTTACCACTAAGCATGTCAGGAAGCAGTGTTTACCTTAATGACCATGAGAATCTAGGAATATCTGTCTCCATATATTCTGTCCGAGAGTGACAACGTGTTTGCAGCTCTACTTGGCACCATGTTTTTCTAGCACAATTATGTAGCTTCACCAGACAACAATGAAATAAGGTTGTTGTCCCTCTTTGCTATTTTCAGATGTAGTCTATTGGGAGGTACATGAGAATGAAGTGGGAAATAGGCATTTAAGCTAGGGCATAGGTAGAGTGGAAAATACATTGCAACATATGCACACATACATACGATACCCCTTTAAAAAAGAGATGAGAACTCAAAAGAACTATCCATAAACCAACGCAACCATAACACATATGACAGTGTGAACTGAATAGGCCAAAGGACATGTATTGGCCAAGTTACGAAAACAAACACATACATCTGCACCTTTAATCACACAAATTACTGCAGTGAAATATAAGATATTCAGAATTCATACAAAGTATGAGGCTATTTGTCATTGCAACATTTTCATTAGACTTTGGTAGTTTTATTCAGAAAGTCCAGTGCAAGTATGCTGCATACTTTCAGCTGTGCTGGGAGCAGAGACAGAAAGTGCAGGGGAGAAAAAAAGGGGGACGCAGAGGGCTGGGGCACAATTAGGAAACAATGACACAATGGCCTAATGTGAAATCATACTGTAGGACAAAATAACACAGAAAAGAAGCATTTGTCGGTCACAAGTATTCCAGATTAAAAGAAAATGCATTCTTGTTTCTCAAATTTCTAGGAGGACAACACCTGCCTACTTGCTAGCAGCAGCAGCAGCAGCAGCAGCTCTTCCACGAAATGGAAAGGTCCCCTGTGAAGCTACAACCTCCCCTAAAAGAAAATCTCCCCTAAATCTTGGTGAGACTTTTCCTAATATAACATGTCAAATTGGTGCACAAATCTTGTCAAAAAAGTTTGCATTTGTCTATTGAGCAAGCTTTAGTAGTACATAGTTGATAATCAGGCAGCATGAACGAAACTTAATTGGCATGTCCTCTGCCACAGATTTTGGAAAAAATATCCCATTTTGCAAATTCAGTCACTTAAATGAGCAAACAAAAACTTTGCATTGTCCTGTTCTGGGCAAATGTCAATTGTGTCAGGTTGTTGCTTGTTTTGAGCATGACTGGTTGTTGTTGATGGTTGGCTGTAATTTTACATTGCCACAATCACCTTCACCACACTCTTCCATTAAACTGTGATATATTCCTCAGCAATAGCAGGGGCAATAGCCAATTCTATGTATATATATAAAGAACTTGATATATTCTTTCCTGATTATAGAGGGATAATGATCTATGCAAAGCAAGAATGTCCCCCAAACGGCCCAAAGCACTCTGCTCATACACAAATACACTTATCAATGCATTTTGTTCTATTTTTTGTGCTGTGATTTTCTATCCAGAGACATAATGTTCTGAAACGCAGTGCAGTGGTAGGTCATTCTTGTGTTTATGAACATCATGATAAAAAGGGACAGTAAAGAGTAAACCACAAAACATGACCTTCAGAGAGGAAAAGTTGGGCTGGGTTTACGGACAAAGGAGAGCGAATTTTGTGCTAACCCCCAAAAAGGCAGACAACGTTTGATTCGGAGGGGCCACTAGGGCATCTTGTACATGCTGAGCTACAAATGGTGTTTGCAAGGAGATTGCTGACAAAGAACTGTGTCCTTCTGTTGTCAAAGTGGAGGTGACCAACATGAACTGTTTTGGGGATATATGTTTAAGAAATTTGCAATGAATAAAACCTCCAGACAAAATATTAACCTCTTGATCTCAGATTAACTACCAAATCTGTTATGAGTGACAATGCAAATTAGCCTAGTAGTTCAATACCAAACACTGAAAAATTAATTAATATAGCTAAATCCTTACTAATTAAATTATGATCACTAATTTTATGGTCTTTAGAAAAATTTCAAAACACAATGTTGAGAACGGAGATGTGATAAAACATGCTTCAGTCAAAATGTCACATGCCTTTGGAGCAGGAAAAGATTTACATCAAAGCAGACATTGATCAATAAGAAAATCAGATGGAAAAGTATTGTATAACACCTCGTAAAGCAAAAACACACTTGCTTATAAATTACCGGTGGCATTACACTTTAAATACATTTGCAGTTTGGATTTTTGATTAAATAACCTAAAATATAAGCAGTGTAAAAACAATATTTCATGACATAAGTATGTTTAAAATGTTATGAAAGCACAAATAATTAGTCTAATTTTTGTATGTCAATCAAAGACGTCAAGCGACCTCTGGTATTCTGTAATTGAGGAAAGTGATGGTTAAGAGGAATAGCAAAAAACAGACAAAGAAAAGATAATCAATATTATATCAATCAATAGGCAGGGGAGCAGGTTTTGTAGATTGGATGGCTCAAGCCTCCTCAGATAATCGAAGATGCTAAGATGAGGGTCCCCACCCCCATCGTGTTATGTCTTTCTCTATGTGCCACCTTCACGCGAAATAACCACTTTTCTCTTTCCTCATTTCTCTCTTTCCTGATTGCTCTGTTTTTTCATTGCACGATCTCTCCCCTTTTTCCTCCTTCTTACCCCTTTGCTCTTGCCTGTATCTATCGCTCCTCTCAAGCACTCCCCCTCCCTTCTCTCTTCTCCCGTGTCTACTGCAGCAGAAACGCCAGCAACTGACAGCCGCATGTGTGCGTTTCTTACCCCACTACAATGCATTCCAAGGATGGCCACACTCAGAAGTTGATTTAAAAAGAAAAGCTCTAAACTTCAAATGCTTAGGAATAGCCATGCAGACAAAAGATGCTATTTGGCATTAGCTTTTTACTTGTCTTTGTATATTAGGGCCTCATACACGTGACTCGCTCACTCCATTCCTGATCAGACTAATATACTTTTCACTTTCAAACAGATAGGACACTTTAAGCAAGAGCAGGCTAGGACAAGGCAACAATGTAGGTCATATCTTGGTTTGGAAATAGGGCTCCCACATAAAAGCAGTCCTATACATGCTCTACAAAGCCCCCAAATGTCACAGCCGCCTCAATGCTCCAAGTGAGTGGCTGATATATAGTGTGTGATTCATGAAGCCACTAGGACCAGCAGCTGTGGTGTTAAACTGTACATTACATAATTTACAGCATCCAGGCAGAGCGGCAGCAGGTACTGTAGTTAGTATTCAAGGTATGGCACAACTGCAAACCTCCTTTTCGTCTGAGAATCTACTAAAACACAGGCACCTATTGCCCATGTATTTGGTTTATTGCCTTACTCTTGTTTTGCTTATGAGAATGAGGTAGAAATAGAGGTGGGTTTGAAAATCAATGTGATTGGAAAAAGATTGACAGTAAGAGAATCTTTTTCCTGTCTTGTCCTAAACCCAATACAGAGGATCAAATGGCCGAAATCTGAACTGTGTTCATCATATTTTCTTCCCTTAAAGGAAACTAAGAAAGCAACAAATTTTATGTCATGAATAGCCACTGCAGGTGTCTGCTCACTGTCTGGTTTTACAGGTTAAATCTTGTGCATCTTTATAAAGTGTGCAAACATACTAAAACAAGTGGATGCGACAACAAAGCTCTAATGATCAAGCAGCAGGATTTGGACTAAAACAGAGCAGCCCAGTGTAGATGTTTTCATGTCTCATCAAACACAGACTCTTGGAGGAGACTTGTTACTCATACACCTGTGTGATCAAATGCCATCAAACTTCCAAGTTACCTTTCAAGAGAGAAATCTTTTATTATTTAGGACCATTGTGATAAATGGTCCCAGCAAACGATGGGGCAAGTTGCACAGCGGAGCTCTTTTAAAAAGGACAATTTGGTTTGTGGCAGTGTCACAAGGACGAAGGTGGTGAAAAGCACGGGACTGCTTGAGTGCAAAGATGTAGGCTACAAATAAATAAAGTGAAATACGACACGTCGTAAACGGTCAAATATGAGCTAATGAATGCGTTTGGATGCACGCGACGCAGGCACGCAACGTTTGGCGCGTTTGGAGCCAGATGTGTGGTAAAGCCGAGCACTGGAATTATGGCGGCAATAAAAATGTATTCAGTGCAGGATTGTAGAGGACACTATATCAAGTACAAGACATGATGTGTTTGAGGAGGGAAAAAAGGATATATAGGCTAGTCTTTGTGTCATTTTCTTGTGCCATCAGCATTAATTATTCAATGTGAGTAAGTCTATTGGCTGTGAGGCAGGGATAACACACGTGTAAGCGGCAGGGCGCTAATCATCACTTTCACTGCAGTAAACTGCTAGTACACCACCTATAAGCAAAAGTTTGAAAGTTGTCATGTTAGAAAGGCAGGTGTAAACAGACATTGAAAAGTACTCACCCGGGCATACTTGGACGAGTAAGGATCTTCAAAAAGTGCCCATATTTTCGGCTGCCAGGTCTTCCACCATCCTGCTTTTCTGGCGTCCTCCTGCATACATAGTCTTTTTAAGTCTCCATCTGCTCCTCCAAGCGCAGGGTCGTCATCCGGTGCGTCCGGTTCTGGAGTCTCAAAGCTGTCCAATGCCTCCTCCGCGTCCCGATGTTGGCGGTAGTTCATCCAGCAACACGCCTCCACGTCCGTCTCATCGATACCCCAAAAGGCGAGCTCCTCTTCAAACAGCGGACCGCACACATCATTGGGACAGTGCAACTTTCCTGTGCGGTAGTAGTTGAGGATGAATGAAAAGACAGACGGGTGACGGTCAAAGAAAAACTCGTCCAATTTGGGGTCGTAGTCGAAGTTGCTGAATGCGTCCGGTTCTGTAAGCCATGACAAGCGAGTCCCGGGCAACGTCTTTAGTGTGCTCCGGTAAGTCTCATGGCGAACCCCGCCGCAGTTTATGACAATTTTCTCGCTTTCCGACGGACAAGTCATGTCTGCGCTGTAACATGCTTTGTTGGACGACTTGTTCCCACCCTTGCGCCCTTTGAAAGAGGATACACACACCGAACTGAGCATAGAGGAGCGAGGGGGGAGGGAGAGAGGATGCGAGAAACCGGAGGGAGGAGGAGGGAGGAGTCTGAGGAGTCTGCGGGAGAGAAAAGGGACAGAAGTGTTTTCAGCTGGAGAAATTGTGTTTTATCAACAATTATCACACATACAGTCAGGTTACATACAGAAAACACATATAAAGGACATTGATGTGGTCAAATATTGCAGAGGAAAAGTTGAAAATCATGCATCACATACAGCACTTGTGCATGGCTCATGACTCAGCATCTTCATAAAACAATCAGAGATTCTGACACGAGTTGCCATGAAGTCAAGTTTTTGAACCTACTGTTCATGTCTGTATGTTCAAGTTCAACTTACTTACATATGGGAGCAGTGGAGGATCAGACGGACACTAACACAACACAAAGAGGTTGCAAACTTTCTCCAGCACTGAAAACAACATTGGGAGAGTTTGGCATTTGAAGCTGCATAGGCTATTCAAAAGTTAAAGTTATACACTTGTTTGAGGCACGTTTATATGCTGGGAATTTGGGAAAAATAGTTTGGTGATTATTGCCTGTAGTTAAGTAATGCCAGTTGATTTTATGCAGGACATTGTCTCATTCTTTCAAACTTGATTGGACTGAAAGGACACACTTCACACAAACCCTCCTCAGTGGAAGACTGTGGACTTGTGTAAAACGCATGGGTTCTTGAATGAGTCTCAGTTTTCATCTCTCTTTCACTCATTAGCCCAAGCACAGCCCTTCTGCCAACAACCTCTAAATTGATCCAGTTGATCCTCAAATCCTTTTCCTAATTAGGCCATTGTTCAGCCTCCTCTCCCTTCTTTCTCACCTGCTCAGAGCCTTCTCTGCTCTGTTTTTACCTATGTATGACTAAAGTATCTTCTCTCCCCCAGAACGGAGCTCTGACGTAAGGCGGTGCAGCTCACCGTGTGTGTTAATTGCCTCCCGAGAGTGCAGTGTCCGTACTAATGTTAGACCTCCTCAATCAGCCGACACACTGCTGCAGACCCTGCCTCTGCAATGTGAGTGTGTGAAGGTATGCAAATAGAAAAAAGGGGATGTTTCAAATGATAACATGGGATGTAATGAGTAAAAGCTGGTGGGGAGATGTTGGACAAGAGGAGGTGTTATGTGTTTGCACCATGATGGTTGGTGAGTAAAAGCTGTATAATACTGTCTGGTAATGGAGCAGAGGGGGAAGGAAGCACACAATGAGAGTGAGAGAGGGGGTAGGCAACGAAAACCAGAGTGCGCTATAAAAGTGAATGAATTCTGCTGCAGTGAAAAGCTCCAACCTCTTTCTGTCTTTCTGTTTCTGTGCTTTCCTATTCCTAAGTAATGTTTTTGCTTTGAAACACAAAACAACATTCCTTTACACTCCCAAGTGCGCCACAAGGCTCTTTCTATGCATGTTGTTAACCCTTTTTCCTCTTGATGGTGAACTGCACCACTTGCACACTGGCCCCCTCCTCCCCTTCGACTCTCTCTCCCCCTCCCAGCGCTCTTCTCGTCCGCATAAAGGACTCACATTTCATTGAATAGGGGAGAACCAAGGCTTCACTCTTTTCCTCCTCCTCATCTCATAACACAGTCTTAGCCTTATCATAAACTACATTCTTGTTTAGCTGTTCATTCTGCCTTCTCCCTTCACTTTTAGTGCTGTTTGTTTTTCTGCCTCTCTCCATACTGTCCCATCCCAACTCACTTTGACAAACTCTTCTTTCTCTGCACCTATGTTTTTCCCCTTGTGCCATCTAGGACACTGCAGAATTTCTGTTTTGTGTTTGGACTTTTCTTTTGTTTTTTTAATTTAGAAGTTTGCAGTTTTTCTTGTGCTAATTTATTTATTTTTTTTTTTAAGTTTCGTTGTTTGTTTGTTTCTTTTTCTCAGTTTTATGCTGACTCTTTTGATCGGATCTCAGGGAAAGCCATGCTGCACTGAGGTAAGATATATCAGAATAATGCATGAGTAATGCCAAAGAAATTCTGGCATTTAATATTTTTCTTCTATCAGTTTTTAACTTCTGTTGGTGAAAACCTGCCTGCCTGGATAATTTTGACTTTATTGCTGACAGTTATAAATGGCATGCGTTTTATAGGGTTATCTTAGTTAAAAATGAAGGCATGAAAACATTAAGAGTAAGTTAGCCCAACTCTGAGAAAGTCCTGTGACTCATTCACATTGAAAGCTGTGATTTCCTGTAGCGCTGCTTTAGTAGTGGGACAAGTCGAGTTTCAGCACCATGGACAGCACCACTCACTTCCTCTCCATTCAAACTTTTTACGCAGTTTTTATGCACTATTTTAGTTATTATTACTATTTTCAGTTTACTTATCTTCTTACTGCTGTAGACAATTATGTTTTCAGGCAGTCTGTTTAATATTTAATCGACTGACAGCCACAAGTCTCCAAATGTGGTTAAATGTGTTTTCTTCTACTCAAAGAGCCTGCTGTTTATTGATTATAGCAATCCACACGAGTGCTGTTTTATGAATGTAAATTAATTGGGAGGTAGGTTTGGGACAAGTTGCCCCTTTAACTCTGTTACAGAGAAACATAAGTTAACAGCTGATTTAGCCTAGTCTTTATTGACAAGATAGTAATACATTTTCTTAAGCAGCAGCACTTTGATCCTGTGCTGCAGCAGTGTAGTTGCTTCATAATAGTAAAGAAGGGGAGGTGAAGATGAGGAGAAAGGATAGTGAAGGTAAAAGATGCAGCATTTCCCTGGTTGTCCACCATGTCCTGCGCCACACTGCTACTTTCACTGCACACCAGAGAGCTCAAACATACACTCACCTGGCCAAAACCAAAAAAATCACACATATTTGAAAAGCAAATGAGATTTAGTGCTACTAAAACTTATCTGAACATTTGAGCTGGGTGCTGCAGAACAGGGTTTTGAGTGAAGAAGGATTTTAGTTCCCAAGCTGCAATGACGCTAATATATATTAGCAGAAACACTGCAGCAAGAAGGAGGGGGAAGAGCATGGGATTATGGGATGCATCGACTGGTGCGAGGTACCAGCAGTAGTGAATGGGGGGAGGGGAGGAGGAGAGGCGAGAAGGAAAGCAGGGAGGAATTTGGAGGAGTGCTGACTATGCGGAACAGAGCAAGCTGTTGGCAGGAAGAGCAAAGACAAAAAACAATCACAGGAGGAGGGACAAATGGACAGGGCGCAGTGGAAAGTGCTGCAGTGGAAGTGGGTCTGAGGCTGAAAAACAAGAGCAGAGCTGTATCAGAGATGTACAGCTGAGCAGAATAGTAAATGTTGCACTTGAAGGAGGGGGCTCTGCGGAGAAGTGCAGATGATGTTTGTGTGTACTAGACAGAGCAAGCTCTACAATTACGTATGTGCTCCTGGTGCACACTTGCCTTTACCCCTCCAGCTTTCTCATCAAAAGATGTAACCACAAGGCTTCACGCTGTTCCTCCTCCTGCCCCCTTCCACCCTCCTCCCAAGCACCTTATCTCTCTGCTCTTCCCCTTTCTCCTCAGATACAGACACATCCCCTGTGCTAAAGAGACCCCAGCAGGACAAATCACTGCACTGCAACGCGGCAGGACGGAGCACTGCGGTCAACCCCCTCCCCTCGCTCTTCTCTCCCTTCTCCCCTCCTTTAGTCACGCTGCGCAGGGCCGTCACCGCACCTCACGGCAACATTACAGCACGGATAAGGTGTGAGGTACTAGCAAAGCGAGTGGGCGGATGAATCAAGAGCAGAATGGAACTGCATGAATGGATCAGGACTAATGCAGAGACTTAGATGTTACAGAGCAATGGAAAGGGGAGGGGGTATTTCTAATCATAATAAGGCTCAACCTGTAACCAATTCCCACAACATGAATTAAATAAGCAATCAATTAAGCAAGCACAATGGCCAATATATCCCCTAAGCATCTCCAGAGGAACAGTCCCAGAGGTCTAAGGCAACTACACGTCCCTGGAGGGGTCCTGATCCTTGTGTATATTGGTCTATCACCCCCTCCCCTGGCTGTAAGCTGCCAGTGCTGCTTCTCACACTGCTGTCAACTCTTGCAGTCACCTTATTCTCCTTTTAAAAAATCAAGTAGAAAAAAAGCCATGATGCCTTGCCACTGCTTTTAGTCAGTCAAAGAGATTATTAATACATAAGGCCATTTTCAAGAATAGGCCAGCTGGAATGAATCTTGTAATAGAACTCTGAAAAGTCAGAATGGGGGTAAGAGCAGAGGGCCTTTAGATAGTGGAAGATTTATTATCAATGGGAGGTTACATTACTGTTTGGATTCACAGTGATCAGAACAATGGGACATGGTGTCACATCAGGAGAAGTATTAGGGGCAAAAGAGTTCAGCTGGACTCATAGACCTTGCCCTCTTTGGTGATTTAAAGCTGCCAATTAATGATACAGCTTTTATGGCACAACCATGTCCATTATGTAGCAGTAATGTCTTACAGAGGCCAGACAGGAATGGCCACATGTTACTACGACTGACCAGAGAACCAACTGGCGATTACAATGAATCCATACTCCTGGAGGGGAGTGCTTAGTGTAAAATTAGAAGTTTGGTGGTTAAGTGAGGCTCAAGGTCAGCTAGGTTTGTCAAACTCCAAACGTGCAGCATCAGATGGTCGTAAATTAGTTGAAGGACAGGACAGCGAAGAGGAAAGTTGTCTATAAGGAGGCGAGCAAGGGTCAGGGAGGCAGCAACACACACACGGCGACACAACAAGACACGTAATTCAATCTCGGCCTCAAAATAGATTTATTTCCCCACCATCACCACCTCCCCAACCCCATCCCTTCCACATAATCAGCCTTCCCATCCAGCTTCACTCATGTCAAAAGACTATCATCTCTCCCACCTTTTTTTTCTTCTTCTTTTTTTTTTTGTGCTGGGGAAATAAATGGAATGGGTGTTTTCTGGGTTACCCTAAGTTCTAAAAATAGCAGCGGCTGTAGTTTATAATGCAGGATTGAGAGTGCAAAGGGAGGGAGGGATGGAAGGAAGGAAGGGGAGGTGTTAGGGGTAGATGGGTGAGAAGAAGCAGCAAATGGAGGAAGAGAAGAGTTTCCATTAGAACTGGGAAGTGAAGGCAGGATTATGAAATTGGAGACGTGGTGCAGGAGGAGAGAGCTCAGGTGATGGGGGTCTAGACACCTTCAGATGGACTTGTTGGCTGCTGGTATAGGCTGCTGTTCCACTTCAGTGCATCTCTCCATCCCCCATGTGTCCAACAAACACCCCTGCATGTCAAGGCCTTCAAATGTCACAGCACACAAGCAGACTGGCAGAGAGACGGACAGCGGGTGCACATGCAAAACAAACAGAAAATACACACAGTAATGGAAACAGTTACTCATGCAGACAGACACGAGCTGATGCCAAGGATTGAGTTCTCTCCAAGGCATGCTCTGGCTTCTGAGGATGAGGAAACACCCACCATTTCTGCTATTTCTCTAAAAATAACATAAATACAAGAAGAAAGTGTACTGATCTGTTGGCACACAGCGTTATAGTAATAGCTAGCGAGGAGCTATCAAGTGCGAGTCCATCTTGGCACAATTTGTGAAAGGCCAAAGGGAAAATGAGTGAAAAAAAGCGAGACTTGTTGAATGTAGGAAAGGTGCCGTATTCCCGTTGTCTTTACAGCAGATGCACGGCCTCATTGCACGTTTAGGAACAGTGACAAGGATATATACATACACAACATTCACAAACACGGTTTTACATACTCACTTGGTACGTTTCGAGTGTGCGTAAAAACACGCACATAGAGCTCAATCACAAAAACGTGCAGTTTTCTTTGTTAGCTTGCTCTTTTTTAGATTTCAGAGTAATCCACTTTGAGGCTTTCGGTTGCTGTGTTTTCCCATCGGAATATATAAAATGGAAATGGAAAACAGACGAGCGCGCTGGAAATCTCGTTATTGGCAAATGCTACTTATGGACATGATGCTGCTGCTGCTGTAGCTGATGGCAAAAGCAAAATGATGAGATGAAGAAAGAAGTCCCCCCTCTCTTTGTAAAAAATATTGTTGCTATTCCCTGACGGTTTTGTCTCCCACCTCTTTTGTTATTGCCCAAAAAAATAAGTGGCAGCCTCTGTGATAATGTCTCTTTACGCTTCCAGGCGCAGGGTGTTGCTACCATTCATTCGTTTCCAAAATGTTTCAGTGGAGACGCAGAAGCCTGTCGGACGAGCGCTCTCTCCCTTCTCTCTCTCTCTCTCTCCCCTCTGTTGCTTCGCTCTGTTCCTTCGGAGGAGCGTCACCTTCTGCACTATTTTTTCCCCTCTGCGCTCCCCTCAGACGATACATGTGGGCGGATTAGAGAGCGCACAAGACAGAGGTGGGAGGACCTCGGTGAAATCACGGGCTAATTTCTCCTACGGCCGCCGAACTTAATAAACACATATGCTATAAAACAAACACACACCCCGTAGTGATTTGCTGTCACGTCATTTTAATGGCTGTTTTTTTTTTGTTCTCTTGTGTTTTCTCTCGTTTAGGTTGCACCGTGGTGGATGGACGCACACCATTTTGTCTACAGGTTCCAGACACACAGCGAGTAAAGGAGCAGGTGGCTTACATGACAAATCCATAACTGACATTACATTTTATGCAACAACATATTAATAGTAGTGACATACATGATTAAAAAACAACGTTGGATGGAGCACGCTATGTTTCGGAGACACTCAATTTTCAATCAAATCATTAGGATCATTGTGTTCCATGTGCCACCAGTCATAGAAACGCACAAATCAATAAACTCCAGATTAGAGCTGCAACAACGGATCAATGGATCAATGACAAAGAAAAGACGTGGTAATGATTTAATAATCAATGGCCTGTGTTACAGATTTTGAAATCCCATTCTTATTGTTTTGGCAGACAAAGAAGGCACAAGTCTTCTCTTGCAAAGAGTAATAATCACATAATATTAAGATTACTTTAAAAATCAAGTATTTACACTACATCCTCCACTTTTTGTACCTTTCACTGCCTAATTCAAGTCATTGACTACAAAACTACACATAAACTCACTAATTTGGTCAATTAGTTTTTGTTGTCATGAATAGATACAGTATTTAGCCTTGACAACATCTTGTTATTGTCATGTTTTATAGGCTAATAAGGCAATACAATTCAATAGGGTTTCTAGATTAAAATGTGTAACTTCAGAGATTGTTTTAGGAATGAACATACATACCAGTAGATACAAAAAATTATGTATACATTTGGAAAAACAATATACTGTAGAGTTGAGCTAATACTTTGTCAGTCTTTAAGTATCTCTAGATTAAGTATCAGATCTGCTTAGACAAACTACAATCCTGGAGCCCATCAGCATTCTCAGGGATGCACTTATCGACAGGCCACTTCTTGGAGCAACGTCATCTCATGAAAATTACAAGAGTCGTAAAAGGGCAAAGGCCTATCACTGAGGGGCACTGACCACAAAAACTTCTAAAAAGCCTAGTGTGGACATGCAGCTGATGACAGAATGTTACCTAGTGCACTTAAGGATAGAACAAGTTAAATCTTGTTAACTGTAGATGTTAATAATAATAAAAGTAATGGTAAGGAGCAACTCAGGTCAAAGCACTGTATTCTTTATCTTCTATTGTACAGAGCTCACGTATTCAAGTGTACTGGACAGAAGCACTATTAATATTTCAACAGGCCCATCTTTTATGCATTGTAAAGTGGTCTTTTTCTCTTTACAACCAGGATGGTATTTAAAGAAATAATTCTAACCATGAAAGGTTTAGGCCTTCTACTTTGACCAATTTTCTTCAGCATTTTATTTGGCACATTTTTTTGTTTCTCCTACAGCATCCAGAGCGGTCCTCAGAGATTTATGCTTCTGTTGTGCTTTTTATTTAAGTGATTATGCTGTTGGGAAATGGAATCCTTACAATACTGTACATGTTATTACTCCGCATACAATAGTACACGATTTCTGGAAAGGCACTTTGTAGAGATTTTATGCTTTTCTTGTCATTACCACAAAACACATTGCCACTAAGCACTAGACAAAAATGTATGTATGTGACCCAAACTGGGCTAAACAGTCTTATAAAGTGGACTGAACATTTGATTTATTATCAAGGTGTAAAAAAAGACCAAAAAAAAAAAAAAAACTAACAATAAGGGGGAAACATTTTCTTTTAAAGCCCTTAAATACTGAATGTGCAACTTTAGCCTGACTAAGAGTGAGCATTAGCCAACAGCAGCTCATCCTGGGCGAGTCTCCTGGCGGCAGCAGAGTGGAGCTCATGCATTAGAGAGTAGCATACACTGTCACAAGCCAGTCCAGTGGTTTATATAAGACCACAGCTTAGTACAGGTGCATCACAGTCAGATACAGTCAGTCTGATGTGGCCTTGAGAATGTAGACCTTCACAATGGTTCAATAGTCTTTATTGACTCTGTCCATCTCTAATGGAAAACCACTGTGCACTGATTTGTTCCTAACATGTCCAAGAATGAAAAACATCATTCACAGATGAAACCGCGCAGTGATCTTGAGCCCAGTGTGTTTTATGTGCGCTGCAGGCCGCTGGGCTGCACAGATGAAATAAGTGAGTGCATGCACAAATCAAGCCCTGCAGAGGTGTTGTGTGCCACAGACCAAGCAGTAAATGTCAATATTGACTCTGATCATTCAGACAGACAGTGCGCTGCGGTATGGAAGACTACAAGCTACACTTTATTCAATTACCAGCAGTATCTTGCGTAGCAGCAGCAGCTGTAATGCCTCCAATTACATTGTAAGCTTTGTTAAATGACTTGATGCAATTTTTATTTTAAAGACCATGTCAAGTCCAGCCTTGGGAGTCAAGCAAGCAGAGTTATTTAGTTTTCGAAATGTGTTTATGCACATTCAGAACAGTAAAATGTGCTTTTCTCATACAACAATCAGTAGATAAATAGACAGGTCCCTAAAGATACTATAAAATATTAATCAGTACATGATTTGTTTGCACTTGCAATGGCTCAGTTTTTGGCCAACTTGTCTTCTGTCCAAAGATATGAAGACATTTCCAGTAAGTAGCCATTTTTGCACAAAAATACAAAATATGACAAATAATAATAAAAATCAAATAAAAGGCTTGAAGTGTTTTATTTACGTTATTAGATACTGAGTCTGAGTAGATCATGCTCTCA
The DNA here is from genome assembly GCA_038363315.1 of Mugilogobius chulae. Taxonomy (NCBI): domain Eukaryota; kingdom Metazoa; phylum Chordata; class Actinopteri; order Gobiiformes; family Gobiidae; genus Mugilogobius; species Mugilogobius chulae. The sequence continues at coordinate 34,112,413 of CM076401.1, read as the reverse complement.
GCTGCTGTGAATGATGGAGCATGAGATTGACAGGCAGTTTGGGGCAGCTGATGCGGCTTCTGTGTCGGAACGTCGTGGTGAAGAAGGATCTGTACATCTAATCTCGTACATATGATCATATTTATACTTTCCCGCCTTTTCCATCTTTCATGACACTCAAAGTGTTTAGGTTAATGATCAAAGGACAAGTTCACAGATGTAACCAGTCTAAATCAGTGTCTTCTGCAGAGTGGTGGGCTTTCCCTTTGAGATAGGGTGAGGAGTTCAGTCACATTGATTGAACTCGGAGTAGAGCCACTATACTCCACAAATGAGATGGATTGGGCATCTTGTCCAGTTCCCTGTACACCTTGAAGTCCCCTCAGACAGGCTAGAGAGTCTTTGATCAAAGGCCGGTTTTGACTCAATGGTAAACATAAACATCATCACTCTGTGCAGGGGTGCACACTGTATGTTTGTGTGTGTTGAGTTTTATGGAGCTGATGGCTTTGCTCTTGAATGAGACAAATGATTATGGGCGATGTTTTGCCCCCAGTCTTTGTCTTAGCGTTAGCGTGAAGAGATGTTTTTGTGTGTTAACCGCTATGAGCTCTAGAGCAAAGCGCCCAGCACATGACACAAATGCACAAGTTAATTTAGTGAACCTTATTACACATCTGCAGAACATAACAGTGGAGCAGTGCAGGTTCATGGGAAAATATTACATATTTTTTGCTATCAATTCTAATTTTGTTGTTTATTTACTTAGCAGCTATTAAATTCTATCGATACCTATAAATTTATCAGTCAGAATTTAAATAAGTTTGTGTTTTTCCTTTAACAACATTCTGTTATGTCGACCTGAAGTTATAATAAAATTATCCAATGTGTGTGGCCATGAGATTTTCCAGAGAATCTTGCTCTATGCATGAAAACTTTAGGAAACTCAAAAGCAGTGGTGTGTCCTTGTTATAATCCTTTTGAATCAGGCTCACAGCTTGTTGTGCCCCGGTGTTATACGTGTGGTGGGTCTTTTCTTTCGTGCGTGACCGTGTCTAGTCACGGCGCAGATGAGCGCGAGGTTGTGTCCACTTTGGTCTGGTCTCCGGTTGCGCGCAATGCCTACTTCGATGAACAGACTTTCATCGAAAAGATTTCTGTTATTACACTTTTTTCCAAACCGAACAGTTAACTTTAGCCTGTGATTTTAAAGGGGTTCTATTGTGTTTTTTAAAAATATTTAGTAAGAAGCTAGAACATATGCTGATCAGGAATTTACCTTTTGTTCACTGTAAAACACAAAGTTGATCTAAAACAACTTAAAAATAGGAACAGCTCTACTAACTTCCTGTTCAAAACTGCAGAACTGATAAGCCCCGCCTCTTCATTTTAAAATGTAACTGTAAAAAGCAACAGATTTTACAATTTTTTGTTGTTGGAAATGAATAGGGGACAGCATTGAACCATATAAGCTTCACTTTGAGTATTAATCTTTTGAAATATACAAAGTAAATACAGAAAACTGAATGAAATAGGAGCCACACCTCCTAGACTGATAACATATAGCGCTTGGAGCGAGCCCACTAGCGAATCACAGAAGAAAAACTAAGACTAGCGTCAGCGCTGGGGTAAAATAGGGCCCTAAATGTGGAAAGTATGCAATTTATGTAGCACTTAGAGCCACCTTTGCAAAAACTGTACTATAAAACAATTCAACAAGTTAAAGTAAAAAATGAATGGGTTAGATGAAGGTAAAATGATGAATTTGATCAAGCATAATATTGTCTGGAAGGTTTCATGACTCTAACCACAAGATAGCCCATTATTTTATGACAATGGCAAAGTCTGCAAAATATACACAAATGGAGTAGGTATCAGGGGTCAAGTATAGGATTTCTGTAGGGATTGAGAGGTCAAATTAAGACCTTAAAACATACAAACTAAGATCTATTCGCGAGTCGTGACCAATAGTAATTCACAATGCTGCTTCTTTTCCAGAGGGCTTCTTAAAATATATTCTATCAACCATCAACAGCAGACGAAACACACTAGTTGTGGTATATTATTCAGATTTTTTTTTTTTCAGGTGGAGCTGCAGCGGTGTAAAATAGATCAGGAAATCTGACAGAAATAGCTTCAATGAAAAATGTAAGATCGGTGCAAACATTTTTAAGACATACAATGCCAAATTTAGAACCTTTTTTTTTTCTTTCAATTTTTTAAACCCTGAAGGAGTCAAGTCTCTCCGGCCTAAGGGAACATGAGACACCAGATTAGCTAATTTAGACGTGAAGTGAGATGAAATGTAATTATTACTTTCTAAATGTTACTTTATTTATTTATGTATTCATTTATTTGTAGAAGTAGAGTACAATCCGACAGGCAATACAAAATGTGTTCAACAATATACAGTATTTTGTCACTAGAGGGAGCCAACAACTATCTTTGACCAAATTATAAATTTACTTTCATAAAATGCCCAAAATATGACATGTATTCATATTGATTGAGAAAGCTAAACTGAACTGGGGCTTTTAGTCTTAAGTCCTACAGTGCACTGCTCCTTGTGAATGTCCTAATTTCAAGCCTGGAGTCCAGACAAAGTGGGTTTCCTTTCATAAGTAGGGCACAGTGTACATCAGCTTCTGACCAGAAAATCACACTTGCACAGTAACAATTGTTACTCAAGACCTTATACAAAAACAGAGCTTTAAACACATGCTCATGACATTTTATTTTAACAAAATTCTTTTGAGCCCTATGAACCACATAGCACAGACAACAGAGTTTATGTTTGCCTGATGCCTTGAGGAGAACCATTATTTACAGTCTGCAGAGCACATTCATGAAGTACAAATCACAGCAACACTCTCTGGGCACACAGTAGCTGCTGTAGCAATACCTCACTGCATCTGTACTTCCCATACACTTTCTACTACAAATGTTGTTTCTGTATAAATGTAAGTTACAAATAAAATGACTGACATGAACTCTAAATTGTGTGTGCAATCTTGAATATTTGGAACAAAAAAGGGAGACATTACCAGTTATTTTTGTTGAGAGAATGGTTACAGATAAAAATGTTTCGAGTAAAAATATGTTTTTTCTTATAACAAAAATATATAAGAAATATATTGTCAATGTTATCAATTAAACAATCCAGACCAGTGGACGACACCTTATTCCTTGCAGACCAACTTTTACAAATAAAAAAAAACATGAAATCTGAGGCAAAACAAAGCATATCCATTTGTTAGTGTGCAATGTTGGGCACCTGAAGCGCATATTTAAAATAGTATGGGTATGTAACTAATCAAGTTAGAATTGTTTTAAATCTTATGAATGATCACTAAAGAATCTTGGCAATTACATAAAAAAGGTGGAGAGCTACCAGTGCTCTGGGGCTACAGTTTAAAAACCTCTGCATCTCTGGAAGTTGTTCAAATCTTTTCTGTTCAAAGAAGCACACTTAAGAGTCTAAGCGTCATCATCAATCAGGGAGGAAGGCTGTCCTCATAGTCTTGCTTTTGCTCAGCGCAATATTTTTTCTCCTTTTTTTCTCTGAGTCTTTATTCTTTATACCTGCCTTAATCTGTGCTTCCCACTCCTTCCTCACCATTGTGTAAAGTCGCATAGTGGCCTGCGCATCTTGAATCTGAGAAACACAAAGTGTAAATGTTGAGATATTTTAATGAATAACAAGTAATTATCTTGCTGAATAGATTATGACTTACAGATGAATGCTCGCCTTGTTGGACTTTAACATTTAGAACCTCTCTACAGAGCACTCTCAGCGCTGGACGTCCACTCTAAAAACATGAAAAAGTTGAATCTAGCAGTCAACAAATATGTATTTTATTGTTACCATCAATAAACAAATCTGATTTAAATGTTTGTATCAAAAGCAAACTTTCATTAGCTCATATTTTATTGAGACCTCAGGGATATAACTAAGAAGAACATTATTACATGAACATATTAAACGCTAATCTGGCCAGCCAGATGAATTCTATTAATTTTATTGTTATTATTATTATTAGGGATGGAAAATCGATTGAAGTTTGCAGCAATCAAATCGAAAAGCCAGAATCGATCAGTTTTGCTCATGCAGCCACTAACTTAAACACACACTCTGTATTTATATATACACAATAATACAAGAATATTCACAATGTTTGAAGAAACAGAGTGAACTTGTTCCAGACCTGACTGAATGTGAATTATTATGTTGCGCTAACTGATGGGTGGACGGAATACTAAATATGGACACTAAATATTACTGTTTACTGTTTGAATGTTGACAAAAACACTAATTATAAGCTCTAACAACAGTGGCTTTGTTTTAAATGTCATGTATTATGGTTTATTTTGTGTCTTAATATAAAAAAAAGTTAGTATAGATAAACTAACAAATTCAAACAAAATCGAAAACTGAATCGAATCGTGACTTAAGTGAATCGTCCCATCCCTAATTATTATTATTATCAATATTATTTTTCTATATTTGTGAATTCACAAATCCCGAGAGAAATCCATCTAGCCTTGTGTTGACTGGGGGGCTGTTAACATGACATGACATCAAGTAGCATCTGAATCATGTAAAACAAAGATGGCAACTCCTGTGGATATACATGTTACTGCTGCTATAGATTCTGTTTTAGCAGAGATACTTTTACTTTTTGAAAGTGACACTTGTTGAATACATCATTACGATTTGTTGCTGTGACTGGCTAAGCACAAACTAAGGCAGGAACTGGATGAGAAGTCACCTAATTAGCGTGAAGTATTTCATTAAATGTCCCAACTTTTCGCAAACACTTTCAGTGGAGGAAGTTCCAGAGGGAAGATGTGGAAGAACTCAAATCTCAGTTCAACACAAACTTATCTGGCGTGAGTTAAATGCATTGTGCTAATCATTTTTACAGTCATTACCTTTGAAATTTTCTTAAAGGGCTCGTACTTCTGTGTATCCCTGATTTTCTTTTTAGGATGATCCAAAAGTAGTATCTGAAATTAAATTGTAGTATTCTGTTGTATTATTAGCTTTACCAATACTTTCCTTTTGATATATTATGTTGGTTACCTTTAAGTCATTGTGGATAGCATGTCCAACAACAGTTCTACCTCTCAGGATTTCAGCAACTTCTTTGCGTACAGTGTCTATATTCTCACCTGCAACAAGTAATCAATGTTATTTAGACATTATTTTTAAAAAGCTGTTAGTTTACATTGAGCTTACAGCTTAGCTTACCATCTTTGATGTCCTCTGGCCGTATTCCACTGACATGCGTTCTGTAGTCAGTCACCTTTTCTGTTGGTTTTACATATTTGTCATAGATACATTTTCCAAACTGGTTTACAAGAGAAACACGGGCCAAGATGCTGTCCTCTCCACCAGGGCCAACTCCAACCATCTCACAGTCAATGGCTACAACTTTTGTTATACTATGAGTAAAGGGATATTTTAAAGAATTTTAAAGGGTGACAATTTTAAATTGTGACATTACATGAAGAAACTTGCTTACCCTTCAAATGCCTTCTCTTTGACAAGTGCACTCTCATAATCTTTGCTCTGGTGAATTCCCATTTTTTTTCTCATTATTTCCGCAGCTTCTGCTCCCACTGTCGCCTCCATGTCATCAGGGTCAACATCATCGAACCAGATGTCCTCCCTACAAAAAAATAATTTAATAAATAAAAACTTTGATGATCCATTGGAACATGCAATAAATAGTGTTGCTTTACTTACTCTGTAGGCTTGTTTACTTTGAGTTCTGTTTTCAATTTTTTAACTATTTTTTTATTGCTCAGTGTATCCATTTTTCTTTTCAATTTATTAGAAATTGCATTGTTCATGTGTAGTTGAACGTCAGTCACATTTGAGTCTTTAGAGACACTGGTCTTAATCTTTGCAGGTATCACAGAGTCCTTTTTCTCTTTCATCACTTTGTCAGTATCATTTCTATTGATTGAAGTTTTTGTAGATTTCTCCTTAGGCATAGCATCATTTATTTGTTGGGGTTTCTCTGGCTGCTTCGTTAACATCTGTGAAAACGTATTACACATGTGGATAAGACAAGGGGGTAGGTAAGTTATTTAGTTGATCATAGATAGATAGATAGATAGATAGATAGATAGATATAGATAGATAGATAGATAGATAGATAGATAGATAGATAGATAGATAGATAGATAGATAGATAGATTTACCTTTTGTAATGTTTTCCAGTTGGCAGAAAATTGTTGAGAGTCTTTTGGTGGCAATATCTGTTTAAGAGAAGGGCTCTTCTGTCCTTGCTTCTCTTGAGATTTTTTCCTATTAAATTTAGTACAAATTCTTTCTTTTTCTTTTTAGCAGTCTTACTTTTCTTGTCACTTTTGGCCTTTTGTCGGTTGCAGCTACTCGTTGGAATCGCTGACATTGTTAATTCTAATGCTATTACTAATTTACCTGACGAGATTATATGCAAGCTTTCAGAGATGCTTTGGCTACTACACTCTTCGCGTTTCAAACAAGAAATAAAATAAAATAAAATATTGGTTATACAAATCTGTATTTGTCATATAAATACATCTACCTAGAATCAAAGAATCAACTTCGCAGTTTTACTTACTACTAATAACTATTTCGCAGCTAAATCCTTTCTAAAGTCATGCTGAAATGTGTACGTCCCTGTGGTGCAACAAAAATTGTGTCCGATTGCGCCCAAGTATTTGCTTTCAACTTGTTCCGCTTCTATCTAGTTTTATCTATTTATACCGTTGTTTATTTAAATGCAATTTTTATCAAATTTTAAAGTTTTTTAAACCAAACTTTATTTTATCAGCAATCTAAATTGTGTCCTGTGTGCTTTTATCAAACGTTACGTCTGACACGGAACCTTTATCAGTGATACATGTTTCTCATCGGCCGCTGCAATGCAACGACAAGAGAGAGCTTGGTGAGTTGTGAACATGGATGTTTATACTTGTATTCATGGTTGTGAAACGATTATTAATTATAAAAAATGCCATTTTATTTTTACTAACTAAAACGAATATGAATACAAGTCTTCGAATCGAATACAACTTGGGTTTCTTGCAATGGTATGGCATGCTTAATTAAATATTTCATTATAATGACATTCGCATCTTTATAATTTCAGGTAAACATGGTGGAAAACTCTCCGTCTCCTGTGCCTGAAAGGGGAATTTATGGCTTTGTTCTGTTCCTTGGTTCTGAATTCGCCTTTTGTAAGTAATTCTGAGTTTAAATGAAGGACATGGGCCTATTTAATTTTGACATAACCTATATGATGTATTACTGTAATTGCATTGCTCTTGTATTTTAAACATGCTCTTGACTTTGGCATCTTATAATGTTAAAAATGTGTAATAAAGTAAACGACAGTCATGTGTTTTCCACATCAGGAATTTTACTAATGTGCGAAAATAATCAAACCTTTGTTATATAGTAAAAGCATTTTAGCCAAGTAAAAGTAGTTTTACCCCCAAAATTCAATGTAAATAAAAGTGCATAGTAGAGTATTTGATTTGCAAGAGTAAGAAGTACTTAGGAAAATGTAATTAAAATGATAACTGCCTGGACAAGTATTTGATTTTTATTTTTAAATGAATGTGGAAGAAGAGAATAGTGAATAATGCACTAAGTATTTTCAAAAGAAAGCTCACACAATGATGAAAAGTGAAATAATCTTTGAGAAAGTGATACAAGAAACAAATGTTCAAATCATTCTTTTGATAAGGTTTTTGTCACCTATGTTTTAGAAAAGTAAACAACACTTACAAGTAAGAATATTACTCTTACTCTAGCCATTTTTTATTCAAGTAAAAGTCAAAGTATGTTGTCTGAGATGAACTACTTTAATAAACTCATAACTCATAAACTGACGATTACCTATCTGTTCTTTATTCTCAGTTCTCTACTGTGTGTGGGCTTTTGTGCCAGAAAAGTGGCTCCATTCGATTGGTCTCACTTACTGGCCCCAAAAGTAAGTGAAATAGTGTCAGAATACAATAAAAAAATTATATTCTTTACTAAATACATTTGTGTTAAGGTACTGGGTCCTTGCTGCTCCCATCTATTTTCTTGTTGGATTAGTGGTGTGTCTTGTTGTTCTATTTGGAGTGAATATGAACAATACAGCTCCTCTGGACTCTGTTGACAACATCACAGGTAAAGAAACACATAAACCATTGTGTGGCAGGAAGGAGCATGTGTCAACCACAAAATTGGTATCTAAAAACTATTTTACTATTATTACAGATGTGTATGCTGAAAGCCAGAAAAAAGAAACCTGTGAGAAGGAAGGAGTGCCAAGACTAAAGGATATTTCCATTAGTGAGGTGAATAAAATGTTTTATTTTTCGCCATCATCAGCAACCAAATGATAATGTTTCTGTATTGTACATGTTGGAAGGCACTTTGTATTTTCATTTTCAAAAGAATTGTAAAAAAAAAAATTGTATTTTATTTGATTCTATGTATTATTCATTTGTCTTGAAAGGCGCACTGCACAGCGCTGCTCTACATGTGTCACTGTACTTAAGTTATACTCACACTTTAACAGGAACTGCTTGAAAAAACAGGAACGGAAACAGATGTTTTTTCACCTGGTTAATCACTGTAACAGATTGTATCGTTATGCTCTGCTGGCAGTTGCTTTTTTAGGGTGTCAAGTTTGTACTAAAAATGAATGAATTGGTAGATTTGTTTAAACTTATGAATGAAATTGTTGGATTGGTAGCTCCATACTTTTTATACTTTTTTTTATAATATATGGTTGATTAAAACAATATTTTTACTGAGTACAACTGTATTGAAAATGCTATTGCGGTGAAAAATAAAATTTCATTATAAACAATGAGCCTATGTAATAATAAAAATATATGTACTTGCCACGAGAGGGCAGTAAACAAATTCTGTACAAGGAAAATTGACTTCCGCCGCCACCATTCTTTCGTAGTTTCACATGGTATTTAATCTGTGTTGTTTATTCATTCATCGGTCTGCAAATCTAACTTTGGGGCGCCTCAAGCGGGGGAGATGGCTTATCCTCTGCCTATGATGTTAGTCGCGTATGAAGCGCTCATTGACTTCGAAGACGAGGAAGCTCCCAGCTGCTTTGATGACTTCGATGATGAATCTTTGTTCAGTCTGTTTCACCTCACCAGACCATGTCTCATGTTTATTGCAGACTCTATTCGTGTGCGTATGAAAAATGTCTCGCCCAAAAACAACCAGTTTTCTGTGGACACATTAGTTATGGTGACTTTGAACTATTACGCACACGGCATATCCTCTGCATCTCTCCTGACAAAGCTGGGACTCTCGCACACACACTGCCCCGCCATCATCAGTCTCGTGTCTGGGACAATCTCGGGGATGGCAGATAAGTTTGTCACTTTTCCTGAAACTGAAGAGGCGAAAGCTATAGTTGCATCCAATATAAATGCAGTATGTGGTATTCCCAGTGTGCTGGGTATCCTGGCGTCGCCTCACTTTCGTGTGCGAGTGTCTCCTTACGAAAAGGATGACTACCGGACCTTTTTTAGTCCTTTGGGTTACACTGCAGTGGTGAGCCAAATCATATGCGATTCAGATGGAAATATCCTATGTGTTGAGAAGTGCGAAGTGGGCAGTACGTCTGAGCAGGAGATGTGGGCGTCTTCATTCAAAGGAAAGGAGGTGGAGGAGGGCTTTTATGGACCCTATTGGTTAATTGGTGAGTTCTACATAGAGTTTATGTTAAATCCAGTTAAAATATTTCTACTAATTGTTGTTGTTGATTGATGATGATGATGAACATTTTACAAATAACTACCTTATCATATTAATGATATTGTATTTCTGACTTTTTAGCTGGTAAAGGCTATCTCCAGAGCAAACATGTCCTGACATCTGTAACAGACCCATCCAATGACCCTGAGGTCCGCTTCAATGAGGCTCATGCCAAGATCTTGGGCATCATGTGGGCCACCCTCAGCTGTTTGATGAGGCGCTTCAAGGTGCTGCAGCAGCTTGGCTTTGCTAAAAAAAGCTGCCTGGACCAAAAGGCTAACATTATCAGAGCGTGTTGTGTACTACACAACATTGCTAAGAAGTTTTCAGTGCCATCTCTACCGGTTGGGTCTGAACCAGTGTATCCGGGCAAACAGCACTCCGGGACTGTAGAAGTCAGCGATGAAGCTTTAAGTGCCAGGCAAGCTGTTATCAACAAAGTCTTTTCTGCTCCTTTAAGCAGCAATGAAAATGGAGAAGGAAGTGTAAGCAGTATGGACAAAGAGGATGTCAAATAGCAATGCTCATACGTCAACCACAACGTCATGTTTACACAAAGAACGCTTTCCAGACAACATCAACTTTTGTTTTGTAATTATACTTAAATAAAATATTATTTATTACAAAAACATTTCTTAATACAAGACATTCATTGGTCACAGTTTATAATGCATTGATATCAATAAATTATGAACACAAGGGGAGCTCAGTTTGAAATGTGATTTTCAAAAGACTTTTGTTTTAAAAAAAAAGTGTGTATATGTATATGTATGTATATATATATATATATATATATATATATATATATATATATATATATATATATATAGCATTTATATATATATAGCATTTATTAAAGTCAATGTTTATAAAAGTGCTTCAAAGATAATATTAGGCATTATTCATGTCAAACTCCCGGAGTGCTGTGGCATTGGCGTAGATCAGCTCATTCTCATAGATATTTTCTTCTGGCTTCTTGTTTAGCAGCAGACTGTCCAAGATGCATTGATGTAGAAACACATACTGGGACTGCAAATAAATAAAAAGCGGAAGCCTTTTTAGATTTAGTCATTCAGAACAGTCTTGTGGCCAACACTTCCTGAAACAAAACAGTATTGTAATTTGAATAACATATTTACCTCTGTCTGTACCATATGTGGCCGGTTTAGTCTCATCTTATACACAAAGCCGTTTATATCTACTGCTTTTTCTTTTTGCATCTGCTGCAGCAAAACATCCAATGCTATGATCGTGCCAGTCCTTCCCACTCCAGCACTGTAGAAAACAAAAACAAATCAAAGTGACTGCCTCTAAATACACAAAAAATGCATACTCAAAAAAAAAAAACTTTTTGAGAAATTACTATAATAGCAAGATTTGCGCTTTGATGCTCATTAAACCAAACATTTAATAAAGATTTTTTATGACCCTTTTGCTATCATCTGAGTGTTTTTTTCTTGAAATAATGATGACCTCTTCCTCTGACTAGACCAGGGTGTCGAGCTCATTTTGACAAAGGGCCACATTGGCATCGGGGTTGTCCTCCAAGGGCCAGTTGTAACTGAAATTAACCTTACTAATCTTTGATATACAACAAATAATAGTTGTATTTTATTATTTTATACTTATTGAAGTGACAACTACTGAATATACATCTGCATTAGTCTGAAAAATGACTTTTACTCTTTAAGTTTCAGACCTATTGTTTCATTAGGTCAAGACATACAGATTACTTCTGTCACTTAAATAAAATTCTAGTAAACCTTATAGGACCTTGAGGCCGCATGAAATGAGGTGGAGGGCCGCATCTGGCCCCCGGCCTTGAGTTTGACACCTGTGGACTAAACAAAGCTTAATGGGACCTGACAATGAAATTGGTGTGTAAAGTTTTACACAGTTTAGCTCCACCTCCTCATTCCTCCTTTATCAGTGACAAGCCCAACAGACACAACAGGCTTCTCTACAGTTAACAGCACTTTACCCTGAAGATTCTACCTGGCTGAGTTTTCTTTGCCAGCCTAACACTAGATTTTGTTGAGAATGCCCCCTCATTTAATTCCTTTAGGAAAAATGACAAAAGATGACTAATTGAACAACGAAAATGTCAGCATTATTGTTTTGTTAATCATGTGTATGATGTAACTGTACTTTTGAATGCCCTTGTATTTTACCAGCACTATTACTTTTGGGCAGTCGGTGTAGCCTGTTAATATGTATTTGCTAAAGTTATGTTAAATTATGCATATCAGTTTATTAAACTGTTTCATAGTCTTTCATAGTCCAGGAAATGGCCAGCACCAGTGTGCATGTGGTTAATGTGTGCACCTAAAAAAAAAGTTGTTAAAACCATGCACCTGAAAGTGTAACACAACAACCAAACAAACCATTAGACGGGTTAAACTCTTGATAAAACCTATCCTCTTGACAAGCTTAGATACAATTACTTGATATGATATGCCCAACAGAAACCCAGGTATATTTATATTAAAGCTACTTCCTGAACAGAACATACACACTATAACTGATTTGTGAATGTACATGTAGGCCTAATAGTTTACTTGTGTCTCATACCTGCAGTGGACTACTGTAGGTGTTCCTGCAGCTTCTGTTTCCAGATGTCGTCTAAGCAGAGCTCTGAACTGTATCAGGACTTGTGTTCCTTGTGGGACTCCGTGGTCCGGCCAGGCAGTGAAGTGGAAATGCCTCACTGTTCGCTCTTCTGAGGTGCGCCTCTGCAAGAACCAGGAAGGGGTCAAGATAGATATTACAAACATGTCGTGCCTGGAATGCACAACATGTAGATATCAAAAAAATAAACCTATCTTTTATCTCTTGTTTTTAGCAAATCAAGATTCTTAAAGAATGTGTCTGAGCTCAAATGTATATTTTATTTACAAGTATCTACAATTATGTATAATTAAAGTCCTTCAGTCCTTAGTCTTGTCCAGTCTAGGTCCCGTAGTCCAGTTTCTCCTTCAGCCTCCATTCCCCAGTCTGTCCTCGTTTCAGTCTAAGCAGCCATACCCTATTGGTAAAACCAGCCTCCTTTTAACACTTATACAATAGACATGACAGCAGAATGGTTTGCAGTGACAGAGATGTGCTTTTAGTCGGTAAGAGATAAACAGAGGGCTTCCTGTAAGGAAGACCCCTATGGTGCATTTGCTGCCTTGGTAAAGGGCATTTGAACAATGACTAATTTCACACCTCGCGGTCTGTAGCAGCTGTCTGAAAAACAAGTGAAGTATACTTAGTAGTAAATACTAAAGAAAATAATTTTCCATGACACACCACCTGTATTTGAATAATTGCAAAATATATATTTGAATTTTGAGTATAAATTGAGACATGCTGTTTCCTGTGTACAGAAAAGTTACAAGAACAATGTTTAAATAAAATGACTTTTGTCATGCTGTCAATAGTAGTTTAGTTATGTGATACTTAAGAGTAAAAAAACTATTTCACTATTTTCTCTTTATGTCCTAAACTGCTTTGGAGAATGGCCACTCTTTGATGCTCCTAATACCAAATAAAACATACGTGTTTCAGTTTGAATTCCCTCAGTGTCCAGTCTGGTTCCTTTTGCTCAGAAGTTGTAAAAACTTCCAAATCACCACATATGCATGAGTTTCTATCAGGCCAGTACTGTTCACATTTAATCTAGAGAAAAAAAAACATTAAGTCAGTTCTCTAAGTGCTTTTTAAGTTCGTATCTTACAAATCCAGTCCTCACCCGTCCTCCCTCGGTACAGTTGGTTACCATGACAATGCCTCTCACTTTTTGCTCCCAGATCATTCTCCAGAAGTCACTGACTGTGGATGGCAAAGGACCTTGAGTAGCAATGAACTCCCTGCTGCTATTGTAACCCTAGGAATTAATAAGTCAAAGTATATTAAGCAGCAGACTATGAACAAATTGTGGCTCTTCATCTCAGTACGTACCGGCATGTAGTTGCATTTATGTAGTCATTGTGTGGAGAGGATGAAGTCAGTTTTACACGGCTATGGTCATCTGGATTGTGGAAGTGTGGAAACAGTCATATTACAGTCCTTCATACAATTATTATTTACAAATACTTACATGGGAGAACATTAATAAAACGATTTTTTGGTTTATTTTCTGGCACTGTTGCTGCTTTTTGGGTTTGTTCTGTGCCAACAATAGCAAGGTCCTGCAGTGAAATAATATGTTAAACAGGGTCTATTGTGTAAAATTACTTTTTTTTGTGTGTTAAGCAAGGTTTTCTGTCATCATTAGTTTACTGGCAGTTGTATTGGATTTATTCATGCATATATTTGAGTAATCTTGTATTGCTGATGCTCGAGTCTTCAGAAAATCCTGTTTTCTACCACCTATTCTCACCTACTTGTCCATATTTACTTGTGATTACTCAAAAAAATGGGGGGAAACATGCACATTTACAATTAAAAGGTGGGGCTTATTATTTTGCAGTTTCCATACTGTATGTCATAGTTTATTATAAATATATGAAAAAAAACACATTAGATTTCCTTTAAAGAGAGCAACTAAACTCAATGTAAACACTTATTTAGTGTTTAGTATTAAGATTTAGGCAGTGGTGTGCACTTGCTTAAAAAATGATCCAAAAGAGAGTCCAACATAGACCACCTAGGGCAGATAAAACAAACAAACAAACAAACAAACAAACAAACAAACAAAAAACATTGAAAATATGATTACTAACCTCATATTCTAGGCTGAACCCTTTGTTTTCATCTGCACTTAACTCATTGAAAAGGCCAGGAAATCTTTCCAAAGGTATTCGTCTAAAATATAATCAGCAGCAATGCATTAAATAGTCAGTAATCAAAAATAAAGCTTTATACGCTTATACATACTTAGCTTTTTTAACTGAAGTCTTAGATCCACGGCTGAGTGATTTCTTTTGCTGACTGAAAAGATACAAAGATTGTTACCAACACTGACTTTGTCAATTATTGATAGATTTAGTTTCTGCAAACCTAATTATGTCAGGTCTTCTTAACATAACAAAGACAACCACACCGATCAGAATCACAAAAAGCAATACACCGAAGAAAGCTCCTGCAATGACTCCTGTAAACCACATTATCAATTGCACAGATATCTTTTGTCATACAATATATGAAGTATGACAAAGAAACTCACCCCTGGCATCAGTGGCACATGTAAAAACAAACAGGCTGCTTCTCTGTGATCCAGATTTTGAGGAAATGGACACTTGGTATTTTTTTGCAGGTTGAAAGTTGTGTATTATAGCATAATTGTATCTGCTTAACACTTCATGCTCTTGATTGGAGACTTTAATTTCCACTGAGTCCCAGACACCATATGGACTGTCCCACTCGATATAGATGGAGTAACCGCATCCCAGTTCTTACATTTGCAGTCAATTTAGGTGGAACTAAAGAAAAAGATATTAAATTACACAGCATAATACATCCATAAAAAATCTGTTAATTTTCGTGATTTCTGAATAAGCACTTTTTGGTTGGAAAGGGTTAGACATAATGTAGCACCGTAACATTTCATTCTTGTGTATTGTGCTTCCATTGTACGTTTTGTATCGTGTTCATTATTTTGCTGGACATCAAGAGCTACTAGTGAAAACAGTGGGCAGAAAAGTCACATTGTGAACACTTATGCTCCAGCAATTTATTCTGTATTATGCCTGTCTTCATCTGGGAGTAAAATATCTTTTCCTATAAATTGTATACGCCACCAACATATTACATTACATTGACTTAAATACTGTATGTTATAGGCAAAGTGGATAATCCAGCATTTTGCAGTATACTGATGTTTGTTAGAGTATCTATTTGATTACATTTTGTGTTAGTTGCAAAGAAGACCATATTACCATTACCCTGAATACATAAAATAAGTGTATCATAAAATCTCATTGCAAAAAAAATGTAAAATAACTGCAACAAAAAATTTGGTTTCACCCTTAGCAATTTGCATTATTTTTGGTTGTAATGGTTGTGATGGTTGTTGTTGCAGTTGGTTATGGGATGGTTGTGATTAGATCTGGGATGTTTCCGGGAGTGGTTGTGGATATGGTTGTAGTTGTGGGGCCAGTAGTGGGGTGTTTGTGGTGTGGTTGTAGTTGGTTGTGGGGCAGTCCGGGATGTGGTTGTGGGCTTGCTGTGCTTTAGTTGTAGTTGGTTGTGGGGGTTAGTAGTGAGTGTGGTTATGGGTTAGTTGTGGGTGTTGGTAATAGGTGTGGTTGTGTGATAGTTGTGGGTTGGTTGTGGGTTGTGTAGTTGTGGTTATTATAGAGTTGTTTCTGGAATGATTGTGGAGATTAATCAGCTATTTGACAACTAATGTCCATAATTACCATAATAAATAAATAAATTAATTAATTTAAAACGCTAACTCAAAAACTGTCAACTGTATCACAATTTACATAATTTAAATACGATAAATTATTTCAGAATCTCATCTTGTCTTGTTTTTGTAATCATTGAATACAGTCCCAGTTACTATGGCTTATTGGCTTGCGGTGGCAATATCAGGTGAAATGAAAATCATTGTTTTTATTGGAAAACAAAGAAGTAGCTTTGAATTAAAAAAATGTAATAGTATTGATTAGCTTCAGATTGGTCCAGATGAAATGGTGAACAGATAAGATACAGGTGTATGAATTGAAGTGGTTAACTGATTGTACTTACTCATAGTGATGTCACAATTGCCCTGCTCTAGGTCTTTATACATCAGGTTTATGGTGTAGTTTGCACCGGGGTAAAGGCCAGTGAATTGTATGCTATTATTGAAGCCAGAGTTGTGATGCGGCTGTGAGCCATAGTAAGCTATTGCAGATGTGAATGCACCGTCAACCTCTCCTCGAATCGATGTTTCTGTAACACTCCAGTGTATAGCAGTACAGTCTATAACTACAAAGGATAACAAATTATTAAATGTTTACATGTTGTATATAATCAAATGATCCAAAACAACAACAAAATTCACTTTACCTGTTGCTGTTTCCTTTTCAAAAGGCTTACTTAGTAACGTGCTGAATTTTGTTCGAATGGAAAATAAATAGACAGTTCCAGGTTTGAGAGTCTTAACAGTGTGAATAACTAAATCTCCAGTTTGGGCGGTTGGACTTTGAACACTGCCATCAAACTCTACATTATATTCCCAGTCTTTGCTCACGCTCGTCCATTGTAAAGTTATTGTGGTCAGATTGCGTTCTGTTACCTCTACCGAGGACACTTGAGGAGGAACTGAAACAAAATCAAAAAGTAGCCAAATCTATTTTCTGTGCATTACAACAGTGACAAAAACACATGCAATATTAAGTTACCTGTTGGTGCTGGATGTGAAGTTCCATTGCTTTTGAGACCGTAAAAATCAGTATACAGAGTAAAAGTGTATCGGGTGCCACTTTTAAGGTTTGTAACATTATACAATACCACAGCTTCTGAGGTTGCTGGTACTGTTACATTCTCTGCTTCATAGTTAAGTACATAGTCCTGAATATCATCCACTTTGTCCCACTGTAGAGTTATACTTGTCTCTGTTTGTCCTTTTGCTTTAAACCCTGTGGCATCACGAGGAACTAGAAAGAAAATAAGTGGAGTAATTTGGATTTACAAATACAAGCTGTAGGCACCCAAACGAATAACTCCTAAGTCTGTTTAATGTGCATGTTTCACCTAAATTAACTTTATCTGTTTATTCTCATAATTTCAAGTAGGATCTTAACAAGTCTGATTA
This sequence comes from Mugilogobius chulae, assembly GCA_038363315.1. Lineage (NCBI taxonomy): Eukaryota > Metazoa > Chordata > Actinopteri > Gobiiformes > Gobiidae > Mugilogobius > Mugilogobius chulae. The sequence goes on along the minus strand of CM076401.1, from coordinate 34,094,924 downwards.
TTACTTTTTTTATCCTACTAATATCAAGCAGCCCTATCATAGATGTGTTCTTATTTAAAATACACAAACACAACATTGCAGTCTTACCTGTGGCTGCTCTAATGCTTACTCCAGTGCCGGTTATGTTTTCAAAAACAGTAATGAGAGTAAAATTGTATATTGTGGTATTTTGGAGATTTGTGACAGTGCATTGCACTAAACTCTCAAGCTCTTGTAGTGTGATGTTCTCCTCTTTTTCATCATTAACCATTAAAATGTAACTGATTTTTGAGTCTTCTTTGTTCCATTGCAAAGTTATGTTTTCTGTTGTGGTTTTCTCTGTAACTGCTTAAACCCTCGGCCTTGAGAGGAGCTACAACAAACAAACAAAAGTATGTGATTGCCATATATATGTCCTTTATATATTTTGTCTTTCTATAGGAAAGTTACCAGTAAAAATGTAGTTGTAAGTGAAATGTTTATTACCTGTGCTTGCTTCAAACGAAGTCCTTGCTTTAAGCTCCCCTTTCTAGAGTACAGTATCATCCTGTATTTTTGAGCAGGGATAAGATCATTTTGAGTGTATATAACTGAACTGGTCTCAGCCATGAAATAGACGAATTACTTTCATTATAATGCAAAATATACTCATCAACATCAGCAACTTTCTCAAATGTTATGGTGACAGAAGTTTCGTTCTGACCCAAACAGTGACATCTTTTACAGCTTCAGGTGCTACAAAATAGAAAATGGAATCATATTTTCAGTAACAAATCAATGGCAGCTGAGCAGACAATTTAAGTAAGTTCTCACGTGATATGGCTGTCGTTGGCTGTGCGGTCATTTGAGTGGTCATTGATGGACTAGTTGTCATTGATGAGCTAGTTGTCATTGATGGGCTAGGTGTAACTGATGTGCTTTGTGTCATGTTCATTGTGCTGCTGTCAGTGGCTCTCTAGCGAAGAAAAAAACACCATTATATAGTTTTCACACTAGTTTAGCTGTGTCATTGTTGTTATAGATAAATTATCACTTAACTATGAGAAAAAATTGCTAATTTGAAAAAATAAGTCATCATAAGTCATCACAAGAACTATGGTAAGTGAAAATACAAGTTACACTCTATCTGAAAATGCACTGAGAAACAACATGAAATAACATTCAAATAAATGTAAAATAATGTCTGTAAAGCAGCTGTTTTTTGCATTTCCTCATTTATTTTCCTTTAGGGGAAGTAAAAAAAGAGATGACTATGACTGGGAATAGCCATCAGATAAATATCATAACCACTTATTGCCACCATAAAAACTCCTCTGTTTTATTGTCGCAAGGAATTCATTTTTCGACTACAATAGACAGTACAACTTACAACACACCAGTACAATTTGATTTTGTTCTATTTTTTTTTTTTTTTTTTTTTTTACTTTGTGTTGTTAATATAATACTGTTTAATATAAAGATACCTGAAAATGTACTTACCCAAAATAGGCACGTACAGAACACCAACAGCAGGCCATAAGAGGTGAATCTGAAAGTAAAAAAATCCATTGTGGTCTGTCAATATGTAGACATGCTTAGAGCTGGTTTCAAGATGGTGGTGTCTTGTATAAGTGACAGAAGGCTGATCCCAGTATGTTGACTTTTAATTCTCAAGTATATCCTCCTTGTATCACCTCTGATCTTCTCTCCTATTAGGAAGCAACTAAGTAAATAGCTGCTTCTCCTTTTCAGCCTTGTAACTACAGACCTTTGCCCTGCCTATCACTTCCTTATAACCGTTATAATCTGTGGTAAACTAAAACTATGTCAATCAAAGTCATTTGCATAAGTGTGATTTTGAATGGTTACTGTAAGTTCTATTATGCAATTATTATTACATGCACATAGCTCTCATGAACATATAAAAGTGTATTTAATATCTTTGAAAAGTTTCTGTTGACCTAGTTTTCATTTTGTGGTTAGTAATGAATCTGTAGGACTGCAGTATGCCAAAATTAAAGTTTTATAGAGCAATAAAATACACTAAAGAGAAATATAAGGAAGAAGTGAGTAAATATTGTTAGTGTGTTTTTCCTGTTATTTTTTATTTTTTGTCTGGTGATACAACAATCATTTAAAAAAAAAAATCATTGCTGGATGTATTCCCATATTTTCCCATCGTCTTAATTCATTTATTATCAAGTTCACAGGTTCAACTATGACAGGTCTCCTTACAGATGGATAAACCGAACAATAGGTATTTTTTCAGAATTATTTAAAGTTCTAATAGTCAGTCAGATAGCCTCGTGTTGCATTTGATTTTTTTTTAAATACTGTTTCAAAATGTAAATGCAACACTTAAAAAAATAATAAAAACATAGTGGAGGTCATAATTGACGAATGCTGTCATCTACTGGTGTTAATCAGAAATTACACAGAAAATTTGTTAGAGCTCAGCATCAAGGTATGGCCACATATATATAGAGAAGCTTTGTAGAAGTGTTTTATTGATTGATTGATTGATTGATTGATTGATTGATTGATTGATTGATTGATTGATTGATTGATTGGTTAACTTTATTCTTTATCATTTTGTAGTCTATTACTCTTAGTTTCTGACACAAGAAGAGAGACTGGATTAGCAAACTCTGGACTCTACTAAAGTCAGCACATCGAATAACTTGCCAGAAACAACAAAACAAGACAAAAAATGGCAACCAGCTTACCGACTTTAACGCAACAGAGTGTTCAGTAGTGGGAGGGCTAAATGCATGAACACAGCAGCAGGCCAGCAGCACACACCTGCCCTGACTGGCTTCTGCTACTCTCGATTATTTCCATGCTGCTACTGCTAAGGACTACAGAAGGAAGATGTTTTAAGCTCTGAACCTCCAGGTGGCGCACTGTCACATCCGAGTCACGAGTCACACGAAGAACAGTTAGCACAACAAAAGCAACGTTGTGGCTAACGGTGTTAGCCTAACGCTAGTTTACTACGTTTTTGGGGGCGTCGCTAGTTTGTGTTTCAGAAGAGATAAAGGCGTGTGAGACGAGAGATAAAAAGAGAACATCAACGGCGTCGTGGAGCATTGTCTCCTCTACAAAGCAAGGCAAGAAAACATATTTAACTATAGTTCATGATGGGAATTTTATTAAGTTTGCTAACCCATATGTTATGATCTCGGAGCAGCTAGTTTCGCTGTAGCCTTCAGCCTCTAGTTTGTTTGCTAAGTTATGTGTTTCTCAAATGGACAATATGTTCTTTGTGGTACTATGTTAAGACCCTTCTGAATGTTGTTGTAAGGACTTTGCATGTTAACTAATTATACAACGACATCTGCAACATTTTGTTTTTTTCTCCTATCAATTTAAAGGGCCACAATTACAGTTTTGTGCTGATTGTTGTATTTTTCAGAAAATGCAGTCTGTAGTAAAACAAAACTTCCATGTGGAGACTGAGGGGGACATTAACAAACTGATCAACCTGAAGCTCACAGCATCCTACACGTATCTGGCTCTGGTAAGTCTCAAAATGGTGCTGCTTTGCGTTAAGTCGTTACAATTATTTTAAGTAACTGTCCATATTTTTTTCACAGGGGATGTATTTTGATCGGGATGACGTTGCCCTACCCAAATTCTCCAGCTTTTTTCTTGAGCAATCCACGAAGGAGAGGGACCAGGCTGAGAAACTGCTGGAGTATCAGAATATGAGAGGAGGACGCATTTTACTCCAGACCATAGCTGTAAGTGTTTAATAATAATGTCAGACACTCATTTATTGCTAAAGTCTGAAATATATTTTTTAAATTATACATGTTTGGTTGTAGAAACCTTCCAGAGAGGATTGGAGAGGGGGACTGGATGCAATGTCTTTCTCGTTGGATTATCAGAAGTCTCTGAACACCTGCATTTTGGATGTTCACCGTCGAGCTGGCAACAATGGTGATCCTCATGTAAGTTGGCCCTCTAATATTTATGGTTTGTTTATTTATTCATATCTACAGTGTGTGTAATAAAATATATACTTTTCAGCTGTGCGACTTTCTGGAGGAACATTTTCTTAAACACAATCATGAGATCATCAAGAAGCTGGGTGACTATGTAGGCAGCCTGGGCCGTATAACTACAAACGAAACCTCTGGTGGCATGGGAGAATATCTTTTTGATAAGCACACTCTTTAAGCCAATGTGTCAATGCAGTCTTCTAATCTTCTTAAAAAGCTAATAAGAAATACCTCATTTTTTACAGTAATAACCATGGTACCAGAAGTTACATAAATCAAAGGTTACAATATTTTTTCATTGCTGCTGGATTGAAATTAGGCTTGACTTATCATGTCAACATTCCTTTATATTGGATAATTGTGAATTGACTTTACTAAACAGCAGTTTTAAGGCAAAGACTATGTTACATTTTCATCAAATAAAACATTAACTAATATTTCATTGTTTTATCTCTTTTTTTTTTTTTTTGCATGTCAGATATATAGGCACAAAAATGCTGAACTTTCATAAAATCACCTCCTGGTCTCCTATAGACACTGTAAAGATAATAGTCGTACACTAAGTACTGATTGTTTGGGGGTAGCTTAATCTTTAACTGTAGGCTTCTAGACAGACTGAGGTTTTCAAAGGAAGGTGCTACTTAGTAAATTATAGGTTTCAGCAAATCCCTTTTCTCTGTTTGTCAATAGAATCATAGTTCAACCTCAGTTACTGATGCAATATTCTACACCATATATTTAACCTTCAGGAAAAACACGAGCAAATGGTGACACAGCAAATGTATTTGATTCTAAAAATCATTAGTTGTCTTTTTTAGTATTTGCATATCTGTGTTTTTTCACAATAACATTTGACATGACTTGTATAGATGTAGATACACCAGCACAAGTTTGCTCATTTCACAGTGAAATGGTTATCAATGCAATATAGGTGAGACATCTCACATTAGTAGTCAGTAGATGGTCAATAGACTGCTTGGACTCAATGGGCTATGACGAGGGGATTAGAGAGCCGAATGCATGACAATCTCCTATTGCATAAACACAACCACGGCTGCTATGCCTCATCAAACTAATGAAAAACACTTTGATATCATTTACTGGCCTGTCGGCATCTAAAAAAAATATTTATTTGGGATGTAAATATAAGAAAATTATTTATCTTCAGTAAGACTTTGAAGCAACAGATGTGATAACAGTATTATTATAGAGAGGAGGAGGGGTATGGGGATTAATCCACAACATTGCTGTCCAGCTCTTTGGATTTGATAGACAGGGTGGCAGGTTGATCCAGTGAGTCCGTGCTCAGGCACTCAACCATGGGACTGTGAAGCCTCAAAGGGGTTGCAAGAAGAAACCTGAAATACAGGAAGATTTGGAAATGAAGCTACTTAACAGGGGCCAATACAGACCAACAGGTATGATTAAACTGCCACATTTGCAGCTGTTTTACCACAGCATTTAATTTATCATAGTACGTTTGGTTTTGATATATGGATGCATTTTGCCCAGAACCTTCACTGTTACCAATAATACTGTTACAAGGCGTGTTCCCTTTTAATGGTAAATTATAGTAAATCTTATTTAGTTTCTTGTATTTTAAATCATTTGAAATTCACATTTTATACACAAATAAAAAAAAACATTCCCAAATTTAAAAAATCTTGCAGTTTTATTTGTCACTTCTTTTTTCATTCATTTTCATCTTATGCAAATCTAACAGAAACCAACAAACTAAAAAATAAAACAACCCTGTAACTGCAATGCAAACATTACGTTGTTGTCGACAATAAACAACTTTTTTTATTTGAAAGATTATTAAATAATTTGAGATATCTTACATTGTGGTAACTTTAGTGATGTGCATAAGTTGTGATAGAAATGGAATGGCATTTACGTGTGAGGCAGAGATGATAGAGTAACAGAGGGATTAGGGTCAGCCATGTTGAGCATCTGGCTTAGAGCTGTTCCCCTGTGCTGCCTGGACATGGGATTACACTGTCCATACAGACCTGTAATATTTGCTGCTGCTGTTGCTGTTAATATTAATAATACATCAAACCTTTGTGCCACGTTTTTTGGACTATCAAAAAACACTTTGCCATACAAAAAAACAAGTAGCCAGACAACAAAAGTTTAACAATACATTACTGTAGATGAATTTGTAATGTTTTGACAGTGAACATGAGGCTAGTGAATGCTGGGTTTCGGTCCAGGCGAGCTGTTGAGTCGTCTGAAGCTGAATCTGAGGAAACGACGGAGACAGTCCACCATGAGCACCGACCTGAACACCATCCAGAGCATCATGAGGGGCACGAACACACCCACCCAGAGCATCACCACCCTGGCCACGGACATGATTACACACACATGAAGAACAAGTTTATGAATGAAATCACCCACTTGCCCAGTAAGTCTTGAAAATTATCAACACATTTTTATCTCAATTTATTGTGTCAAGTTGCTGGACTTCACTTGTATCCATTGATCTATCTCTTCAGTCCCAATTACATAGTTCTTCTTGTTGAACTATTTTAAGATATTTAATGGGCTTGAGCTGATGTCAGGTTTCGAGAGAAGTGGTAAGACCAGTCTGCAGTCTGCCCACTTATTATCAGGTTGAAGTGAATTTTGCCAACTCATGTACACTCAGCAAACTGGCAGTTGTCTGCAGAAATCAGCTGACTTATAGTAGTCATAATGACACAACTGTATTTTCCATGTAGTTTCATGTTTCATGTGTTGCCTGTAAAACCATCAGAGTAAGATATGTCTTGTAATTTTAAAACAGTTCTTAAAATGCCCTTTTTATCGCATTCTGGTCATTTATTAGTACACTTTTCTAAAGGTGCAAATACTTGTAAGTATTCAATGTCTTTTAAGGAAGTTTAATCGTAATTGTCTTACAGTTCCCATGTGGGCTGTGGGGGCCATTGTGGTGGTGGTGCTGTTGCTGGTTGCCGCATGCCTCTTCTGCATTTTTAAGAAATGTTTTGGGAAGAAGAAAAAGCCAAAGAAAGCTAGAGAAAGGAAAGCAGGACGTCGACGAAAGGCTAAAGAAGGTGAAGAGGAAGGAAAAGAGAATAAGGTGTGCACTAACTTTATTTGCTGTGATTTGTTTTTTATTTTAAATTTATTAAACATGAAACACGTCTTTTCATAGGAAGGAGAAGTAAAAAAAGGAGAAGAAGAGGATAAAGAACATGAAAAGTTGGGAAAATTGGAGTATTCTTTGGACTACAACTTCACAGATGCACAAGTATGTTTCAATAAACATTTGGCCCCGAAATAATATGGTATATGAATTCAAAATAACTTTTTGTCCTTTTAGCTTATTGTAGGAATACTTCAAGCTCAAGATCTTGCTGCCATGGACATGGGGGGCACATCAGACCCTTACGTCAAAGTCTTTTTGCTTCCAGATAAAAAGAAGAAATATGAGACTAAAGTTCAGCGCAAAAATCTATGTCCAGTCTTCAATGAGACTTTTATTTTTAAGGTTAGGTGATATGCAAGATTATTCAACCTTTATTTAAATAATTGTTTTTTCTCTCATATTACATGTGTATGTGTGTTTTCCTCATCACTCTAGATTCCTTATGCAGAGCTCGGTGGAAAGACCTTGGTACTGCAGGTGTATGACTTTGACAGGTTTTCTAAACATGACATGATTGGCGAGATTAAAATCCCCATGAACAGTGTTGATTTGGGCCAGCCAATGCAAATGTGGAGAGACTTAGAAAGTGGAGAAAAGGAAGAGGTACGACAGAGCTCACAGAAATATGATCTTAATCAAATACAGACATTTATAATTATATTTCTTTTTTTCTTTTGCAGCAAGAAAAGCTTGGTGATATTTGTATTTCTTTACGATATGTGCCCACTGCTGGGAAGCTTACAGTAAACATTATGGAGGCCAAAAATCTAAAGAAAATGGATGTCGGTGGATTATCAGGTAAAACAAAAAAGAATATATGGTTCTTTTTCAATGTCAGACTAATCTAGTGTATACAATTTGGCCTTACTTTTATTATGTTTGTTTGTCTCTAAGATCCCTATGTGAAGATTGTCCTACAGCAAAATGGAAAGCGTATCAAGAAAAAGAAAACAACTGTGAAGAAAAACACACTCAACCCTTATTTTAACGAGAGTTTCAGTTTTGAAATTCCCTTTGAACAGATTCAGGTAAATTACAAGACAAATGGCCAGTGATTATGGTGAAGGTGAACAGGACTGTGGATGGGTATTAAATGCATGTTTTTGTTTCTAGAAAGTTCAAGTGGTCATTATGGTGTTTGACTATGATAAGCTTGGAAGCAATGACCCAATCGGTGGGACATTTATGGGGTATGGAGCCACTGGAGTCGGACTGCGTCACTGGTCTGATATGCTGGCCAATCCTAGACGTCCTGTGGCCCAGTGGCATACCCTGATGGCCGAAGAGGAGGTGGAGGCTGCACTTAAGGCTAAACCCCGCTGAAATCATGTTCATTTTACTTCAAACAGTTGACTGACTAATGTAGGCAGTCTCAGTTTTATTTGTGTTCACTGTTCATTCATGGAAATTATTGTTTTGTGTTGTACAGAAAGTTTTGATATTTTTGTTTTGTATTTGCCATTCCTTACACCCATATGTGAATCAAAATATACTGTGTCTGTGTGTATGGCAAGTTGAAATTATTGGCTAAAGTTTGTTTGTTTCATTAGTTTGTGAAGGAGGGATTTAAAGGTATGACAATTTCATACTGTTGTGAATGTATTATAGCTTATCAAGTCACCAATTAAACCTCCCAAGGAACCCAAGCGAGTCTACTTAACTTATTATTTATTTATTTGTTTGTTTGTTTGTTTGATCTATAATATTTATACATGTATGCCAGTTTCACCAAATCGAAAGGGGGTAGGTAGGAAAATTTGTCTTTATTTGATTCAGATATTTGTCAAATGATCAGCTTTTTGCCCTTAAGAATAGTTTGGTTGCCAATACTGTTGTGGAATTATTTACGTCACATTTGCTGCTCAGATCCAACCAGGAGGAACAATTATAAGATTTGCCGAAAAGTGTAGTCAAACCTGTTGGTTACTAAAAAAAATGCTGATGTCATGAGGGGAAAAAAAAAGTTATGGATCAATGACACCAGTAGATGGCGCTTTTTTCAGCAGTTACAGGACAAACGTTACCCAGCAACAGAGCCAAACAAACTTCACTTGGGTACCTTTCTCTTCGCTACACCGACTGTGGCTATTTTTTGGAGATTTTGGTAAAGTGAGTATATATCTGCATGATTATTGCAAGAAAAAAAAACAAAAAAAAAACAGTATCCTTATGTTTCAGCATGTTGAAATATACGTGGTAATTGTTATAAGTAAAGCCAACGATTAAGTTAATTTTTGAATGTAAAAAAAGAAATGGAAGCCGCCATTTTTTTGTAGCAAATGTGCCCTTCAATCATTATTTAACAACAAACAAGAAATGTTCCTAGATACTTATGAGATTTTAAACTCTTTTATCACAGTTATATGTGGAATTGCGAATTTTCTCAAGAATGAGCGCAGGCCGAGCCTCTGAAGGAGCAGGTTGTATAATGTGGTGGGGGTTCAGTCCGTCTCGCAACCTGCTGGCCACAGGTGAGAAAACACCAGCTTACAAGATAATGTCATGTGTCCAGGTAACAACTTTCCCATTTGTTTTTGTCCAGGCCCTATACAAAATAAAGAAGAAACCAACATTCTACTGGTGGGCAGTGGAGATCCTCGTCACATTCTAAAGACCATTGCTGGTTTGCCAGACAAACACAGACTTCATGTAAGGAAACAACAGTATTCATTTAATCCTTTATTAGACTTTGTTTAAACATTACCTGTGGTAGGTATATGTGATGGAAAACACCATGGAGGTGGTTGCAAGACAGATGCTGATGCTGTATCTTTCACTGATGCCTGAGGACACAATGGGACTCAGTGGTATGTCCAGTAAAAACAAACAAAGCTCCACAGACAACTGTAACTATAATTTTTTGCCTTGCTTTTTAGAAAAGACTGAAGTTTTCCTTGAGATTTTTGGAAACAGTGAAGTCCGCAGTGGGACAGCAGAGACACTCAGACGAGCAGCATCACAACTTATTCTGTCAGTTTCTGAAACAATGGAAGAAGCCACACATCTCTGTTTAGATTCTTCACTTCTTAAGGTAAGACATAATCTCTTTTACCGTTTTTAAGTTACAAGTTACAAACAAACACTTTTTTTTTCTGCTTCTGAAGTTCAAAGAAAGAGATGAGCTGGTCAGGATCTTTAAGCAATGGATACAGCCGGAATATTCTGCATCGAGACGTCCTGCCCCCATCTTGATGTCCAAAGTCTGGGATTATCGAGTTCGCCAGCACCTAGGCACACGCTATGACTCTAAGACAGGCTGCTTTGACTGGGACCTCACCATGAAGCTACATGAAAAAGGAGTAAATACATTATTTGGAAAACTACAATCTTTTAAGGGCCGTATAAACATTGTGTTTTTTCAGGGTCGTCTTATCCACAAACATCAATATTCTCAATGGCGCGAAGGAGGTGTGGCCTTTGAAATGAGAGAAGGAGTCTATCAAGCTTTAAATCCCACATTATTGTCCTCTAGGGTGTTCAGTCAGGTTGCCTTCTTGTTTTTTTGTGCGATAACAAACTTTAACATTGTATCCATATTTAGTTAATTGTACTGTTGACAGAAAGGGTCAAAGGTTGCTGTGACAGGCTACTGGGGTGACATTGTGTCCAGTCCCTACCTCTCGTTTGGCATTGAGACGGATGATAAAAGTCTGTTGAAGACACAGAATGGGCAGCACATCAAAGTACGTCTTAAATAACTGTGTGGATGATTTCTTCACTAATATTTGTGTTATATGTAGTATACTTAATCTAAGTGAAATGATCTTGTTTACAGACGGCTCAAGATATCTCTGTTGCTAATGTGCAGACATTGTTTCAGTCTCTGTATCGTAGACAAAAAAAGCCCTCTGCTCCAGATGAAGACAAACAAGTGTCATTCACTGAGAGTGTCACTACCAAAGGTAAACCATTAGAATAACAGATACACATGGTACCCTACCCATTTTACATAAAGTTAATTCTTTGAGTTTTTAACCATGCAATAGCAGTACTCTCCCATTATTACTTTACTTAAAGGTAGGGCAGCTGATTTTCACACTGCAAACACAATTTAGGTTTTAAATCTGACAACTTCCTCTCATCAATCCTTCGAAACATGGTTAATATCCACATGTATTCATTTCGGTTGCATCTATGGCTTTTTAAAAACAACAAAGTGAAACTGGAGAGGACCACCCCAGCTCAGCCAATCAAAGCACAACATTTGGCTCCTGATTAGAACTAAAATTCTTTATTACTCAATTAAGACAGTACTCAGAGGTCTCATTTTTTCACAAAGTGCTGTATTTACTATATACTGTTTGGTGAAAAGCACAAAGTTGACTAATTTACTATTAACTAAAAAAGTTAGCTACCCCACCTTTAAATGAAAAAAAAAAAAGTTAATTACAGATCAACATACCAAAAAAGTAACTATAAAACATATCAACACAATAAGCCTTGTTTTAACTCTTTTTTTCAATCAATTTTGTTTTTGCAGACTTGATGCACCTTGATGGCATCTCGGTAACTTTCCTGTCAATGGATTCACTGGCAAAAATGCCACAAAAAGAAAAATATTCAAACTTTTTCAATGTGATTTTCTTGTCTGTTGGGTGTGTTTTAAACAATGATCTACCTATCCTATAATGTCCTCTTGCATGTCTTGTATGTCATTGTTAATTTCTCTGCTTTAAAGCTGCGTACATCAGTTGGGCCCAGCGCTGAGACAGATTGCAGCACCAGATGCAGTACTTGTCGTGGAGTTGGCCAAGTAAGGCCTTTTTATAGTAACATAACATATTTCCATAGAGACAGTGGTGTGACTTAGTTATTATATATATATATATATATATATATATATATATATATATATATATATATATATATATATATATATATATATATATATACAGCGGCATGAAAAAGTATGTGAACCTTTTGAAATTTCTCACATTTCTGCTTAAAATCACCATCAAATGTGATCTGATCTTTGTCAAAATCACACCAATGAAAAAACAGTGTCTGCTTTAACTAAAACCACCCAAACATTTATAAGTTTTCATATTTTAATGAGAATAACAGGCAAACATTGACAGAAGGAGAAAAAAAAAGTAAGTGAACCCTTACATTTAATATCTGGTTACACCCCCTTTGGCAGCAATAACTTCTACCAGACGCTTCCTGTAGTTGCAGATCAGTCTGGTACATCGATCTGATCACTTTTGGACCATTCTTCTTAAAAAATTGCTGCAGTTCAGTCAGATTCTGGGATGTTGGGCATGAATTGCTGTTTTGAGGTCATGCCACATCATCTCAAGTCAGGACTTTGACTTGGCCACTCCAGAATGTGTATTTTGTTCTTCTGAAACCATTCTCAAGTTGATTTACTCTTGTGTTTTGGATCATTGTCTTGTTGCAGCTTCTTTCCTCTTTTAAGCTTTGATTGTCTGACAGGCAGCCTCAACTTTTCTTGTAAAACATCTGATAAACTTTTGAATTCATTTTTCCACTAATGATTACAAGTTGTCCAGGCCCTGAGGAAGCAAAACAGGCCTAAACTATAATTTTCCTTCCACCAGGCTTCACGGTGGGGATGGGGCGTTGATGTTGGTGAGCTGTTTAATTTTTCCTCTAAACATGACGTTGTGTGTTTCTCCCAAATAATTCAATTTTAGTTTCATCAGTCCACAAAATATTTTGCCAGAAGTTCTGTGGAGTGTCTAGGTGACTTTTTGCCAGCTTTAATTGTGCAGCAATGTTTTTTTTAGACAGTAGTGGCTTCCTCTGTGGAGTCCTCTGATGAACAAAATTCTAGACTGTTGTTTTACATGTAGTCAGTGTAAACACAGTGATATTGGACTGTGCCAGTACGTTCTGTAAGTCTTTAGCAGACACTCTAGGGTTCTTTTTTTACCTCTCTGTGTATTTTGCGCTGAACTTTGGGCGTTATTTTTGTTGAAAGGCTACTCCTCGGGAAAGAAGCAAATGAGCCAAGCTCTCTCCATTTGTACATAATTTCTCTAACTGTAGACTAATGAACATCCAGACTTTTAGAGATGGTTTTGTAACCTTTTCCAGCGTTATACAAATCTACAATTCTAGATCGCAGGTCTTCAGACAGCTGCTTTGAGCGAGCCATGATGAACAACAGACATTGCTTCACATCAAGACACAGTGCTTACCAGGAGTGTCTTTTATAGTGGGCAGGGCAGCTTTAAGCCATTCCTCAGTGACTGGACACACTCTGATTTAAATTGTTTGGTAAAATTGAGAAATATTTGCTCTTAAAGTCTCCTTTGGCAGAAGGTTCACTTACTTTTTCTTTCCCCTTCTGTCAATGTTTGCCTGTTATCCTCATTAAAACATGAAAACCTATAAATGTTTGGGTGGTTTTAGTTAAAGCAGACACTGTTTTTTCATTGGTGTGATTTTGACAAAGATCAGATCACATTTGATGGTGATTTTAAGCAGAAATGTGAGAAATTTCAAAAGGTTCACATACACTACTGTATATATATATATATATACTGTATATATATATATATTTTTTTTTTATAGGTTCATCCTGGATTTGAACAAAGAACAAGAAAGCGGTTTTACCAAAAAAGTGAAGGACATTGCTCTAGAATCTGGATTTGAGCCCTGGCAAGAGACAACCGATGATGTTTTTTCAATATTTACTCCAAAGAGGTGACTTTATTGTTGTTTGTTTTACATACATTGTCAACAATTCATTGAAGCGTTGAATGATATGTTATTGAGGCAATGCAAGTTATTTGAATCATTCAAAAAGTATTATTTGCATTTTTGAAAAAAAAAACAAAAACACCACACATGACACAAGAACATCTATGTTTAAGTAAAATGTAGCAACATGCTGTAAATAGATTATCTTGTTTCTTTTGATTACTTCCATCGTCCTCCAACTTTCCCTTTCCCATGGCATTTTTTACTGTGGCAAAAAAAAAAAAAATGAGAACAGTGTTCTGTCCAAAAAATGGTAACCAGACAAACTCACAATTTCTGAGCATGCTGGATTCTGTTCAAAAGAACGTTTATCTGAAAGAGATAATCATTCAAACACTCTGTAATATTGCATCATTATATTCTCATTTGTAATTTAAAATCTGACCTCATATTTCTGCCTTTTCATTTTCTCTGTTAGCTCAAACTTCTCTGACTCGAGCTGGTAGATTCGCTCCCACATCTCTTTGGCTCTGGCTCTGAAAGACCCAAGAGTGAAATGCAACTAACAGATCTGTCAAGTGACTCACATTTAAATATTGTCAACAGATCATGCTACAATCAGTTTGCAAAAAAAATGTTGTAAAGCAACATTAATTTACCAAGACCTCATAAATTACTATAAAATATAAATAAATCAAAATACAGTATGTGTATTTCAACTTCTGATAAAATGTCACTCATTATTTCTAATAACTGATTTAAATGATCTCCCAATTTCACGATGAACTGTTTTTTGTTATTTTGTTTGTTTTTTTTTCACAATTGAGCAGCTCCAACACCTCAATCCATCTTCTCTCAGATGTTCAATGGCTAATGGGGTGCGTCTTTCAGCCAGCGTTTTCTTCTTGATCTCTCTTGCAGTTTGTTTTTTGCCTCGCCTCTGCTCAGCCTAACAGAAACAATAAAAGCTTAATACAATATTATATATATAAAAAAAATAGTCTTCTGCTTTCATTAACCTTCGCCAGGAAGCCACCAAAATGTGCACCCATATTTGAGAGGACTTTTTTCTTCTTTGCTTCATCATCTGCCCTTTTCTTTGCCTCTTCTTCCTCCTTTCTTTGTCTCTCCTCCTGTAAGTATGTGTATATATATATATATATATATATATATATATATATATATATATAATATATATATATATATATATATATATTATATATAATATATATATATATATATATATATATACACACACACACACATACACACACTTAAAAAATGGCAAAATATAGAATGTAATGTATTTACAATACCGCAATGCGTGTTTGCCTGTCTCTTTCTTTTTCAGCTCTGACCCGCTGTTGCTCTGCTCTCTCTGCTCTGCGGCGTTCCTAAACAAAGAATTAATATATACAGTAATTGTGTATTTCGCATTTAACAAAGATAAATTCCACCACGACTAGTCCACTATTCAAATACAAAAAATATATAAAATAAAATTAATTCTTTAGTTGCGTAGACAACCTACAATTCTCTCTTTAAGCCCAATCAGCTCCTCTTCTTCTCGCTTCCTCTGCTCAAAATGGACATCAATTAGAGTTTGCAACTCAAGGAGGTCTTTTTCCATCCTTTTTCGGTGAATGTCCTGTCATAGCCAACAGAAGTTAGACTAGAGGCTAGTCTAGAATATAAAAACATACCATAAGTTAACATGTTTGACATACATCAAAATCCACTCGCTCTCCCTCTGGTATTTTGGGGGCAGCGAGCTGAGTGACATGCGGTCTGTTAAAAAAATAATAACACCAACAATTATGTTAACCTTCCAAGTCAATTTGTCATATTTTTAGATTATGTGGATTACCTGTATCTTGGACGTTCTTTGTGAAAACATCAAATAAATTCAAATTTGAAACAGGGAAAACAAGTTATTCAGAATGTGTATGGCATTAAATGTAATATATATTATGTATGTTTTATGCATGAATTTGCATGTTTCACTTTCTTTCCAGACAAATCTCACCTCCTTCGTCATCATAATCTGAAAAGAAACACAACACAAGATGACAAGACCATATCCAAGAATAAATATAAAAGAATGATAACATTATTATATGCATGCCACTGTACCTTCATGGTGAATGCTGAATTGAACATAATGAGGGAAATGTAACAGACTTTTAACAGTATGAAAATATCTGTATAGTGTAAATATATTTACAACAAAACACTCGATAGACTCACCTGTGTTCTTCAACTTCAGACATTATTGTGCTAAACATAAAAACATACGTTGGTACAACAGATTTGTCAGGTGCTTTGGCACTTTCATCATAAACATTTTAAAGAAGTTGGTAACTCATATGAAGTAAATGCTTTGCACATCAGTTTACAGGAGCAGGTGTGTTGGAGACAGTATACGTAATGCTCATCCAAATGTGCAATTAAAAAAAAAGAAGTGTAAATTAAGTGTAAAAAATGTCACCCTTTTAGTAAGTAGTTGGGGGTTCTTTTTATATTGTTTTGTTGCAGAAAAAACAACAACAACATACAAAATTATGTATAATATTATGTTACCAAAATACTAAAAATATATAATATGTATAAATCTTTGGCATTATTATTATTATAGTAGTAGTAGTAGAAGTAATAGTAGTAGTAGTAGTAGTAGTATTAATATTATTATAAACATTTTCTTTGTTGTTCTTTACTGTAGCTAATTATATCAAGATTGTTTAATTGTGTTTAATTTGGTGGTTTCTTGTACTCAATTCACATTCTAAAAATGTACCAGAGCAGGAACTCTAATACGTCTAATAATACCACCTATCATTTGCATATTTGTACCAGTTTGAATAGCAAATGTAAAATTACAAGCTGGTTTGTGACCTTAAAGTGCTGTGAGCACAAATAATGATGAAAAAGACCAATGTTTTTGCTGTAAATATGTCCTAGGCCGTGGTCATTTGTAGATAATGCTCTTGGAATAGGAGAGGTGAAAGGTCAAAGAGTCTGCATCCCAGGATAAGAGAGAGAGATCAACTGAACGATCTCACTTTTAATTTGATTTACAAGAAGGAATGTGGTGAGATGGAAAGATTAGACTGCTTTGTTTTCTATTATCACCAGCCAAGTCATCCATTATGACTCTACCAGTGTTTCACTGTCAACAAAGTACAGAAGAAGAACCGCACATAGCATACTTTTGCTGTTTTTGTAACATTTCAGGCAGAGGTAGTCTGCTCTAATCAAAAATAAATAAATAAAACAAATAACTACAAACTGTCTAATAGCAAAGTCAGAAGTGAAGCTTGAGGCGTGGAGTCAATAAATAAATAAATATCTATTGTTTACATTTTTCTATATTTTAAAATGAATCTACAAAATATACAGCAACCATGTCTTATCTCTCTAGTTAATGATAATGAAGAATGCCAATCCAATTGCATAATAATAAAAAATAGGAGTATAGTCACTGGGGTTATTTTACTTAATTTACCTTTATTTAACCATGAAAGTTAAAAAGGTCAAAATGAAGGTGTTTGTGATGTTAATATTCATCTACTGATTTGAAGTGATGGTATTTTATTACATGCACTGTGCACATAAACGAATAAACAAAAACAGTTTTGATAACTGTGCTTTCAGATGAAATTAGAGTGTTTTGTTAGCTGAGAGCATTTCAAAGGTACCTACCTGTTGCAGAGTGAAGTTAGATGGGAGACTTTGGAAAACCAAGATGGGACAGTCCTTATATAAGGGTCATGTGGGGTGAGCTGAGGGGCTGAATCAGAAAAGATGATGGACTGCATGAGGATTACTGTGAGCTTTGGAGAGTGTGAGCTAAAGTCTGATAGACAAGATAATGACTGAAGTGTTCTGGCATGACCTCACTGCTCAAATACTGGCAACAGATGCACAAACACTACAGAGCCATTTATTTAGTCATGTGAAGCTCAATTTGGAGTCCATCCACCAATCAGATATAACACCATTACCATTTGATTATCATTGTTGTAAGGCTGCATGATACTTATTCAAACCACAAGATCCAACATCAATAGCTCTCCTTTGCTGGCAAATCTCCCAACTTATACACAATTAATCTTGTATGGGCCTATATTTTACTTTTTTCTTTACTTTTCAGTAACAGCAATTATTTTGTTTATGTAATGGATAAAATTACTTGTTGCTGACCTCATGATGGACTCTTTAAAAGAAAAGTTACATTAAATTGGAAAAGTCCTTAAAACGGTGTAACAGGAAGCGTTTTCAAACGGTCCCTAACACTGGTTAGTCGCAAATGATGATGTTAAAAGTGGATTGAAGAACCAGAGCTTGTGGACAGTGGGTGCACTTTTGTCACTTTAAATTCTATGGCAACCCATGCATCATGTAACCCACCATCAGGTAAAGGTGCTAGATCATAAATGTGCATTGTGATTGATAGGTGACATTTGCTTACCATTGTTTCATGCAGATCTCCTTAAAGATACTGTTTGGTACATAACATGTTGTAAAATATGTTCTTGTTTAGGATCTGATGAGCTCTATTTTGTACGGATCCACTAAATTGGAGACAAGCCCAAAATATTTTGATTTGGCCAGTGTGAGAAGCATGAGTGAAAATCATTACAAATGATTATAAATGCAAATCTAACCTCAACAACAGTGTGGCTTGGTTTATTGAAAGATACGTGGACATGGTTAGATCAGAAGAGCCTCAAATCTTTCAGAAACTGGGTCATTTCTCAACCCAATAGCGATGGTAACTGTTCATTGTACAGAAGCAGTAACTTTCTGTGGTATGACAGAAGCTGTGCAAACATGTACTATTTTTGATGCTACTCAGATACAGTTCTGTACAATAAACTAGCTTGGGTTTTTAAAAAGGTTAAGTTGTAGTTTTGTTTTGCTTTGTAGTAAGAAGCATCCAACGTGCGTGTGTGGAAATCAAGTCTGATACATTAGACTTGGGAGCAAATGATCCTGCTGTGATTCAAAAGTTCCAGAACATCATTAACGAAGTAGGTATAAAATGTAGGACTTACAAAAGTTCTAAGATCAAATAATACAAATGTTATTGTGTTAAAATATCCAGGAATCCACAACCGATGGACTGATTTTTTAGCAAACAGAGAAGGCTAAAAAATGAAGAAAACTTTTGTAATAAAAAGTGTTTAAGAACCAAAAACTCCATTGAATTTAAGATAATTTGTTTTCAAACAAATGTAGAATTACAAGCAACTATGTTGAAATGTTGTTTTTATTGTGGTATGACACAGCTTCCAAAGCAGAAAAATAAAGTAAAAAATAAAGACAAAAGTGACTGTATTTGCATTCAAAGTTGTATCTTGCTGTCAAGCATTTGACACAAACGTACTTACTTACGTACAAAAGATAACCAAGCACAAAAATACGAAAAGGTACAATGAACGACTGATCTGATTTACATGTTCCTGTTCGCTTGGCAGTACTCAGAATAAAAATAATGTCTAAAAATATATTATGTATAATCTGTCAGAAACAGATTAGTACTTTTTCAGTCGAGTCCTAAACTTTACCCGGGATTAATTCATTCATACGACGACGTGGTGCATTCACCTAAGTAAAAAGTGTTTTCATTAGAGATCATTTTAAGGATTGTTTTTTTCTTTCTGCTTTGAAACATGTTTGCCTGTGCTGATATACGATTTAAAAATTCGATGGCAGGTTGCACAAATTAACTTCTCACTTGTATATTAACGATTCAAATCATTTATCCTAACAAAATATTTTGTATGTTGATGTACTGTACTTAACAGCTCTCAGTCATTGTCTTTTTAGTACTGTCAAACTTTATTTACTAAAATGAATGTACTATGTTTCTGTAGTTTTAGGCAATGAAAAGCCCCTTGACCAGCACAAGGTAGATCTTTTATCTGGATGTTATGGAACCTTTTTGCAGTCAATGCCGTTCGTTGTTGTTTTTTTTGTGGGGTGGTGTGATAATCTTTAGGTCTAAGCCTAAAGACAATGGGTTCATTAATCCAAAAATCATTGGGATAAGTATTAGGCAATTAAACAGCTGTGAGAAATGCCTTGACCAGTGAATCATCCTTTCCTATAGTCTACAAATCTAAAGTATTGCTTCTGCAGCAGTGTGTTCATCCTAAAACGCACAGGAGTAATTTATTTTGCTGCCTTCAGTCTCTGCAGTCTGTTCCCATGACAGTCAGTACAGCTTATGTGGTACATCGACTTTGTCTTATGGTGCAAATTGTATGCATATTTAATGCTATGTAACTAAGAAAATACAAAAACCCTTTAAACCGCAGCCATTTTCTTTCACGACTCCCTAAACCTCCATGTACATATGTTCATTTTACAATTCATTTGACTGTAAATATGTAAAAAATAAAAGTCCCCTCTAACCTACAAACACATATAAATATATTTCATAAAATTTCCTTTTAAGCGCTGCAGTTCTTACATCAAGTATAAATTCTTGCAACGTGTAAGGCTCTTTCCTGCAATACTAAAATCCCGACTGCAGGTGCACATTTCACCTGAGTTTCCCTGAGAGAAGGTTACAGGTCTTTCTTGACTTCAGGACGATTAGCTTCAGTTTTCTTCTCTGGTTGAGCACCGCTGAGCAGTTGGAGTATATCATGCAATGCCTTTTTAATCTGATTTCCAAATTTGTGAGCATCCTGAGGGGAAATAAAAAAAAGCATGATCAAAAAGATCCGGTAGTACTGAATATAAAAACATGTATTTTAAAAACGTACAGTTTGGGGACACGAGTGCTTGCAAGAAATATGGAAGTTAATTATGTTTTCTCCAATAAAGTTGTAGGACACTCCATAACCATCATCAGCAACCTATAAAAAGATACAGTCCATAGTAAATAAGTAGCTATTTATTTACTATGCTCTTGAAGTTGTTAATAGAATAACTCACTGGTCCAAATCCTCCTCCACAGGAGATATACTCTGGGTGGTTGACCAGGTCAAACAGCTCCACCTGCTGGACAGCAGTCTGACTGGTGGAGAGTCTCCAGGGCTCAGATAACACCTCTTTCAAAAAAGGAGACTCTACTCCAGATATTTGGAAACCACATAGAGACAGAAGAGGTGTCTGTCGATGCCTGCTCCTGTCATGGCCATGCGGTAGAGAAGCTGGTGCTTTTCTGAAGCTGCGCGAAACAAACGTCTGCACACCTCTGGAGCCTGTGGGACACATTAAGACACAGTTAGGCAGCAACTAAAAAGCTTTTTGGTTTGGAAAAATTACAGGATGCTCAGGGTTTCAGCTTTAACTCACCTCTCCTCCTTCAAATGCTCGGACAAAGGCACTGCTTTCATTGGAGCAGGTACGCACTGTCTCAGTCCTGCCCTCCCTGAACAGACGAGTCATAGAAGCCTCATAGGTCAGGCAAAAATTACCTTGCTCCTGAAATGCATTTGTGTAAAAGTAGGTTATATATTTTGTGTAGGAAATAAATTCATTTGGTATAAAAAGTAGGTTATTATCAAATCTTCTCACCCTGAAGTAGGCCAACTGAAGAGTCATCTGAATAAAGGCATCTGGGCTGACTCTGCACTTCTTAACTTTTCCTTTTCCAAACTCTTGGAATGTGACAATGTGAAAATCAACATCATCTGCCAGCTTCTGAGCCACTTCCAAAGACTTGGTGATCTGCTCTTCACACTAAAAACGTCACAAAATAGTTTTATTAATTGCCTGAACAAACTTAATTCTAAACCACATGTTTCACATAAAGAGAATACATAATGATACCTCTGGGGTGATTTCCCAGTTCAATTTTTGTGGTTTTGGAAGTGAGGAATCTACTTCTCCCTTACAATGACCCTCTGTATTATAACCGAGCTGAAAACTGTCAGTAGCCAGAGCATACTGAAAAACATTATAATGGATTTAGGAAATGTACACAAAAACACAAATGAAAACGTGCGTGCTTTAGCTTTACACCTACCTCCCATGCATGTGCCAAGACAGGTGCATCCGCCCAAGAATGTTCTGCATTTATGCCACATTTTCCATTTTTGTAGAAAACCACAGAAAAGGATTTGTCAAACCACCTGTGGGGAAAAAAGCAATTAAGAAGTAACACAGCTAATGCTTCTGACAACTCCACTAATTTAAGTCAAAGATGAAACAACTCAACCTGTCATAACATTTTCCATGTAACAGGGATTTGGCATATTTGTCTAGATTTGCAGCAGGGTCGTCACCCATCATGCCTTGTTCATCATCATCCAGAGTGACAAAAAAGGCAGCTTTTTCTATACAGTCCAAAGACCTTTTGTTGAGCCCTGTGCTGAAGAACTGTGTCCTGGCTTTAGCCCATGGAATTCTGTGGAAATTTTCAAAAGTACAATTATAAATAATCAACAAAAGTGTGTTTTTTATATGTGATTTTTGACACCAACCTGTCCCCAGCTGTCAGTGCCCCAATGTGAGCTTCTCCTTTTGAAGTAGGAGAAGGGTCATCCAGGATCCTCTGGATTTGAAATTCAATCTCTCTGGGTGACAAGAGGCGGCCAGCCTGGTACACCTTGAGGCGGAAGTAGCGCCCTCTGTGGTAAACCACTATGTAATCACTGTCCTGCCAGTGCAGAAGAATGTCTGGACAAACACAGTGGAACAAATAGGACTATGTTTGCATGTATTGTTTCTTCACTGAGCAAATCCAAAGGCATTTTGCAACACTGACTATGTAGCTGAACATAAATGTCTGATGTGCTAGTAAACTGAAGCATGTTCAAACAGGTACGATGCAATGAAGCATGGGGCTTTATGATCTAACCCCAAATGAGAACACACAACAAAATATTTGAATAAAAAAAAAACAACTGTGTTTTTCAGTGGCCCAGTCTTATGAGAAATGGAGAGCTGAAGTTGTTGACTCATAGTGCAAGTGAGTTTACGAAGAGGTGGGCCCAGTCGTGTAGAAACATGAACACTACCTGTTAGTTCTCCAGGGATTCGACAAGTGTCAAACATCCGCTCAAACTGATAGGAACAGCATGGGACTGCAGACCTCAACAACCACTAAATAAGACAAAGCAGGCCAGTCCAAAGGGAGAGATGTAAGTAAGAGAAGAGACGAGAAGGTCATAGGAGGGCCAGAAGAACAGCAAAGAGGAGGGCAGAAGAAAATAGTCAACATTAGTCAGAAACAGATCTTACCAACATCCCAGGGTTAAGAGTTAAACAGAAATGTAAAGAGGAGGATGCGAGGATGGACTTACAATGACAAATGAATGCAGGAAATCACATAATGTTATGGGCACATCAACACTAGTGTGAATTTATTTGTTGCCTAAATTGAATATGGCTTCTTTTGGAATCTGAAGTTAGTTTTGAGTGACTTTTATGTTGCAAACAAGTGTCTCTTTACCCGTCTTCTCTCCTGGGGTACGTGTAGTGTTGAATATCCTCTCACATTGAGCTGCACACAAAGGAATGACAGTGCCAGGGATACGACTCTGGGAGACGAAGGGCAAAGGGGCAGAATGGGGGAGGCAGGACATAGAAATCAAGCAGAAAAAAAGAGAAAATGAAAATAAAAAGGGAACAATGGAGTGTGGTTTGATACAGTTTCACTAACACAACAAAAAGTATGAAATTATATGAACAGAGTGAGGTAAATCTTCTATATGTTCTCCATGAATGAATGATTGCAAGCTTGGAGATATGGAGTAAGATTGCAGTTAAAAAATAATAAAAAAAAAAGTGTAAATACTCCATAAAAAAGGAAATCGTGTTTCTCCCAGTAAGAGGCTGAATACATTTTATTAGAAGGTAGACTGATCCAATTCAAACTCAATAGCCTCTGTGCACGGAACTTCAGTTGGCTTGTTTATATTCAAAATAGCTAACTTCTGTACTTTTGAGCATTTCCTGTTAGCGCTAGCACTGAGATACAACACACTTTGGTCTTTTGGTGAAATATGCTTCTGATTTGTAAAGTCTTTCGCATGTATTGACTGACATTCCGTGCAAAGAACCTATTAAAAAACTACAAAAAAACTCTTGCAACTCAGTGGTTCTCAAAGGGGGGCATAGGGACCCCTGGTGGTGCCTGTGCCATGTCTTGTGGGTCCCCAAATTTTGGATAACATTGATTATTCCAATTTCTTCTTATGACATATTATCTCAAATACACAATGTTTATGATAAAAACAGCCACACATTATAATATGAGATATAAAAAATGTGTTTTTATTCCAAATTTGGATTTAAACATGGTTTGAATGTTGAAATTGTGTTGTGAAACCATTGTGAAGAACTGGTTTCTGAGATATTTTCATGCCGACAAATCACTCACAATAGGAACAAATTTTCTTATTGTGGCTTTTAAAAGTAAATTGTTTTTAGTTTTATGGTTATACTGTGAAAATTGAAATGCATATACATAATTAGATTGACATCTTTAATTGTAACAGATTTAATAATGTATTGGGGATGCGTAAAGTAGATTTTTTAGGAGTCAAAAGGTTGTTATTTTTGGGGTCTGTACTAGACCCAACAGTATTAGAATACTGGTATTTACAAAACTTTACTGTGTTATGTAGTGCCGGTGGGCAGCTGAGTGTGTGAAATGGCTGGACAACTCACTGGTTTAATTTCCTCTTTGTTTAGTTTGCGACGATAAAGCAAGAATGCATGAATGGAGTTGCCAGCTCTGGCTGCCTGGATCGGTGTAGGCGTCACAAACAAGAAATCCTGCACAAAAAAACAAAAAAAAAAACGTCATCATTACCGAAGACATAAGACATGTTTTTAGGGGTAATAATTGGTATTAAACTATAGCATATTTATTCTAAGCCTCAATTTTTTTTTGACTTGCAGGACTGATTCTTGATTTTTTTTTTTCTAATGAAAAATATCAACCTATTTGGGACCCTACATGCAGAGAATCCCCAGTTCAGAATTGTTGATAATTATTAGGTAAACAGAGCCTCAAAGATTATCCAAATGTGCCATCAATCGGTCAAAATATTACTCTGAGTGGACACAATTCATATCCTACCATGCCATAGTAGTTACTGTTGACCATTATAGGGCTTCTACTACGAAGATACACATATTCTTCCCACCAGTCACTGACCTAGACAGAAAATAATGCACCATTTTCAGACATACATATTTTAGAACACTTGCAAGTGCTAGTATCAATGCATTATGAATGAGATATAGAACAGTAAAATTTGCTGCAATCTGTGGTTACTTACATAGTTGGCAGCCCAAAGTGATTTCAGTTTCAGGTACCACTGCAGTCGACTTCCCAAGTTGTTCTGAAATTCTTCTGCCAGTTTGGTTGTATTTTCATACTCAGTGTCATCCATAAGAGGACGCACCGACTCCAAGTACTAATAGAAGACAAAAAAAGTGATTAAAAAAAAAAATTATCTGAAAATGGACACATGACATTGTGCTCAGGCACTTGAAGTGTAAATTATTTTTACCTCAAAAACCTTCACCCATTCACATAAACCCACTCACATGTATTAGTGTAGTAAGACATTATTATTTTTTATTATTTTTTTTATTTTAATGATCAGTACAAACAATGTTAGAGTAGTAAATATTTCAGAAGCAAGCAGTAAGGTTCAACAAAAACTAAATAATAACTATATTTTTTAAGTTGGCAATGAAGAATTCCTCACCCTTTTGATTGTATCCTTAATGGCAGGCACAGGCAGGTTTGGGAGTGAACCCTGGTAGCTGTAGAGGAGAGGCTTCCTGCCAGAAAAGATGCGTACCAAAGCCTGTCAAAAATACAATTGTTAATCACATATCGCAATGTCAACTTTATGCATACTACCAAAAGTTACATCTTTGTCTAAAATGTCCTTATATTTTCTTAAGTTTTAAGAGTGATTGATTAGTTAAGAGTGAGCAATGACACTGACCACCCAGACTTTGGTGGTGTTGGACATCTTTCCATGTGACTCAAACATCCACCGGTGGTAGGACAGAAGCTGTTTGAGGCAAAGTCTCATGGTGAAGATGAGCATGAGCCAAAGCATTGTGCTGAAGAGAATTGCCGACACCACAGCTTGACACTGTGAACTCATTGACTGACTGGAAAAGGAAACAATAGGTACAAGATAAAAACCGTTTAATCATTCATTGTGTCCCCATGACAAAATATTGTTATCAAAAGATAAAGACAAATAGACTGTATACTGTAAAATCCATGCCAAGTTAAACTTTCACTAAGAACTTAGCATTAACTGTCTCTATTTGACATTTGACTAATTACCTGACTGGTAGGTGCTCCTGAATTTTGGCTATGAGTCCCATAGATGGATCAGAACGAGTGTACATTGTAGCCAAAATAGCAATGACTACAAATAACCACGAGGAAGGACTGGCTGGGTAAACCCCTGTTATCAATATGTTCTGTAAATGAAGAGAAAAAGATAAGCAAGGCTTGTAAATGTACTGTAAATAGCAATGTTCTCATGAGATTATGAGTTACCTCCTCCATAGGCTATTTTTGCAAGAACTATAGTAGCATTCCGACAAACATATAATAGACTTGTACTTTTTTCCTTCATGTATTATCGTATCAACATATTTAAAAAATAAAAATGATGGCATTAGACAGTATTAAAAGTCCTAGATAATAAAGAAATGATTTTATTGTTAGAGTGCTGATGCCTGACTAATAAAACAACCCTAAAGATGTTTTTAGTTTTGGTCAAATTTGTGAGTATTCGTAATCCTGTTGTCATGGAGGCCCCCAAACCTTTTCTGACACAGATTCTGACCTTGAGCCTAATGATGCGCTTCTTCCAGGACCGCACTCCAGACAGGTAGATTTCAGAGAGCGCCTGGTGGGACAGCTGCAGGTTGATGCCCTCAGGAGTGACTGTGAACTGGAACGCCACAGCCTGATGCGCCTCTGCCATACTGTCTGCAAACACACAAGAGACAAAAGATCAACTTTCTCGTAGCGCAGTGAGTATGACGTGGGCAGAAAAACTAAATAAAAGAAGTCTGCACAGTCATTAGTTCCCAAGTGTTTTAGTCGAACACCACAATGATATGGGTAGGAACAAGCTCAAGACGCAATCTTAGTGCCAATATGAAGTTGAAATGAACATTGTGGAAATTTATCAATGCCATTAATCCAAACACAAACATTCTTTGTCAACTAAAGACACACCCTGTGCATCCTTAAAAGTTAAATAAAGATTACATAAGTGATCATTTAGAAGATGATAGTGTGGAAATAGTTGTCTCTGACCATATCTGATCCAAATTCCACTCACAAAGAGTTCATTTGAACTATGTACTGAAAAGTATTACAACATTTTATTTTCCTATAAAGCAAATAAACACACGGTTCATTTGAGTAAGTCCATGCCACCTCTCAGCTGAGATAAAGGCTTCATAATCAGATCTTTATATAAAAAACATCAACTGATAAAATTACAGTTATACAATTATGCAGAGTCAACAAAATATTAAACTATAAAATATTAAACAAAATATTACAATGAATATTTGTGTAAAGGGTAAAGAAAGTAAGAGCCAATAATGTTTTCACTCAAGAAACTTTTAGTGATTACAACGTTTTGCTTAAACCAAGCGCTACTTTAGTAGAGCAAAAAGAAATCTGTAACTTTGCATTGCTGCTCTCTCAACCATTAACAAATATGTTACATATTTGTGTGTTACCTATGATTGACCCACTTTTAAAAATAGAAAGAGGCATTCAATGCTGGATGATGACCTTACAGTTCATTTGGCAAGAAAACACGATATATTGTGACAAAAAGTGCTTTGAAAAACTGCATCATCAAATAATAATGACACACAAGTATGGCCAAGTCTCACGCATTTCAAATCTAATATCTTGGACACAACTAAGATTGATGGTGTTTGAGTTTGTAGCGTGTTTACGGCTGATGTGTGAGTGTGACTCTTGTTTGGGGCCATTACTGGCTCGTCTCACAAATGAATTGATTTTTTTCTTCTAATAGGCTATGGATAATGCCCTCTGGTCACGTTCCACTACACTAGACAACGGTCCAGAGGAATGAGCACATCATTATGGTCAACTATTCTGGTGAAGCTCCAGGTCAGAGAGGTGGGTTTCCTCAAATATCAGAGCTTTCAGCAAATGGCAAACTATTGTTTACAGACATGACACATAAAATGTTCTGAATATGTGAATAATGTACTGTATCTATCTATCTGATCAAACTTCTTAACAAGACAATAAAAAAGACCTTTGCTACACACAGACATGGTTTTGTAAAAAGTTATTGACTATGTCTAGTAAAATACAGTTAAACAAAATGTCAAAGACTAAATGAAAATAAATATGGATGATATATGGCTTAAATCTAAGATAACTTTGTGAAAGATTGATTGAAGCAAAGCATCATCATATTTGGAGAAACAGGAATACCACTGCTTTGTTTACTGGTATTTATTATGATCACCAAGAAAAACCGGTTTTCTAAACCAGTTTTGTTTACACTTTAGGCAGGACCTGAAACTGTTTGATATTTATTTATCACATAGTCTTTGGCTGACATTGGCTATTGTCTAGAAAATTTTGGAAAAAATAAAATTCTATTTAATGGAAGACCAATAAGATGGTTGTATTAATAAGCTGTAAAAGACGAATGATTAAAAAGCCTTTATGAAGGATTGACAAAACGGCACGGCCAAGGTGTACAAAATTATAACAAAGCTCCTTTTATAACATTCTGGACTTGGATCTGGCCCAATTATAACTCTTTGGTTCACGCTAGCCATCGCCTGAAAACAGTCGGTCTGAGCAGTACATTAGCCCGGGCTAACGCAAACCCTTGTGCAAGCTAATAGCAAACATCCAGCTAACGGTGCACAGTACAGTAAAGATCACTCATGTATCAGGGACGGGAAACAAACAACGGCACGTAAAAGGGCCTACCTGTTTCTCTTCTAACCCGATTTTACGAGGAAAAACGGCGACGCGCACAACATGAACTTCTGACGTCGATCCAAGCCTCTGGTGCTGCTGTGTACGCCGATCTGTAGCTCCCCTTCCTGTGGCTGTTCGGGGTGTGTGTGTCTCTGCTGTGTGTGTACTGTAGAGAGAAGACCAATGTAAAGACCACTGTGACAGACAGATGCTCTCAAAGCAGGAGGGAGTGAGACGTGCACCGCCTCCTCTCAAAATGGACATGCGCAAATCATCACAATTCATTCATCACAAATTTACAAAGAGACATCACGTTTCAGATTTTGATATCATAATCTCAAATGGCGGGAATATCCAAAATACATAGAACAAAATAAATACGTGTATGGTCCCTGTATGTATTTTATGTAAAAAAAAAAATATAATAAATTTTAAAAAAAAGTAAAAATGTAACATCAATTCACACTAAATTATTTTATTCATAAGGTTGTTCTCTCTTTATTTACCATCAATTCAATCATAATTTTTATTTATTCACTTTTTATCACAGGCAATAGTTATAATAGTGCACTTTTTATATTTAAATTATATATATTACAGACATTTCTTTTAAACACTTTATTCTACTGACCCTTATGAATGGAGAATAGCTTACAATCTTAGCCAGAGTTGGGTTAATGAAAGTGAAATTGTGAAACTAATGACTGAATAGAGTAATTATAAAGTGATAAGAAGTGCAGCAAAAGTCCAAAAACCTCCTCCTGGACTCAAAATGGATACAGAATTGGGGAATGTGAGAAACAGTAATGAAATAAATGAGCAGGCATACAATTTGTGTAACAGAATGTGCCTAAAAAAGCCTTATATTTTGAGTCACATCTTGCTGGGAAAAAGACTGCTGTTAATCAGTTCAGTAAACCCCTCATTACAAAAAGATATTTTCAGTAACAGTTTAACAAAAACACCAAAAAGATTATCTAAAATGACATATTTTCCAAAAGATTGGGTTTTGGTGATTTTGAATGTGACAAATGGCAAACAATGCAAATACACTAGCTTCATTTCCAACAATATATGGATGAAAAATACACATGAGAAGGAGCTATAGCACTGTGCATTTCTATGTAATCCTTGGGAACTCTTCTTGCATATTGTGTGGCATGGAAGACTAGTGATGAACAAGTCGGACAGACAATGGCATGAAAATGTTTACTGTTAGCATGTTGTGGCTGTGAGGTGTGATGAGTGGGCTCTTGTGATGAGAGGGGCACTTGGCTTGTAGGTGACAAGGTGAACTTAGAACTTAGACTTCTTGTTTTCTATTTGGAGGCTTTTATACACAAGAAACATGAAAGTCTTGGTCTGAGAATGACCATTTCTATTGATGAATGTTGGGAGAAAGATTCTTGTGACCCCCTTTTTTTCCTCATTTTGTAGTTTTATGAGAAATAGAACATGGTCTTTCATTAATCTTTCTGGTCACAAACCATTGTTCACACATAGTGTTATCTTCCATGTAATAATTTTCAATATATTTGTTAAAATAAAAAATATTCAATCTTCAGAACAAGAAGGGTCCACTTTAAAATGGAAGCATTGCTTCAAGTTGTCTTTGATGGAATCAAGTGGAATAAAGTTTCTTTACAACGCTGGAGAGATTGTTGTTGACATCTTCATAATAAATAAATAAATAAATAAATAAACATGAAAAAATAAAACAAACATTCGCAGAGGTTATTGACAAGAGAGAACTACTGGAATGGTCTATCGCAACAACCACTAAAGAATCTTCTCCACATGAGTGGGATATTGTTTCTGATTGCAGCAGGGTAATGGTTCACTTTATGTAAAACTCTTAATTCTTTTGGCATCAAATACTTTAGAAGTGAGACTATTAGCAGGCTGGTTTGCTAACTGGCATGCATATTTGCACTTCAGAATTGCTAGGTGATCTATGAAGCTGAATTTACGTCATTAAACTGGTTATTTGAGAGTATTTATTGAAGACAGTGATGACAACACTGTTTCTGGTGAAAAAAATTTGAGTGGTTCCAAGAACTGGAAAAAAGCGCACTGGGGAAATGGCTCCATCCTTGGTGCAGACAAGCACCCTCTATAGCTTATTTAAGGAAGGATAGGAGTTACTGGTGAGTGGCAGGGACAAAATGTAGAGGTTATACTGTCTTCTTCCTGCTGAGGTCCAGGAATCCCATTTTCCATATCTTTAGGGCTGAGACTGGGTTCCATTGGAAGATAGCAGTCGGGTCCTCTCTTTTGCGGAGCCTCTGCGCTGCAGGACTCCTCCACTGCCTCCAATTCCACTGCCGTCTGCTCGATCTCCCCAATCGCACCTGTCGCCCCCACCCTCGGAGCGCCTGGAATTTTGGCGGGTGGGGTCCCATGAGGTCGGCCATTCTTCTCATCTGGGAAGGGATCAATAGCAGAGAACAGGAAAATAAGTCACACAATTTATTTGAATTCAGATGGGTGCAAAATATTACTACATATGCAATTAATCACCTCTTTTTTTTTTATTTTAGCTTAACTAATTTAACTTTTTTGCCACTAAACTCTGGCATCTGGTGTTTAAACAGCATTGTCTAGGGCATTGTTTCTCAACCTGGGTGTCGAGAGACCCCAACGGAATGTGCTTACCCATGCACATGCCAAAAGTGGGACAAGACTGGGACTAAGTCTGTGAATCTGAACTAGACCAGAATTAGAACAGGGCCAAACTAAGAAGTAAATTATGGTAAAACCAGGACAAAACCATGAACTGTGAACACATTTATAGACCAACTGCACAATTAATCAAAATCAAATCAATTTAGCAATTTGCAAAGACTGCAAAATTTTAATTACCTTTAACAAACTCCAATTTATCCTGTGACTTTATTCATTAAAACTGTTAACTCTGTATCTTAGATGTGTACAAACATTTCTTAAAAAGCTTAATTGTATTATATTATCAACTTATTTGTTCATTGACATGTTTTGTTGATATCCTAGTCAAGCTTAAAATGTAAACTTAGACCAGAATTCGATTACTTATTCAAACTGCAAATCAAATCACAATTGCAATAGTAATTTGATATTTTGCCCAAATTGTACAGCGCTACTGAACTCACCAAAAGTATATAAAAACATGTACTGCATATGTGTTTGCAGAATTGCTATTACCACATAGAGCTTGCATCAATGGTTGATCATGGGAGCTGAGAAGCTGAGCT
Source organism: Mugilogobius chulae (assembly GCA_038363315.1). Lineage (NCBI taxonomy): Eukaryota > Metazoa > Chordata > Actinopteri > Gobiiformes > Gobiidae > Mugilogobius > Mugilogobius chulae. Next base: position 34,062,965 of record CM076401.1, on the reverse strand, counting down.
TGTATTGTTTCCACCACTCGTCTGAACCTGCGACTCGGACCTTAAATAAACACAAATAGTTGCATGAATATTTAGATTCATGAAAATATTTCATATTTCATGTATTTAGATTATAGAAATATTTTGCAACTGAACGTGCAAATGCAAGTTGGACTGAACTTTTAGTAAAAACCTATGTGAAAAATATGACACATCCACAGCTTTGGTAATCTTGAATCCTGTCTTAATTATCCTAAAAACGATTATAATGCCGTGAATTCTGCATGGCGCGTCACTAAAAAAGGCTCCACACACATGCACATCTTCCATGAGTACAGCTGATTTCTCACTGCTTCTTGTGCTAAACTTTCTGAAACTTTTGTCAGTAGAAATAACCTCATGTTTTGTGTGGCTTAACGTAAACATAGAGAAACTAGACATATTTTGCCACAGTAATTTCTTGATTAAATGTGAAAGTGTATTTATTCATGAGCTGTTTTTGCTTGCCATTCAGCCAAAAAAAAGACATACTGACTTGAAATAAATACAGTTTAATACCCTGTGTTGAGTAAAACATCATAAGTTGTTTCCAGACTCTCTGATTTTGTCATGTGCTAAGAATGATCAAGTGCAGGTATATCCAGATTTCAGATTATCTATAATTTATGATGATTTGACAAAGAAAATGATCTAATTTCATCTTAATTTATTGTTTAAAATGTGTCAGTTGAGTGCCAATTGCATTTTTAAGGGATGGGGCTTTTTGATTACATGGCTCAGAAACAAAATTCTTATTTTAAAGGTACACTATGTAACTTTCTGGAGATGAAAGGTCAACTAAACAATTGAAAAGTAAACTACACTACATAATACTGTATAATGTTATAGTCATGCTTTGGAACATTGTTAATAGTGATGATTGTACGTAAGTATGTCATAATGTGAAAATGAATAACTACATGTTTGAAATGTGTGAAATTTTCTTCTTTTTTCTTTTCTTGCCTGATATGAGGGTGAATGTCACGCTGTAGATCCCTGTTTCCCTCCTGCTCTCCCGATCGCCGCGTTCTCTCTCGCTCTCGGAAAACGCAATGTCCACCTGAAACTTGACGGGCTTCTGGAAGACGGAGGGGCTGGCGGAGGACTTGTACTCGGCTCTGAAGCTGGTCTGCGAGAGGACGCTGTGGCTGAGGGACGGGATCTGCGTGGTGGGGAGACAGAGAAGCAGAGAGACCAACAGACTTACGAGGCGGGAGAGGTACGGGGGTTCGACGCGAGTGTGGGGAGACAAAAGGTGTAGGGTGAGGAGAGGAGAGAGAGAGTGAGCCTTGTGATTCAAACGTGCAGCAAGCAAAAGAAAAACATAGATAAGAGAGAAAAAGTGAAACAATGGCAGACATGAAGAGAGCATAATATGAGTCTGCCTCTGCAGCTGTGCCAGTGAGCCATGCCTTTTACGAACCAGTGCAGAAGATAGTAACAGGCGTGAGAGACAAGAAAATCTAAATACTTACAGACAGAAAGGCGTGGACAATGTCAGCTTTGACGGAGCTCAGCGGCTTATCTCGAATCACCAGAAAGATCTGCTCTTCTTTTTCCAAGCCAATGAAATTCCCAAACCAAGACTTCTTTGCTAGTCTGATGAACACAAAAAATGGTGGTATTAAAATTGCTCAACGTAAAAAAAGCAAAATACTCAAAGGGCAATAACTTACTCTGGGCTTGATTCTGGTGTTAAACTTGACATGTCTTCAGATGTTGGAACTATGACAATAAAAAGTTAAATAAAGTTAGCACTGTATGGAAATGAATATACTGGTACACACTTTTCAATTTTCTATAGATTTGCCAAGCTTTCAACTTCTCTGAATGATGTATTTCAAAATGTATAGATTAAGTATTTCTATTCATAGAAAAAATATTAATTTCAGAAGGAAACATGTGAAAAGGATACCTATTGTGTTTTCCCATGTATTTAGTTATACATTATAACACATGCTAGGTCTGGGCGATATGGAGAAAAATGCATATCTCGATATATTTTTTTCCTATCTTGATAAACGATATATATCTCGATATTTTTGAAATTACATTTTTAAGTGAAACATTTTTTCTAAGCCTATAATTTGCTGATTAAAAAGTAGAAATATAAATTTACTTTGAATTAGTTTAACGTGGGTCATGCCTTTTGCTGAGTAAAACTAAATAAAACTAAATTCTATGCATAAAACACGTATAAAATTTTACTATTACAACAAACAGAAAATTGCATTGATCATTCTCTTTGCACTTTTCTCTGTAACTGTAACTGCTTTTCATCAAGTTCATGAGGTCTTTTTACACAGAATTAGAATATCTCGATATTTACGATATGGCTAAATTCATATCTTGTCCAGTAAATATCTCAATATTCGATATATATCGATATATCACCCAGCCCTAACACATGCATGTCAATAATTTAGTTATACATTCTAAAATACAATATTGGAAGTATGTGACCTGAGGATCAGCTTGAGTAAACTAGTAACGAGAGGACGTTGTTTATACTATGGTCACAAACTCATGTAATACATATCCTCTTTGACGGATAGTTAAAGATACAAATATGATAAATGTGTTTCACTTTTTCAATTGTTACTCCATTTAAAAAATTAGCAAGTGTCTGAACTCACCTTGCAGTTTGCGGCGATGAAAGCGTGGAGACCCGAGTAAATTATTCTTAAAAGAGTTGAGGCGGGTTCTCCAGTGGGCGGAGCTACTGGCCGCCATGCCGCTTCCTCCCCCGGGGCTGGAGGGAGGGGTAAGTGACAGTGAACCCACGCCTCCCCCTCCATCGGCCCGCGAAGAGGATGAGGACGAGGAAGAGGAGGGCGGGGTGGAGGAAGGGTGGTGAGGGTGGTGGACAGGGGTGCCCAGAGGTGTGGGCAATGGCGAGCCCTGAGGCGTCACCTGCGGCACAGAGTGGGCACAGTTTGGGTAGAAACTCTTTGTCACAGATTTTAGGACAGAGGACGACGGGAAGAAGAAGCGAGGAATAGGTGAGAGGAGGGGAGACGGGGAGGGTGAGGATGGATTGTGGAGGGGCAGGGATTTGATGGGCTGCAGATGCAGACGCTCAGTGGGTCCTTTGGTGGGTAAAGTTTGTGTCTTTGGAGTCTGGGGAGCTTTAGGCTTTTCATGAGCACGTGCCAGGCGTGGAGTAGTGGTGCTCCCCTGTTTGGCCTCCTTTTTGTGAGAGGTGGAGGAGGCTGAAGTGACATCTGATTGGCTGAAAGTGAACACAGGGCTCTGATAGGACTGGGGTGGGTTCGGAGGGTTGGTTGGTTGAAGAAATGAAAAGTAAAGGAGGAAATAGAAGATGGAGAAAGAAGGATGGAAATGAATATCATGCTCCATGAAAAGAGTGCATTTATGAACTATGAGAAGTGTGAATGTGCACAGGACAGTTTGTGCAGTAGCATTGTGAAGTATGTGTAAAGCCATCAGGTTGCGACTATTCAGGATGTGAAAAGGGACAGTTGCTTTGATACAGTGATGGTGAATCACTTTGGATGGTGTTGTAAGTAATATTTTACATTCAGTAATATAAAGATGTGTGTGCTGTTGACAGTATTAGCAAGCAAATACAGGAAGTTTATAGTGATAGCATAAAAAATAAATATACAAGGGTATTTACCATGCTGAAATTTATAACATACAAGACAAATAGTACATGACAAATTAAAACTATATATTTTAACTGGCAGGTAAAGTGAAGCAATTACCCGGGGGCTGCTCAGAGGACTTGAAGAGAGACCAGTTGATGCTCCACTCACAGAACGAGACCTAAAGAATGTAAAAAGGAAACAGTGTTCTAAAGTGGCATGATTTGTACATTTATCATATATACACTACCTCTGGCTGTGAGCAGCTGTGTCCAGAGCCCTGCGAGGAGGGGTCGGAGACCCTTGTTCAGTCACACTCAGGACCTCAAGACTTTTCCTCTCAGGGCGACAGCGTCCATGACGTGTCAACATTGGAGAGTCAACACGCTTCCTAGGGGGGTCTGCTGAGTAACATCAGGACACCAACTTGGAATTAACATGTGTGATTACAATTGTACAATTGATGGAGACACAAGCAGGCACATTTTAATAACTGCTTATAAGGAGCAGAAGCCCCTTATTCTCAATTTTGCAATGCATTCTCCTGTTTTTAACTGTGCCATCTGTCATATGATTTTTTTGTTGCATAAACTACAAAAAACTCTGGTCCATAGAGAAATGCTTCTAATGTCCTGTCCTTTGGGACTTGGTTTGGATTACCAAATATTCATGAAAAAAAGATTAAACCACACAAATAATTTGAAAATAAATCATTAATGGATAAAAAAAAAAAGCCTTTCAGACTAACCTATGTCATTGCGTGGAGGCAAGTCCTCATCCTCATAGCTAGGGTAGCGCTCCTTTCTGTCCAGCAGTAGGTAGTAAATAAGTTTCTCCTGGTTTTCCCTGAAAAAAAAAAAAAGAATATAGTATTTACAGTACAAACTGATTATTTGTTGATTGAGCAAATAGTTTCATAATGTCCAAACTGTAAAACATATATATACACTTACTATTGCAAACAATATTGAGTGTTGCTTTCGGCTGTATAGCTTAAGGTTCAAAAAAGTGTGTAATGAGTAAGTAATGGGACACTGAACTACTTACTCTTCACATTGCAAGTCCCGGGTGAGTTTGACTCTGTCTCTGAAACAGCCGAGTGAGTGCATACTGTCCAACACATCTGGGTCCAGCTCAGTCAGGGACAGGATTCGTCTTACACACACTCGTCTGGGAGGGGGCTGCTCAGGACAGGGCTCACTACGGCTTCCCCTGTGCAAATGCATTGCAAAAACTCAGGTCAGTAAAAATAACATGTTGTAAAAATGAACATACAATTAGTTTTATTTTTTATACAACAATGCACTTACTGATACCAAGGATGCTTTTGAATGCACTCAAGCTGTAAGAGGGCAAAAATTTAATCAAATACATATTCCTACCACACAAAAAAAGTTGAATAATCATTATTCCACAAAGGTATATTGATTCCCCTCAAAACATTAAGCTTAAAAAAAAGACTTTTTAGGATAAACAATAGAGACTTACCGTGAGCCTTTTTTCAGGGTTGACCTCGATCATGCCCTTGAGCAGCGACTGGCAGTCTGGAGGAATAAAGTGTGGCATGTGGAACACTCCACTCTTCACTTTCTCCAGAAGTTGACGTAAATTGTCATGATCAAATGGCAAGGCGCCCTGCAGAGGTGAAAGCAAAATCAGATAATTCTACAATGCTGCCAACTAAGTGAACTGTATGATTGATGATTAATGAAAGTGTGCCTACCACTAGAAGAGCAAAGAGAATAACTCCGCAGCTCCACACATCAGCTCTTCTGCCATCATATTTTTCACCCTGTCCAAAAATATACAAATTGAACAAATAGTAATTTTATCTTTAATGTTAATATTACAAATCCACATCACGAATTGTGTAGATAAAGAGGGATTATTGGTCCATTCACAAATCTTGATTTAGCAGCATAGCCTTTTTAGCACAGTGATAAACTCTTGTATTTAGCTCACAACAGCGCTGGCAAGTGTGGCTGCTACAGCTTGTGTCAATCAGCCGCGCCTCTTTCTGCTATCCGGTTGCGCGCTCATCCACTGTTGATTAACAAATAATCCCTCTACGTGTTTTTCACATTTATTTGCTTTTACCGATTTATTTTTTTCATGACTTGTAAAATTAAATTGCTTTTATTGTTTTCTGTCTTAAAACTATTCACTTGTTGTTGCAACCCTCTTAAACTGGGTCTTCAATACTGGAATTTCTCCACTCTGGAACAAATATTTTTCTTAAATATTTCAAAAAGATAAATTACCCGTATAACTTCTGGGCAGGCATAGTGAGGTGATCTGGGAGAAAATCAAGAAGTAAATATGTTTTTAAGGCAAAGTAATTAATCAAACACAATTACATTATATTCACTCACCCACAACTAGTTTCTAGCAGACTGTCTCCCACCTGTAGAGAGGCCATTCCAAAGTCTGCAATCCTGATATTGTTTTTCTCATCTAAGAGCAAATTTTCAGGCTTCAAGTCTCTGTGACTGGATTCAAACCATAAAAAATATTTAGCATTCTAAAGTAGTACTAAAGTATGAAGCATAATTCAGTGTTTTTAAATGATCCAAGCCAACCATATGGAGTGACTGTGGCAGAAATCCAAAGCAGAAATTATCTGCCTGAAGAACTTCCGGGCCTCTTTTGGAGTCAATCGACCCTTTTTAACCAGATAGTCAAACAACTCTCCACCTGACACATGTTCCAATACCAAGTACCTATGAATACAGAGAAGTGATATTGTATATACTTAGTTGATAAGGTGAAAAAACACAGGATGTAAAAGGAAACTCACAGGTATTTGTTATTTTCATAGACATCATGCAGCTTTAAGACATGTGGATGCTCAATCAATTTTAGAATGGCAATCTCCCTCTCCACCTGATCAGAAAGGGGCAAGATGCAAAGCAGAAACATAAAGGTAGCTCGTAAGCCATAAGTTATTGTTGGTGGAAATGACAAGCTGCTTCATACCTTCATAAGTACTGACTCTGAGAGCTTTTCTCTGTTGACTATTTTAATGGCTACTTTCTGACCCGTAATACAGTGGACTCCCAGCTTGACAAGACCTAAAAAACAGATACTTTTGCTTTATATGTAAATGTTTAGAGGGAAAAATACACATAAAAACGTTCACTTACCTGTCTGCCCCTTTCCCAATGTTTTCTCCAGTCGATAGGGCCCCACATACTGAGCGGACTGACTAAGTGTTAGTTCCTTACTCATAATGCTTAAGGGATGGTGTTGGATGACTACCAGGACTACTGTAGCAATGTAATTATTATTGCAGATGTGATCTGGACGGCCAAAATATTATTGAGAAAGACAGTCTGTACAACAAATAGTTTAACTGACACTGCAACTTTAACATTCACTTTGTATATTTTGGCGAATTATAAGTTTTCTGCTGAATTCCTGCATAAGGCCTAAGCTTGGCTAACAAACATTCTTTAACACTGATCTAAACATCTAACAAGTTTGCTATTATCACAATGTAGCAGGTTGATTTAGATCTAGAAGCTTGTTTATCTTGTGCCTAAACAACATATATTTACATAGGCCTAATGACATCACAATGCCTCCAAACCAGCACGTATTCGCTTTGATGGCTAGAATAACTTCCCTTTTAAGCACATAATCGTAAATCCGTGTGTGAATAGATGTATTTCAGGTTTAAAACATGTTAAATTAGCCTGAGCTCACCTAAAGCTGCCAGGCTAGCTTTAGCTTCGACGCCTTGAGCAGCACCGCCTGTCAAAACAATTCACAATTCCACAAGTTTCTGGACATCGACCAACGGTAGGTTTTGTAGCCCTGTCGCCACATTGTCACATTATTTTGATATAAACTGCATTTTCTTTGCAAAACAAGCATTTTTAGCGTAGCCTAGCGCCCCCTCCCTGACTCTCCGTCTCTCCCGCAAGAAGCAGCGGATCACAGCATCTTCTGCCTCTGGAGTGTCCTCCCCATCACGGCTCCGCACAGGTGCAAAACACAAAAATCCACAGATTATGGCGGGATACTCTCGACTTCTTCTTATCCTTTAAACTGATTTTAGTTCACGCAGTGTCCAGGCCCGTAGCATGACGATCCCCCTTCTGAATCTTTGCCGTAAATCGATATTTTCTCTTCGCTCTTCCTTCCTTCGCCTTTCTCGCATCAGCATCCGGGTCCCTCTCCATCCTCTCGCCTCCCCCTCCCTCTCCCTCTCTCCTCCCTTGCTTCCTCCTAGCTGTCGTTCTCAAAATACGCCTATCCCTGCATTCACCTCCACAGACCGCACTCTAGGGCCCATGTGCCTCTGCTACACCTCCCGAGAGGGGATTCATCCAGGGCAGGCGCAGGCATGTGTATTATATGGCCGGAGGGTGTGTGTCAGGGCAGCGGCCTCTCACGGACACAGCTGTCCGGTGTTAGTAGGCCTATGCATTATGAAACAGTGAAACCGGTTTACTTCCAATTTCTCATCTCTTTATGTGGTTTATATGGTGTGGAATATGTGTCAGGGCACATATAACCTTATTTATATTATATATATATATATATATATATATATAATATATATATATATATATTATATATATATATTATATATATATATATATATATATATATATTATATATATATTTTTTGTTTTTTTTTTTTTATAACATATATATTAATTTATTATTTACCTTAGAGAAATTAGAGAAAAAACAATCAGACTTGTATTTATTTAGTTTGTCTCACTAATTGCATGATGTGTGAAGCCTGAATTATGTGCTTATTGCTCAATAGTCAAAATGTTCTCTAATTAAAAAAAAAAAAAACCAAATTTATGTTATATTTCTGAGTACACATTTTTGGTAGGCCTTTAATCAACTTTTGAACACTGCTAAGGCAGGCCTATGGTAACATGTTGACGCTGTCTACCTCAAGAAATAGGTTATTCACATGCCAGATGACAGACAGAGGTAACCTAGCTAGCCTAGCTAATAATTTGTAAAATTACTTAAATCTTTGAGTTTGAACAATGAGCCATATGTTTTGGTCTACAATGGCCGTATGTTTTGGTCGTACTGCTTTGGTCAGGTTTTGGGGCTCAGTATTTGAAGTTATTTCGCATATTTGTAACAGAACTATAGACTCTAATCCCTTTACAACAGTTTTTGGAGTTCTCCCAAACAGACAGGGCCTAAACTCATGTCAAACAAATGCTATAGCTTTTTTTATCTCTCCTGGCCCGAAGGCTAATATTAATGAAGTGGAAGGATGCTCAGCCCCCTTCATTTATCCAATGGGTGAGAGAAGTTATGTTGTGTTTACAAATGGAGTATTTACGGTATAGTCTACGGGCTCAATAAGTAAATATCATAGGACATGGGCACCTTTCATAGTGTATGTTGAGGGCTTGCCTTTTACATGAGTGGGAATTACAAAGTAATAATGCAATCTGTACGCTGCAGCTTTTATGTGTGTGTTTTGTTTTGTTTTTTCTCTGTATGTATGCTTATTTGTTTCATATATTTATTGTATATTAAGGGATTAATTTAAATGATACACCACTGGTTGACAGGGGTGCAAACTTTTTACGAATCCCTGCATCATTTTGTTATATTTGTATAAAACTGAAAACCTCTAAAATAAAGTTTAAAAAAAATAAAAAATCTTTGAGTTTGAATGTGTGGAAGTATAATTCCTGTACTTGGCTTGTTGACTTTCTTTAAACCTTGTCTTCAGCTGTACACATAAATAGAACCTTGCAACTTCATCCAAAGCTTAGGGGGCATTAAAGGATACAAGTAAACTGCACATTAATATTTTCTCAAATGTTTATTCTTGTTGTACTATGAAATCTATATATTCTTGCAGGTTTTGTGCTTTTCCTCCTCAGTGCAAGTTTAACGTCTCCAATAAGCTAATGCACAGATTAAGCAAAGATTAACAAGCTTTGCTTAACTCCATTAAGAGTGTCCTCTGCAAACCTGTTGGGCTTAAAAGGTTGACAGAGAAATTACAGTACACAGTTCGGATCCAAAAAGTTGCTCTTTTTATTCTAGAAACTAACTTTTTAAACAATTTTCACATAAAAAAAAAGCATTAACAGTTAATTATCCTACCACATAAATGCAAAAATAGAATAATTGGGTCTGTAAAGCACAACAAAAGAACATTACTGATATTTGAATACAGGGACTATAGAATAGCAGTATTTATTTTGCCACAAGCAAATCAATTGTTGTTATACTTGAAATACTTACATTTTGTAATATCATGATCCTTCAGACAGGGTTTTGACACAGGCCTGGAAAGAATCTATGAGGTCTTTACAGGACTGCTCGCCCTTATCTGTGACACTGAGAAAAAAGGCTGTCATGTGGGATTTTATAGTATTGTTGTTTTTTTAACATTGTCTATTGCATATTCTATGATCTCCAAGCACACACATGCCAGTGCTTACTGCAAGTAATGTAACATGAACCAAAGCAGGCCTAACTATTTAAAGCACAGAGCTATAAAAACTCTAAACATATTTTAGGGGTATTTTGTCACATGGTTTTACAGCGAAGATACTGATAAGAATGAATTATTACTGATAACTGACTATACTTTTACAATTTTAATACAAAACAGTACTTTAGTTAAAATATCAACAACAATTTTGAGATGTAAAACCTCTGAATAATGAAGTATTATGATGTGATCTACATCTGACTCACCATTTGTCAACATTCTCCTTAATAATCTGACACGATGCTGGCACGGCTTCCACTGAGACTGGCATTTGAACAGAAGAGATGGAGTTCCGAAGGTCCACGATTCAAAATCTGTTTGGTGCAGATCTCAGACTCACCAACACAAACAAACCAAGAGAGGGAGACAGAGCAAGGGGGAGAACTGACAGCCAATGATAGGCCTCAAAGTTAAAAAGAGACAAGAATATTTTCTTCCACAGAGATTACTTCTTATTCAGTCTTTTTTTTTTGGTCATTGTTCTTCTTTGGCCCTTGCACTTAAGTTTATAAAATTAGTGTTTTAAGTGTTTTCCATTGTGTTGTTATGCAAAAGCCAATCTTTTCAGGCAACTTTTTACATAACAAAAGTCTGTAATGAAACTTTAAATGACCTCCATGGGGAGCTGGCTAAGTGTATTTTCCTGGAGACTCACATTTGGGAAATGCAAGTTTGTCAGCATTGGTGTAATCACTGTTAATGGATTTGTTTGTGTGACATCACAGAATGTCGATTTTGCAAACTAAGTTATGCTGCAAGTAGTTTTGTTTACTTAACCTATTAAGTATTTTTTTGAATTACTGCAACTCGTGTTGTCTTATTAATTTTTTTTATGTGCTATGTTCAGTATTTTTTAAGTACTATTTGTTCAGTATTGCAGTATTATGCTGTGTTTGTCTTTTTTTTTATTGTTAGTTGTCAATATTCACACATAGCTATTGTTCAGTATTGCATATTATGCCTGGAAATTTGTCAACCTTTTGAACCTATAAAAAGATATTTACTAATAATAAGGATTTCAATTATCATGACACTGTGCCATCTGCTGGTGTCAAAATATAGTACATGAGGTCTTACTGTTTAAACGTGCACGCAGTGAAGAATTTTCTTATGATAGGTAAATTTACGGATGCTCTTGGGAAATGAGCTAGTAGGGCTAGAGGTGGAAAATATTTATATGGGTCTACAATAGACCTATTATATATATTTAAATTTTGTTTTGTTTTAACACCCTTTTCATTCTCATTTATTTCCAAATAAAAATAATATATTTTAAACAGGCCCGATAGCAATGTATGGAAAAGCAGCGCGTTACTCTGTTCGCGCCAACCACACATGGTCGCTGCAGCTACATTTGAAGAGTTTTGCGCAAATGTCCGTGTATGTGCGCATTTAGACAAACAATAAGATTAAAATGTGGAAAGGCGTGCTGGGCTGGTTGTCAGACTGAGGACTGGTGAATGGAGGTCACAGCAGACATGTGTGAGTCTCTGCGGTGAGACAGAAAAGGGGAGAGGGAGGACGGACAGCGGCCAGCCGCCTTCAAAAATGGCGTCTCCGGAGGAAAATGAGTAAAAAATATAAAAACGCGGCCTACTTTCTTGGCAATTCTTTTTTTGACGTTTTTCTGCATCTAGTTCACCCTTTACCTATCGTGTCAAATTCTGGCTTGTCTTTTAACGGATTGGCAAAGGATACCCAAACGGAGAGCGGTCAGTTGGGGGAAATAAAGGCAGCGCTGTTATTTGGATGCGTCGTTGCTGACAGCTAGCATCTGCTGCTAAGGCTAACTACTGCTACCGGAGGAGGGGGTGGGAACCATTTGCATGCGAAGAAAAAAGATTTTAGAAACAGGGAATTTCTGTGCTCGTCTGTGGGGAATGGTTCATATCAACGTGGCCTGGGTCGATTCTGGCTCTTTTTAGGCGCTAGCGGTGTAGCTAAAAGTAGCATTAAGAAAGGGGAGGAGAAACGGAGAAAGAGGACGCATTCAAATCAAATGTTTGTCATCGCCTCGTCTATCACCGGTGAAACCAGCGGTATCTTCATCATGAACCTAAACGATTTTGGAGCATATCTGCGCTGGAGGAAATGATAAACGTGAAAAACGAAGGATACGGAGAGGGTTTTTTGGAGGTGGTTGGATTATAACCCTGTAGACCCCCCTCTTTTCATCCAGCTTTCTCCTCCTCCCCACCATTTCTCTTTCAATATGCTGTTTTCCTCTCCTGACGACTTGCTTATGAAACCGGGGAAAATAGCCTGAAACAGAGGACGGGAAGGGCCACATTTTTCCGTAATAGTCTGTTCTGCGACGTTGCATTCGTCCTCGTGCTCACATTGATTGTTCAACACATAAATGGATAGGAATTACCCGGGAACAGGATTTGGCGATTTGGGCGCAGGAGCAGGATGGAGTTACGAGAGATCGGCAAAAGCAAGGTATGCATTGGATTCAGACAATGTGCATGCATCACAAGTGCTTTGCAGAGCACGATGTGACCTATGTAAACAAATTGTCGCCTCTGGCTGCTCAAGGAGGCATGGCCAGCCATAATGTACAGTGCATTGTCATCTAAACACTTGCATAGTAATAATATTCTAAAGAGCAAACGAACACGGGTGGGCGGGGTGGAGAAACGAAAGGTTGGGGATCTGAATTGAATGTGATTGACAGGCGTGGGTTAGGTAGACCTGGCGGGGTGGAGGAGGTGGTGATGGTGGAGGTGGTGGAGGGGGGGGTGTCTGGAGCATCCATAGGAATTATTGTTCCCTGTGTGCAGGCCTGGACACACAGCCCCATAGATACATTCACAGGATTGATGAATAATGTGAGGAGAGTAGGCGCAAACCGAGCACAACATTTCTGTTTAAAATACGTTGTTAAACCTTGCAATTTGCACACTCGTTTCTGAATTACCTAAAGTAGCATTTCAACAATTCAGAAACACAAAGTGGCAATTTCTTAAGCATATTTGCCAGATTGTCATATCTGGGTATTTAGATACTTTGGAGAGCTAGGAAGAAAACAACACATATTCAGGTCAAGACATTATAACACATTTAGTAGTGAACTTCGAAACCATGAAGAAAATGAATACATTACCTGGTGTTTCCTGTGGTTTAGCTTCATGTTAGCTTGAATGCTATCGTCATGATTTGAGGCCTGTCTAGCATCAGTACGCATATGTGCTCACAATGCACTTTCAATGTGACTGGCAGGGAATTTACAATTTACATTAAAAAACGTAAAACATACTTGTGATAACAACTCCCATATGGGCTACTTGTATTTGTTTGCTGCTTAGCATTTGCGTAGTCTCACATCCAGCTGTTAGCCGCATCAACGTATTGATTGGTCGCGAAAACATGGCCTCTAATTGTAAATGGCTATTTAGCCATAACGAATAGAGACTGTAGAAATTAAATTTGGACGTTTATGGGACGTATAACCTTGACACGTAATCTCGATTCTATATTTTTGGGCCTAAGCTTCACCTTTTTTCCATTTTGGTGCTAGGTGGTGCTAAGAGCAAAATTAATGCTAACAGTAAGAAAAACTGCATTTGCACACTGTAGCAGTTTACAAATCTCATGTCAACAACAGCTAAATAACGAATTAATGATTGAAATGATTCCTTGCTAAATTATTGATTATAGTATCAAATTATCTTAGCTGTATACATTTTTAGACAATGCCATTTTGGGACTAGTTGAGTAAGTAAATTGTAAAAAATGTGCATAATATATATTTAAAATCACGTGCACATTAATCAACACATTCAATAATTTGCAAAAATAAAATGATTGATAAAGGCTATTCTAGTTTTGTAATTTATTGTGTAATTATCTTGTGGTTATTTATATACATGTCATATATCATTTTTTTTCATAGTCTTGTATATGGGAGTTCAAGATCATCCCATCCTGAGTCGGAGCTTCTTCACAGACAAGCCTATGCCACCCCACATCCTCTGCAGGGCTATGCCACCAATCACCACCCAGGGAGCACTGGACAAGGCGGAGCTTGGGGAGCAGCTGGACGGAGTTTGGGTAAGATAAATGTCATACCTTCTGTTGTAGCTGTGCAAAAAACTGTTTGCTTGTTAAGCCATTCATATTGTAATATGATTTATTAATATATACATTTGATTTATATTGATGTGTATTTAATTTGAAATCCCTTTACACAGCACATCACTGAAAAGAGCAATAGGTTGATGTGTAAATTAATAATTCCTTTTCCCAAAAAGGTCTTTCCGGACTCTTTGACACTGGCCTGCACCATGCCAGCCCTTCAGCACCTGATGCCTCGGTCATGAATCTGATTTCAGCCTTGGAGTCACGAGGTCCCCAGCCTCCACCTTCAGCCTCTTCCCTGCTTTCTCAGTTCCGCACTCCATCTTGGCAGACTGGTGAGAAGACATTACTTCTTTTCTAGTCAGTTAAGACACACTATTCACATAGATAACTATTGTTGTCATTATTATACACTGTATGCTTGATAAGATTTGAAGTAATGTGTTACTTGTCTTTATTTCTTTCAAACAGCAATGCACACGCCTGCTCCTCCAGAACTATTCATCTCAGGAGCCCTTCCTGGCTCTGGGTCATTTCCCTCCTCCTCAGCTCTCTCAGCCTATCAACACCCAGCATCATTTTCCAGTCGTTCCTTCCCAGCTGCCTCCCTGTCCCTTCAGGACACGCCCACATTTAGTCCCACATCCAATGGCCTCCTCTCTCCTCATGATCCTCTCCTGCACATCAAAGCCCCTTCACAGTCCAGCTTGGGTTTTGACAGACTCCTATCATCGCAGGGTGCTGCTGCAGCTGCCTACAGAGGCAGCCAAGATCCACGGGTGCGACGTCTGCCCAGGCATCCTCTGCCAGACACCTGCAGTCACACCAGTTCAATTTGCTGTCATCTCAGCTTCAAGACCAGTCTTCACAGCTGTACAATGCATCAGTATTCTCCTCAGCCCAGGCTCAACCACAATCTCAGTCCCAGTCCAATTCTGCTCAGGAGCGGGCTGTACCGCGTCAGGACAGCGTCATTAAGCACTACCAGAGGCCCACACCGTCACAGTCCCAGCTTTCCTCTTCTGCTGCTCATTCACTGCAGCACTACCTCAGCTGTGGTGGGGCAGGATACCAGCAGATAGCCACCCACCACAGACATGCAGGCCTTCTTGCAGCCCGCTGGGTGATCAGAGCCCCTCTTCTGACCACAAAAGCTCCTCTCGTACTGAACAGTATCGGCCAATTATACAGCCTCCATACTCCTCCTCTTCCTCATCTTCATCATCAGCAGGAAAAGGTTCTAAAAGCAGTTCCAGCAGTGGTACTCATCTGCCAGTTCAGCATCATCTTCACGGACTCCGCATACGCCTCCTTCTGCATCCTCCACCTCTTCCTCATCATCCTCCTCCTCTGCTACCTCTGGAGCTCATCCTTCGAACTCAATCCCCACCTCCAGCTCCAGTGCAGCTCCGTCCAGACAGCAGCCTCCACCTCAACCTGCCCCACCACCCCCAGCCTCTCAGCAACCGCAAGCATCCTCTACTTCCACTTCAGCCCCTCAGTCTCTCCCTAAATCATGTTTGTCAGGCTACGGTTCCCCTGTGCCACCAGTGAAGACCCCCACCTCTGCTTTAACTGGTCAAACACCACCGCAACAACAGGCGCAATCATACTCTCCCAGCCAACCGCCCACTTCACATTTGACTCAGTCGTATGGAGGCTTTAATTCCCCACAAGCCCAAGACCTGAGCTCAGGTACTGCTGGGAAGGGCTATGGCAGTCTAGGTGGGCGAAGCCAGTCATATTCTGCTGACATTTATGGCACAGATTCCGCATATGGATCACTTCCATCGTCTCTTGGAGGAGCTGGAAGCCCATCACTAGCCTATGGAGCAACGGGCCACTCCCCTGCCCTCCTAAGGTCAAGCGGCTCATCAGGAAGTGGAACATCAGGGCCCGGAAGCAGTGGAACAGGAAATGGTAATTCTGGTTCTACACCAGCTGGAACCAGTTTAACAAATGACAGAGGGGGGACAGGTAGTAGTAGTGGATCTTACCATATTCCTGATTCAAGCCCCTCCCCATCAGGCAACTCCGGTATTATACGGCCTGGTTTACACTCCCCGGTGCCTGCTTGCCCTACTCAATCTCCTGGAGGCCCGGGCTCCAATAAATATATATCATCTGTTCTATCTCCCACTTTTTTGTCCTCACCTCAAGGGTACCCTGATACCAGAGGCCCCACCTCCAATCTCAGTCCTACCATAACTCTTCCTCCAAGTCCAAAACTGACGCTTCCATGCTTGGTGTGGGGAGCCAAAGATCCCAAGAAGAAGTCGATGATGATGAGGAGTTTTTGATTCAGCATTTGCTGCAAGCCCAAGCAAGTCCAGCCCCCCAGACAGCTCACCACCATTCTCAGCAACAACAGCAGCCTTCCCAACAAACCCAGCCTCCACCCCAGTCTGTTCCCCCGGCCACTGACTCGGGCAAAACTTGAGCTATGACATGAGTAAAAGCTCGGAGGAAAGATACCATCCACAGAGCGTCATTCGCACACACAGTGCTACATCCAGCAGCGGGGCAGGATCTGGAACATCCATCTCGGGTCTGGACACGCAATTGGAGATGTCACTAAAGAAACAACAGCAGCAGCAACACCATCACCAACAGCAACAGCAGCCACAGCAGAGGAGCGAGCGATCTGTGGGTAGCAGCCGGAGCAGTGGAGGCAGAGGTAGTAATGAGCAGGTGCACTCTCATCTCCATCATCATGAAAGTCTAAGCTCTGTAGTTCACTATGGTCGTGGTGATCCCTACTCCCAGCATGCTCTTGCACCCCAGCACACGTCACACAATCAACATGTCTCCTCACACTCTCAACTTCCACACACTCAAATGGATCTTCAGAAGAAATCACAGGAGCGTGCTGAAATCCCTTATCCCAGAAAAACACCTGAAGTTCAGCAGCAGCAACATTCTCAGTCTCAAGGGTCTCTCATTGACTCACCTACAGATCAGTCACGGCAGCCGCCTCACCTACTCCAATCAGTGCTGTCTCACACAACGCGGAACAAGCTTGAACCCCATCAGCAACATCATAAAATGGACTCTCACAGACAGCACCCACAGCACCATAAAATTGACACCCATCCGTCGCATCAGCAGCATGCAAATTGGACTCTCATTCTCAGCACCAACCACACTCTAAGATGGAGTCACATCAGCATCAACATCACAAAATGGAGTCTCACTCCCAGCAGCAACACACTATTGGCCAACAACAGGCTGTACTAGAGAGTGCTGCTGGAAGACTGGGTTCTTCCAAACACCAGACGCCGTCCCAGTCACAGACTACTCAGCTCCAACTCCAGCTCCAGTCACAGGCTTTGGAGGTGGCAGCGGCTCATTACAACCATGGCCCACCCGCTCATCAGCACGAGCAGAGCCAGGTGAAGCAAAGTTCTGTAGTGTCGTCTTTAGACATGCTCGAGCGCTCCCTCTCTCAGACATCTAGTACAGATGTGGAGGACAGACGAGGAGGAGGGAGTGGTGGGCGAAGCAGTGGCAACAGTGAGCGACACAGACAGCAAGAGCAACAACAGAGGCAGCACCCACCTCATCATCATTCCACGTCTGAGCTTCATTCGTTTCTGTCTGAGCCAGACATTGGTCTGTCCCCTCCCTCACACATGCATCACTTATCGCAGCACCACCCACAAACGCAGCAGCACCCCAACTCTCAGCACCAACACCCCCATCACTCCCACCCTCAAGCCTCACATTCTCATCATATACCATCCTCTGCCTCAGGCCACTCTCAGGCTGAGCAGCCGCCACTATCTGCCCAGCTTACCCCCCAGCAGGGCCAGTTAGACCAACAACGCTCGGAGCAGCATCAGTTTGACACTGTCAGTCCGGTGGAAAAGGCTGATCAAACCCAACAAAGTAACCGTTTTGTACCACTCACATCCATCTGCTTCCCAGACTCTTTACTTCAGGATGAAGACCGTTCCTTTTTCCCTGGGATGGAGGATATGTTTTGTGCTGAAGACTACAAGTCAAGCTGTGCTGGGGGAGCAGGGCCAGGTCAGGGGGAGATGAATGAAAGCCATGCAGGTCCAGAGGCTATTGAATCTATGAAAGCAGCACAAAGTACAGCAGCATCAGGAGCAGGAAATACTGGCAGCTATGACATGATGGGTCATCATGGAAACCAGGGATATGAACCTTACTGTCATGGTTTAGAGGAACCCAGCAACAACACTATGACCCTTGACTTAGACTCTTTGAAAAGCCATGAGCTTCCCTCCACTGTTAACACTGAGCAGCTTGGCTTAATTCAGTCTCAGCCTCCTGCCATGGGTATAGGAGCTAATAGTGCCGGGCCCACTGTCACCAGTGCAAAGCTGACCACAGGACCAGGAGGAACTAGTTCTGGTACTGCCTCAGGAGGGCTGCAGTCTCCAATTTTCTGTTCCTCTCGTCCCAAAAAACTTCTTAAGTCTAGCTCTTTCCACTTGTTAAAAGAACGGCGTGACCCTAACACACTACCTAAAAAGAGTTATGCACAGGAATATGAGTTTGAGGATGATGAGGATAAGGCTGACCAGCCAGCTGACATTCGATTAAATAGTCGGAGACTTCCAGATCTTCTGCCTGACTTGGTATCAAGCTGCAGGAAGGCTGGAGCAGGTGGCTCTCTCAGCCTTTGATGGGGGATATTGACTTCTATCATTCATCTGGCTACTCATCTATAGGTTCACATTCTCTAATCCCTCAAGAGGGTCCTAAGAAAAGAGGTCGAAAGCCCACTAGGCCCAAGCGAGAAGGCCCACCACGACCAAGAGGCAGACCACGTATCCGGCCAATGCCTGAGCCATACACGCCGCGTGGGATGCTTAGTGAGATGGGTGGGTCAGTCGGCGCTGGAGGAGGCTTCAGTGTAGAAGGACGAGGTAGGGGTCGTGGGCGTGGTAGCAGAGGCCGCGGAGGACGAAGAGAAGACATGTACATTGAAATGGGTTCAAAACAGGAGCACTTGCACCATCATCTTCATCCACAACAGTCACAGCAGCAGCTGCACCAACAGCCACAGCATGAACCTATACCACCACTGAAGGTCAGTCACCCTTTCAATGATATTATAATGTTTAAACATGGAAGTACTTTGATTTTATTGTATGCACTTTTTTGCTCATATTAGAGAATTGTTTTGTTTATATCATTTCATTTTTTATTCTATTCCTTAATTTTCTAGATTAAATTACCAATTGGTACAATGTCCTCGTCGGATTCACTGCTAAGGACAGACTCTTTGTCTGGTACTGATCCTGGTATGTCTGATGGCTCGGTCGGCTCGGCTCCATCTCTGGGTCTGAGCCCAGGACCACAGTGCAGCGGTGACGGCTCCAGAAATCATGAGAAGAACAAGCATAAAAGTCACATGATGAATGAAACTGTAGATGAGGAAAACATGGGAGAAAGGGTAAGTGTTATTATTTTCAATGTGACCTTGTGTTGATTTAGGGATTTATTGTCTTGAGTTATTCAAGTTCAAGTTCAAGCTGCAGCAAAAAAAATGGACTTGTTAAGTATAAAAAATATAAATTATTTACGAATTATTTTGTTATATTACTTATTTGTCTCCAAAACAACCATATGTTTATGATGAAGACCGAATTAAACAAACAATACAAAAATGTATGATTTTTATCAATTTTTTTTTCTACAAAGGATTTACTTTGTAGAAGTCTTCAGTCAGTATAATTTATCTCCTATTTGTTTGGTAATTTTTATTTCTTATCTTTTTAAAGTCCAAGTCTACAATAAAAAGTAATTGAGTTAGTTAATCAAAAAAGTAACTGCAAGCAATTCATTAAAAACATTGTAAGTGATATCAAAACTTATGGAACTGTTTGAACATTTTCAGGGTGATGATAAGGATTCCAAGGCAGGCTTTGTTGCTTCATTTTTGGACTTTCTTAAAACTGGAAAGAGACCTCCAGGCTTGGATATTTCCCCTGGAATGGAGCATGACAATAGTGAAAGCTCCCCATGTAAAGCTGGTGGCCTGCGCCCCCTGTCCCCTGCTCCTCCTCCGCCACCACCACCTCCTCCGTTTGGAGATGGTGAAGGAAATGGAGGGCTGGCCCTGGGCAGTTGTCCCAGCCCGAAGCGTCTGGAGGACGAGTTGAAAAGGAACTTGGAAACACTCCCATCCTTCTCTTCTGATGAGGAGGACTCTGTTGGCAAGAACCAGGATCTACAGAAAAGCATCTCCTCTGCTATTTCTGCTCTGTACGATACTCCACAGCTAACCACCAGCCTGCAGCCCCCATTGCCACCACCTTCTCCACCTCCTCAGCCACAAACACAGTCCACACAAGCTCCTCTGACTCCCACCTTGCCCTCATCAGCCCTGAGTCCACAGACACTGCATACGCCTCATACACAGCCAGAGTCGGAAGAACAAGATGTCATGCTAGATGAGCAGCAGGATATGATGGAGAGCAGGGAGAGCATGAGCAAAGGCTCACCGGAGTGGAGGAGGAGAGAGACTTGACGGAGGAAAGTGAGGCTCAGCTCCAAACTATAGGTGCTTCAAAAAATGAAGGTATGTTTTTTTTTTATTATTCTTGTTTAATTGCAAATGATATGCAATTCTGTTGTATGGACATTTACTTGTTACACTACAAATCACTATTCAAAATGTATGCATGTTTTTACTGTCTATAAGTGGAGACAGATAGAAAAGAAGTGGCAATGGCTATTGAATGCAAGATGCAAGTAGTCACAATATTTCATCTCATTTTGATGCCAAAAAAAGTCTATACTGAATACCAATTCTGATATCAAAATATTATACTCTGTTATTAGTTATATTCATGGTTTTGTATAAATGTTGATTTTATTGTTGTATGCTGTCTATCCTATATTGGATAATTTTCAAGTGATCAGTGCAACTTCTGCCTCTCCTGTCTGAGAAAAAAGGGGCAAGCTTGTCAGTCTCAGTTCTTTTTTGTGTCTTTCTAAACCGAAACTTTTTACACTAAAATTGAATGACAATATTTAAAAGGACAATTTTTACTAAGACAAAGTTTGTTGTTTCAAGTGACTTAATATTTAAAGCTCCTTCATATCTATGCTTGTAAGACACATGCCTGAAGTTTTTCCGTAATTTTCCGTGCTAGAGACACAAAAATACACTGACAAACACTGACAATGCTGTACAGATCTCTAGTAGAAGTCGCCTTTCTGCTATTTTGTCTGAGAGAAAACTTTGTCAAATAGTATCTGTGATTGTATTAATTGCAACCCTACAAAGTCCAGTTCTTTTACCCCTGGCACTACCACTACCAACCTCTTTCTGAGATTCTGTTTTTGAAGAATGCCTATGCCCTGCTTTTGAGCATATGACTTGGAGTGTAAACTTTGGGAAATAATTCCAACTCAGGCTTATGGATGATAGAGGAGATAGGGGTCAGGTGAAAAATCAAGTCTCAAATGCCAGACAAGGCAGAATTATGTAAACATGCATCAAAAAACAACAACAATAATAATTTGTTTGTTAATGAAGTGGATTTTATATGTTTCTGTTTTCTTTCTTTTGCGTATATATCAGAACATCTCCCTGAAGTCCCTGTGGCCCCAGCAACTCCAGAGGGTCCCTCTGCTCCCCCCTCACCTGCATCGTCCTCTTCTGCTGGTCACTCACCCCTGCCCCCCTGTCCCTCCCCTCACCACCTGCTGTTCCTGAGGTCTTGCAGCAGAGCTCAGAGCCTGCTGCTTCAGGTCCTCCCTCACCTGCTGCTGCACTCATTCAGCATTCTTCTCCAGCCCCTCCTGCTCCTGCTGTCCCTCTTCCACACACTCCCCCACCTGCGCCCACCACTCAGAAGGAATCTCCCCTGCCTTCACCGGAGTCACCTGCCTCCCCAGAAGAACGCCCTCAACCTAAGATCACCTCTCTGCACCTGGCACAAAAGCAGGAAGATGCTGCCATTGCTGGGGAGAGCGAGGAGGATGAGAGTGAAAGTGGAGGAGAAGGCATCTTTAGGGAACGGGATGAATTTGTGGTACGCGTGGAAGACATACGCACACTAAAGGTAACTACTTAGTTTGGAAGGTGCTGATTTAGAAAATACCTTGAAACATTTCTTTTGAACAATGCTTTGTTTTCAGCTGGCCCTGCAGACTGGCCGCGAGCCCCCACCCATCTGGAGGGTACAGAAAGCTTTGCTACAAAAGTTCAGCCCAGAGATCAAAGATGGACAAAGACAGTTCTGTGCTACAAGCAATGTGAGTTAATGCTATTCTCAACATGCAACATACAGTAAATTTACTCATTAATCCATTATTTTGAAGTAATTTTACTAATCAATCAAAAATAGTTTTAACAAAAAATGAATGCAGTGCACTTTGTTTAAATAATAAATAAATAATAAATATTTTTTTCTTTTGTTTAGTATCTTGGCTATTTCGGTGATGCGAAGAGGCGGTACCAGCGTATTTATGTCAAGTTTTTGGAGAACGTTAATAAGAAGGACTACGTCAGAGTCTGCTCTCGCAGACCTTGGCGCAGGACTACACCTCTCAGGTACAGAAAACGTTTTGTTTTTGTTGAGTGTTTGTGATTAAACTTGAGTTGAAGTTTGAGCTGTCAAAATCTTTCTTTTGCACAGACGGCAGAATCTCCCCAGAATGGCATCTCCTCCTACAATACAACCGCCACCCAGAGCGCCTGAGAAAGAAGAGAGAGCAGCTCCACCTGTCCAACGCGAGCCACCAGAAAAGGCCAAAACGCCAACCCCTCCAATTTCAGCCCCGCCAACAACTGTGACCACCACTACCACAACCACAACAAAAGAACCAAGGGAAAGAAAGGAAGTCCCTGTTCAAGTTGTGCCCAAAGTCAAGGAGAAGGAAAGAACAAAAGAGCCTGAAAGAGAGAAGAGAGCGCAAGTGCAACAGGAGAAGGCTGAAAAACGTGCTGTGGATCGCGGAAGAGTGAAGGAGGAGAGGAAGCCGGTAGAACGAAAGGAAAAGCCTGAGCGTCTCCCCAAGACCAAGGTGGCCAAAGTGAAAGCAGAACCTCCACCTAAGAAAAGAAAAAAGTGGCTAAAAGAAGTGGCTTCATCATCAGATTCTGACTCATCGACGATGCCCCCAGCGAGAATGAAAGTAAGACTGCTTTCTGTGTTTATTGAGTATTACCCTATTGTAAAAATGCACATAATAATAATGAGACTTGTCTTCTTCTCAGTGCCTGTTAAAGGTGGTGTCAATAACCGTGCCATGAGGGAAATGTTTAGAAGCTATGTAGAGATGCTGGTCAGTACAGCACTCGATCCAGACATGATCCAAGCTCTGGAGGACACAGATGGTGAGGACTACATTATAATCATTACAACAATAGATTACGGTTCAAAAGCTCATCTGCCCTTGCCAAACCTATCTGACCGGGTCTTTTCAGGCATTGGCAGTATGAAAGTTGTTTATTTTTCAAGTTAGTTTTATTTTATCACCAATGTTCAGATTTTTTTATTTATTCATTACTAAAAAGCTATTTACAAAATACCAAATTTTTTATAATTTCTTCTCTGTTTGGCAACCAGATGAATTGTATCTTCCCCCAATGAGGAAGATTGACAGCATCCTCAGTGAGCAAAAGCGAAGGTTATTGAGGAGAGCCAACATGAGTTCACAGCATCAGGTAACCACTAATGCAATTTTATTTTTATTTTTGTGTCCTTTTTTTAATTGTAGTTTCTTAAAGATCCAAATATTTCTCTTTCACTTATATGCATGCTTTTGCTTGGTGTTTTTGGATTTTCATTGGCAGGAAATGCTTAGATTGGGTGTACCTCTGCACAAAATGAACATTATTAAATGATAGAGCTATTAGTTTCTTCTTGCAAACCACTAGGTTCTTTGTTGTGAAGAAAAAATAAACTTTGTAAAGGCTTAAAGAATGCAGTATGTTTTGTTGTCTGGGCTCCTCAAGTCATGTAACAAAAAATGTGCAGGGTTCAGGTGCTAAAATCTGTTGTCAAGTAAAGCTGACAAACATATTTAAAATTCAACCTTTGGCTCACGCTGTGCTTGTACACTTACAGGAGGTCCTGCACGCCTATCCACAGATCATTGTGGACCCTCTGGACACTGGAGTAGTGAGGGTTCGGCTCAGTGGAGATGCATACAACCGGAAGACACTCAACAGAGTCAAGAAGACCCTGCCAAAACCACAGGTAAGTGTTACTGTAGACTTGAGATCTACATCACACATTGCAGAAGTGCTGCTGTTGATTGAACTCAGTTCTGTTTAATTTTTTTTTTTTTTTTTTTTTTTTGTAACTATTGAGATTACTAATGTTTGTTGCAAAACTGTCACATGAGAACAATAAAACAAGAAAAAATGAGCAATGTTGTATTGTGAAAATCTGAGGTGTTAAATGAATATTGCAACGTTTTGGTTTTCTTTTTAGGACCTTAAACTCTCTTCTGAGTCATATCGGATCTACAGTCTTTACCACTCCCTTCACCATTATAAGTACCACACCTTCTTACAATGCAAGAAGGAGGTAAGCATACATACTGTACATAATTTATTGTGCTGCAAGTAACTTGGAAGTCTTAGTTTTCATAGTTTTTGCACAGAAGGTGGCATTAGAATGCTTTGTTTCGAAAAGCCTAGGAATATCCACACTGAGTATATTTTCCCACTAGCTTAACCAGAAAATAAACATATTAAAGTGAAGCTAAACACTAAATATACTTTTTTTTGCTGTTAAGCTGTTTATTTGGTCTTTAAATAGCATTGCCAATCCAATATAACTCTCTGATCTCATATTTTCTCTTGCAGACGAACACCATTGAGCAGGCTGCTGAGGACCCCGGCCAAGAGGAGGTGGTGCAGCAGTGCATGGCCAACCAAAGCTGGCTGGATACTCTTTTCACCTCCTTCATTGAGCTACTCACACTTAGCACCAAAGCCTGAGTCTGTCGCAAACATGAGTATTAAAAAGAAAAGGACAAGTCCCACTGTACAGCACCCACCCCTCTTCAAGTCTCTAAGATTGGAAGATGCTATTTAAAATCCACAATGGGGTCTGTTTAAATGGCCCCAGACTGTGGCTTTGAACTGTTTTTGTTGCTGATTGACTTTGACCCTTGGACGTGGGGGCACTAACAGGGCAAGAGGTCATCTCTGATTGAGATTCACACATTCAAGGGACAAAAATCGAGGAGCTGTATCTACAAGTCAATGAAAGAGCCGCTGGCATCATTTTAACTGTGTGTCATACAGACAAGTTCAAAGAGAAGCTATTACTGCTTAGTTTTTACATAAATTATTTTTTGAAAAGACTAACATCAGCTGTTGGCTTTTAAAGAGTGGACAAGAGTGAGAATGCTTTTTAAACTGTGTGCAGAGTACGCCTTGAGCAATGTGAACATGGACTTTGGAAAGAAAATTCGAAGGGCAGCACCAGTCAGCTCTGTGATAATATATAAACACATTTTTATTATTTATATGAGGTTTTAACTTAACTCTCACAAGCCGCTGGGTAGCTGCCCTAACATTTGAAATACCATTGAGTTGCCACATTTTCAGTAAACAATCATAACCCACATCACCAGGTTGTCTTCCCTCATGCAAAAGAACAGATGTTGAGACAAACATTGTATCAAATACAGTGGGTGTGAAATAGATAGTGTAAAACAGATGGAAGAAACGTCAATAGGAGAATGGGAAACTTGACATGTTTCAGTTCAGTCATCTTTCATGCAGGTGCGATTACAAAAGTGAACTGTTCATTTACTGTGTTGGAAGGAATATAAATAATATTTAAAGAGGAAATAGTCATTTCATTTTTATCATTTTGACGTTTGTGCATACTGACTTATTTTGAAAACAATCTAATTTTCCATAAAAAGGAAAAAAAAAGATTTGTAAATATTGTACAGTTCTTGATGAAATTCTTTGTCCTTCTGTACATTAACTCTCCTGTATTTGAAAAACAAATAAAATCTGCAAAGAGCATATATGTGGACTTGTTCCTTTAAACACGTAGTTTTTAAAGCAGGTTCACCATTTATTCATTACAAATGATGGCCCCTCGTAGTAAACGCCCTCTAGCGTTCACGCCTTGCGCACTGGCTGTTGTCAGATTGGGAAAACGAAAGTGAATCTAGGAATTTCCTCCACGAACCTCGTCAGAGGCGAGATTGAAACTAGAGGCGGAATGGCTCAGACGCAGATTCATTCGTGAATTTACTACTTTTCTAGTTTAGTTTTCATCAGTGCGGAGTTAGTAGGTCTATCTAGGAAAAATTTACATTTTGGACGTCCTGCAGTGCAACATTTAACTCTTAGCGCTGAGCTTGTTCATTTGACAACTGGTTCTGCTTTGGCCTGGAGTATCTAAACTGATATTTGTATTTTTTATATATATTTTTTTGTATAACTACTGGCATTGTTGAGTCTGCAGTTTCCAGAGCAACTGAAACTTATCAGCAGAGGTGATGTTTCAATTTACATTCAGCTACTTTTATTTTTTTATTTTTTCGTTTTTTAATGTATACTTTTCAGAGTAGGCTACAACTACTTGAGTAGCCTAGTCTATTTTTAATGAAGGATCAATACTCATCAGATCTTTTATGGGTAGCTATAATTCGCCTATAAGATTGTTCTCTGAGTTTTCCTAAAGACCATAAGTTTATGTATGTATGTAATGTGTTTATGAAATTTTCAATAGTCTACATTTTTTTGTATTTTTTGGACCTCTTCTTCAGATATGGGTTATTTCTCAAAACTTAGGTTTATCTTACATTCACTCATATTTTCAAACATATCCATGAATTTTCTGTTATTTCCACTTAGTAATATTATTTAAAGTAACTGCATTTTTTTTAATTGTTTTGTTGTTGACCAAAAAAGATGTGAATATAAGCATGTTTTTGTCATTTAGATGCCTTTGTTGGACTAAATAAGTAATTGTAAAAATGCCCCATTACATTGAGTTGGCTTGCATGGCCACAAAAGGGACGTGTTTATCCCCTTTCAGAATGTCCCAAAAGCCTCGTTACAATTCAGTAGAAATGGAAAGTTATACATGAAATGTTTTAACTTTCTATTCTTACTGAATGAATTGTGCAGTTGACTTTTCACCTCTAGAAAGTTACACAGCACACCTTTAACACTGGTTAAAACAGAGATCAAGTTTTGTTTTGTTTTTTTACTTGAGTGAGTTTAGGAGTGATCAATTTACTCAGAAGTGCAGACCATTGAGTTATATTAATGCATTTGATATAAGGAGTTTACCTCTTTTTGAGACTGCTTAGTTCAAACTGGCAGCCTAATTGTGGCTTGAGAAAGAAAAAAACGTATAATGATAATGACATATAATTGTAAGGATAAAGATTTGATAATGAATAATTATAGATATAAAGCAAATAAATAATTTATCTATAAAAAGTCCTTAATGTTAATCAGGTCTATTGAGTTCAGTGCAGTGCTTTAGTGATCTGAAATGCACCAGTTCTCAGCACTAAAAATACCTTATTTGAGTACCAGTCCTTATTAAAATGAGAGTACCGGCACTGCCAATATTTGTTGACGCTGATGCAAGTGTTCCTTGAACAGAGATGGCTCACTCAAAACCCCTTCTCATGCCCTGGCTTCGTGCTCAGATCGACAGCCAGCAGTATCCTGGAGTGGCCTGGACTAACGCGGAGTGCACAGAGTTCTCCATCCCCTGGAAACATGCTCTGCGGCAGGACTCCTCTGACACAGATATACTCATCTTCAAGGTAAAAGGCATAACATTTCTACCAAACAAGTACAAACTAAAACTATAATTAGACTATTCTTTCCATAGAGATGGGCAGAGGTCAGTGGACAAACTAAGGACGACCCCTCGGTGTGGAAGAGAAATTTCCGCAGTGCTCTGAGAGCGAAAGGTTTCACAATGGTCTCTGACAGCAAGAATGATGCTGCCAATCCTCACAAAATCTTCAGATGGCCAGATGAAAAAAAAGGTAAACCTTCACTGTGCTTAACTTATTGCTCAAGTTGAGTGTCAGTGGCATTGGTTCACAGTTCATGTGTAGCATTATCCTGATCTGGATACTTCTCATTTCAGCCTTTGTTTGAAAAGGGCTAAAGATTTACTTCCATGTACACCTTATTTTTTATCATGAGAAATATTGATTTTACTAAAACTACATTACTTAGAAATACCTACATGAATGTTCACCCTCACCAGGGTGAGCAATACAGAATGAATTACAAGTCTTATTTGCCCACAGCAAATCCTTCTTTGTCTCCTGACCAGCCTAGTCCAGATGTGTTTGAAGATTTGCCCCTTCCTACACAAGAAGTAAGTGCCTGGTAATTACTGTTGTCCAGTCTATTCTTCACATACATATCCACAGTCACTAACGATACTTAATAGTTTTTATGTGGTATTGTATTTTCAGTAACATTATACAGTATATATTTGATTTATTGTGTTTGTTAGGCCAGTGTAAAAAATGAAATACATTTTCAATTACACTATTAAAGCACATTTTATACCTTGCTTGTAGCTCTAAGTTACAATTTTTGTAAAATTAATTATCAAGCCAAGTTATTTATTTTTTTATTAAAATTATTCTAATTTTTTCCCCCTTTTTAGAGTCAGTCAAATTTGGTCGAGTATGTCTATCTTCCACAGGAGGTGTTTTCAGGTAAATTCTTGTGATAGTAATGTCTCTTCTTCCTGACATTTTCACTTGGTTTTATTTGCCTATCTGCAGAGCCGTCATGCAGCCATGACATCCTACAGGAGTGTTTGTTGGGGCTGAATATTGGTCCTAAAACAGGTGAAATTCAGTGCTGGATTTCTGTTTCTCTTTTTCTGTGCTGCAGTTGGAGATACTCACTTTCTGCTCCAACTTTTCCACAGAGGGCTTTGAGCCTCCTCCCGAGCAACAGTGCCTGGTAGAAGCGGATGTGATTGGAGCTTCTGTGTTGCGTGGGCTGCAGCAATATCCAGTCGGTGCTGAGGCTGCAGTACATGGAGCTGGGTTGCTGGGGCAACCAACACAACCAATGGAAGGGGCTGTGGGCGGGACATATGATCAGGAGCGGGCTGAGCAGTTCCTCCACACCATCACTCAGACCGATGATGGAAATCATTTCAGTGAGTATGTCACTCATAACTCATGAGCTTCAATTGGGTATAAAATGCATTAATTAAAAATACATACATACATAAATATATACTGCTATATTCTGCTTCTTACAGAAACTGAATTTAGGATAAAGGTGTTTTATCGAGGAAGGCAGGTGCTAGATCAGCTGGTTCAGAATGAGTCAGGGGTGCGCATTGTTTATAAGTACGGCCTCTTTCTTTTTTTTTAACTTGTTGTGTCATTTTAGGTGACTAATGATCTTTATGTCTCAAATTAGACCGAACCTTGTGGGTTGTGCTATTGACCCTGATTCAGGTCTCAGTCTGGTCTCTCTTCCAAGCCTTCAGAACATGACAGACCAGACTCAGGCCGCTCTGACCCAGAAGATCCTGGACACCCTGGGCTGGTTGGATGTGGGCGTGTCTGGTCATGTGGTGTTTGGTCAGCGACGTGGAGAAATCAAGGCTTATTGGAGCTTTTTTAACTTTGACCAGAGCAGACAGCCTAACGAGGTCCCCAAAGAGCCACAAGCATTATACATGTTTAGAGACTTTGTGAAAGGTAAGTGAAGGGATTTTTTTATAATTTACTTTGGAATGACTTGTACCTACTATTACTACTACTACTATACTATCCTTGTAGGAATATCAGACTTCATAAATGGAAAAGAAAGCCCCCCTTACTCATTGTTCTTTTGTTTGGGGGAGAAGTGGCCAGATCCTGACAACAAACCCTGGACAAAGAAGCTCATCATAGTGGAGGTGCTTCACATATAAATTTTCTCTGGGAAAATGCAGTACAAAGTCTGACTGCTACAGAACATAGGATGTAAAATTGTTAAGACAAGGCAGACACTAAATTACTAACTGCATTTTCTTTGACAGGTGGTGTTGACTTCAATGGAGATCTTGAAGAATATGGCAGTGGCAGGGGGGGCTTCTTCTCTGCAGTCAGTCGAACTGCAAATGTCACTAGAGGAGATGATGGAAATGTACTGATGAATGGCCGATCCCAGTTGTGTCAATGGTTAGGCATTTCTAAAATCTGTCTTAGTTTTAACAATTTATTTCTTCTGTACAGTGATCAGCAATGGTTCTTTAAACATTAACGAGAAAAAAATTAAAAACAAAGTCACAACAACAGGACTGCAAAAGTCTTAAGTGAACTTGCTGTTCAATAGACACAAGTTTGTCTTATTGCACTTTATTTAACGTGGAAAGTTCCAATGAGATTTAGAATGTTTTTCTGAAGATTTGAGGGGAGCCTATTGTATATGCTTTTTGTGGTACAAGTAATGGGAGAAAACTTTGCTAACATAGAAAGATCAAACTTTACATAGAAAGGCGTTCCTCCTGGAAGTTCAACTTTCATGCATTTAACAATTTTTTAATGTAGATTAATGTAACTTTACATAGATAAACAATGTGTATTTGTAACAAAAATAGCTACTTTTGTTAAGATTCAAAAGTTTGCTGAATTCATCTGAGATCATATCAAACAAAACAAAGGTGGAAGCATGATAGTTAAGTCTCTCATCAAATTTGATTGGGCAACAAAAGAATCATAGGCAGGTCAGGTTTCTGCCAAGTTCTGTGAAATAAAAGTAAATAAAATGTTACTTTTCCTCATCAAAATCTGAGTCTGATTGTCTTTCCTCTGTGATTGAGTTGTCTCTGAGTCCAGCCATGGGAACGAGCCGACCTTCTGAGTCCACACCCATCGGCTGGATAATGTCTTCTCTGTAAATAAAGAGAGTGAATAATGACAATAATCAAACAGAGAAACAATCAGGAGAAAATAGTAAAAAGTGAGAAGAAACATGTAGTGGTGGAGAATGGCTGTGAATGAGCAGTAGCACAGTTTTAGTTCTTTCATTGCAACGTATTTATTCATCCACTCTCTTTTTGTTTAATTATTTTTTCTTATATAAACAAAATGTGAATTTGCTAGACCTGGAGAGCTTGCTGAAGAGCTTGATAAGCCTTTTAGCCTCCTCCTCCTTTTCCTCCTCAGACATGCCTTCCATTGGGTCTGGCTGTTGAGCCTCCACTCGCCCCGTCACTGGGTTGATGCGGTCTTTCTGTTGACGGTACTCCTCTGTGTCCGAGTCTGAGTCACTGGAGTAGTGCACACTGACGCTCTGAGTGCTCTGGCCCCCCAGAAGACCCCTAGTGGCCAAAAGGCCTGCAGCATTACCATAGCCAGTGTATTTCACAAAGCGTCGCACTAAAGAGAGAGAGTGCAAAATTTAAGAAGGCACACATAGATGGACAGGATTACAAAAGTTTGTAGATGTACCATTTTCTTTGCAGAGGACAAAGATGAGGTCAGCTGCACAGTGTTTGAGATCTGTGTCCAGGTGTGTCATGAGGCGAACGATGCGACTTTTAACTGTTGACCCCTCTTCTGGTCTCTGGGACACATCTCTGAGCGGTGGAAGGATCTAAAGAATTTATTGAAGAGATACAGTTCATTGAGATAGATAAAGGTAGAATATAAAAAAAAACATTAATTGTAAGTACCCTGTAAGTAAAAGACATGTTATTGTGCTTTCTTAGA
Organism: Mugilogobius chulae; assembly: GCA_038363315.1. Classification (NCBI taxonomy): domain Eukaryota; kingdom Metazoa; phylum Chordata; class Actinopteri; order Gobiiformes; family Gobiidae; genus Mugilogobius; species Mugilogobius chulae. The sequence goes on along the minus strand of CM076401.1, from coordinate 34,031,087 downwards.
TCAAATTATAACTGTATTTTAATTCACTTTCGGCTGGGCGAGGCATGTTCTCTTCCAAGTAAGTAAAGTCAAGCCCGTTGTCTATTGAGCAGTGTTGGGAAAAAGTACTGAAAAAGTAATTAGTTACTCATTACTTATTACTTTTTAAAAATGTTACACACTACTTAATTACTGCCTCAAGATAGTAACTTCGTTACATTACTTTAAGATTACTTTGTGTGTATTATTGCAAACATCGATCAAAAATGGGATTTTAAATGTTATTATTTGCATTTAATCAAAGAGAAACAACAAATGAGTTTCTTAAATTTAGCAAAATCAACATTAAAAATGATTCTGAGCACTGTTCCAGCTGCTGATTTGTATCTCTGAATCGTTTTATTTCAAACAAGTCACTTTTGTCAGATGTTGTACCTAAATGTAACTAAGAGTATCTTATTAGTAACTGTAATTCAATTACAAGTATTTTCACAGTAACTAAGTTACACTAGCCTGATGTAACAGCCGGTTTCATTTCACTCTGTGGAAAGTTGCTGGAGTGAAATGAAATGGAGTGGGGGCTCTATGTGGTGTTAGCCTGGCTAAAGTTACACTACTAGTTACTCAAAAATGTAATCTAATTACAGTAATTAAGTTACAGTAACTAAGTTACACCCAACACTTCTATTGAGGGAGTAAAATGTTACTGGATTACCTGGTTTCGGAGGTACTTCCTGGTTTCTCTGTGAGCTCGGCAGCTCTCTGTCAGCAGGTTGAGGATGGGGGTCAGTTTTCTTTGACCTTATCACCCTGAGACATAAACAGACTCTTTCAAAGTTGAAAAGATTAAAGCTTGACAGTACACAGCTCTGCTCTGACCTGCTCTAGACGTCGCTCCATAAACTGCAGCATCTTGTGCACACAGTCCATGTTAACTCCATTGAACTGCTCTGAGCTCGGGGCCAGGGGCACGTTAAGTAGGACATCAAGACACTGAAGAGGCAACGCTGACAGCAAATTCACTGTATGACTGTAGGATAATTTTAGCAAAAAGACAAGAATAACACATGACTAGGTTTGTTCTTTTAAGCCTATGGTAGCATGCTCACCCCTGCAGGTCATCAGTGTCATCCGCCAGCACACACTTTCTCATGAGGCAGAGACGTAGAATAGCCAACAGGTGTCGGTATTGCGCAGCATCTTCCTATAGATACATAAAACACAAACTAGTCCAGGCCTTATAATTTTTTCCCAGTTGCCTCCTGAACACCCTCACTGACCTCTCTGGGCTCCTGGCGGTGGGAGCTGAAAGTAATGTTGAAAAGAATTTTAAGAATCTCAATGATGCGTTGTGAGGCGTCCAAGGAGATGGGAGAAGCCGCGAGTCCAGAACACAGTGGTATTGCTCCTTCCACTGCACCTCCAGGCAGCCCTCCAGAACAGCTGTGAGGATAGACACACCACCCTCCTGCAATAGGACAAGCAATAATCAAAGATCGCTGATACAATGTGCGACACAAGTAACTGTATGTATGTATGTATGTATGTATGTATGTATGTATGATGTTTTATGTATGTATGTATGTATGTATGTATGTATGTATGCATGCATGATGTATGTGTATTTATGTATGTATGTACATACAAAAATAAAAAACGCAAATAAAACCTGCTGAAGCTGTTTGCTGAGCTCTGGACGTAAAGCTGTCATCAAAAACATGAGTCGCAGTTCATAGAATTGAGCACTGGAGGGAGGCGAAGAGCTGACTCCAGAAGACAGTAGTTCTATCAGCCCATTAAGCAGCCTGAAGAGACAGAGGGAGAGGTAGTTTTTTCTCTCCATTGAATAAAACATCTAGTATACAGTGCCTTGCAAAAGTATTCAACCCCCTTGAACTTTTTTACATTTTCTCTTATTAGGACCACAAAAATCAAACATATTTCACTGAAACTTTGTGTAAAAGACCAACAAGTTGCACACAATTGTGAAGTTGAAGGACAGTCATACATGATCTATTTTTTTTAACAAATAAAAAGCTGAAAAGTAGGCGTGCAAAATTATTCAACCCCCTTTTTTTCTGAGTGCAACACATTACTTTAGAGGCTTTAGAAGGTTCCAATGTTGACCTAACAAATAAATAGAGTGTAATCTACTCTCAGTATAAATGTAGCTGTTCTGTAAAATCCTCAGAGGTTTGTTTGAGAGTATTGGGGAGCAGTCAGCAACATGAAGACCAAAGAACACACCACACAGGTCAGGGATAAAGTTGTGAAGAAGTAAAAAGCAGAATTAGGTTATAAAAAGATTTCCAAGGCTCTAAACATCTCACGAAGCACTGTTTACACCATCATCCATAAATGGAAGGAGTATGGCACAACTACAAATCTACCAAGACCAGGCCGTACACTTAAACTTACAGTTTGAACAAGGAGAAAACTGGTCAGAGATGTAGCCAAGAGGTCCATGGTGACTCTGGAGGAACTGCAAAGATCTACAGCTCAGGTTGGGGAATCTGTCAACAGTACAACTTTTAGTCGTGCACTACACAAATCTGGCCTTTATCAAAGAAAGCCTTTGCTGATAGAAAGCCATAAGAAATCCTGTTTTCACTTTGTCAAAAGCCATGTGGGGGACACAGTAACCATGTGGAAGAAGGTGCTCTGGTCAAAATTTAACTTTTTGGCCAAAATGCAAAACGCTATGTGTGGCAGAAACCTAACACTGCTCATGACTCTAAATACACCATCCCCACGGGTAAATACGGAGGTGGGAGCATTATGATTTGGGCATGCTTTTCTTCAGCAGGGACAGGGAATATGGTCAGAGTTGATGGAAAGATGGATGGAGCCAAATACAGGGCTATATTGGAAGAAAACTTATTGGAGTCTGCAAAACACTTGAGACTGGGGCGGAGGTTATCTTTCAACAGGACAACGGCCCCAAACATAAAGCCAAGGCTACATTGGAATGGTTTAAAACAAAACATATTCATGTCTTAGAATGGCCCAGACAAAGCCCAGACCTAAATCTAATCGAGAATCCGTGGCAAGATCTGAAAACTGCTGTTCACAAACACACTCCATCTAATCTGACTGAGCTGGAGCTATTTGCAAAGAAGAATGGGCACAAATTTCAGTCTCAAGATGTGGAAAGCTGGTAGAAACATACCCAAAGAGACTTGAGCTGTAATTGCAGCAAAAGGCGGTTCCACAAAATATTGACTCAGAGGGGCTGAATAATTTTGCACGCCTACTTTTCAGCTTTTTATTTGTAAAAAAAAAAAATCATGTATGACTGTCCTTCAACTTCACAATTGTGTGCAACTTAGTGTTGGTCTTTCACACAAAGTTTCAGTGAAATATGTTTGATTTTTGTGGTCATAATAAAACAAAATGTAAAAAAGTTCAAGGGGGTTAAATACTTTTGCAAGGCACTGTATGTGTATTCATTCATGCTGATGAAGTACATGGTGTCAACTTGATCTTAAGTGTACAGTTTATACCACTAGTATGTTATGTAAATTGCATAAAGGGTGTGATGTGTACCTGAGTGAGCTGAATCTCTCCTGAGCCCAGCTGCTGTTGTAGACCACGTTACATAACACCTTCATTGCCTCCTTCCTCTGGGTGTCCTCTGCAGACTCTCCCTCTTCCTCATTGTCCTCTTCTCCTTCCATCTTGCTCTGCCGTCGGTCTCTCCGGCCTCGCTCCAGCACTTTCTGGTGGATGCTGCCCCTGTGAGCCTCACTGATACTGGGCCGAGGGCTGCTGACCCAACTCATGCTCTCCACGTCTCCACTGTCAGCGCTCCTGGCATCGTCTTCTATGGACTCCTCCGTCTGCTCACAAGTTTCCATTTCAGCATCATCATCATTGCAGTGGCTGTGCTGGGCCTTTGCTTTAGCGAGGGACACAATGATGTTGTCGTAGAAGTTTAAATCTGGATTCGAAAGCTCCTCTTGGGTCTCTCCTGTGATTAGACCAGCGAGTTTGGCCAGAGTCAGAAGGGCACTGTCGGTCACCAGAGGAGCCAAAACCCTTTTGTCCCGGGAGAGGATCCTCAGGCTTCGAAGAGACACCTTCAGCAGGCTACTTTTGACTTCAGTTCTGATGAAGCCAATCAAAACCAGGGCCAAATTCTTGAATAAATAATAAACTAAATATTAGTATTAGATTATACTCAAATCATCATCATCATCATCATCATAATGTAAGCATAGTGAGAATAATTAAAGTTACACTATGCAACTTTTCTGGTTTTTTCTTATTGAGGATGTTACTGCTTTACTTAAAATGTCCACAATAAGACACAAATATAGACATGTGGCAGAACAGGTCAAGGGCCTCAATAATACAGCATGTCTATGTCAGAAATGCGTATGTAAAAAAGAAATGAAACATCTGATATTTGCTTCAAAAATTTCCTTTCCACTGAAAAGGCTGACACTGTGTTCATTTGAAACAGAATGCAGCAACTATACAACCTGCAGAATCCAAATATTTTATTTATTTAATAACTGCTGGTACAAAGCTGAGTCTGGAATGATGTTACTAAAACAGAAATGGAGAACTTGGAGATTGAGGTTGGAGACACTGGATTCAATTTGTCCAAAGGCTAAAAGAGCTCCTATTTAAAAAGAAAGAAAATGTGACTGGAAAACATACTTGTCTGAGGAAGAGATCCCGGTCCTCTTGCTCATATTCCTCACCTTCCGATTCTGAATCGGTATAATCCCTCACTTTATTCTTCTTAAACTATCAAAGCAGACCAAATATTAGTCATATTAGTTATTAAAAAAAAAAGCACTATTACATTTTAAACAAATGCCAGACATTACCTCTTCCAGTCTCTTTTGCTACAGAAAAATGCATGAAAAAAAGAAAGAAAAGAAACAAGTTAACTGCGAATGGCACAGCTGCATAGATTATATTATATGGCTTGTGGCTTAGATAGAATCTGCCTTAGGAGAGAGGATGAGGAGCGACTGATGCAGCAGAATCACTAATCACATTTGAGTGGACAGGGAGAATGCACTGTATTAACAAAACTTACTTTTCTGCGATTTCTCTCCTCCTTGTCAAAAAAGAAGCACTGTGCATACTGTCAGTGTAACACAACACCAATGTTAGCATAGCGTAAGCATGGTTGTATTAAACATCCGGGTGTAGAAGGAGAAACTTTACCTCTTTGTTAAACTCCTGTAGATAGATCTGAACACTGTCTGCATCTCCGCGTTTGATGCACTGAATGATCCCTCCAGGTCAACATCCATGCTGCCTAGGATCTGCGCTTGTCAAATATTCCAAGCTAAAACAAAGTACCACAGAAGACACATTTTATTATAACATTGAGCATATACAACTGCACTTTAATCTAATGCAAGACTGTGAAAGTAGACCAAAATAATATTACCTTTTTAGTAATTGATGTGCACACAGCCTTGTGTTTTTCAGTCACAGTAATTCTAAAAAGTGACTTGCTCGTCCTGCCTCATGTCCTTCTATCTCTATAATGTGAGTGTCTCTAATCCCAGGGACATGCTGGAGCTGCGCAATGGTTATGTCTATAATCCATTAATGGACTCAGGCTTATACCAACCAGCTGACCTTTTACAAGTTTTATGCACTACCCACAAACATTTCAGAAGCTTGCATTGGAGTTTAGAAAAAAAAAATCACATAGCATAAATTATTTGTTGCCTGATTTTCAACCTTAACATGAGATTGTTTAAGCAAGGCAAATGCTTATATAACTGTTCAGGTACTCCTGTGCCAATGCTCAATGTAAATCTTCTTTGGCAGCAAATATATCACTCCTAAAGTATTTGTTCCTGTATCTGTTTATTTCCCCTTTAACCTCCTTTGCATCATAAACAATTGGCTCCAACTTTTGTGTGCCTTAACCTGTCCAAGGCCAAATGTGTGTGAGAAGATGGTAGTTTCTGTGAGTGACACCTTTTCCTGGCAGGATACTCCACTCTTGCCCCGGTGGTGGGTAAGAGGAAACTCTGTCCAGCAGGCCGAGGAGAGCAGCTGTGGCTCTGGCCTTACAACAACAGGAAGCACACACAACGTCAGCGATAGTAAGGGAGGGAAGTCTGAAGGGACCCGGCTCTCAGGGAAACAAGCCTATTGCTTCAAGATGAATTAGACACACACAGAGATGTGGGATATCAACAGGTTGTATGTCCAGAAGAGAAATTACCTCCAGTAACCTCTCGAGCCAGTGCAAACAAACAGTTGTCCCTGACGTATGCAATCAGGGCTTGTCCTCTTTAATCAGACTCAAATATTATCACAGGCTGTCAGAACACAGCAGGTGCTCTAAACGCTGTAGCTGGTTGCAAGACTATAATCAATTATTTTGAATAGATAGACTTGATAAAATGTACTAAGACTAAGAAGGTCAATGACTCAGGACTGACTGGACTGAATATCAGTGATTTGGGAGACTTGTGACTTGAGAAGATTTGATGCTTCTCCTCAAAAAATAAACAGTGCAGTTTTAAGTTAACAAACTGTTCCTCCTCACTTATTTTTTATGACCAGAAATGTATTTTAAATTGGATAATATACAAAAACAATGAAAATGTAGAAACACACAATGTATTTGGTCATTTGATATGAAGTCTTGAAAATGTGGGAACCTGGACTTGATTTGGAATTGTGTGCCACTGACTTTGGACTTGACACGAACTTGCCTCACTTGGACTTGGGATTTTACTCTGCCTTGAGGCCAAAGACTTGCAAACCAGTTACTTGGTTCCACCTCAAATACATAAATATAAAGATACAAGATAAAGATACATAGTTAGATAGAGAGAAGAAAAATGACAGTGTTGATGTCCACATGTAATATAATTGTTGGAAGCCTGACAATTAAGTAAAACTGGAATGGCTCTTACTTTCGAGTTGACCAGTAATACATTACTATATTATACAGTAATTTATTTTATTTTATTTTGGATCCATTAGTTATTACTCAGCAATAACTATTCTTCTGGGTCCACAAGTACAGTAACAGTAAGTTCTGTCATAAAGTGCTGCTTTTACAGTACATTCAAAGAAATCGTACTCAATATTTTTCATAAAATAACTTAAAAGGTACTCTGTGTAACTTTTGACGAAACAAAATAACCTTGAACAAAAGCATGTTTTTTTACTCTGAGCATCAATTATTTTATGTCCTAGAAAAGAATGTTTTATTGAGAACAAGTTACAATACAGTATTCCACAGTATTGTTCTATTTTAATGGGATTATACATTTTATTTTTCAACATAACCACTGTAATTGTATCATAAGCATCAGGTTTATGCATTGGGTTGGCCTCCTTTCATATTTTTTCCATTACTTCATTTCTCATATCATGTAACAGGTGTACAGGAACAAGTGGATGGTATCATTTTATCTACCCACCCTGGTCACTCTAATCATGCTTAAGAGGAAGTGATACATGACTGTTTGTAAAATCTAAATCTCAGTCATTAGTGAAATCATTGTGCTTTCTCATTAGGAAGTATAAGTAGTGACTCAGGTTCTACTCGTGACTGTGGGCAGATTTCAGTCACAGGAAAGGTGCACAATGGACTTGAAGGAGAGAAACAGACCATAATAATCTGAGCTCCCATAGGAGTCTCCTAGTTCTAAAAGAGGATTCATTACAGTTCCTAGAGAGATACAAATGTAGACAAATGAGAGCTGATCTGTAGTTATAAGTTTAAAGGAGACGTTTCAATAGAACTTGGTATCAAATAGCAACAAATGTAGGCAACCATATAGATAATAGAAATAGGACTTATAGACTTCTTGTTAAAATACATTTCACTTTTATTTACTGAAATTTATTCTTGAAAAATGGCTACACCACATTTTTGAATCTTACAGGTTTAACTAAATTTAATAAATGCATGGAATTCACTACATCGGTGTAAGCAGGGACAGGAAAGCATTAATGCCTAAAGACTAGAGTTCTGTTGGGCTGCATATCTCCATCAAGATCAGCGTCCCTTTGTTTAAAGTTAGTGCTAAAAATTCAAGAGCTTTTAAAAAATGTTTTCATTACTGTAGCAAACCCCCAACCCAGCTCAAATTCTAAACATAGACAAATTAATTTAAACAATTCACCACGATAAGGTTGTCATCTCTCCAACAGTTTCAAAAAACAGTGAAGGGAGCAAATCTCGATATGACAGCGGGTTGCCTCAAAAGTACAACACCAGCCATCAATAGAATAGGGACTAGAAGTAAATATTAGTTACTGTTTGTTCATTATTAGTAAAAACTATCTAATCATTTAGTAATGATCAGGGAATGTTATCTTAATAGTTAACTAACATTTATAAATGATTTGTATCTAGACCTTATTATATAAAGATACCGTTTGGGAAATGTGTGAGTGACATCTAGCCGAGTTTCTCAAACTGTGGTATACGTACCACTGGTAGGCAGGCTGCCTCTGGTGGTATGTGAGGTTTTGACTCTGAATTTTGAAAATTTATTATTTAGTGATAAATCCACTCATGTGTTTGTCTTCATTTAGATTACTCTAATCATTATTTAGCACCCTCCTCATCCGTGGTTTGCTATCATTTTAAACCTGATTTATATTAATCAGAACTTTAGTTTAAGGTGAACAAAAAAATATCTGGTGAGAGCCAAATATTATCTCAAATGGAATATTTGAGAACCACTGATCTAGTCCATATTACAGATCAAAGTGACAATCTAAGCTGGCCAGATTGACTTAGAACAACTTTAATATTTTTTTCTTCAATGATGTTATTGGATGTTGTTTACCTCTTGTAGCAGACGTAATTACAAAGAACATTTGAGAAATAAAAACTGAAGAGTGAAGTGACTCAGGGAAAAGTTACAGGAAAAATGGGCTGATAAAGAAAAGGCTAGAGGAAAATTGGGTAGTTATTTCAAGCCCTGTGCACTTCCTGCAGGTGATGGAAATGAAAGGGTGCTTTTCTAGAACAATTGCTCAGCCTGCGAGTGCAGTGAGTGAGGAGAAAGATGCAAGAGGAAGTGGAGGGGGTCAGGGGGAATGAGGGTCACAAGGAGTTGACATAGAATCAACATAAACATCATGGGAAGCAGCATAGAGGGTCATTTCATACATGTATACACATTGTTTTGTTTGGCGTTTCAGGGTTGTTTATGATACGTTAGCGGCCCTTGTAAATAAAGAATAAACCTGCCATCATAACTCACCGATGGCGTGGGAGTTGTTCTACAGGCGACCATGCAAAGGACACGCCCCTTCGCTGCCCATCACCTTATAAAAAGGTCCAGATACTGAGGCTGACAAAACAACATCCAACTCTCATCCACAAAGATTTACTCTGAAAGACTCCGTGGGCCTTTCCATTTTGAAGCCGGTAAGTAATTTTTGGATCTTTTATAATGGAATTTTCTCTCTTTGTCTAATGTTCAGGAACTATAGTAAGCATAAAACATATAGTAGTAGTTTTCTGTAACACTAGTTAACTTATCAGAATTACATTTTCAGAAGGTTTATATTCCATGTATACTAACTGAGCAGTACCTTTAGTGATCAATTGTATGTCTTTTTTGTATTTTTCATATTGGTTTCATACACTAAATGACTCTCCTTATTGCAGGCTTGTGCGGTATGGAGGTTGCCATTCTATTGTTGTTGACAGTGCCTTTCACCACTGCTGTGCCAATCTCACACACTCAGAGGTGCATCATTTTGCAGTGAGAACAAATTCCACCATCTTTGTGTCACTTAGTCCTTACCTTGTTTTTTTTCCTTCGCTGCAGGTCCGTTTCTGTGGCTTCAGACGACACTACGCAGGGCTCAGGAGTGGAAAGTGCACAGGACAGACAAACCATGCACACTCTGAAGATCATACCGTTTCTACCAGATGACAACCAGCCGATTAGGGATGAGCTGAAACACAGGTACAAGTGGAAATTTGTCAAATATGATCAGAGAAAGATAAGCTGGCCTTTTAAATTAGAATGTAGCACTCAGAAATGTAAAAGCAAACTAACTGGAAAAAATATACTCAAAACATCTTAGTCAATGAACAAGACAGGTTTAAGGAAATTAATCTCATAGCAACCTATTTTTAATTTTCTATGAGTTGTAGTTAGGAAGCAAAGACTTCAATAAAAAATGTCACTTGTAAAAAATAGAGATTTTCTTTTCTTACTCATTTCTCCTCTATGGTTCACAGTATTGCAGCAAAGTTACGTCCACGCAGAGCCCTCAACGCGGATGCCAGCTGGGGACATGTCAGCTCCACAACTTGGCCAACACACTCTACCACATCAGCAAAAAAAATGGCAAAGATGAGTCGAAGACAGCCAATGACCCTCAAGGATATGGCAGATAGCTGTTATAGAAATTACTTTATTACATAGACTGAGGCTGGGTCTCTAATATTTAAACTGTATGCAACTGTGTGATTGGACGGTCTGGTACTGTTGAATGAATGAATGTAGTGGGGATCTGGACACTGTGGGATATCTAATGTTTCTGTATTTATAAGACTGTCCATAAATATAATAAATTATGAATATAACATTTATCGATGTGTTTTTGTTTTACTCTTGTGCACAAACTATAGCATTAGAAAATAAATAAACTATACCATTAAAATATATTCTAACAGGCTTATTTCATTGCCTTTGTTTTGTCTGGAATAACTTTTCCAAATAGTGTGAAGTTGTCACTAATCCAGGGAGATATTTTAGGATCCATAAAGATAGCTGCATTCTAGATAGATGCATTCTATTCATTTCGCAGAACTGTGCTGTTGTTTCTGTGAACTAACCAAACCTGATGACCAAAGGCTTCTCCTACGAGCCTATGGCACGTTGTCAGTGTTGAAAGCCACTCCTCTCTTTGAGTTTGTAGCCTCTTTGGAGTTGTGTGACTGGCCACACCTCACCTGTGGTTAGCCTGTTTTGCACTGCGTGAGTCCGTGTCAAACCCGGGTCTGAAGCGTCCATGGCCTCGTGCAGATGACCGTCGTCCTCTCCAGCCGCATTAGCAGTGGAAATGCGCACAAACAAAACCTGAGGGCAACTTATTTCCCTGTCGGTCTCAGAGCAAACTGGGCCAGCAGCCATGAGAGACGCAGCGGCGGGAGAAGAAGGCGGCAGACACAAAAGCAAAGACCAGGTGGGTCTGTCTGATTTACATTGATACCAGCGTCACGTGACCGCGGTCCGCACTTTTGTAGTGCCGATTGTATCCGTGCCTTGGTCAGTAGCTGCTGAGCGCGTCTCTCTTCGGTGTTTTTCATGTTCTCGAGTTGAAAACTACACATCACGAGCTTAACACACGGAGAACCCAAGAGACTTTTTGTATATCTGTGCCAGATTACAACGTATAATGAAAAAAAAAAAAGCCCAAATGGAGAACTTTGAGGTCCGTATCATCGTGCCAAACAGCGGAAGTTGTCTTTTTTGCGGAAAATGCACTTAATCTCAGCAGCCAGAACACAGTAGTCCTAGCTTCTCAGTTAGACAACTAAAATGCGATTGATTGGACAATTGTACGTTTCCAGCTTACCGCAGCAAAATGTGAAGGGATAGTGACAAGCACAGAGAAGCAACGATCAATAAGACTGATTCAGATAGTTACAGGCATTACTCCAGAGCCTGCTTCTCCTTCCAGGTTGTACGGGCAGCATGTATCAGCTGCCAATGAAGCAATTGCCTGGAGCTACAACTTAACTCTAGAGAATGTAGCCTATTACTTTTTGATCATAGCTAGCCATATTCACTTGACCTAAGAGTACTTGCCTAAATGTATACAGCATGCATATTGCTCCACATCAAAACATTTTAAATAGAAAGGCCTTATGTTAAAAAAAAAGAAAAAAAAAAAAGGTCAGCTGACTGGACACAAGCTCGTGCAGAGTTGCTGAAGCTAAATCTACAGACCCCTGCAAGAAATCACAACCATGTGTTTAGGGAGCACATATCTTGCTATCTGCAGCAGGTAGTTGTGTAAGTCAGAGCCAGTGTTTATATTTCAAACAGCCTAAATCATACTTTGAAAATGAAAAAAAAAAAAAAAGTATTTGTAATTGTAATATTTTTCTTTGTAGAGCTGGATCCCTAAAATCTTCAAAAAAAGAATTTGCTCCACTTTTGTTGAGGATCCAGTCAGGTAATGAATACATTTCCAATACTGAATGGCTTACAATATTAATCAGAATTTCATTTTTTTTTCATCTTTAAAACTTATACATGTTTCTTGATCTTTCTTTTGTTAGAAAGTTAAATATTTCACAGTTTATGACAACCAAGTTTAGTTGAGATATTATATACTATATCATTCAGGGTGGGCCGTTCCTCTTTTCCTTTCAGGGGGGACCTGTGCCAGTGTGGAGGCCAGAAAGATGAACACGAATCTGTGGCTCTGGGAGACTTTTTCAGCACAGCAATTGTCAACCAGTGGGACAGCGCCCAGCATTCATCCGAGTATCCCACAGATGCATTTGGAGAACTGCAGTTTGCTGGAGCCAGTAAGAGACAGAGCCATGTAGGTGTACTCCAATCACTTGCAGATGCAACATTGTTCCATTGTTCCATGTCCATTGAGTGAGAGGAAAAAGTCACACACATTGGATTTGTCTGTTTATGATAAATATTCATTATCACACAGTACTTCTGTGACCAAAACACAATATTAACATAGTATTAACTGTTTACATTAGTCTGTGTCCCCACCTCTATTCAACACAAGGTATATAATTCATGTCCATTGTTGAAACTCTTGGCTTAGCAAATTAAAAAAAAAAATAATTTGAAACTTTTAAAAATAACATTTTATACAAGTTAACTTTAAAGACTGTTTAGCATTGTTACTCTTTATTAGTTTACTCAAAACTGAATTTTGATTGCCTTATGCAGATCTGAGTAAACCTGCTTTGAGTGTATAAAAAATGCTTTTGTTCTCATGCTCTCTACCCTAACCCACATCCTATACTCGGTGTCATTATTTGACAAATTAACTCCCTGTTCTGCATGTAGGGTTTCAACATGCCATGTAGCCACTCACAATTTGCAGTAGTTAGGATAAGGGCTTGGAGTTTTGAAGATAAAGTCAATAGAGCTGTTTCTATACAAAATCAGTAATATAGCCACTAACTGATGTTAACCCAATTATCTGGCTGAGTTACTGTGAATAAACAAGAACGTGTTTATTTTAAATCTCCCTGTATTGTTTTCTCTACTTTATACTGGTCAATAGTTTTTGCGGCTCTCATGGGACACGCCTGCTTCAATGGTGTACACACTGATGACCGTCAACTGGAAACTGCCAGCACCAAACCTGGTGGTGTCTGTGGTTGGAGGAGAGGGCCGCACGAAGGTGAAGTCCTGGGTTCGAGAGGTCATTAGACAAGGTCTGGTGAAGGCTTCACAGAGCACAGGTACAACACACTAGTCTAATTATTTTCTCTATACAATATACTTTTAATATATACATACAAGTGTAGTGCATTCTGAGAAAGAAGGTCATTTCTACTTAGGAAGAAGGGTTTTAATTGGGAAGAAAATTACCAATTTTTATGTAAATTTCAATATTGTACAAGTTAGGTCAAATTTTCTCATTTACAAAGATGACCTGAAAAAACATCTTTATCGATACAGTGTTGATGTGTCTTCTTGACTCATCATGACTCTTTTCATGTTTTCAGTTAAACCTTTGTTGTAGTTTTCCTAAATACACAAAATTTACTTTTCCTTAAAACAAAAGGTAAATTGCTGATCTGCACATGTTCTAGTTCCTTACTAAATATAAAAAAAAAACACTATAGGACCCCTTTAAGTAATCCCTGGACCGCTTTACAATATAAATATTATATTAGCCATGACCTTTAATATTAGGTCAAAATGGTGATCCCACATACTATAACGGAAACCTATCAAGCAGAGATGTGTGTTAATGTCCTTGCACTTTTTACACTTCATTCTTCGACTGTAATTCAGGAGCATGGATAATGACAGCAGGCCTGCGTGAGGGTATTGGGCGTTGTGTTGGTGAAGCTGTCCGGGATCATGCCACTGCAGCCTCCTCCGTCACCACCAACAAAGTGGTGGCCTTGGGCATCGCTCCTTGGGGACTTGTGCATAATAGGGAACAGCTTGTCAACCCTCAGGTTAGACATTTTTTCACATTTCACAAGTTACACATTAGAATGTGTACATTTGGGTGGCCTGGCAACATAGAGCTGTTTGAATGTCTACTCAGGGCAGCTTTCCTGCGAAGTACCATAGCAAAAACAATTCAAAGGACTCCTGTTACCTGGACAACAACTACCAGGCCTTCCTGCTTGTGGACGATGGTAGTGTGGGGAAACCTGGAGGGGAAACAGGCTTCAGGGCAAAACTGGAAGACTACATCTCTCATCAGCGCACAGGAATCTGGGGTGTGTGTCATGACATGTAATTTGTACAACTAATAATAACTTTAAACTATTAATGACCTATTATAGCAAAGGTTACATATTGTTTATTTTAAGCATTCTGGTAGCTCAATAATACATATGTTTGTCTGGAAACATTAGATAACACATTGTTCAACATTGCTTCATTGGCCCTCTAGTGGTGGTGGTGGTGGATTGTAAATTCAAACATGTCACACATTCTTTTGAATTTGTGAGGAACAGTGCTGCATGCCTCTACATGAAACAAGACATGGTTCCAACATGTAAAAGCAACCAGTATTTGTAGATAGAAAGTTACACATTTTAACCCAAATCATTTATTTTATACATACAGTATCTGTGAATCACCAGAAATATTTGTCTTAGATTTTTTTCTTCTTTTTTTTTGTAGGCAGCGGGAGCATTGACATTCCTGTGCTCTGTATGTTGGTGTCAGGAGACGCCAGTATGTTGGAGGTACCGGTCATTGAAATTTCAATTGCTTTATGCTTTTGGCTGATTGGCGTAATATTGTAATTCAAACATAATGAGAGATCTGTACTTTGCAGAGAATGGACCAGTCTCTGAAAAATTCCATGCCCTGGTTGGTGCTGGCAGGTTCTGGAGGAGTAGCGGACTTTTTGAGTGACGTCTTAGAGAACCTGTCTTCTGCCTCTGTGGTCCAGTCGTCTGGTGAGGGGGACAGTGAGCCAGGCCCCAGTGTGGATTTGAAAGAGCGGATAGCAGAGCGACTGAAGAAGTACTTCCCCTCTGAGAGAGACACTGAAAAACTCATTGATCAGGTACACACTTTCAGATGAATCTGTTTAGTTCAGTTTTGTTACAAACAAGAAATACAATTTGGTTATGAAATAAGTTTACATTAAAGCACTGGTGTCCAAACGTTTTTCACAGATTGACGTTTTTTTTTTATATATTTAGCAGAGGGCCACAAACTACATAGAAATTAAGTGAAAAAGTTGCATTTGACTTAGTTTTGATGAGTCACAACACCTTAAATATGACACTAACATTATTTTTAGGCTTGTATAACATCAAATTTATTGTAACTTAAATTAGGACAGCAGAATTGTTCACATTGGCAGTACATTCATGTTTGTAATTTAGCAGGAAGTTTGAGGTAGATAAACATCTTAAATATAACATACAGAACTATCTACTACTTTTTACAACACGCTATAATAAAAGCAGGTACCAGTGTTTTTGTGCTTCTTTGTTGTATGTTGTATGTGTACTATTGGTGGTATGCAGGTTATTAGTGAGCCCTGTGCAATTAGATTTCTGTTTTAGTCAGAACCAATTCTAAATATATGTTTTTCCTCTTCAATGTAGAACTGACATATCCATAGCATACAGTGTTTAGTCTCATTTAAATCATTTTAGCTCTAATTTAGGGTTGTTGTACAGTAGTTTGGTACCTGGAAAGTCAAATATTATCTTGGGTGGTACTTGGCCTGTCTCTCACGGCAAAGGCCAGTGTCATTTCTAGACTTTTTGGGACATTTATCCACTCCAAACAATGTACTAATCTCAAAACCAAATACACTGCTGCTTCCCACTCTCAGCCCCTTCTTTCACCTCTCACCTTGAGCTTTTCCAACACAAAATTTTGTTCAAAATATGTTTGGGAGGGAAGTGTTTGCTTCACTGTAGTTTGAGCTGCTTCCCTCTAGTGGTTAAAAGCAGTATTACAGCTATGATAATTGGAAAATAGTTTGATCCAATTATTTGCATGATGGTGATTTTTATCTCCATCAAAAACAAGTACATTTTAATTTGATACATTTATCTATGCACACAGGCATTGAACATCTACAATAATAGAGGATTCATTACAATATACAACGGAGAGCAAGAAGGCCCAAATGACTTTGACACTGTACTGCTTAAAGCTTTGGTTGGCGGTGAGTTTAACTTTGTTGTGGTTTTTATATTTCAAACTTTTTATGTTTGTGTGATGAATGTCTTTAGCTAGTAAACAGCGGGAGTCAATCGATGACAGTCCTTATAATGAAGAGTTAAAGTTGGCTGTCACATGGAACAGAGTTGACATTGCCAAGAGCGAACTCTTCAATGGAGACATTCAGTGGAAGGTATGTCCTCTTTTATTTAATTGTTTCTATGCTGTGCTTTACAGTATTAATGTGTTTATTTGTGCTTACTAGTATGACGACTTGGAAGAATCCATGACAGATGCCCTTATCAATGATAAGCCCAACTTTGTTCGCCTTTTCACGGAGAATGGTTTTAGCATTTGGAGTATTTGACTTATGGACGACTGGAAACATTATATCGCTCAGTAGCTGAGAGCACTGTTCTTTATCAGTTACTGCAGCGCCGCCTACAGGAGCGTCAAGGAACTACAGTTAATGGTCCCTTAACAACAACAGCACCTATATCCCCCACTAAATTCCCTGCAGAAACCTCTCCCACTGGCCCAGAAATGGATATTACTCTTTTTGAGGTAAAGCTGAATAAGCGAGCTACTGCACAAACACGCTATGTTTCCTAAACACATCTTGCTTAGGTTTCAGGAGTATTGGAGCTGTTAATGGGAGATGTTTGTGAACCATTTTACTTTGAAGCTGTGGGTTTAGAACGACTGGCATCAAGACGGCGTGCACTAAAGGTTAAGTTTTAAAAATGAGTGATGGTTTTCCTCAAATAACTGAAATGTGTTCTCCACTACATCTTTGCAGCGAGCTAGTAAGATCCTGCGTGGAGATTGTGTGTACCGGGACAGGCGCTGCTTGTTTCCTTGGGCTTCTCTTTTTATCTGGGCTGTGCTGCAGAATCGTCATGAGATGGCCACTCTGTTCTGGGAGATGGTAGTACAAAATATTTATCCTCTATAGCATTTGCTTTTGCATTTGTTTTCTACATTGTATTGGTCATTTCCAGGCTGGAGAGTCTGTACTCAGTGCTCTAAGTGGCTGTAAGATTTTGAGAGAGTTGTCAAAACTGGAAACTGAAACTGAAACAAAACTCTCCATGAAAGAGCTTGCCCAAAAGTTTGAAAACCTCGCACATGGTAAGGCTGAGCCAGACCATCAAGAGCCAGTATTGGTGGATTTTTTGTTATGCTCTTGAGGAAATGATTTTAAAATGTTTGATGTAAAAACTGTATATATTACTTGACTCTGCCCTAGACATCTTCAGCTCTTGCTATCGAAGCAATGAGAACCGCTCTTTTACTCTGCTCATTAGAAAATCTCCAGTTTGGGGTGGGACAACCTGTCTTCAGATGGCTATGGGCGCTGATGCTCGGCTTTTCTTTAGTCATGATGGAGTGCAGGTGAATACAACTGGAGCATTACTGTGTATAATCTATTTTGCATTGTCTAATTAGTTTTTTGTTTTCACCTGTAGTCGCTGCTGTCCCAAATTTGGTGGGGGGACATGACGAGGGACACAGCAGTGTGGAAGCTGCTGCTCACCTTCTTCTGTCCAGTACTTTGCTACACCAAACTCATCTCATTCAGGTCTCACCAAGTGATAAAGATGGTCACTTTTTTAATAAATACATAAAATAATCAATTTTAAAATGTAACAGAAATCAAGACGAACATCAGCAAGAGGAAGACAAAAAGCCACAAGATGACTGTCCTCTTCGAGATAACGAAAGCCTTTATGGTGCCACGGTCTTTTCTTTCTCAGACATCAAACACATGTAAGTTGTGACGTAGCAATTACAGTGGGGGAAAATAGTATTTGGACACCCATTGATTATGCAAGTTCCATTTTAAAAGATTTGAGAGGTTTGTAGATTACATCAGAGGTATAATCTGAAAAAAACAAAAACAAACATGTTTAATTTTTAAGCATTTCATTTTTATATTCTTGAGGAAAATACATATTTGGAAGAATTCTGACTTTCACAGGCCTGTTGCGTCCTTAAAAAGCTCTTTTATCCTCCCCTTGCTACCTGGCAATAATAATAATCAATTTGAGCCTGCTATCTGTATAAAAGGCATCTGTCCACACCCTCAAAAAGTCAAGATAGTCAAACCTTCCCACCATGGCCAAAACCAGAGAGCTGTTGAAGGACCAGGGACAAAATTGTAGATCTGCACAAGGCTGGGATGAGCTATTCTACAACAGGCTAGCAGCCTTTGTTGTGTAGGTGTTGGACGTAATTATTACAAATCGGAATAATTACATGATTACAGACCGTGTAAGTTGTGTTGGGCATCAATGATCTTGATTAGGCATTAGCCCTTAACTACAGGAGAGACCTGAAGAGAGCTAGGACCACAATCATAAAGGTTACTTATAGTATGTTGTCATAGATTCAAATCCCTCATCGCCGTAAAGGCCCTCCTGTTTAAGCCTGCACATCCAGTTTGCCAGTAACAGTGTGAGTGATCCAACGGATGACGGAGAATGTTGTCAGATAAGATACAAAATATAACTTTTTGGTATAGACTCTCAGTGTTTGGAAAGATAAGAATGGTGAGTGGCATCACAAGAACATCTTACCCAATCTCTGAAGAAGTTAAAAGTTTAAGTCAGATCTTTGCGGGAGAGCGAATCAGAATACCTGCTATGTTGTGTGAAAACATTTGTGGTCTGTTACAGTACAAAGTTTTGAGTAAAATTGTGTTATTGTCCAAGTATTTTCCTCAAGCATAACAAAAAAATGCTTAAAATCTTTCTTCAAATTCTGTTTGTCCTAGTTTTTAAGCTGGACAACATGTATAATTGATAGGTGTCCAAATACTTTTTCCCCATCTGTATGTTTGAATTTTGTTGACTTTACTATTTTGCAATTTAAAAAAAAGAATAGCTAAAGTGATATTATTTTTTTATTAGTGACGCTGATTTCCAAGACCCCATAACGCCATACCACAAAGGTATGACTCCGTGCAAATGGAAAAATCAAATCAAATATTACTGGAAACGGAAGTATGTTATGTGTGGTATTTTTACTCCTTTTAGGGACACCTCACTATTACAGACCCCCAAAGCGTCCCTTCATAGTGTCGCGATGGCGTCAGTTCTGGTTTGCACCAGTCACTGCCTTTTTGGGCAATGTGCTGATGTACTTCCTGTTCCTGCTTCTCTTTGCCTATGTTTTGCTGGTGGATTTTAAGCCTCCGCCACCGAATGGTCCAGCCGTTACAGAGTATGTTCTGTACTTCTGGGTTTTCACCATTGTGTGTGAGGAGATCAGAGAGGTGAGAAACTACATAAATAATTCTGGTGTTTTTGGTCAACCATAATAAAAATCAATATTAAGATCAGTTGTTTTTTTCCTTCAGACTTTTTTTCAGGGTGCTATATCATTAAGGCAGAGGCTGAGGGTGTATATTCAGGATGTGTGGAATAAATGTGACCTCACTGCCATTACACTGTTCATCATTGGACTCATCTTCAGGTAAAAATATTGTATATACAGTATATACTGAGATGCCACAATAGGCCACAAGAGGGAGCCATTACATGTTATATGTCTGTATGTGTTGTAGGATGTTTGAAAAGACTTATGCCTTTGGCCGGGAGGTCCTATGTATCGACTACATGGTTTTCACCCTACGTCTTATTCATATTTTTGCCATTCACAAACAGCTTGGACCCAAAATCATTATTGTTGGAAAGATGGTACATATTTAAACATGATTTAGCGGTATGTAGTTTAAAACAGGTTTGTAAACTCCAGCCTTTCTCTTTGTAGATGAAAGATGTCTTCTTCTTCCTCTTCTTCCTTGGAGTGTGGCTTATGGCTTATGGTGTAGCCAATCAGGCTTTGATCTATGGCTATGACCCAAGCCTGGATCGCATCTTTCGCAGAGTTTTCTACAGGCCCTATTTGCACATCTTTGGACAGATTCCAATAGAAGAAATGGATGGTAAAAATAGCTGATTTTGTGGCCTTTTTGCTTCTGTTGTTGAGGATGAGAGTAAATCACCACAATGCATAACCATGTTTTCGGGTTTTCTGTCAGTCTTCTCCAAAAGATGGGATGTTAGGGCTGCACAGATAACGTTACTCAGATTCAAGAGGGTGCAGAACCTTGTAGAATTGACCACAGTAACTGGCTTGTGGTCATTTTATTGGTCATATATTTACTGGTCACCAACATTCTGCTCATCAACTTGCTTATTGCCATGTTCAGGTAAAAATAGCTTTCAATTACTAGATTAAAAATCCTGTTCCATCACTGTACTGATTGAATTTGTTTATGTAGCTACACCTTCAATGAGGTGCAGGCTAACAGCGACATTTACTGGAAGTTTCAGCGCTACAATCTGATAGTAGAGTACCATTCCAAACCCTCTCTGGCCCCTCCTTTCATCATCCTCTCCCACATTAATCTTTTTATTAGAAGAAAAATTCGGAAAGTGCCCTCAGTCAAAGTCTATCACTTTGGTAAGATTGTTTTAATTAAAATGTATGCTACATTTATTTGTTTTAAAATGTGCACTATTTTGTGTTTTTAAGTGTTGGAATTAAGAGGAAAAGCTGCTAATCGACTAATGACATGGGAAACTATACAGAAGGAAGACTTTCTCACAACACAAAACAAGATTCAGAAAGGCAGTGACTCAGAGCGTCTGAAAAGGATGTCAGCCAAGTATGTGCATTGGGCAAGTATGCTGCCATTTGTTGTGAAGTAACGATCAATTACAGTTTGATTTTTGCCCCACAGAGTGGATAATGTGGTTAAGCATCTGTCAGAAACAAGAGACTTTGACGTCAGGCTTAGGGCTTTAGAGAATGAGGTAGGATTTAAAATTTTATATCAACTAACGCTACACAATTTGCAAAAGTAGTAACCAATGTTATGCATGAGGTCACATTTCAACAACACAATGGAAAATGTTATTTTTCTCTTTCTTGCAGATGGAATACTGCTCAAACGCGCTAAGCTGGATTGTTGACACATTAGCACAAAGTAGCACTTTCAAACCTGCCCGGCCCCCTCCTGCTCCAAGAGGTAAGTCTAGTTTACTGACAGTATAGTTTGTGCTCACGTTTCATTTACCTGGTTTCATGTGCTCCTGTACAGATTCATTCTTGTCTGCAGGAGCTACAGGAGCCACTGGATAATCGATTTGCAAGCAAAAACTAAAAATGTATGTTTCTCAAATGTATAGTTAGTTTACACACTGCAAACTGCTGCTTGAATATATTTTATTATGGTGAAGAGATAAAGGGGTCTTTCTTTCAATAAGTTTTTATTTTTTGTTATTTTTATGAAAATAAAATATAGTATTTTACTCAAAGTATGTTATATTTATTCATGCAGGAGGCAATAACAATGATACATGTAATTCAAAAAGATATATATATGTATATACATATTAGGGATGGGACGATTCACTTAAGTCACGATTCGATTAAGTTTTTGATTTTGTAGCCACGATTTTCGATTTTGTTAGTTAATCTACATTAACTTTCTTTTTTTTTTTTTTTCTTAAGACACAAAATAAACCATAATACTGACATTTCAAACAAAGCTATTGTTGTTAGAGCTTAGAACTTGTGTTTTTTGTCAACATTCAAACAGTAAAACAGTCATATTTAGTGTTCATATTTAGAGGTTGTTAACTCAACATAATACTACACATTCATTCAGTCAGATCTGGCACAAGTTCAGGCTTTGTTTCTTTGAACATTGTGACTATTTTTGTATCATTGTGTGTATTATACAAATACAGAGTTTGTGTGTAAGTCAGTGGCTGCATGACAAAACTGATCGATTCTGGCCTTACGATTCGGTTTCTGCGAACAATTTTCGATGTTTTCGATCCATCCTAATATATATATATTATATATATATATAATTTTTATATTTTTATATATTATATATATTTTATTTTATATTATATTTATTATATATATATTATTTATATATATATTATATTTTTATATTTTTTATTTTATTTTATATATTATATATATATATATTATATATTTATATTATATTTATATATATATAAATATTAGGGGTGTAACGATACATTTTTAGAAGATACGATACATTTGATATGAGGCCAAGAGATACGATTACAAAACGATTTGGGGTTTCAGGGAACGATACGATTCAGAACGATACAGAGTTTTAAAACGATATTTCGATTCAGTTTGATAATTACAAATAAAGTAATACAAGATTTTGCATTAAATCAAAATTCATACAAATAATAATGATAGAGTAAGGATAAGGGTAATAAAGATATTCAGCTTAATAACACAATTATTTTCATTGCACTTTCCCCCTAATTCATTTCACCATCTTATTGAATCATTTTCACACAGACGCAGAAGTGTGTTGAGATGGGAGTCTGTAACTTACTGTATCTTCATGACTTATGGGGGGGGGGGGGGGGGGTGTTGGCGTGCTTGCAGCTCGTCTGGTTCTTTTCGGAGCTCGCTCGAGTCGTTTCGCGGCATTACCTCCGTGGGCCAGTTTGGTTTCGCCTTTACGGCTTTGTCCCTCATGGTCTCGCTCTGTGCGCTCTCGCGGGCCGGGCACTGTCCGTCCCCTCTGCTGGGCTGTGCGGCAGCGGCTCCGTCCGGGAGTAGATTCCGTGTGAAACAAGTGCTGCAGGCTCTTGATGATGACGCATCGCGGAAAACCAGCGTATTAAACGTGCATTTAATGAAACATTTATGTGAAAAATACACTACTAAGAATGTTGTTTGTCTGTATGGTTTATGTTTCGCCATCTATCTAAATAAATCGATTCTTTGGGCTTAGATTCGAAGCGATTCAAAGTTATCGATGTGTGGCTGGATTGAGGCCAATAGTAGAACGCCGATCGATGCAGCGGATCGTAAGGGCTGTGTATCGATACTTCGAATATTTAGGTGATCGTTACACCTAATAATATATATAATATAATATATTTTTTTTTCTATATATTTTATATATTATATATATATATTTTTTTGTATATGTGTAACTATAATATTTGAAAACTGTATAAGGAGCATGTCCATCACAAGCTCCTTATACAGTTTTCAAATGATATTGTTACATTTTTATATCACAGCCAAAATTCTATAAACAAGAATAATTGCTATGTTGTGAATATTGGCCACAGGTTCCTAGCCTATTTGTACTTAAAAAATTAAATAAATGGGCAGCACCAACGTTTTTTAATATAGACAAACATAAAACACATGATTTACTGTAGTATTGTATCCAAGATAACATGCATGTTCAAAAGGTCAGCTGAAAGCAACAGATGACAAAACAGTCAAAACTAAAAATTCTTTAAAGCGAGATGCCACAAAAGATAAATCCTGAGAAGAGGACCTGAAGGGACAGTGTATGATGTGAGTGAGTTCGCAAAGTCACTGAGTTCATTTAACACAAGCATAGTTAGCATAACACTGGAGCAAATGCAATTGAGAAATGGTAGTTTTGAGAGAGTTTAGTCTGAAGGTGTACAATTCAACTGCAGGCTGCTAATTGTAAGTGAGTGAGTGAGTGAGTGAGTGAATGAAAATATTAGAAAATAAAGTCGAAATAAACTAAATTTGACCTCAGTGCTCTTTTTTGTTGTTTTGGCTGTTTGTTTTTTCTTTTCAAAGTATGAAACCAAGTCAATAAAGGCCACTTTCATTTCTGAGTAGAGGTGTAGAACTGGAGCTAGCATTATTGTTGCTAGTTAATTAGTTTAGGTAATTTAGGCAATTATTCTTTCGATTAATTGATTAGTTGAGTCAGGTGAGTATGATTATTTTGCACATTTTCACCCACACACAACTCAAGTAATAGTAAAGTAATACTGTAGTGCAAACTGGAGTTGTATATTTACAAATAAAATAGTGTTCAAATCAAAAAGTCAAATTTTACACTTTATGCAGGTCACTGCACTTCAGTTCAATTTGAGTAATAAAACGTCTTTTCTCAGCTCATGACATCTTCTGGAACTATGTACTGACCAGTTAATGATTATTTAAAAAAATGATCATTGTCTGTCCATTTTTTTACCATTTAATACAGCCAAAAGTGTTTTTGTACAGTGTTTCTTGTTTGTTTTGTGTGTATGTTTTGTTTGGCAGCTGGTTTTACTAAAGTGTCATTATATTATAGATAGATAGTTGTGACATTGAACCGTGTACCTTTTAACAGATATATTCTCACATATATGCCTTTATCGTCATACAATAGGGCCAGAAATGTGCCCCTGGACTGACTTGGCGATAGGTGCACAAGTGACACGAGCATACAGAAGTACTTCAGAGTAACACTACTGAAGGTCAAACAGCATTGAAAGAGACTTTACTGTAAATAGCTCATGTGCCACCTGTCAGCCCTTCTAATGGTCTCACTGTGTGCAGCCGCGTCATCACTTTCTGTCTCTATGCATTAGGATAGCACATAGAACTATACGTTCAAGATAGAGAAATTTAAATCAAGAGGGGCATCAGCTATGTTCTTTGAGCCACGGTAGTGCCAGAAGTACTTCGTCTACTCAGCTGAAATATTTCTTTGGTATGTTTGTATGCTCACATGTCGCACATGTGCCACCTTCTCCATTTTCTTCTATTTACATCTATGGCATCATTCTGACATGTGACCTTGATTAGAAATGTAAACGAACAAAAAACAATTCATGATTTAATATCTACGTGCAAGCACTTTTACCAGTATTTACTGTTGAGCCTTTGCTGTTGCTATTACAAGACATGCTGCACCGAAAGATGTCAAAAAACAGTAAATAAATACAAGTTTTGCAGCGTAATCTTGTCCCCATAAAAAACAACAACAAAAAAAATGTTGATGTGAATAGTGTCAGTGCAGCCACAATGTCAAGGGCCCCAGGTTTAAGGGGCCTCGAAGATATGACATACTTCACTTGAAACTTTAACAGTTGTTGTGATAAACTATTTTTATTCAGAAATAGGGACAACAACTAAAAATAGTCGATTGTCCCAATAATTGTCAACTAATTTAGTCATCTCATAATTGTTTAGCTTACTATACAAAGACTACAAAGTCTCAAAGTTTTAGGAATCAGACACAAAAAAAAGTACTTATCTAGGCAAGTAATTAAATTAAAAACATATTTATGATGTTGTTGTTACTAATAAATAACCTTTGACTTAAATGTAAAATTGTATGCCATCAAGAAAGAAAATCTTGATCCAATGGCAGATAATTTTACTTAACAAGCAAAATCTGATTAAATCCAGATTACAGATGTGTAAGTATATTTATGTAAGTTTCATAAAAATCTCACAGTGGCAGTCCTACAAAAAACAATCAGCCCATGATGGAAGAAATTATGCCCTGTTCTAAAAATGACTGAAATTCAACAGAAACAATTTACATTTTCACCTGTAAAAGTCAAAACACTACTCAAATAGCAACAGACTCATAATAAAAATAAACAACCACTACTACAGCTAAATCCAGAGTTTGTATGTGATATCTAAAAGGAGAAAATCTGATAAACAGAGGTAAATGCAGAAAAACAACAAGGACACTTCTGTTTCACTTTCATTTTGCACAAATTTTGGGATTAGACATAATTTAACTTTTGAACTTTTTATCCTTAGTTTGATGAGTACATTATTTGTTGTGTAATGGCCTCAATCTCCAACTGCCGTAGCAATCGAGCTAAAGTCTGCACTGCTGCCTTGACAAAAAAAAAAAAGCTTTAACTTTAACAAACGCTGCTCAAAGAAAAAAATCAGCCCCCCCCTCAAAAAAAAGTTATGGGCTGACAACTTTCTCTCATAAATCCTTCAACACATGGTTAATATTGACATGTATTAATTTTTGGTTGCAAATGCAGCCTATAGACTTCTTTTTACAAACAACAAAGTGAAACTGGAGTGGACCACCCAGGCACAGCCAATCAGAGAGCTGCATTTGGCTCCTGGCGAGAACTAAAATTAAAAGAGAGAACTCATATTATCATACAATTTTTAATGAAAAAACACAAATGTACTAATTTGGAACTAAAAAGTTAGTTACCTCAAATGTACGTAGTAGTTTTTCAAATAAAAGAATGTCTGTGCATAACTTCTATAGTGTCTACGTGAAAGCTAGCTGGTCTTCTCTCATTTCTATATGTTCTTTGACCCCTGTGTCCCCTCCCCGCTCCATGTCTCCACACTCACCCCTCTAACACACTGTGCAAGGGGCATGTGTGGCTCTGTTCTGACCATGTGCCTCTGTCACTCACTCACATACAAACGCACAACCACCAGGCACACTTCAGTTTGTTTCCACTGCGTTCACTGCTCAGGGGCGCAGGCGGTCTACTTTCACAGGACATTCATTTATTTTACATTCACAATCAACTAACACTATATGAAGTGGCTGGACTATTACCATGGCGACTACTTCCTTTTGGCTCGTTGGATTCTTGTTTGCGCTCCTGTGTCCGTTTCAGGCCCACACGTGAGAGCGCAAGAAGTGGGAGATCTTGAAAGCAAAGAGGTTGTCGTGGCTGAGTTTGACGTAGCGAATGGGAAGAGGACGCTGATGGAGATGAAGAGGTAGAAGTGCAAGAAACGGATGCAGAAGAAGAAGAAGAGGCTGGACAGGAAGTAGAGGAAGAGGAGGAGGTAGAGGAAGCTGAGGATGATGACGAATCTGCAGAAGAAGAAAGCACAGAAGAGGAGGAAGAGGAAGACACTCAGGAAGAAGCTGATGAGGAAGAGAAGGAGAATGAAGACGATGCAGTGAATGATGAAGATGATGATGAAGATGCTGCTGAAGGAGAGGAGGAAACAGTTGAGGAAGAAACAGAGGAAGAAGAGGAAGCTGTAGCTGAAAGTGAAGAAGCGGAAGAAGATGAGGCAGCAGAAGAGGAAGATGAGATGTAGAGGAGGAAAGGAAGAAGAGAGGAGGAAGAGGAAGAAGAAGAGGAGGAGGAAGAGGAGAGAAGAGGAGGAAGAAGAGGAGGAAGAAGAGGAGGAGGAAGAGGAGGATGTAGAGGAGGAGGAAAAAACAGAAGATGAAGAAGCAAAGGAGGAAGATAATGATGTAGAGGAAGAAGTAAAGGAGGATACTAATGATGATGATGAGATGATGAGAGGAGGAGGAGGAGGGAGGAGGAAGATAAGAAGAAGAGAAGACTGAAGATGAAGAAGAAGCAGATGCAAAAGAGGAGGAAGATGCTGAAGAAGAAATAGAAGAAGATGAAGCTACTGAAGAGGAGGAAGATACTGATGATGATGATGATGAGGAGGAGGAGGAAGAGGAGGAGGAAAGAGGAAACAGAGGAGGAGGAAGAGGAAACAGAGGAGGAGGAAGAGGAAACAGAGGAGGAGGAAGAGGAAACAGAGGAGGAGGATGTGACCGAGACTGTAGCTGAAGTCGAAGAAGATGATGCTGCAGATGAAGAGGAGGAAGCTGAAGCAGAGACAGTCGAAGGTATGAATGTTAAGTTATTGTTACATGTTTTTGTTGTTGTTTTTTGCAATCCAGCAGTTGTTTTTAGTTGACTAACGCTAACAGTTAGCATAGCTGCGGCAGACATGACAGATTTCCATGGTAACGGTTGTTTATTTGAAGTCTATGTAATCACAAACTGCATGAATTTCAGTCACTTTTTTTGCAGTAGATTTTTAAGCATTTTAGCAAAAATAATTAGCTTTGTAGTACTTTTAGGTGAGTCCAAACCTAATACATTAACATAAACTGAATGAAATAATTGAGAGACAAAAAGACTGTATTAAAGGTTAACTGTTAAATCTTCACTAGTATTGTTTCTGTTCTGTGAAAAAGCTTTTGTCAGTTACGTAGGTCATTTTAGTGCCATGCATAGCTGGCCTAAAATAGACTAGAGTTATCAGAGTGTATGGTGCCAAAATACTCAAACAAAACCATCGCTACAATGTCGAAATCACAAACAGCAAGGTGTGCTGCAGAAATGACTTACTATCTTGCTTTACAATCTGTTTTAAGTTTCAATAAGCTTTGAATGTAAAATGTTGCATTCTTTTGGTGTTGCAGCAGTGAAAATAATTAAAATAGCTTTAACACATTTTACACAGTGATTTAACGCCAGAGGGC
The DNA here is from genome assembly GCA_038363315.1 of Mugilogobius chulae. NCBI lineage: Eukaryota > Metazoa > Chordata > Actinopteri > Gobiiformes > Gobiidae > Mugilogobius > Mugilogobius chulae. The sequence goes on along the minus strand of CM076401.1, from coordinate 34,002,680 downwards.
ATGTCACTCATCATAAGTTATGTTATATAAGCTACCTCGATATAACAGAAGAAAAATGTAGTAAGACTGCAGTTACTGTATTATTATAAAGAAATAATTATAGCAGGGATAAGACAAGATTTTGCGAGTAAAGCTGGGCAATATAGAATTTTAGACAGTATTGTGAATGTTATTTTAAAGATAAGCAAAAATTAATTATTGAGTATATTGTGTGGATGAAAAAAATGACACAAAAAAGCTAATTAACAAGAAAAATGTAATGAGTGATGTTGTTAACTTTCAAATAGACAAGTATATGTAAAGTATCATGCCTTAAAGTGCTTTACAAACAAACAAAAATAACTTTATAAGCGGAGAACGCTACACTGGAAAATGTCCATCTTAAATATCATATTAAGTGAAAAAATGCTTAAATTAAGTTACATTTATCTACATTTAGGTTTGTTTTTACTGTCTTACAATATACTGTATATTCTGTTCAGATTTCAAATACACTGGCCTTTTTCTTATTAACCTAATTTTAAGATGGACAAAATACAAGTGAAGAGATGCTTTAATGATTTATGTTGGATTAACATCGTTGTCTAAACATCGTTACTGAGATATGCTAAACAAGTTATAATTACCACAAAGCATATAAAATGATCATATGAGGTAGATACACATAGTACATCTAAAGATTGAAATATATTCTAAGAATCAAAAGTAGAGCAAATGTTTAAATAAAAGTAAGATAGCCTTTATTTATCCCACTGTTTATGATCAATAGTGTCAAAATGCCATCTTGTTTTATTCTCGTGTCTTCCAGTTACGTTTAAAAAAGTAGATAACTGAGTAAACTGCTGTCATTATGTTTTATTTTTCTTAGCTTTAACTCTCCCTCTGAGAATAATATTGTACATGTTTTCTTCAAACTTGTTCGTCAGACGTAGGAGCTTCACAGCCGCTCATCGTGTCAAAGCTGACAGGTTAACAAAGAATTAGCCTGACTAATCCCATTCACTCAGATGCTAAGATAAAGAACTGTTACATCCAGCTTAATCTGTTTTTGTCATAACAATTCAGAAATCTTTTGTCACAACAAAGTCTGATACAAGCTTATTTAAGGTGGTAATATGTGTGTTTTGTTCCTTAGATATATTTGAAGCTGTTGAGGCTCAAGAGGACGAAGCCACAGCAAAAGCACTGGACTTCCAATCAGGCTCGATATGTAACATTTGCACTATTTGTGAAGTAAGTATGACTGTGTGTTTCCTCGTTGTTTGGAGTCATAATACTGATGTGTTTGTACCTTGTCATGTGTTGTTAGTACTGCGCAGCTAACTGTGGCCACTGCCCCTGTGAAGATGGAGACGAGTCAGAGCCTTGTCTGCAGTGTCACGTACTGTCAACACAAAATACTTTTATGAAATATGAAATAGCCGCTGTAATAACCGCTGATCTGTCTTTTAGGAATGCACTTCCTGCTACATCTGTCCATTGTTTTGCGAGACGATTTGCTCACCAGGTAACTTGTCACTGTACTATGAAATAACATCAGGCTGCATTATTATCACAATTTTGGAAATCTGACTCACTATTGTTTTTGTTTCCATTAGGTGGTTTTGTGGATGAGATGTCAGGCTCTTTGTTTCAGTAAGAACTTCATCTATTGTGTTTTTTTCATTTACTTAGTTAAAAACTATGACATATGCAGGTCAGTCTTTTACATTTGATTGTAAAACACAAAATGTAAAAAGGTTTAGAAATAGAAACAGATTTATTGACTTCCTTTTCAAAATTGCAGAACTGAAAGCCCTGCCTCTTTCTTGTAAAACTTTACTTTTACAAGCTGCATATTTTACATGACATTTTTATATTTGCAAGTGGCTAGCTACGTGACATTTTCGAACCCTACATGACAATACAAGATTACTCAAATAGGGCTGCAACTAACGATCATTTTAGGGCAATTATTCTTTCGATTAATCAATTGGTTGTTTAGAATGCAAAAAACAAGAGTTCGTAACTGACTGAATTAAGATCGTTACTGCCTTGAAAAGATTTGCCAATAGAAAAATTATAAAAATGTATATATATATATATATATATATATATATATATATATATATATATATATATATATATATATATATATATATATATTATATATATATATATATATATATATATTTTTTTTTTTTTTTTTTTTCTAAAACAGGAAAGGACAAACATTTTCTCATTTGAAAACAGCAAAACTAGCTCCTGTACTTAATCAGATAAATATATAGTTCTATTAGCAAATTTCATTTGTGAATTTTCAGAATTACTCAACTTTAGTCACTTTTGCTCAAATTAAGATCAAATTTGTGTTTATTTACTAGTAACACTGACATATTTAAGGCTGTGTTTTTTATAGTAAAGTTTACACCTTTTCTATGCTATTGCTACCCAATTGGAGTCATAAAACATTTTTTTTGTTTGTAAACCTTTAAAGACCAGTTAACGATTATTCGATTACTAAATTAGTTGCGGTTAACTCAATAATCGATTAGTTGCAAAAAATTGATTAATTTATAGCAGCCCTAATCTCAAACATACATGAATCAATGAGAATATAACTTAACTTTTGCATATTAAGTCCTTTTAAGTCTCATTTTACATCATATAAACTATATCATATAAACGTTTTGTTTCTTTTCCTCAGGACTGTTGCTTCTTATTTTTGAACACCATGGAGTCAGAGAAAGTCTGTCTGAGAGTGTACAAAGTCTTCAACTCTAGAGGAAGCAAAACATTAACATTATAGGAATCTTTAAATTGAATTTGAATAGGATGTTTTTGTTTATGAATGAATTGTACAGTATTGCTGAAAAACACATTTTTCTTTCTTAAATGCTTTGTTTTTGGTTCTGTTTGATGTTTACATCACAAACACATGTTCCTACCCCTTGACCTGTGCCCCCTGACCTTTGCTACTATAAAGTCAGTGCTAACTGATGTAATTTAACTCAGACACAACAGCGTTTAGAACATGTTGGTTTGTAATTTGTGTTTTGTAAATGGTGGATATTGTCCTGCTCAGATTAAAGTCAAAAAGACAATTTCAGCTTTGAGCTGTTATTTTTCATGATAATAAACTCTGCCTTTTCTTAAAACACCTTAAGCTCATTCTTAGTCAAAATTGTTCGGCACCACCAATACAAACTATATGATTAACATAACACAATATAAGATAACATGAAGTCTGTTTTATGGTCTCTACTTTTTGTGACTGAAAACACTATAATATGAGTATTCTATGTCAGATACTTTAGTGAACAGTGTCCCGTGTGTGACTCCTTGTTTTGGAAACCCAGTTCTGATACAGGGCTGTAATGATGCATGTACCTCGACGACATGCTGAAGGACACCAAACCTGTTTAGTCAGATCACTCAGGACCTGTAGTATCTACTAATAAATCAACAGAACCCAGAAAGTTATTAAATTGTGTTTACAGCAAACCTTGAATAGAAACTAACAAAAAAGTGGAATGTCTTTTTCATCTACTTGAAACCGTTCTTTATGGACCCTGACATTTGAGAACCATTCAAATGTATAGAAAGCTGTCAACTTTATCCTATATAATGTATAGTTCTCACATGTCACTAAAGTTACACCACACTTTCAGCCATCCAAACAATTAGCCACAGTACAATGCATGTCCTTTATATGTTTCAAATGGTCTGTGTGAACTGGGCGTTTGGAACATGACAATAGGCAGACCTCTTTGTTGGATAATTTTTTCTTTCTGTAAGATGAACCAAAAGGAGGCCAACAACGCCACGTTACATTTACATGCATTGTTTTAGAATTTCACATACTTTGCTGACTGACTGAATCTTATGAAGTATTTATTCATGCCTCAGGTCTATACAATATCTTAAAAAAATAAAATAAAACATCATTAAAAAAAAAAAAAAGTGAATAAATAAAAAGTGGATAAACTGTTCCAGCATTCGGGCCCTTTTGTTGTGATCACAAGATTTTAAACGGATCGTCAATGGTCAGGTTGCGTCTCCCAAATACATGTGTGTTGTGTACACAGAAAAACCTTCCTCCCATCATGCACCTCTCCAACTTTATATGAGCCTCGTAAAAGCCTGGGAGCACCTTCACTCACATAACCTTTGGCTGTTGAGAATCCTTCAAAATGGTAAGGCGAATATTAAACTTTTGTAAGTCAGTCGAAATATATTCATTTGGTCTCGATGAAATGTGAATTAAATTTGTTTTCAATATAATTGTACTGAAATGACACGTTTTTATATTATTTACCTAATTTGATACATCTGGTCATTTTTGCTACCTCAAGTATTATTTTTTGTTATTACTTCCATTTGATTTGATTAATATATTGCTTAGTGTGTGAGGTACTGTGTCCAAGTAGTTTTGTCTGTGAATCAAAACAGTTTATCTAAAATGAATCTGCAATGTAGGAGTTTTCTGATGATAAGTCCACAACCTGCTTATGTCCAAGTGGATGTTGTTGTTTTGCTTTTGCCTAAGATATTTCACAGTGTGGCAATAAACATTTTCATCCTGCTCAAATGACATTGGATAACATGCATACTTGCTGTGGTCACCTCTCTACAAACATGGTCTTTGGTTTTCTTGGTGGCAGACTAATATAATTTACCGTAAATGTAACATAGACTACATACTTTTACATGGTAGAAACTTTTTTCTCTCAGCTTCCGTTTGTTAATCAGTTCCAATCTGTCATAATTAATCGAAATGTGACTGGTCGACTATAAAACAAATCCTTTTTCTTTACTATTGTTTGTGTTGCTAGAATCGTGATTATAAAATACCTTTCTATAGCAAAAACTGCAAGAATCCTAAAACAACTATTACCTATTTGTATCAATAACACTTTATTTGTTAATATTCTTTAAATATAAGCCTTTTGTCACAATATTTCAGCTTTTATTTGGCTAAAGATTTGCTTAAAAAGTCTCAATCTCAAGTAATCGCTTCACTAGTTAATTACTTGAGGACTAAACTGATTGTTAGTAACAACCTTAGTGTTCACATGGAATAGGTTGTATGATCTCTCAGTTAGACTTTTACACTTTAGTACACTTAAGTTAACATTAACTTTAAATGCTTTTTTCATTTTGTTTCAAACTTAGACAAACTGTATTGATTCACAAGTTAAATGACTTAAATGCAGTAGCTCAAAAACAATTACACTTTTGTTATTTTCAAATAGTACTGGTATTTAACATTTAGAATAACACAAAAATGTTGAAAATGTTTGTTTAATACATTTTGTCTATTCAAGTTTAAATTAAAGGTTGTATGGAGGATTTTCAAAAATAGTTTGTTGTCAGTCTTGGTCTAAAACAGTTGCATAGATTTGTAACAGCCTTGTAGTTATCCTAAACAAAAAAAGAATTATAAAAATATATAAACTGTGGACATGATAAATCCAGTAAAACGTTGACCAATAGATAACGAGGTACCTTGTTATCTATTGGCCTTTTAACTTGTCAAGCAAACCCCCAGTGTTCCTAAGTAACTCATTGGCCCAGTTGCAGTGAAGGGCGTGGCCCTGGGAGGAGAAACACATGTGCATCATTTGAAAAACAGCCAGCAGCTGTTGGATTTGAAAAATCCTCCATACAACCTTTAAGTTAAAAAAAAAAAAGATTAGGAAAAATAAAACGTTATTGTCCTAATCCACTTAATTGCTCATGTGAAATTTCACTTTGTACAAATGCTGAATCTAAAGCCATAGACTTTAAGCCACTGTAGCTTTGTGATAGTGAGCAGGTGGGTCTGGGTGGTTCCTCTGACTAAGGAGAGAAACCACCAACAGTAAAGATTTAGGGACTTAGTTCTTGGTACTTGCATGTGAGAAAACACCTACACCGAGGCTTACATGTAGTCAATAATTACACTTTTGTTTTGTTTTTAGTTGCACATTCTGTTCACTGTCTTGCCCCTTTGTTGGGTAGTTTCCGGTAAGTTCAATATTTATTCATCAGAAACTTAGAAACATATTAGTAATGTGTGATATTTTTTCTTTCTTAAAAGCGTCTACAAGTGCTGCTGAATGGTGCTACAGCGGCTGTGGTGAGTCGACAGTTGTTTTTAATTCACGTGTAAGCAACTAAAAACTTTACTTTCCAACAAGTGTGCATCATTCTTATTCCGTTCATAGACCACACACCATCTCACTGGGCTGATATCCAGGGTGCATTTTGTGGAGGCATCAGACAGTCACCAGTAGATATTGTCACTAGTGAAGTTAAAACAGATGCGCTTTTGGGAAACTTCACCTTTATGAACTTTACATCTCGAGAGGTTTTTGACAACATAGTGAATACTGGAGAGACAGGTAGGCAACCATAACATTACATCTTTTATTGAACGCCCAAAGCTATCACTTATTTAATGGATTACAGAAAAAGTCAACTTGAAGACGGACACGGTTGAGTTTTATGGAGGAGGCCTCAATGGAACCTATTCAGTCCTTCAGTTTCACTTTCACTGGGGCGACACTGAACACCACCCAGGTTCTGAGCACCTCATGAACGGCAAAAGATTTGACATGGAGGTGTGTGTGTGTATAAGCTATAGCAGTACAGCAGAAAAAACCTTCAGCAACATGTCTTTTTGCATCTTGTTTTGTAGATGCATGTCGTGAGTGTGAAAAAGGGCTACACAACAGAGCAGGCTGTGACCGACAAAGAAGGAATAGCTGTCCTGGGATTCTTCATTGAAGTAAGTCTTCTCGCTTACAGCTTTCTAGCCTCAATGAAATGTACAATTCTCCACTCTACAAATCACTAGAATGTCTTAAGTTGTTGTATATTTTATTTGATCTTTTTTTCTTTGAGAAAGTTTTCACTATTTTTATTTACGATGTTTGAACAACTTGTATAATGACAAGACCGAAATATTCAAGTCATTTTTATAAAGGTATGTGGAGCTATAAAGCACAGCCTGTCTTTTACCACTTAATTACATGACAAGGTTGAACAGTGCATTTTCAGTTCAAGTGAACAACACAGTCTAAACAGGCAAGATATTGCGTTTTTATTATTTTTATTTATTTTTGTTTTGTTTTTTTCTGTGAATTTTAGGGTTGATTGTACTGAGGCAATGATTTGATACCTGAAATCATTGCCTCAATCACAGTGTCGCTACATCCACAGTTTCTCTCATCTAAACTCCAAGCGTATACGCATAATTCTATCTCTGTACATAATACCTAGTTTCCCATGTATTTGTCCTGAGAAATGAATGAGGAACTAGGTATTATGTACTAAGGAGAGCTCGAGTCCCCGTGGAACCCCAATGGTCTGACAGCACGTTCCAGCAGAAGGCAACATAAATACCAAGCGATTCTGAAGGTTTTCCGACGAGTGTGTCGTGCTGACTTGTCAATCAGGACACGAGCGCTCCAGTAAGACACAGGTCTGCGCCTTATTAAGAGTTGCGACCAATGTATTTACTTTTTGACGCTGCTCTTAATAAGTGCGGTTAATGCCCGGGAAAGTACTGTAACATGCGTGTTAAAAAATATAAAATTTTTACACAAGCTTTTTTCAACTTTCAGTTTATATTTCAGTACTTTTGTCAATTCTTTTGGACATGTTTAAAACTTTTAAAAAATAATTATACTGAGACATTATAGATAAAGAGGATTAAAATAACAACTCAAAAATAGATTAATAAACAACTACATTTGATGATAAAATTATCAAATTAAATTGATTTAAAAAAAAGTCTTTGCTGACTTAACAGAGGTGGTAGAGCAGCCAAAGAAACTGTTCTCAACTAAGAAAAAACTTAATCATTTTACTAGTTAAAATATAACTAGTAAAATTAAGCTTGTTTCATTTTTTTCTGACAATTTAAACAATTGCTAATACAAACATTCTCTGTCATAAAAAAATAACAATTTCATTTTTCTGACAACAATAATTTTGCAAAAATAAAAGAAAGTGTATTTAGGCATTAACAATCTAGTTTATCTGTAACTGTAGTAAAATTAATATGTCCAGGAAGTACAATAATAAACACCAGACGGCTATGGAAATGCGAATATCAGATGCTGAACAAAAATATCACACTTTTATGAAATAACTGTTTTCAATTCTTCTGACAGGCAAAGGAAAATATGACCAAGTCAGAGCATGGACCAATCTCACATCCTACCTGACCACCTCAAAAGGTAGCCGGACACATACTGTATATATTATGTCTTTGTCAATTTTATTTAACTTCTTTTTACAAGTCCAACATTTTAGGGCTAAGCAAGTTTAGCTTAGAAGTTATTATAAATAATAGAGCAGTAATGGGCCTATCTTTACACAGATGATATATAATATAATGAGCAATTGTAAAAAAAAATGCCTTGAGGGTTTTTTTTTAATGATTGTTTTGCTCATTTCCACAGACAATGTGTCTCTGACAGATGCTATCTCTATTAATGATTTGATTGGAGATGTTGACCTCACTAAATTCTACCGCTACAAGGGCTCGCTGACCACGCCCATGTGTAATGAAGCAGTGCTTTGGACTGTGTTTGAGGAGCCCATACAAGTCAATGCTGAGCTGGTAAGTCTGTCACCATAGTTTCTGTTTCTGTGACGTCACAACTCACAACAGCCCAATAACATTTAACGCATATTAAAGGAATCTAGTATTTACAGTTTTTAACCTTGTTAAAACTGCCTTTTCCAATCACTAGTTTGCTCCAAGTTTGGATAATGATGTTTGAGTAATCTTGTATTGTCCTACAGCTGATGATAGAGTGCTCAGAAAAGCCCTGTTTTCACCTACCACCTATCCCCACCCACTGGATGGATAGGTGGTAGGTGTTTAATCGTAATTTAATCGTGATTGTGTTTAATCATGATTGTTCAAATTTCAATTGTTTCAATGTTCAAATTCTAACCCTGCGGCAAGTTGGCCACTGTCCAGGGTGTTCCCCTGCCTAAGGCCCAAAGTCACTGTGATAGGCTCTAGTCACCCGCGACCCCTAACGGGATTAAGCGGTAGAAAATGAATGAATGTTCAAATTTCAGATTCATAGTAAAGCATGTATGGTTCAAAATAGTCACAACAATAATCACAAAGGGGTTTATCAGTTTTGCAGTTGTGCACAGGAAATCAAAGAAACTCTTTCTATTTCTAAGTTTTTACATAAATTTTGTATTTAACCACAAACTACATTCTTCATACATTATTCTACAACATATTATTCTACATTGCACATTATAATTTATTACTAAATACATAGACAAAAAGTAATAGGTCCCCTATAAGGGCAGATAAAATTAACATTGTTTTAGCGAATGGATTTAGTCACTCACACAAATCACCAGATTGAAAAGGTATTAAAGTTTATGGAAATATTACAATGTTAGTAAAAGAGAAAAAACTAACTCCTGCCCGTCATCTGGCCCTATGACATCATCACATTCTACAACATGAACTCAATCTATTGTTCCCAAACTGTACATTCCCTCACAGCACACGCACACTGGACGGTTACATAAACAGAAGAGACACTTTCACTGGTAGGTTGCACATGTTCAAAAGCATACAAGACAGGTGATCGTTTGCCCTCAGCTAGTCTCGTGTTAGGAATGATGCTCCACATGACTAAAATCAGATATCGTGCATTTGACTCGATTATCTGATGACAGCCTTTAGTCAGAGACAAATAGTACGTCTATTTGTCTCTGACTAATAGACATACACCTGTCAGGTGTCTCGACAGGTGTACTGACCAAAAGTGATGCCAAAACAACCACAAAACAAATAATACACTAAAAGTTTCAACTATGGAACATGTAAAGTAAGCAAGACTTCAAAGAAAGAGTAAAAGCAGCATTGTTAAACTTGACATCTTCATAGATCGTGTGTAAGTTGATAATAATCAGGGAAGAGACTGTTATCATACAGCTAACAATGAGAAGTTACAAAAACTTTCTGTAAACGTCAGTGAGAGTAGATAAAATACCAAGCATCTCACGTCCGCTCAGAAGATATAACAATCTTAATACTGGACTGAATAAAGCTGAAAGCTAAACCAAAAAGGCAATGTTTTTGTGTTGGTCTTATGTTGACGTCATTCAACACATTTTATTTTTCTTTAGCTTCAGCTTTTCCCCACAAAAACTGGTGTAACTAATGTATATCGACCGTCACAAGGCCTCAAAGGTCGTCAAGTATATGCTTCTCCAGCAGTGCAGCTGCCTCCTTGTGAGTAACAATCATTCATGACATTCAGGTGTTTATAACGACCATTTTAAATGTATGTTATTGTGTCTGCTTTTTTCTATAGCTCAGCACTGGTGCTATGATGAACATGAATGTGGTATGAATATATAGTTTTGTGGGAAAAGAAAAACAAGAAAATTGTTTAAAGTTTGTTTATCATAACTAACTCCTTTTCAGATTATGGGCCAGGACACTGGGGCGACTTGACTGGGTCCTTTTGTGCAGGAACTAGACAGTCCCCTATCAAAATCAGCTCTAACGACGCAGTGGTAGACAATCTTCTCGATGCCTTCCACTTCAAAAATTTTGACCTAAAAAGTTCAATTGAATATGTTACTAACACTGGTCACACAGGTTTGTAAATGATGTTTTGTTAATTCTAACAGCAGCATTCAAAAAAGAATAAAATACAGACAGGCTTTTAACATCTAGCACTCTGGCACTTTAGGTTTAATGGTTTTCTTTAGCTTTTTAGTCCTCTTTACTCAAATGGTGTTATATTTATTGATGTCTTTGTTCATGTGAAGCACTTTGGTCTTCTTTTGTGTTGTTGTAAAGTGCTCTATAAATGAACTTTGATTGATTGATTAAATGATTGATTGATTGATTGATTGATTGATTGAAAATGATCATATGTTCTGCAGTGAAATGTGTGCTCAAAGAGGGCCTGGTGGAGGTGTCTGGTGGAGGTTTGGGGCATGTTTACTCTGTGCTGCAGTTCCACTACCATTGGGCTGACAACACTTCCGACTCTCAGGGCTCAGAGCACCTTATTGACTCAAAACGATACCCTATGGAGGTACAAACATTCTATTATTACACAGATCGTGTTGCAGGAAACCATAAGCCTGATTATTTCTTTTTTTTTTTTGTAGATGCACATAGTGACAAAAAGAAAGGATTTAACATTGGATGAAGCAGTGCGCACTAACAATGGTCTGGCAGTGCTAGGATTCCTTATTGAGGTAAGAACTTGACTTGTCCATGCTATATTCTCCGTCACTTTTAGATGTATTATTATGGATGTATGTGGTTGTTTTCAAGGCCTCTGGTGAGATGAAAAGCAGTAGTGCTAGTAGTGCTGCAGAAACATCAAGCCAGGTAAGTATTTTTGAACACTTTTCTTTTGAAACAATTCTGACTTGTTAAGACCGTGTTAAAGGCGGGAACCAGTGCCCCATCCAATACAGAAATTTGGAAACTTCTAACAAACTATTTAAGTCACATCAAAGACACAGGTATAATTTCACAATGTTTGACCTATTTAGTCTCAAAAGATACCCTATATTAAGCAGTGCACTGTATTTTAGGCACCAGTGTACAGTTCACCTCTGCTGTGTCTATTGATGACCTCCTGGGGGATGTGGACCGTGGGTCGTACTTTCGCTACAATGGCTCCCTGACCACTCCGAACTGTAATGAGGCTGTGGTGTGGACTGTGTTCAAACAGACCATCAAAGTGGAACACAATCTGGTATGTTCAGATATTATTAAACCGTACTAGGTGGATGTGTGCCTGAACACTATTTAGAGAAAAGAATCAAGTTTATTCTCATGATAAATATTTAAAAGCAACGCAATCTCTATTACGGCTTATTCTGTACTTCCACATACACTCAAAAGAACACAAAAATGTAAGCAGTTACTGATTTGACATTATTTATTATATTACTTTTGGTAAACTTGAATATAAGAAAGGATTTATAAGACTTTATCTACAACAGGTTAAAATCTCACAGTAAAATAATGCCTTTAATGATTTTTATTACAGTGAGGTCAAAATGTTCTTGCAATTACCGTGTATATACAGTAGTTTATGCTAAGATCAGATATTTTTACAACACAATTTTCTGACACGTCTCTTCTTTTATTCCTTCTAAATCAGATAATCATAACAAATCATAACTCAAATGTATTCTCCATTTTGAAATAACACACAACACAGATTAAATAGAATATGACTGATTTTGTCCTATTTTCACAATAAAATATCACTAAAAAGACAATGTCCTCAGGGCTAAATCATCATCTAAACATAATCTTCAAAGCCTCTTCAAAAGTATGAATCCATTGTCAAGTATGCAATCAACCACAGTCACATGTTGGCTGAACCCATGACTGTTCGCCATCAAGATAAGATTGCATTTCAGTTGCATTTGTCTATTGTCAATTTGGTGATTTATTGACATGCAAGCTTAAAGAGAAAATTCAAAAGAAAATTGCACTAGCTGGTCTGTTTTAGTCACAAAAATAATAACACAACACTCTTTTCAATCCACCAGATGCAGTTGTTTCCAAATACAATGGGATATCACAACGTTTACCGACCAGTTCAGACTCTTCAAGGCCGAACCATTTACACATCTGCAGCGGACGCATCGTTTCATCCCACACTTCTGGTTTTACTGCTCACCTGTGCTTTTGTTCGCTGTCAAACTAATGCTCACGGCAACTGAACAGACAAAAACCTAAAATGTCACAAGAATTTAATTTTGCAGTATGTTACGTAAACAGTCCTAGCTGCATTTTTGGGTAATTGTTGCAAAGTAAACCAACTGTGTAACTAAATCAAGTATATGCAATTATTAGCTCTGTATCTTCCTGTGTTGCTTTTCTTATTGTGGTGATTATGTTTGCTTATTAATATTCGAACTGTGAATCTCACCTGGCTGTGCCCCTTTGCACTTACTTTTTGACTTGTTGGCACTTTAATTTGAAATGTATTAAATAACAAATATGCATAAATAGATAAATGACTAATAAATGACTTTTTTACATTTTAATCCTGTTTCCTCAACTAAAATACAGCTAGAGTTCAGTCTGTGAATACTTTTCTTTCCCATGTGAGCTCAGAAAATACTGTTCTGACTTTCCCAGATTTGTGTATGTTATATGTATATGTATCGTTTTTCTGCAGCATTAACATCAGGCAAGATTATTTCCTCTGTGTAATTTTCTTTGTATTACAACAGTCAGGCGAGATTTATCAAGCTACTTTAAGTTCTAATACTTAAATGCCAAAGTAATGGTGATATCAGAGACAGTTGTTTGGGCTTTTCCTCTGTTGTAAAGCCATACTCACAGTGATCAGCTGAGCTCTTAGTTGGTTTGGAGAGAAACAATAAGACTTCTTTTACTGTCTTAAAAATTGGTCATGGATTTTATGGCATCGGCTGACAACAATTTGAAATATTGGTATTGGCATCGGCCAAAGAAATACCCATATCGGTCTATTTTAAAGTCACCTACCTTGCTCAGTGTGAATGTGGTCTGTGCTTGAGAGATGGTGGTGATGAGAAGAGCCACTGGCAGAGACTGACAGCCTCACTTTTGTCAGTTTTATCCAGAGCAGCTGTGGAGTAAACAAGGATAAATAAAAGCACATAATCGCAAAGCACAGTTTTCAATAAGATCAACTGCCAGCCTTTGTGTGCAAATGTCCTACTGGTGGTCATAATCCATTGTGGTTAAAATAATTACTTTGATTTGTAATTCATTTGTGTAAAAACAAAGGTAATACTGTTAGTCTAAATGTATTGTCTTTATTGTAGCAAGCTGAGATGCTTACTGGGTTTTGTGCAGGAACATCAGTTGACTTGTTTTTGTTCAAAATAGCTAACTTCTGTTCATTTCTTTTTTTTTTAAACACACAAGTGAAGTGTCCTATGTTAAATTATTCTGGTGATTTGCCAGTCTGTGTTTTCTGTAATATTCATCACAACTCACTGTCACTGTCTGATCTTTCTAAGTATTTATATTATTTAATCTGGTGTAATGAAAACATCATAGAGTGTACAGAAGTTAGCTATTTTGAACTTAAACAATCCAACTGAAGTTCCATGCACAGAGCCAGTTGCACCTGTGCAGTGAAGATGATTTTCTCATAGCGTTGATCCGGCCTTGCAGCTTGTCAGTAATTTTCCAGTGTTATTACTTCTTCAATACCTCAAGGAAGATATATTGAAAGATTAGATTTATCCTTCATGTGACTTACACAGACAGACAGGTTTGCCAAGAAGGATGCTAAAGAATAACTGTTAAATACTTCCTTGTCTTCAAAACATTTCTCAGAAAGAGGAAAAAAAAACATGCTTAATTTTGAAATGTAATGTCAGGTAGTGTAATGAGTCACAATAAGAGTTTTGTTGTGTTAATTTTGATAGTTTGCCAGACAAAGTACAGTATGTTTTTCAAGAATAAGGCTCGAGAAGCAACAACACTTACCATGGAAATAATGACAAATCTGCCATGTTTCTTGTCAGTTTGCAGAACTTACATAGCCATATATTAGCCAAAACAACATTAAAAAGTGAACTAAAGAGGAGGAGCAATGCAATAAACGGCTGGATCACTGCTGGTAAATTTTATCACTCTGTAGTGTCAGAATATGCTTTAACTAATGCTATTTTCAGTATGCAGCAATTTCACATCTCCACTGATTTAACATTAGACCAACTGAACATTCTACGGATGAATGAATTTGATGATGCCACAAGCCCAAATGGATTGCAGCTTTTCCTAATATTAACACTCTAGATTGCCAAGATATATATTAAAAATTCCTTTTAAAATCTGGTGATTTTGAGGTAAATAGACCCATTCACTTTTTATATTACAAAAAAATTGCACTTGAAACAATTTAGCTTCCACCTGATTGAAATATTATTGATGTGTAAAATGTTGTGATGTAACAGAACAGAAACTATTAACGAAAGCTTTAAGCATTAAATGTTTTGAGATAGAGTTATGTGGTTGTTGTGCATGAAGTTTTGTGAAGAAAAAATGAAATAAATAAAAAAATAAAACTAACTAACTAAATAAATAAATAAAAGCATGAGGTAGGACTGGATAAGCTTGATTTTCTCCTTTGACTTTTGAATCTAATATGCAGGAGAAATGTTTAACTGACCAATGAGCAAAACATGAAATGAATATCTGCAAATAAGAACTTTTGCAAATGTTAGCGGTACCTAATTTACCTTGCTTTAAATGTAACAGTGTGTGTCAAGTGTTCTGTCCTGTTCTGAGAGCAGCCCAGCCCATACCAGAATAGGGGCTGGACCACATGTAGGCTATAAAATGAGACAGGTGCAGCACAGGTAATACACGGATGCTTTTTTTCTCACAAAAACTCTACAGCTGAGCTTTAGTCTATTTTCTTTAACAACATTATTTATTAATTATATACATATAGCCTATTTCTAATTCATTGTATTTTCTCTGCCTGTAATTTAAAATGATCTGGTTAGCTGTTGGATTAGTTTTGTGCGTAACTTCGCCAGTGGTCCAAGGCGCAACTACTGCTTTCGGTATGTACTAGCCAAAATCTTTTTTTTTTTTTTTTTTTTATAATATAAATATATAAACAGTTCTTAAGTCGTTGTTTATGATTTCTACTCATTTACATTTTGCAGAGTGGTGTTACCATGACGCTTCCTGCAGTAAGTTAAAACCATCATTGCTTTTTTTTTTTTTTTTTTTTTGTGGCATACAAAATTAATACTTGTATCTTGACTTGTATTGTCTTTATGAATAGATGACGCTACGTGGCCAATTAAGGCTCCACAGTATTGCAACGGTTCTCGACAGTCTCCAGTTGATATTGTATCAGAAAACGCCACTTTGGATACTAAGTTAACCCCTTTCACTTCACAAACTTTGACAACAAGTCACTCTTCAGCACGATCGAGAACACCGGACAAACAGGTACGATTTTACTGTTCAGTTTAACCTTTTCAGTCAAAGATGGAATAAAATAAAGAAAATCTAAAATAACCTACCGTTACACTCGTTGTGCACAAAAGAAAAAGAAAGAAAGAAAAGAAAATCGACCAAATTAGCTCGTGATGTTGTCTGCACGTTCTAGTCTAGAATGTAGAGTTTAAATTGGGGGCGGGGCCTAGCTCTTTGATTGATTGCCACTAAGACAAGCTACCACAACTGAGTAAGCCAGTTTAACTTTTTTTTTTTTTTCTTATTTATTTGGATTTTGGCCATATTCACAATAGGTAACACTCTCTAGGCTACATATGTTATATTTGCTGGAAATCAAAATGTTTAGTGAAATTTTACATACAATCACAGTGTTGTCTAACCTGTCATCTACTCTTTAAGAGTTATCTCATGGCCTACATTCTTTTAAAAAGGCAACAGTTTTATCTTTGGAGTTGAATAATGTCACCACTGTGAGGCTATCGGGGCAAAAATATATATAGCATTATTAGAAAAAGATTAACCATAACCATATTAACAGCTCATTCTATTGCAGAATTCCTCTGGCTAAATTTATTGTTATTTTTATTATTTCTTAATTATTGTATTTTTTTGTTAACTGTAGAATGTTGTGAATGCACTGCTGAATGTTGTTGCTACCATGTTTAGTTAGCCCTCTTTTAACATTTTAGTATTTCCTTCCTCTTCCAGTAAAAGTGGTTTTGGGCAGCGGTATCAAGGTGTCTGGAGGTGGCTGAATGGATCCTATGACAGCGCACAGTTTCACCTGCACTGGGGCAACAGCTCCTCCATCCAGGTTCTGAGCACCGTGTGGATGGGAAGCGCTATCCTATGGAGGTAACCTAATGGACTATCATTCTAGTCTGTAATATTAAACTCCATACACACTAATTTATTATTCATATGTTACCTTTTAGTTCCACATTGTGAACCTGAAATCAATATATAATCTCAACACAACTCAAGCTACTCAAGATTCCTCTGGAGCTGCTGCCCTTGGATTCTTCATTGATGTAATAACTTTATTATTTTTATCAATGTAAACTTATTGTTTTCCAAGAACATAGCCTAACTGAGGTTTTATTCACACATTTAACGCTCAAATCTAACATTTTAAGGCCGTGTTCTGCTCTTCGTTTCATTACATAATGAATAAAAAATTTAAAATGAAGATATTCTATGGTACTCCCAGTTGGACGTAGGTAAAATAACCATATTGTGTATTTGACTTAATTTAGTCCTTATGGTAAATATTTATCATAGTTTTAGAGCAGTTAATTGCAAATTATGAATAAATTGACGATTAAAATTACATGAAGTTCTAAATTGAAGTTCTAAACTCGAATCTCCACATATTTAATCAAAAAGCACCACAATGCACAGACACACAAACTGGCACCATTTCCTGGAAGTCTAAACAATCATTTAGCAATTTAAAGAGCTTAAAGTTATTATCATGTGTCATTAATGTGGCTTTTGACTAATTTTTACAATGTGGTTGCTATGTAACACTTGTAGAGTTACCTCTATGTATGGTGGACAAAAGACAGTTATAAACCTCATCAAATTGTAAGATAAAAGTAAAATGTTTGTGAAATTTAAATATAATCTTGTTCGCTGTTTTACTGAAAAACGTAGTCACCAGCTGTGAACTTAAAAAAAAATCACTGAAATCTGGGTACTTGACTCTTTTGTTTAAAATGCCTATTATTTATCTTTTCCACTTAGAATTGCATTGTAAAATCAGCACTTTGTGCCCAAATCAGATTGCTATGTACTATCTGAATTGAAGTTTTAATTCAACATGAAAACCAAAAGCAGCACACTGATTGGCTACGCTTGGACAGTTTAAATTTGCTGTTTAAAAAGCTGTTCTTTTCTCAGCCAAAAAAAATGCTTGTTGATATTAACGGGTGCTGAAAGATTGTGAGAGAGATTCATATACCTACTTCTAGCTTTAAAACAGAGCATTTTGAGCTTTGGGCATAATGATAATTACTCATTTGTAATGAAACTAAACACATCTCCAGGTTTTGATAAGGTAACAATAATTTAGACACTCACAGAAGTAGGATCTTTAGAAATAATTGTTGCCTGCTATACCATGTTATGTTTTTAGGTGTTGGACAATACGACAGGGGAACCAGCTGCTTGGAAGACACTGACCTCATATCTTTCTAACATTACACTAAAAGGTAAGAAATAGCTCTTTCTGAAATAAAAAAAAGTGTATTTAATTTCATACATCCAACCTTATTTTCAGGTCAGTCTGTTAGTATAAATGATGAATTTCTCTGGATGACCTTCTACCTGGAATTGACCGCACCAGATATTACCGCTACCTGGGCTCGCTCACCACCCCTGTCTGCTACGAGATTGTGGTCTGGACTCTTTTCAAGGAGCCTGTGAAAATCAGCAAGGATCTGGTGAGTTTCCAAGCCTCCTGATGATGCTTGATTTTATTTTGGCCTAATTGTTATGATTCTCATCTAGATTGACAAGCTCTCCAACACTCTGCGCATCGGAAACACTTCCTCGTCAGAATACATGACCAATGTGTACAGAAACATCCAGCCAGATCAGCCTGTGACCCATAGCTCTACCTCAAAGATGAACTTCTCTTATGGTCTCTTTGTTTTTATTCTTGCACTGTGGATGAGATAGCCTAAATGTGAAAAGCGAAAAGTATTCTTTTTATATAATTGTCTGCACGCACACTAAATGATATAAATTGTTTAAAATATATTGACATGGGTGTGGTTGGCATAGTGCATTATTAATATAATTTGATTTTTGTTATGTAACCTAAAAACGGAAGTGGATGTCCCAGTTACTGCCTTTATAACTGCTGTTGATGAGCACAATAGTTGAACATTCCTTTGTAGTTTGACTTGGCACTGACACAACTTTTACAGCTGGGCCAATTGAATAATGGTTGAGTGGTACAGTGCTAACAAACTGTACGTTGCCATGTAATAAGTTACAGGAAATACTGGATCTGTAATAATGAAATATTTCATGTATTGTAACTGTATGATTTATGTGCTGCCATTCATTTGATATTATTCAAGCTTGACTTGAGTGTATTTGTTTTTTACTTTTACTAATAAAGGAAAACTAAACTTTAACATGAATCATTATTATGATAGACTACAGCATGGCTCATTTGTTATATCTGATTGTGTCTGAATGGGTATTTAGGCTGAATAGATGTGTTTCTCATCCATTTTTAGCTGCATGTTATCAGGGAGGTCATCAGGTTTAGTAATGTGAATCCTATTCAAGTGTGCTAACTTAATATCACAGTGGACAGTGAACTAAATGGGTTCAAAAGAGATAAAAAAAGACACTACACCTATGACGTATTTCCTGCTTATTCTTAGAAAACACATTTTCATGTTTAAAATGCTTGCTAAACACATTAAGCTAATTTGCAGCAGGGAAGCCTACTTATATTTCTTTGCTTTCAATTAAAATTTTTATTGAGTATGTCTGCCTGGGTATCATAACATTGAAGCAATCATAACAGCCACCTGATCTATTCTTGCTAGTCCCACTGCAACATTTTAGGTCAACCTTACAGATACATGCATCTGCGTGTACATAACAGGTTAGTTATAGCAAACCTGCACTTGGAAACACACAGTACACAACAGTTTACTGAAAACCATCTGCCACTTCTCATACCTGAGATTCTGGAATCACAGAAACACTGACTGAGTTTAAACGCTGGAGCTGCTAAGTAAATAGGTCGTTAAACAGCCTTTTTGGTCTTTGG
The DNA here is from genome assembly GCA_038363315.1 of Mugilogobius chulae. Lineage (NCBI taxonomy): Eukaryota > Metazoa > Chordata > Actinopteri > Gobiiformes > Gobiidae > Mugilogobius > Mugilogobius chulae. Next base: position 33,982,905 of record CM076401.1, on the reverse strand, counting down.
AGTTTGTAAACATACCTTTTATATTAAACTTCAAAACCAAACTTTGATTGTCTCTCAACTCAACTGGAACAATGATTTGAGAAATGTGAAGACTGACTCGTCATACATCAGACAGCCGTGTGCTGAAATAAAGTGATATTATCACATACTCATATGACAGAGTCCTCAATCTTGTGTTTTTTAAAGAGATAATTATGACAGAAGGTCAGATAAATATGTCAAAAACAATATTGTATCTTTTTAATGTTATGAAACACAGAAATACCGGTCCATCAGACTTCTTTTACTTTGTGTTGATGACAAATTGACAAAATGCAAAAATTGCTACTGCAATTATATTAGTAAATTAGTTTTGAATGTCTGTATTTCAAAACTAATTTACTAAGGTGTGTGGTGTGTTTTTATTGTTAAGCACATTTGTTCACTGTTGCTACAAGTTCACAAGCTCTTGTACTTTTCATTGGAGGAGACAAATACTAGACTGAGATCAAGTGACTACAATTTAAAGGTGGGCTAGCTAACATTTTTGTTGTAAATTAGTAAAGTTTGTGCTTTCCACTAAAAGTACATAGTAAATGCAGCACTTTGTGAAAAAATAGACATCTGAGTACTGTCTGAACTGAATAATAAAGAATTTAACTTCTAATCAGGAACTGAATGCTGCACTATGATTGGATGAGCTGGTTTTACCTTGTTGTTTGTAAAAAAGATTTTATAAGCATAAATGCAACCTAAATGAATACATGTCGATATTAACCATGTGTCCAAGAATTTATGAGAGGAAGTTGTCAGATTTAAAACCTAAATCGTGTTTGCAGTATAAAAATCAGTTACCCCACCTTTTACGTTAGTCAACCATTTGAAACTAAATAAATAAACTAAAAAAAAACCTATATTAACTGACATTCCTCTGTGTATAACTTAGGTAGTTTGCAAAAGAGCCCAAAATATGTATAATCAAATACTATTTTAAAACTATATTTTGTCATAGCTTTCAGTAAATTTGATTGAGCAGGTTTAGAGCCAGACCAATGGCAAAGGTATTTGTTGGGCTTTAGTTGTCTTTATTTTCCATATTTGGAAAAAGAAGATGCTGTTTAAAACTAATGCTTTTTTGACATTCTGATTATATTTTTCTGAACTATTATATTTTGTAGACGAGTTTGCATTGTTTACTCTTTTTGACCAATTAATTTTGTTGTCAGCTTCTTAATCATTTGTTTTGTTTTGTTTTTTCTTACAAACTTTGAGACTTTGAGGTTAAAGTCATTCCTTTCATGCTTAAACTGGTGTATTTTGTTTCTTTTTTTAAACAGGGTCTTTTCCCCCAGATTCATCTTTTCTATCATCTTTGCCATTAGCACCTCATCAACATACTTAACCTAAATTAACTTTATTTATTTTTGACAGTGCAATATGCTTTTGGCAAGATACAAAAAACATTATGTACTCATTTAGTTGTCAAAAAGGGGAAATATCCTTGTTAGGCTTGTATGTCAAAAGAGTTTTTTTTTTTTTTTCTTTCATAAAGAGCTATTTTATACCTTAGATATGACAACTACTAGCTCCTTCTCATAGCAACACTAGTATATAGCCCATATCAGGATTCAATTTAGCCAAATTGTTACCTGAAAGTATGAATTAGTTGAAAAGATTTAAACTGACTCCCATAAACAGAGACATGCTTTTAGACGTGAGAAAAATGCTACTCAGACTCGGTTTCAATTTTGTACAGTAGTTGAGAAGGAGGTCAAACCTGTCTGATCTCATTGAGACAGTAGATGAACCATTTACAAGCAAAACAGTCATGTTTAACATTTCCTTTGCATTTATTTTCGCCAGCAAAAAAAAAATGTTTTGAACAACGCTAAATGGCAGTAATAATAAATGTGTCAAATGCACATCTTGATCAGTGTTCTTGTTCTTGAATGAGTGATCTTACTCAAGATTGTTCTTTCACTGACATGTGTCAATATGAATTATTTGTTGAGCACATATTGTGCATTATGTGTGCCTGGGTTGACCTGAGCCCAACCCTCAATGAGGGACAAAAAAGCTACAATTACATTCATGTGTTTTTAATGTGGTTAATTATTAACTGTTCAAAGGCACAGTTTACGGAAAACTGATTTCAGCTGTCACTGCATGTTTGATTTCAATTGTAATTTTCAAGTATACACGTTACCTTTAAAAGTATAATTTATTATTTTTTACTGTAGAATCTCAGAATGTCAATTACAATGTTATTAATCTTATGAGTGTCATTCAAACACGAGGAAAATTCATCTGCTTCATTCTTTAGATCATGAAAAGAGAAGCGAGCAGGAGGAACACACTGCCCCCTACAGGTGCTGCTGAGTCCCGCACACTGCAGCTACAGTGCCCAGGTTTTTTGGGATTGGCCGGCGCAGGGGTCCCAGTGGGAGAGGGACATCTGAGCCAGTCCACACCAATGGATTTAGGAGTAACCTCTTCATTGTCCAATCGCCCTCTTTTCACAACCCAGTACAGATTGTCTTTAAAGAAGTAGGTATCACCTAAAAAGACAAAACAGGTCATGCAGTATATTTAAGTTGTAATAAACAAATATTTGTTTATTTTTTATTAAACTAAAGACTAACTGTGTTTAAATTCGAAAAGTTGGTTGTGACCATATATAGAGACAAGTGTAAATATAATTGGGGGTCAGATCATTTCCAACAGAAGACATTTTAGCTTAAGCACATCTTTAGTAATATTTATTAGATAGTTCTGCATTAATGCCCTTATTTTATTAGAGCTAGTTTTCTCCACTACGACATGAATGCAACTGTGACACACCTTCTCCCCAGCTGATGATGTCGTCCATGTCTGTGGGCACTCCCTTCCACACGCTGCTCTCTCGAGGGAAGTCTGCATCCAGCTGTCGGCTCACCAGGCCCTCTTTCCGTACCTCACTGAACCTCCAGTACAGTCCTCCACTGAACAGGTATGTCTTCCCGTTATGATCCCAAATAAATGCCGCCTCCACCTTCTCCACAGGCTGCCCTTTTTTAGTCTTCATGCCCCAGTCAGAAAGAGGCTTTGGGTAACCACTCATCACTTCTGTGTCCTTAAAAACCCAGTACTGAGACCCTGCACAAACCACAGTTTGATTCAATATGAAACGTTCATGTTTTTTAAATGTTAATTATTTTTGTTTTGTGTGACTGGATCTTATTCTGTCCTTTTTGTGTTGTTGTTGTTGTTGTTGTTGTTGTTTCTAACAAAAACAATTTTGTTTGTAAATATACTCCATCGGGATCTCTAAAACACGTATTTTATTTTTAACCCAACAACTAATCATAATTTTAACGTAATGTGTTTGTTCACGAGTGAATCTAACTTTTTGTGTCACCAACAAATCTAGTGCTCTGCGTTGAACATTTCCAACATTGATTTATTTATTCAGTCAATATGGTGACACAAATAAAGGTGCAAAATAATAATTCAATTTCTACTAACATAAACAATTTTTCAGGTTTTATTGATAAAACTTTTGCTTTAAGTTTTTTTTTTACTACTACTCTTATTCCACTGAACTCACAATTTATAGTAAAAATTCACTGAGCGCTTAATTCTACTAAATGATTACTATAATTGTGACATTTTGCAAAAATATATTTTGTGTAAAGTAATTCTCACCAATAAAGAAGACAATTCGACTGTCAGCCTTTCGCTCATAAACAGCATCAATCTTATAGGACCCTGAGGGCAGACCCATCCAAAAGTTTCTGATCCGAGCGGGATTCAAGGAGACCAGAGAGCCATCGCGTTTGGTCCTCCAGAATTGATCACCTTAAAGAAACGCAAGTGAGTTCATACTGTATAAAAATACTATGTAAATGTACCCTGCACCTTTGAAAAAGAAAACCTCTCCTCTGATGTTGGCCACAGCATCAAAACCTCCTTGGCAACGTTTTTGAAAAGATGTGTCAAAGCTGTGACAGAAAAAGATAAGGTCAGTGTAAAATGTGTCCACTAGAAGATGTAATTGCAATCAGCTGTAATCTTACAGCAAGAAACTCACTGTTTTGTGGGTCTTGGTGGAGGTGGACTGGGCAACAGTGGCAGATCTGGTTTGACCGTTGACTTCTCCTCCTGCTTACCTGAAAAGACACTTGGTTATTGTTGTTGCTTCATTTTGTTAAATCCCATTTATGGTGAACTGAGTTGAAATCCGACAGTCGCAATAGATTAACAGACTTTGATGCAAGCACACTCACCGTAGAGTTGTTGAATGGCCATCTTATCATCCTGAACCAGTTGAAACTGAAGTAGGTCTTCCACAGGACCCTGGTAATATGGCCGCATGATGGAGGGGTCAGTGGATGAGTGGGACAGACCAAGAGCGTGTCCGAACTCATGCACCGCTACAGTGAACAAGTCTATGGAGCTGCTGCTGTCTCCTGAAAACAGGACAAAACAGGGTAAATCACAATTACCTAACACACAAGTAGTGTACAATGCTTATACATTAGGCAATGTCTTTGTGATTTACTGTATGTTAATGTATTATTGTTGTATTTTGATTGGTACATATTGACTGGCTTCTTCTCATGGATCGATTCATATTGTTCTGTGTCTACTGTTCTATTACATTATAAAAAAGAACATTTGTGATGACATTATAATTGACAATATATGCCATGTATTTACTTGTTCAGCATATTTAAGCTATAGCTGTAAATTCTGTTTCTAAAGGTAATTTCTGCCATTTTTTCAAAGCCTCCAGTTTGTGGCTTATGTTCAAGGTTTTTGACCAGAGATTGTAAGAATTAGCCACCACAATCTCTTTACTTTCATCACAACTGAGAGAAAAATTAGATGTCTGCACGAGTACTATGGTATGCTATTCTGAATAAGAATTTGTACACATGTACCTGTATGATTTACAAGATGATTATTGCCCAGCCCTATTAACTACCTGCCTACATTCTGGTATTAGTTTGTTACATTTTGACATACATGAAGGGTTTTTAAGAAGTCACACAGGGGGTAAAAAAGCCACTACAGAAAAAAAATCTACTGCTTGTTACAATTAAATGTGTTTTAGATCAAGGTTGTGTTTTGCAATGAATTAACGGGCCATTACTGAAATCATGGGAAAATACAAGTAATGGTTTATGTCATTCTTTTTACTGTGAGTAAATGACGAAAATGTATGTTGACGATATGACAAAAAGTTGTGAAAAAATATGAGTTTATTGTGCTGCTTTAGGCTAAGCTATAGTTTTCTTTTTCACAGTTTTGAGTCTTTTCTGTGAAATGACAAGGTTTTATGCAATTTTATGCCAATTCTAACAACGTTTCCTCATCAAAAACATGTCTGATTGGAGTTGTCTCATTCCCACAACTTTTCACTTTTGTGTGAGAAGGTCTAATGTTTTGAAGCAGTCACTTCCCCGGACGTACAGTACCTCTAAAACTCCAGCTTTCATGATCATCAAAGTGGGTATCGCCCGCCACCTCGTCCTGACTGGGGAAGAAGGCGTGGGCCAGGGTGCCACCTTCTCCATCAAAAGGATACCCGTCGTCGTGTAACAACGTTGCAAAAGATACTCTGATGTCGCCCCCTGTTGGCACGCTTTGCACGCGCTGGAAACGTAACGGCGCCGCGTCACTCCAGGCTTTTAGTGCACGTGCCAAGATGTTATCTACCAAATCTGCGTTCATCTGAGGCGACGTTGCAGGTGAGGGGTAATTATGGACGCTGAAAAACAAACACGTTAACGAAGTACTGAAAAACTGAGACACTACAGTAGAGTAGATAAAACCCATTATGCCAGGAAATTGTTCAGGGCCCAACAATGTAGCCTATGGAATGGGACAGGCAGATACAAAAATGAGAAAAGAATTATAGGGTGATGTAGGGTGAATTATAGGGTGATTGAGATAAAATTTAACTTTGTGATAACTGTTTTTCTGCACTGCAAATAGAAAAACACACGTTTTGCTGACTGGGAGTAATGTTGCAATTAGAGGAAGGGGAACACAAATGAGGACCCTAAACGTAAAAAACAAGCAAACTGCATTCCGGAAGGAAAGTCAAGACAAAAACAGGGAACACAAATATATCATGCGTGTTCAAACTACAGCCCGGGGGCAACATGCAGCCTTAAGAGTAATTTTTGTGGGCCCTCCGACCTCCTGAAGAAATGGCTCCAACAGCGTTTGGTAATGCATATTATATTTTACACACCGGAAAAAATGCCCATTAGAAGAGAAGTGAATATGTGTCTGAATAAGCAGTATTTTTTACACTGTTTGAGTAGATTTGATAGACACACATACAATAATTAGTTTAACCTAAAATAAAAAAATATTCTAACTTGAAATTAGCAATTATACATGAAATAAGAACTAAATGTATTATTGAAAATCATCATTAAAAGTAAAAATTATAAATTTTTAGCTTATTAGCACAAGTCTGTAAATTCCCAGTGCAGTTTTAGAATTTATTTCTTATGTCATCTCAAGCATGTTACTGAAACGGTTGCAATTTTAATGGAAATAAGTGTCTGTGAATTAACTTGTTCTAAATGCATTTGAATTTTCTATTTCATATGGCCAAGATTAGCCTTAATTCGAAAAAAAAAAAAAAAATGTATGTATGTATGTATGTATATATATATATAATATAATATATATAATATATATAATAATAAATATATATATAATATATATATATATATTTAAACACCCATGGCGTAAACAAATGAGCTTCCTTAAAATGCTTACTGAATGTGTTTTAAGTTAAAATTAAGCTTTTAGATTAATTTATGTGAGTATTAGATTGACTGACAAAGTACATGTTGATAAGGGACATACATTCAGTGTGAATGTTAATACATTCAATTGTAGCCCTATTTCCATCTGCTGCCTCAAAAGACAGGCACAAAAACTAATTTGTTGTCGTTATGGAAACACATAGCTTTCCAGCAGTGATTCATCGAGGTCTTTGGCCAGTATGGATTTAAAAAGTTTGTCATGGTATAGCATTATGATAATTAGGCTACGTGTAGTAATTAAAGGTGCACTGCGCAACTTTTTTGCCAAAACATAAACTTGAAAAAAATGCACATTTTTTTCATTTAGATGTCTTTGTTACACTAAATAATTAATACAAATCTGTGTTTTTACTTTGAGCAGGCTTGCATGGCCACAAAATGGACTATTTTGTGGCTTGGAGGAGGGCCCGCACACATTTGTTTCCATAGAAAGGCGGTTCCTTTAGCAGATCTTTTTTTCTTTTTTTTTGGCTTCAGTGTATTTATCTCCATTCAGAAAGTTCTAAATAATAGTTTTAACTTTCTCATTCTACTGAATGGTGTAGACAACTTTTCTCTTCCAGAAAGTTACACAATGCACCTTTAAGGATATATGATATCAAATTATTGTGCTGTAATTGTAGTAAATGTCGAGATTTTACAATTATTTGTGGTTTTTACTATGTTGTCAAAAATCACAAAAAAGTGTAATATTATGATCTTTAGCCAAACAATAACTAAATCCTTAATTCACTTACATTCATTTAATTTACTTTTCGAATATAGAGTTGAACAGATTTTTTTATTCATTTATTTTTTATTTTTTTGCTTCCAAGTTGTCAGTACTGTTTATATTCTAGTTTTCAAACATATAAACAGTGGCCTGAATGATTAAAATATTGGATTAACCAAACAATCTTGACAGCTGTGGAAGTTAATTCTATTCACATTACAAGCTTATCTGCCAAATTGCTGTCAGATCCTGTTCCAATTGCAAAAAATGATTGACACACACAGGAAGTAACATGACAGCAAACACACCTCCACGTGAGCGCTGTCTTGTGCCACTTGAGGCCTGACAGGGCGTACCTCCTCCTCCTCCTTCTCTTCAGCATGTCCTCACTGCCCACAATATCAGGCAGAGAGCAGCGCGGTGTCGACATGAGCTTCAATGTGCTTTCATCTGAAATACAAAAACCACAACATGGTGACATTGTACAGAAAAATGAGAAGTTAACAGAACAAAACAAAGGCATAAGATTTACCGAGAACTCCTGTCTCTGTCACTCCTCCAAATCTCTGCATGACCCGGATGGCCTGCTCTATGCCCTGCTTAGTCTGCAGTCTGCTGGTGCGAGGGTCTGGAGGAGGGAGGTAGCCATATCTGCTCAGCCAGTCCTGTATGAACACCACAAAGTTATATACTGCGGTTTCAGAAGTTAAATCTGTCTTAGGATGAGGAACAGTTGGTCTATTACTTTATCAACATAACCACGTGCTGTGTGCTGTGTTAACTTGATTTCCTGCTCTCTACTAAAGCTTAACAGGAAAAGGTGTAACTAAATTTATCAACTGTAATCCTGTGGTCCGCTCTTTTCCGGTGACTTTTCACACGTTAGACAAGCAGGTGGTTAAATCTTAAGTGCTTTAAAGATGACGTGAGTCTCTCTTGAAGACTTACAAAAAGTGAAGTAAAACTAGCTGAGTTGGGAAGATTCTGTTGCAATACATAAAAGCTGAGTTGATAAAAGAGGATTTTTAGGCATCACAAAATTAGAATATTGTAAACAACCAAGGAAAATGAAGACAGTGCATAATTATGTGTAGTAATCACCCTTGATAATAAAAGATTACACTACAATACAATACAATAATATTACATAAAGAACTTACAACTTTTCAACTTTTTTTTCTTCAAGTTAAGCATTATAATGAAATAATTTAGTCTACTCACCACTGCTCTGGTGTACTGGTCATCCACAGCCAATGCACTTCCCACTAAGACTATTATGGCACACAGCGGCCCCAGTTCCATCGTGAGTGCTACCTAAAAATTTGAACACACTGTGACATTTCTCTCATTGTCTGTTTATTAATTACTCACAACTTCCTTTCTCCCTGTATAGACCTACCCCCTCTTTAAGACTGAACAAAGCTCACCGTTGTTTGGGCTCCTTCTGAAGCTGTTCTCTGGAGACTAGGCAGGGCGCATCGATCTGCCTCAGCCTCCGCCTCCTGCTGCTGCTTGTAAGGCATCTCTCTCTGGTGTCTTTATTTATAGGGCAGATGTCCGAAGATGAAGTCACACAAGTAGTTTGCACCTTGTAGATGATATGTTAAGTGTGAAAATGTGGTAAGCTGTGGTTAGTGTTTAAAATAACATTGTCTGTCATCACACTCAAGTCAATAAAGGATGATAGACTTTGAGAATAAGATCAAAGCACAAAGTTAGATTCAGATTTTGCACATACAGTAATTTAATTGTGTATAACAGCCCCTCTTCAAAACTGTTGACAACCTGTAGCTAGTGATGGGAAGAACACTCAAAATCTAGAATAAAACATATTTTGTATTCAATTATGTTGCTTCTTGAAGTCAGAGACTGTGTTTTGAATACTTAGAATACGTCATAGTGGCTCACTACTTTCATTCATAAGTCTCATAGCTTTTAATTTGCCACACTATGTCTATATTTCTTAAAAAAAAAAGAAAAAAAGAAAACCATCTGAAATTAGAAGTCACACATGAGTCACACATGCGTCATTGTAAGTTTGGTGTTCTCTATTTTTCTCACTGATTGTGTAAAGATTGAAATCTAAATTGCATATTCAAATATTAAAATTATTGAAGTAACTACAACTAAAAACAATTGCTTATATGTTGCTAATAATCTTTTTTGGAATTGTGGGCCATTCTGTTTGGTTTAATAAGAAGATGCAAGTAGATTGATGAAGATAATTTGAACATCTCTCTAGGACTTTCCAAAATATAATTCTTTTTCCATTTACTTGTTAATGGTGATAGCTGGGTTGAGTGAAATGCAAAATCATTTGATGTAAAGGTCAATATGTTAGTGCACACAATGACCTTCACACATTTAAGTTAGATGTATAATGCATCTGTGATAAGTGGTGTTTCATGTGTGACCATACGCTACGCTGCAACGGTGGTATTATCTTTCTCCCCCTTCTTCCTCTCTCGTCTTTAATTTCTGTCCACTCTCCAGGGCCCAAGTGAGTCAGACCATTAGCACGGCCTGGCTAATGGTCAGTCTGTTTCCGCCTAGTCTGCAGTGAGACAATCTACTGCTATACTATCCTTATAAAGTACACATAAGTACCCATATGAAGTGCCTATCAAAAGTGTCAATTGGTCTACTGTTTTTATTCTGCACAACTTAATTCACTGAATAAAAACATTTTTATAAATTGGGTTGAGCTGTACTGTTTCCTTCAGACATCTAAAGGTTAATTACTGTATTTATTGTATGTCAAAAAGCTAATACCTAAGTAAAATATAATAGCTTTTTTGTTTTTTAAATAAAGATTTGAGTAAACGAATAACCAGTAGCATACAAATTACTTTGATAAAACAAAATATAGAGATGTTCATGTTTTGGTCCCTTGCTCTGTAATAAAGGACTTTACTATCAGACTGCTATCATGCCTCGGATTTTTACCCTCGTTTCACGTTTATTTTCTGGTTTTATAGAGATGTTCGTGTTTAAAAGAGCAATGTATGTAGGCACTATTATGTGGCAAAAACATCTCAAATGTATCAAAACTATTCCAAATACAACAGCCCAAAAATGCAAAGTGTGGTTATCCCACACTGGAAAAAATATAGTCACATTTTTATACACACATTTTTATTCTCATTAAAGGGATCCAAGGCCTTGATCACAAAAGGGTTGACTCTTGGTAGCTATACAGTACTAACACAACACACACGGCAAAAACAACACAATGTGATTGAGTGAAAAGACAAATAAATATGTTTGAGAGACATTTTTCTATGGACTGAAATGCAGATGAGCCAAGGTCAGGCCTGGAGTTGATTGTCTAGTTTCAGGTTTTGGTCACAGTGTTTCCGCTCTAGACTGATTGTCTGAAAGCAGTTTTTGGTACAAAATGATGATTGTCTTTGTCTATAGATATGTCATTGCATTAGAAGTGACCTTTAGGGATGCAACGATCAGGCATAGCATAATATTCTCTTTCATTGGTGGTCACAATGTTAAATTGTCCTGCTTGATGCACAGTCCCATGTGCACTCTCTCTTCTCTTGCATGACTAATAGTTAAATGATTATAGCACACTGGGAACTCAACAGGTGTTGAAGTTTTGAAGATGCTTAAACTTTATGGTTTGTTCAGTGCATTGAGAATGTGACTGTTTGCTCTTATTATGGTGCCTCCTTAATTAAATATCAACTAATACATTTGTGCTTTAGGTCCACAACATGCTACATTTCTCCTTTCTCCATATTTTGTCCAGCTATCTTTCATCTTCACACATACAGGTCTGTACAAAAATACTGTCGCTGGCACATTAGAGGCAGGAATAACACTCTTTACAATGGTCCGGTTTTAGTAAAAGTGATTGCCATCCGCAAGTCAAAAATATTCACAGTAGTTATCCTCACACAGCTGAGGGAACAGACTATCACAATTTTCTTCTCAAGTAAAACAACACTGTGGTTACACTTCGCAGTACACACATCTGCTGGCATTTGCACTGCACTGGGTTTTTATGTCCCAATGTAGATGGCTTTAAGGTCCCATCATATGCAGAACTTTTAACCTTGCTTTTAGGTTGCAATACATATTTAGTCAGTGTCACTGTTCAGAGCTCAAAACAGTTAGTTTCATTGTACATCATTTGGTTATTACACTGGAGGTGTTGTGTCTTCTCATGCACTTCAGCATATTTATTTTGACCATTATTCTGCTGCTTTTGCGTTAACTACATAGTAAATGTGCCAACAAAGGGCAACTGCATGTGCCACAATGAATTTTTTTTCAAGTATGTAATTTCACATGTCTTGAATACTGTAACACATATCACATGATCTTTCAGGTTATTTAAAAAGGAAACCAATCTAATACAGTATGTCACAAAAATCCAACTTCAATCTCAAACCCTAAACCTTGAAGAGTTATGTGTTTATGCCAAATTAATTTGCACATCACCACACATAGGTGAGTGGTTTGTGGTTCTGAGCTCTAACAATAAAACTTTATCCAACTCTTAAATTAATGCAAATGCCAGTAAATCCTAGTACTATTAAGTACAACCAAAGCTGCTCTTGGTTGAATTGTAAACATGGATCCATCCAGGGCATTTTACAGCCCCTCAAATACTTCCACAATCTGTGCCTACTTACACTCGCCCCAACACTGATTTGACACTGTTAAAAACATGCCTTTCCTTTGTCTTTGTACTGACAGTCTGTCATTCACTGTAACCTGGCCCAGTATTGACCCAAGTTCTGACTCAAGCTCTGCTGCTCTGCTCCTGGGACCTGGACCGGCACTGACACTCCCGGAGATATGAGACCTGTGAGCAACAGAAAACACTTGGGTATTGTACAAGTCACGTTAAAGAATAACATTGTCTGAAAGTAAAAAAGAGTTACCAGTGTTGGAGCTAGCTGTAGGGGGAGTTTGCAAATGTGAAGAGGTGTACGCTGAATCAAAACTCCTTGGAGCAGAGGGAGAGGGGGGCAACATGCAGGAGTATGAGGAGGCTGATTGTGGAGGGATGGACTGTAAAAAAGGAAAACATGATTAATATAATATTTCAATAGATAGGTCAGTATGTGCTTCAAGATTTAGTAGAGGTATATTTTCAAAGTACATGCTTGTTATTTTTAATAACCTATTGTGACATACTGTGTTCTGTAAAATCTACTTCTTTGAGTTTTTGACCATGATATAACAGTCTTCTCTTTTTACTTGAAGTTGAGTTTGGATTGATGCATACATGTTTGATTACTGTTCTGCAACTGATTGATGCTCTGATGCAAGAATAAATAAATAAAATAAAATCCAGTCTCTGCCCACTTGTCTGTATTTACTCACTCAAAAATAAATAAATAAATAATTTATAACATGCTGCTTGTTAGAGTTACACTGAAGGTTGATCAGTTTTGCAGTTTTAAACATGAAGTCATAGAATTTTTTTATGCAGTTTTAGATTTATTTTGTGTTTTACGGTAAAGAAATGGTAAATAACTTATCTGCATATGTCATAGTTTAGTACACGGAAAAAACAGAATAGGTCTCCTTTAAACTATATTCCTAATACAATTGCATTACTCCTCTATGACCATAGGGAGGTGCTAAAACACTTTTTGCAGACTTTCTTTTTAATATGCAAAGACTACATCTTTTATTTTTACTGTTTAAAAAATAGATAAAATCAGGACTTGAGTACTAGTGAAATAACATACACACAACAAGTGATTAGAACTTTCTAGGCTTGTAAATAAACATTGTATATTTAAAAACTGCCCTGTAAGACTAATGTCAGTGCCTTCTTTATTGTTAATGATAAATATTAACAATGAGTGGTTGATGTCCTACCTGTACTCCAGACGAGAACACAGAAAGAGAGCTGTAACTTGGCAGGGAAGACTCCGTCTGACTCAACATTGACCCTAGAGAAAACAGAGTTCGAACAGTCTCTGGTTACATGAGAGCATTATTTTCAAAGGTTTATTACACAACCCCATCTTACAGGCAGCTGCTCACCTGAAGTGCTGCTGTGCTGTTGGTGATAGACGTTGGTGTTGAAGGAGGTGGTGAGTGGTGCCTGGCTCTGTGAACACGAGGTCATGCCTCCCGACCTCCGCTGGTTACGCAGCTTCTCCTCTCGCCTCCATTTGGCTCTTCGATTTGAGAACCACACCTACCACATGACACATTTAAATAAAGTAAATTTAATTTTTGTTTGCATTATTTCTTTGACATTAGAGGGGTTTCAACCAGCGTAAAACAGATGCTCGATAGTTTCTTAGTGTAAAACAAAGAAAATGGGCAAATCTTATACCTAATATTATGTTTTAGTAAAATTACTCTTACTTTACCATTCTAATTATAGCATATTGTCTACCACTGCAAAATTAATTAACAGTTGTCCAGCAAATAAAAATGAATACTACCACATGATAGAGCTAGAAGAGGTAAAGTCCGTGTCAAGATCATTGGTCAAATAAAGAATTCCTAAACTAAAATAATCTGATGTCATGCAGAATGTAGCTTTTTTTCCAACCAATTTTTTTTTTACAATATATTTCTGAAACAGGGAAAATCTTTCTGATACCTCCAGGTAAAAATTGAGTAAAATATATTTAGGTTGTGAGAACTATTGTGGAATGGTAGATCTTTTGTTTATGAAGAACGTAATAAAACTACCAATATTAAGTGTGTTTGCTGACCTGTATTCTGGCCTCGGGTAAATCAATCTTGTTTGCCAGTCGCTCCCGTGCAAAGACATCTGGGTAGTGTGTCCTCTCAAACTCTGTGGAAGATATTAACTCATATCAAACTCACAGTGTGGCTCCTAATACATTTTGACAGGAGAACTAGAAAACAGCTGACAATGACCCCCTGTTGCATGTTGTTAATATGCTTGGGATTAGGCTGTGTACCTTTTGTTAAGAGCACATTTGCCCCACTATGCAGTACTATTTATTGTATTTTTTTTAACCAAGTATGAGGCCTTTTCTTTTTAATATCAGAATTTCTAATTATCTTGCAATGAAATATACAAATGGAGGAAGAGAGATGTATCCTTACAACCAGATTTGAAATATTTATCTGTTGCACTTTATATCAATTATTTACCATTGTGGAACATGCAGAAAGTTCAAATGAAAGGATCCATGTTGGCTGGGCACTTAACTTCAGAAGAAGTAGAAAGAAAAACCAAGCTCTAACTAAAAAACAAAGTCTTACATGTTGTACACTATGTATTATGCATAATAATTATTGTTTACATTTCCAATGCAAAAAAGGCCCACACTACTGCGGTGCTAGTTTAAATTTATATTAAAGATGTTCAGGGTGTGACAGAATCATTTCTCACTGTGGCAGTTAATTTGTAGTTGACAAACGGCTGACATTTTTGCTTTTGACAAGTTGAAACAAAATCTGGCCTGACTCTAACGGACATGAGTCATCGTCATATGTAGCTAAAAGTCACAAGTTGATAAAAAAAAAAAAAAAACCTCAAATGGACAGATCTATGACTGAAAATATTGCCACGACTCAGTGAACATTCTGCAAGATCAGTCCAGTAGATTATAATCTGAATTTATGTGCCAAAGAGACATAAAGTGTATGAAGACAACAGGCTGTAGATTAAGTGCATGCTACAAATTGGTATAATTGGTTGGGTCTAATTGGCGTCTGTGTCAACACATGATTGTTATTGTGTCTTGACTGCGCACGGGGTCAGTGCAGCTCATTAATGTGACCACAGTGATATACTTCCACTCGGCTGCACAGTGGACATTGCGTCCTTATTTAGCTCAGGGGCCCTCTGCAGCCAGCTCTGGTCAGAAGTAGCTCTGTGATCCCCCTCATTTCAGCTACAAGACCCATCCGGCTACATCACACCACTGTGGTAATGAAGCACATCTTTACATAATGCTTTGGGCTGTTTACATTAGCTTTGTTTGTGGAGTTACTTTTCATTCATCAAATGTACAGGGTTTTTCTTGCAGAAAGTTTTCTAGGCCCAGAATTTGATACACCATTCAACTTCAGTCTGGATGTGTCCTCAACCCGCCCCAAAGGGTACAAAAGCCATAAAGGCAAAGGCCCTGCAGGCTGTATGATTTGCTGAGCTGTGATTGGTTGTTCACACAGTGCGTGTGTGAGCTTGAGCCTGACCTTTCTCTAGAGCCTCGATCTGCTCTTGTGTGAAGCTGGTCCTGTTTCTCTGCAACTTCCTCTTCAGCTGCAACCTCAGTTGGGACTCTTCGCCTTCGTCTCGATCCACAGGGACCCCTCCTGCCCCTGCTCGACCTGAGGCTGCCTCTCCCCCCAGGCCTTCAGTGTCTAGCAAGCAGCCCTCGGACACTGGCACACAAGACAAAAACATGAGCCATGCACTTCTACAACTTAGGCAACATTGACATTAAAAAGACAATTTTCTTGGTGCCACTGGGTTTATTGCTTGCAAAATAAAATAAAGATGTTAATTTAACCCGATTGATTATTTGCTCTGATGCTAAGCATACCGAAAAATGTATATTTACTATGACTAAAGTCATCTATTTTAATTTAATTTTTTAATTGACCTTTATTTAACCAGGGAAGTCCCACTGAGATTCAGAATCTCTTTTGCAGGGGAGCCCTGGGGGAAGGGTCAGGGGAGGCATTAATGGACATGTTTTTTTAGTTTTCAAAATGTGTGTAAGATTTATGTATTCAGTACCTAAATCTGTCTCCATTATTGTTTCAATACATTTATATAAAATGCAATACATTTTTAGAGATCTTTCGCTCATTTGTTTGTGAAATCTTCAGTAACTTTATACAAAATATAAAATTGCACGACACATCAACAACAATAGAGAGGAATAATCATCAAAACTGTTGCCTTCCAGCAATAAACTTAAATCAGTCAAAGGTGAATTAGATTTTGCCATTGTAAATATATGGTAGTAGCTTGCACACAAAAAAAGATGTCGCACTGGATTTTGGTGTATTGTGTCACTAGATTGATTAATTAGTTTTGATCTATTTTTTCCATCAACAAAAGAGTTTGGAAAACAAGTATTTGCCAGCACAATATAAATTACAGAAATCAAAGTAAAATTGTGATTCAAAGCTTGAGATACAAATCACATTGTGAGTGAAGTCATCCCTTGTAGAGGTCACATGGGGGACTCACCTGTGCTGTGTTGTGTCTGCACACTGGTCGGGTCATGGTACCAGTTGTTAGGCCCACTCCAGTTTGAGCTGCTCTGCAGGTTGAGCATGGTTAACTTCTCATACATACTCCGAGGGTCCAAATCAGCCTGAAGAGCCAACCGCCCCACCCTGATGTCACCTTTGGCTCTGTGCTCCTCTGCCCTCCGTCTTCTATAGTGAAGCTGAGGGGGAGAGGGGAGCAGGAGGGGTTCATATCGCATGAGTTCACACATGGTTGGCATTGTGGTGAATTAGCCTCACCATGACAGACAGAAATGGAGTTAGTTACATGGCCGCTGTCGTAACGCGTGTGTGTTATACATTGGTATGCTAGTATACCATGGGGAGAATAGGTACATTAGAACCCACTCTGAAAGCAATGCCATTTATTATGCTACTTGCTTTTAGCTCTGTCTTTGCTTGTTGGAAAAACCTGCGCCCGAACACACACGTACGCATGAGAAGACACTTGAGCATAAACGCATACTGGCATCAAGTGCATAAGCGGCTGAAGAATATCAAAATGAAAGAAAATTACAATTTATCTTTTGCAATATCATGCTTAGAACTCTACCTGGGTCAGTATATAGCAGGGGACAGTAAAGACAAACTCCTACAAAGTGGGAAAGAATCGTTTATTTTTAAAAAATGTAACAAAATCGAGATCCAAACCTTAATTCTATTTCCTTTTGCAAATGTTTGTGTCATATTGTATGCAGATTTTCTCGTTTATAAGTTTCTGTGTTCTTAAAATTTAAAGGCAACAACACACCAAAGTCAATAAGAATGTTGGAAAGTAAATTTAGCTTAACTTACCAACTTTCCAGGTGTGATCCAGTCTGGTGGTCTCCTTTTGGACCTTGATTTTCCCGTTCCCCGTTGGTCCCTTGTTCTCCAGCTTTGTTGACAGTGCTGTGTGTGTAAAGGAGAGTGTAGATGGAGGGAGTTCGACAGGGTGAGAGAGCGAGGGAGAGAGGGGGACGGGGGCGGCTCTGGAGAGAAATGCGTCTGCGGGCACTCTTGTCCTCGGAGCGATGGGAAGAGAGGGAGAGAGAGAGAGAAAGGAGAGAGAGATGGAGGGAGAGAGGAGAGCCACCGAGGGGTGACAAAGTGAGTCAACATCAGTGTCAAGTTTGAACTTAATGCCAGCACGAGGAGGAGGGGAGGCCGCCAGAGCAGAGCAGAAAGCACAGATAATGGAGAGATCGCAGATGATAAATACATGATGTATTCAATTTTAGCTGCAAATCCCATTACATTAATAGTCACTTAAAATTAAGTGGATTTTTTACTGTAAAAATTTCTACACTAAAGTCACCAAAAGAATTACTGATTTATCTTTTTGTAACAAGATGTTATGTTTTTTTTTTTCAATAGATCTACTTACCTATACATGTATAACAAGATATTTATGTAGCATGTTTCTTATGATGTGCGACATTTGATATTTTAAAGTAATAATCATTTTATGATCAATCCCTAAATAATCCATAGCTGAAAAATTTGGCAAAGATTTAAAATGGTTGATGTTAAAAAGTAATCTCTTTTTAAGCAGAAGACTTGTGTTTTTGGAAGCCAGATGATCTGAGTTACAAGTGCCTCATTCTTTGTATTGTCTTTTGTTGACAATAGACAATACAAATCTTTGTGTTGTCTTTTGTTTCTGCCTTAGGCCTGAATCCAGTATGGTTCAGTACAATGAACCAAACAGATCAGAGGTAGAATGACGCAGGTATGATGCTACATACAGCTGGTCAGAGAAAAGGGGCCCAGTTTAAATGTATTTGCAGTGGAGGGAGCAGGAGAGGAGGAAGTGTGTGACTTTGGGGATGGGGAGGGTGCCAGCTTGTTTTATTTCCGGTTGACAAGACTTTGCGCTCCCTTTCTCTCTGTCGCTCCCTCTCTCGTTCATACTCGCCTATTCTTCTGCCCCTCCACCTCTGCTTCTCTGTAGTTTCCTCAGAGATGTGCCTTGAAGAAACGAAAGATATGACAAGTTCAAAAGGTATAGACGAGACGCAAAGACAAACTTCTTTTTCTTTAAGAAAAAGTGATATAGCCACAGATTTATTTTAGTTGTTTTTTAGTTTATCATCTTGTAGTCACAATATATTTTGTGTTTAATGTGTTATCCTGATGTTCTACAAAAACAGCTACTTTAGTTCACAACAGCAAATTGATTCATTATTTATAATCATGTTACAAAGGTTTCTATTTTCAAATATTTAAGAGACTTTGGAAGCTCAATTTCCATCATTTACCCACAGTTCATGACACACTAACAATAAAAGGCCAAACTAACACTGTTTGCTTTTGTAGATGTGTAATGAATGTAATGTAACTAATGAAATTTAGATGATTAGCTACATACAAAAACATTTTTAATAATTTAATATAATGAGTAAAAGAGGGCAGATGATATTCATAATATTGTAAATGACATTTTAAAGATATGGAGAATTTGAATATCAAGAATAATATGCATATTAAAATGTTGATTAAAAAGTTGTTGTTTTTTTGTATATAAATAGCCAAATAGTTTTACTTAAGCCTCAACAAAAACAATTTAGCTGTAAGATGGATAGACATAATATTGGCTGATAATGTTTATTTGCAGGAATAGTATGCTCATTTTAATTATGTTTTATGCTTTAGTATGGTTTCAAATAAATAGCTGTGATTTGCCTCAATTTGTCAAAGATGAAAGGCCTACTCCTCTCTACTGTAAAGCAACAAAAATAAAACATTCGTCCACCCCTCCCATTCTCATACCCTTTCTCTTTTGTTTTACTCAAAAATCATGATTGCATATTTTTGTACTCGAGTCGTGTGAATGTGGCTTAACCTATGCACTCCCTAGTAGCCTACGCACCCTCCACCCCCTCTATCCCCTCAACACGCATGCCAAAGCCACTCTGTGTGTCGACGCGTGCTTCGCTGCAAAGATTCATGTAGCTCCGGGACATCGCTTTTTTTTTCTCTTTTTTTTATAGTGCATCTTGTTAGTTCATTCCTGTCACCTCTCTCTCTTCCTCTCTGGCCATCCCTTGCTTTTCCAGCGCTGGAGGGGGGAAGGGGAGGGGCGGGGTGAGGCAGTGGTGGAGGCAGTCACCATGGTTACAATGCCACGACAAATATTCATCAAGTTGTTAAAATAAAAACAAACGGGAGCACATTATAATTGCTCTTATAAGGCTGGAGCCCATAATGCATTCATATATTATGAGTGAGAGGGTTGGGGCATGAGATGGAGTTATTGGGGCACGCACAAGAAACACCCCTATCGGGCGTCGAAAGTGAGCAGTGGCCAATACAACCTCGGGGCAAACCACAACAAACATAGGCTACTTGAGAATACTTTTGAGACTTACTTCATTTACCTGTTCATAGTGCTGCCTCTGAGTACTTTTGGGTGGGTTTTGTTCTTTGTCTCTCCATCGGCTGGCTCTTCCGCTGCTGTTGTGTTGCCGCGGGCGATACTGTGATGTGTCCTCCCCGTGTCCCTCCCGCCTCCCTCCGTCGCTCTCTGTCCCTGTCACCTTCAATTGCTCTGTGAAACTAGACACAGTGCCTGGGGCGAGGAGTGGGGTGGGGAGAGGAGGAGGAAGGGGGGGGGTGGCAGGCAGCATTATAGACAAACATAAGCATTCACTGATTTAAAGGCTATTTACATTGCATATTACAGATCAGATCTAATAAATGAAAGTGTGGACAAGAGCAATTTTAATGTTTTGAGCACAGAAAATATTTGACTTACTTTTCATAGGTGACTTAGTAGTTAGCACTTCTGTCTCACTCGCAGAAGGTTCTGATTCCTGGTCAGGTAAGTGGAGTTTGCATGCTCTGGTGTTTACAACTAAATAAACACACACAATAGTGTCCTCTCTGGAGCTGCAGGATACCTGTGCAAAGAGGGTGCAAAGCATGTTTAACTAAGGCAGACACATTTTCTGATCTCTCTCTAAAGATGTTGATCAAACAAAATCAATGTACCATAGTTGTTCCAGTCATGCTGTCTGTAGCTCAGTAAATCATCAACACTGCACTTTTCCTGGGAAGTAATTCTGGTTCTTCTGGTTTTCCTGATCCTCAGGTAAGGACATGTAAGAAGGATTGAACAGTGTGTTGGTGTAAACACGATAAAGTTACATGGAAGGGCTAGGAAAAACAGCTTACAGTTAGGGTTGGGTGATATGAAAAAAAAATAATAATAATAAAAAAATCTTGATAATTTTTTGACATCATTAAGATTTTTGGACTACATTCTGTCAGTCCAACATAAATGTGTCAAAATATGTCTTCATAAATTACTTGAGGTTGACATGAAAAAATTTCCTATTTGGCTAGTAATTCGATCAAATTAGAGCAGCAATCCTCCCTTATACCCTTGCTTTCCTCTTATTAGCACTTTGATTTACTTATCTTTTCTCTATGTCTATTAATGTTTGTTTGTTTTTTGTAGCATTTTTGTTTAACTGCACATTATACCTGTACTGAATGTTATTTTCAAAATACAATCTAAAACATGATATATTGCCCACTAAATACTTGGGCTACTACACTTGACAAGGATTACAATCTTTAGAATATCATGTAAAACATATCGGCCTCAATTAGCTGAATTCAGTTGTTTCAGGATTTTTTTTTTTTGGTAGTTTTGAACATTTACTAGCAAAATAAAATAAGAGGTAAATAATAATAATGTATTATTATGATGATGATGATGATGGGTAGCACTTTAAAAGACCTCCACGGTACCTACCAGTTAAGTACCGTGTCAGTTACTAGTAACTAACAGTGACACTTACTAGTACTTACTCTGGTACTTACTGTGGTACTTACACTGGTACCTAGAGTGGTACTTTGAGTGGTACTTGTACTAGCAGTTACTGGTACATACCAGTGGTAGTTACTGTGGTACTTACTGTGGTACTTACACTAGTACCTACAGTGGTACTTTGAGTGGTACTTGTACCAGCAGTTACTAGTACATACCACTGGTAGTTACTGGTACTTACTGTGGTACTTACACTGGTACCTACAGTGGTACTTTGAGTGGTACTTGTACCAGCAGTTACTGGTACATACCACTGGTAGTTACTGGTACTTACTGTGGTACTTACTGTGGTACTTACACTGGTACCTACAGTGGTACTTTTACCACCAGTATTGGCATGCTGGTATGGTCGTGGCCATACCAGCATGCCAAAGCCTGATCCCGTCAGATCTCAGAAGCTAAGCAGGGTTGGGCCTCGGCAGTACTCGGATGGGAGACCACAGAAGAACCTCAGGTGCCACAGTGGGGCAACTTCAGTGGTACTTACTACAGTAGTTGACAGTCAACTACTGTAGTAAGTACCACTGAAGTACCAGTATGTGTCACTTTAGAACAGGTCCCGTTTTACTAGTACTTAACTGTCAACTACTGTAGTAAGTACCACTGAAGTACCAGTATGTGTCACTTTAGAACAGGTCCCGTTGTTACTAGTACTTAACTGTCAACTACTGTAGTAAGTACCACTGAAGTACCAGTATGTGTCACTTTAGAACAGGTCCCATTGTTACTAGTAGTTGACGGTCAACTACTGTAGTAAGTACCACTCAAGTACCAGTATGTGTCACTTTAGAACAGGTCCCGTTGTTACTAGTAGTTGACTGTCAACTACTGTAATAAGTACCATTGTAGTACCACTATTTGCCATTATGTATCATGGTATTTATCAATAAATGTTGGAATTAAGCTAAGATTGTTGTAAATTGTTTTCTGTTGTTTTGTTTACTGAAACAAATAATTACTTTGGTATTTGTCAATACCCAATATTGTTGTGACATAAATAAAGACAGTGGTGCTTTTTTAACACTTGCATTTTATTGTTATTCATAATTTATAAGCTCTACTTTTTTTTATTTAGTACCAATAATACCACCACTGAAACATATGTGTGTGCCACAAATTATTAAAAGTGGTAAGTGTACTAATAGTTACCACTGTAAGTACCAGTCACTACTGACACAAGTACCACCTTAAGTACCAGTGTAAGTACTACAGTAAGTACCACAGTAAGTACCAGTAACTATCAGTGTTATGTACCAGTAACTGCTGGTACAAGTACCACTATAGGTACCAGTGTAAGTACAGCGGTAAGTACCACAGTAACTACCAGTGGTATGTACCAGTAACTGCTGGTACAAGTACCACTCAAAGTACCACTGTAGGTACCAGTGTATGTACCACAGTAAGTACCAGTAACTACCAGTGGTATGTACCAGCAACTGCTGGTACAAGTACCACTCAAAGTACCACTGTAGGTACCAGTGTAAGTACCAGTGTATGTACCACAGTAAGTACCAGTAACTACCAGTGGTATGTACCAGTAACTGCTGTTGCAAGTACCACTGTAGGTACCAGTGTAAGTACCAGTGTAAATACCACAGTAAGTACCAGTGGTATGTACCAGTAACTGCTGGTACAAGTACCACTCAAAGTACCACTCTAGGTACCAGTGTAAGTACCACAGTAAGTACCAGAGTAAGTACTAGTAAGTGTCACTGTTAGTTACTAGTAACTGACATGGTACTTAACTGGTAGGTACCGTGGAGGTCTTTTAAAGTGCTACCTGATGATGATGATGATTATAATCATAATCATAATCATAATCATCATATAAAATAATCATAATAATCATCATCATCATCATAACAATAATAATACATTTTCATAATTCAAATCCCAGGAAAAATAGGCCTGCCGCAAATTCAGAAAATCCCATTACTGGGAACAGCGCATTTACTAAAACGCATTCTGTCTCTGAAATAGTTTTCACCATCCCTCAACTTTGTAGTCCCCTAGGCACATGGGTTGTACCCGGGGCTACAAAAGTATAACACAAGCATGTACAATAAATAATAATAATAATAATAATAATAATGATGATAATAATAGTAATAGTAATAGTAATAATAATAATAATAATAATAATAATAATAATAATAATAATAATAATAATAATAATAATAATAATAATGAAACATACCATCATAATCAATTTCCTAACAAAATTCTAACGAAGACAGGTCATTATTTGTTGATGTCTTACACAAACTCTTGTGACAAATGTTGTTAACTAGTCTAGAAAGCAAAGCGTGTTTCATCTAGCAAAATAGCTAACAAAAAGTTATCAAGCTACCTACCCGATTAAAGTTGAGTTTAGTACTATTGACAAATATATCATCTATGCCAAAAGGGACGTTTAGATCAACTTTGTGATTTGGGGCCCTTACCATTGATGTTATTGATCGTAATCGTTTTAATTTAAGCCTTGGAGCGACAGACTAAAATTAAGTATATTCACTAGATGGCGCCTATCTAGCTAATGAAATGCCTCAGAAGAGAAAAAAGGGGGTACTTTTTTTCACTGATTGGCTGTTGTGGTGAAAGGGGCGGGACAAACACGCTGATTGGTCAAGGTGCGCGCAGGTAGCCAGCGCCTTTGTGTTTCTTTTCCAAGAATTTACCTTTTGCCGTTGCTCCTAAACGACCAATTTTACAGCAAAAGGCACGCGAATAAGAGGCAGAGATTAGATGTTTGAAGTGTATGAGACTTGTTTGTAGCCCAATTACCCTGTAGACTAGACTTTCTTATTACTCAACATTGAGCGCTTCAGAATTTGGAGGTTTTTGTGAATTGCCGAGTTTCGGTGGGCCAGGTCTGTGTAAAGACAAAGGATATTCGTTTTACAATGGCAGAGTGGTCGGATTTCGTTTTTCTTGTCGTGATTTGGATCGTTTCAGGTGAGCCCCTGCCTGCCCCCAACCTTTTCGCCATCTTTGTTCTGACTTCCATCTAAGAGGGCTATTTGTCATTTGTCTTATTGGCCTGCAATATGCCGTCAAATGCCGTTTTGGACCATATAGCAGCGGGTTGTTGTTTCTGGATATGTAATAAGGTGTACTAAATATGAAAAATTTTGAATTTTAGGCATTTTGTCAGTTTCTACACAAAGTTGTGGCCGACCACCTGCTGCTGGGAACAGAATTGTAGGAGGGTCGGATGCGTCACTTGGGGATGGCCATGGCAGGTGGACATACAGGTAAACTAACAGACAGAGCTGGATGAGGTGTATGAAAATGTGTGTGATGCTAAAATTTGCCGTTTTTCTGTATCCAGGCGTCAACCGGTCACATTTGTGGAGGCTCCTTAATTGCCAAAGACTGGGTTCTATCAGCTGCTCACTGCTTTCCAAAGTAAGGCACAAAACCCTTCCATTTTGAATCTTATGTTGAGATAGGTTAGTGTCACAATAATTGAAATAGCTGGTAACTCCCTCTTGCTTAATACTTAAGTTGCTGGTATGTTCCTAATCTTTCAGTCTGGGATTCAAGTTAGAGAATTCATATGTTAAGCTTTGTGGTCAAGCAATTTTCACTTCCCATGTTGTTTTCTTTCAGTCCCTCAGATATAAGCTCCCACATCATATATGTTGGTCGCTATCAGCTCAATAACTACAACTCCCACGAGTCTTCTCATCGAATTCTTCAGGTTGTGATTCCTGATGGTTACATAGAGCCCCACAGTGGGAAAGATGTGGCTCTAGTTCAGCTTTCCACTCCAGTCACCTGGTCAGACTATGTACATCCTGTGTGCCTGCCCACCTCCGGGACGCTCTTCCCCAGTGGCATGATGTGCTATGTCACTGGCTGGGGCAACATCCGAGACAATGGTGAGGAGGTCTAATGTTTTGCTAAATTACTTTTTGTCAAAATTCATTCAAGTTAATCTAAACTCTCAATTTCTTGAAGCAAAATTTGTATTTTAACTAGAGATAGACTAGTATATCGGCTTGAATTTTGACCAATATTTAATCAGGGTCTTTTTGGGCGCCGTTAGCCGCAGCAGTCTTTTACAGGTGCACTCATTGTAAGTAAGTAACTTTGATTTTAAAATTATATTCTTGTTCTATGACTACTGCAGCACAGGCTTGGTAAGAGTTTGTTTGTTTGTCAATATGAATTCATCTGCTTTCATACAGAGAAAGCTAGTTGCTGCACTAGCATAGTGTGATAATTAAAACATTTTGTCATTGTGTTGAAAAGGAGCACTTGAATTGCCCTTTAAAAATGTTAGGTGATGTGCAAATACATTCATTAAACTAGGAGACAAAATAATAGTTTGGCTATACACTCATCCCAGCTAAAACTAAGATAGGAAAATCTGCTACAGAAATTGCCCTTGAAAATCAGCCATTGACATCAGCATCAGCCAACAAAATTTTAAAAAATTGGTATGGGCCAAATAAAACCTCGTATCGGTTGATCTCTAATTTTAATGTACAATTTATATTTATGATGGTATTCATCAGATTGCCCAAGGCAATATTAACCCTTTAGTTGACAAAGTAGCAATTGTGCATCAAGTCATTTCAAGTCAAATTCTTTTTCTAATGCGAAAATTAAAGTTTCAATTCTGTACCAATCGTTGTATAAAATAATATAATATACAGATATTTTTGACTCTCCAAGATCAAGTTTACAGGCTCTTACTGGATTGGATTTCAAGAGAAAAACCCTGGCGCCTAAAGGGTTAACAGTTATATAGATCAGTGATGCAAGCCATAAATTAAAGTTTATCTATTGTGAAATACTTTTTTGTTAAACTAATGAGTAGGACAATTTTTGTCTAACATAGGAAGATAAAGTCTTTATTTGAATTGAGCGCTTTGTCTTGTCATGTCTATTCTCCTTTAGTCCCTCTATCTGGACTGGGAACCCTGCAAGAAGTTCAAGTGCCAATCCTGTCTGAGAAAACTTGTCAGGAAATGTACAACTTAAACCAAAATGAGCAGGTCGCCATACTAAACGATATGATCTGTGCGGGATACCAGGAGGGAGGCAAGGACTCTTGCCAGGTACTGAATAATTTACTAAATTTTCAATAAGATTGTCAAACCTCTAGCACTTTTTCAAAAATAGAATGTGTCACATTTATCAGAAATGCGTATACTTTGCTTCAAGCTGGAGTGGGGGGGTAGTTTATCACCAGTTTGTATTTATTCTGTTTAAAGCTAAATTGTGTCTCTCCAGGGCGACTCAGGAGGACCCCTGGTGTGCCAGATGGTGAATGGCACTTGGGTGCAGGCAGGTGTGGTGAGTTTTGGATTGGGCTGTGCCCATGCAAACCAGCCGGGAGTTTACACCCGACTGACAGGGTACAGCAGTTTCATCCGCAGCACTGTGCCCGAGGTGCAGCTGTACGGGCGAGGTAATCACATGCAGGGTGGAAGCACGTTGGTCTTATTAGGCTGCCTCACCACCCTCCTGATCATCCTTTTCAGATAAGACTGAGAACTGAACTATGGATTTTATTAGACCGGTTAATGAAGGTGAAAGTCTATCAGGACTAAAAAAAAAAAACCTAATCTACTTTTGTTAATCAGCACATGAAGCCATAATGAACACTAACTGTACAATATAGATGTTTTGTAATAATATAACGTGATGTAGATTGATGTGTTTTATATTATTGTAGAAATTTAAAATCAATGCTGTATTAAAAAAGTGTAATAAAATGCTGTATTCAAAATTTTATAAAATATTGTTACAAGTAGCTTTATAGAGTGTAAAAATCTGAATTATGTGTTGTGATTGCATTCTTATTGAACAAAAAATCTTATTAGTTGTATATTGTTTTACCATGTTTCAGGAGGGGAAATACACTGAGATGACAGAGCTAACAAGAACTGATTTTATTAAGCAAGACAACTTGGCAACTCAAATTTAAAACGCTAGCTAGTAGCTACTGAATTTCCAACATAGACATTCAGTTGGTCGTCTTTTTTTTTTTTTTTAGTCCTTTGTCATCTGAAGTGCATTTAGGTGTCGGGGGG
Source organism: Mugilogobius chulae (assembly GCA_038363315.1). Lineage (NCBI taxonomy): Eukaryota > Metazoa > Chordata > Actinopteri > Gobiiformes > Gobiidae > Mugilogobius > Mugilogobius chulae. The sequence continues at coordinate 33,955,308 of CM076401.1, read as the reverse complement.
AATTGTGTCGGAGAGGATCATAGGAGAGCCCAGTTGTAGCTCCTGCTGCAGTGACTCCAGATCAGCTGGGGTCATGCGGTGAACCTCACTCCAGTCCGACAGGAGGGAGGCCGAAAGAGGCGCTGAATCAAAACTAAATCAAAGAAAAGCAAAAAAATTACTCCACAAACAAAGTTTAATGAAAGTTGTTTGTATGATAATATTGTCTTTGTTTGATGAATGCATGCATGCATTCAGCTTTACTATTAACAGACTATCTGGTCTGAAAGAATCCTAAACCGGTGTGATAAAGCAAAATAAATTTGCATAGGCCAAGTCTTCTTGTAGGAACAAATATAGATTTTATAGTAGGATGAAAACATAAAAAAGCCAACTGAACTCCAAACTTTTAAATTAGTTTACATTTTTATTTTTTATTTTCCAGCCAAATCAGCTGTATTATTTGCTGGGTCAACTTACACATTTTGGTAATTCAAATGTATTTAAAAATGTATTGTAATATCCATTTTCATGCCAGGTTAAATAAAAATGTATTGTAAAAGAATATGTTGAGGTGTTTGATCTCACCTGTCCCGATCACAGTGTTGCAGATCAGTAAGAGATTGATCCAACAGGTCATCAAGGTCAAATCCCACACCATAACCTGCCCCGCTGCCTTTAGGAGTGACTGAAAAAACTGGGGGCAACACATCTTCCACCTGATAAAGCCCCAAAGTATATTAATGTCTACGCAGTATTTTATTAGCAATAACAAGTGATAAATCATGATTCACTTACTTGGGACTTTGAAAGCTGTAAGGTAACTGTGTGTATGTCTGATGCAGTAGGTGGGCCCTGCTGGCTTGTGTCAGTAAATCCAAGACTCTGGTGAGAAGGAGCACTGACCCCAAGAGAGCCTACTTTTTCTCCAACTGATGGACACAGTTTCTCTATGCTTCCTGTGTTAGTATTTGAATGATTGCAATGTGTAGGCATGCCATTTCGGATGGCAATTTTCCCATTCCTGTTTGTCTCTCTGGTGCTCGATGCTTTGTTCAAGAAACTTTCAAATGTCTCAGTCTGGTTTTGATTTTGAGATTGAACAAAAGTGGGTGGTGGAGGTTGTACTATTCTTTGTGTCTGTTGTCTTGATTCTAAATTTGAACTGCTCCAACTTCCCACACAGTTGAACCCACTTTGTCCATCACTTTCAATATTCGGTTTAACAGCATTTGTCACACTGTTACTAGAGACCGTCACCAGATCTATTCCTCCGCTAACAACCAATATGTCTGCTCGTGGCTTTGTCTGCCCAACAGCGAACATAATTTGAGGTGGTTGAGAGCTTGCTGGCTGGAACATCACAGTCTGGTTAGGCTTGGCATGAGTGATGACTTGATCATGTGACTGCATCTGCAAAGCTCTTTGTCGGATTTGTTCAGTGCTACTTGAGAGTTGTCCTTCATGGTTACATTAATGTTCATATTGCAATCTTTAGATGTTGTCTCTTCATTACTAGTGCAGTTTGACCTATCACTGCGTCTATCCATCATTTTTGTCCAACGCTGCAGCAGACTTTTATCATTGTCACTGAGCAAAACGCCGCCCAGTGAGTCGCCCTGCTTCCCTTCCCTTCGCTCCTTCTCCTTTAGTTTTCTTTCCCTTTCTTTGGCTCGTTCTTGCCGCTTTCTTCTCTTTTCCTCTCGTTCTCGCTGACGCTCCTGAGCAGTGACAGGCCGGCGTGACTCTGTGAGTGACAACGTGCATGACACACCTCCTGAACTGGCGTCAATACCCAGTAGAGATGAACATCCATCTGCAAAGACCAGACATTTCACTATATAGTATCTCCATTTAAGTAACAGTAGTCTTTTTATCACTTTTAAAAAGAATTATAATGAGATCTGAATCTGAGTTTGTTTTTACCTGATACATAATATCTTTTTTCTCAACATGATATTCAATTTGGCATTTATTTTCTAAAATTAACTTATAGTCTTAGTTTGGAGTCTTTGGACCATTCATTCAAATGCTGAAATCCAGTAGATTCAAATAAAATGACAATAATGAATCAGTGCTAATGCTGCCTTTCCTGAAGTAATCTTGGAGTGAATTCTAAAAGTTCTGAGCTTTCACGAAAGGCATTGCCTGTCCATGTACTGAGAATGTCAAAACATGTCCTTAATATGCACATTTAGTCACAGGTTCAGTAAAAGATACAGTAGATCAATGCATTTATATTAATCTACTGCCAAACTTCATACATGATGTTTCAATGTGAAATTTCATAGACCTATCGTGTATTATAGCTACTGTGTTATCATGTACTGTATTATACATCTTTCATGCGTATTATACTATGTTATATCTTAGATTTAAATGTAAGAGTTTATAAAGTTTGGATATGACTTTAACTGCAGACTTACCACCTCTAGCTTTATTTCTAAGAGCTGATTTTAAAATGGCTGCTTTGAGGGCAGCTTTGGTGTCTTCTGAAATTGCTCCTTCTTTTCTGGTTCCTTCTCCAGTATTTGGCAAGGCCCTTGAGTTCTTAGAAAATGACTGTGAGAGGTACTGAGACAGGGACTGTGCCTGTGCTGCAGTCAGAGACAGCAAAGGCACAGTGGTGGGTAAAGTCCCAAGTGTTGTTGCTGGCGTTGCAGAAATGGAGGTGGGGGCTTGGGTCATAGACTGGCTCTCGGTGGGCTGAGTCACAGAGGCTTGGCAGCTGGCCAGTCTCTCCTGTGTCTCATTGTCTCTCATAGTTTCTGGTGCAGCCTCCTGATTAGACACTGGCGTGGTCAGATCTATGGTCTCTGGTTGACCGCTATCTGAGCTGGCACTAGGCATGTCCACGTCAACTGGGCCACTCTCGGCCTTTGTGAGTAGAGGCAGGTTATGTTTCTCATGAGCCGAGGCTGCTTCTGACTGAGAGCTGGGTTTGTTTAATGTAAATGTGTGGTTGTCTTTTGCTGGTGCTTGGCATTGTTGAGATGTGACTGTGTTGACTTGTTGTGCAGTAGAAATTGTAGTTGCTGAGACAGCTGTGCTCTGACTATTGCATTGGTTAACACTGTGAGCTGCACTTGAACCACCAACGTTAGTCCTCACTAAAGGCTTAAATTGCAGTCTTTGACGACAGCTCTGTTTATTGCGGTGAAAATCTTGAATTTCCATCAAAATTGCCTCTTTTATTTGTTCTTTGTTCATTGGTAGCTTGTCAAACTCAAAATCAAAAGCTGGTACACAAATTGGTTCATCATCAGGGTCATGGTACTTTGAGAGATAAGGATGCTCTAGTGCTTGAGTCACGCTTATCCTCTCACGTGGGTCAAAGCGTAACATTGCTCTCAACAGGTCCAAAGCCTCAGGTTCAGCCTGTGGGTACAGTTTGTTAAAGGGGACAGCAGGGCGTGATGGAAGACTCTGAACATAGGATCGCACCCTGTCAGCCCTTATGGCACTTATCAACCCCTCAGGAGGAGTTCCCAGCACAGACAGAATGAGTTGGAGTTGGTGGACATAATGCTTTCCTGGAAACAGCTGCTTACGCCCCAGCATTTCAGCAAAAATACATCCCACGGACCATAAGTCAATAGCCAAAGTGTAGTGATTGAGGGAGAGAAGAAGCTCAGGGGCACGATACCAGCGAGTTGCCACATACTCAGTCATAAAAGAATGAGCTTCCTCAGGGTGAGAGCTGAGGCCACGAGCCATGCCAAAATCGCCAATCTTCAACTCACAGTTTTCATTGACTAAAAGGTTAGATGGTTTGAGGTCCCGATGGATGACGTTGGCAGAGTGCACATACTTAAGGCCACGGAGGAGCTGATACAGAAAATAGCGGGTGTGCTCCGGTGTTAAAGGCTGGCCAGAGTGTATGATCTGGTGCAAATCGCTTTCCATGAGATCAAGAACAACATACCTGCAAAAGCAACATAGGAAAACGGTGAAGCCATAAAGTAATAACAGAATCAAATGATGAAATACACAATCAAAAATAAATTATTCATGGTTCACAAAAATGATAACTTTCTGTAATAATACTCACACAGACTTGAAGGCAGAGTGGGGAAGGTTAGGCTGGAGAATGTCTTTGATGGCAATAATGTTGTCATGTTTAAAATGTTTCAGTATCTTCAGCTCTCGCAATGTTCGTTTGGCATTTGTCACTACTTCAAAGGCATTTGAGATTTTCTTTATTGCAACCTGCTGACCTAAAAATAGATACCAATAATAAGATTTTTACCTCTCAAAAAGTGAATAGTTACAAACTTTTTTTTTTTTTTTACCATTATCCCGTCTTCTGGCTGATGAAACAACTCCATAAGCACCAGTGCCAATCGTTTCAATAATGTCATACTCTTCACCAACATCAAACTTCACATCTAATGAGTGTGCTTTGAGCAGAGCCAGGTTCTTTGCTGTTGTGCTGGCATCAGTGCTGGTGCATGTTGTATTGTCTCTATTTTTGTCCATTCTCTCTGGCGGCATGGCTTTGGGATGAACATTCTTGTCGTCTCCTCCGTTCTTAGATGACATATTTCTGTTGACAATCGGACACTGAATCATTATGAATGCAAACATTTATATACATTTTTAATAGACTAATAATGTTGACTATATTTTCTTTAGGTGAGTAGTAAAATTGATTAACACAATTTTGGACCCTTTTGGAGCTTTTTTTTATGAGAGCCACCACTGCCCTAATATGACCTATCAAAGAATTGTTAATATTTCAAAAACGAATACAGCGCAAATGACACTTTTTGCAGCACAAAACCGCACAAACGAAGCACAAACGACTGTGCAGATATGCGTTTGATGGGGGGGGGACTTCATGGAGGTGTAATATAAGGAAGTGCATAATTAGAAATTTAGGAGTCTTCTTGAAAGGCCTAAGTAACCTAACCATGTTTGATTTTACAGTAAAGGATTTGGATACTACCAATGATTAAATTCAAATTGTGCACATTTTTCATAAGCCTGGTTTTAACCAAGGTGTTAAACCTATATAGCCTAAAAGCTGCAAGGTTTCTAAATCAATATAGGCCTATTCTTGGTGAAGGTGTAAATTCTGGTGGAAATACCCCACACATTATGGCACCATTTAACTTATCCATGTGTTAGATCTGTGAACATGAGACCCTCACTCACAGTAAGAATGAGTTTGGGCATTAAATTATGAGTGACATTTGAATAGCCACAGTTTGCCACATTGTAGGCCATTCTGGAGAAAGCAATAACATCTTCCAAGAAGCAGGTACCCGACAGTCCAAAGAAAAGCTACATAGTGCATTTTTAAAATACAACAATCGTATATAGATTTAAAGGGGCGTGAAGCGAGGAGAAGCTGTTCCCGATCCCGTTAGATCCGTTAACCTGTAGAATTTGGTTGAACAAGTTTAAATTCAGATAGTCTTGTATATTTACATTGAATTTCACTGGGAAACAACATAAGAATTCTTCGTAGTGGGAGAAAGAGCCTGACCACTTGACGCAGGGGCGTAGGCTACGATACCTGAACAGAAGGCTTTCTAAAAACCATTATTGTTCGTGTGATACAACGTGTTATCCTATTTGCTACTACGCTAGTCAGACCAAGCCAGACACACGTATTAGATGAATATAGAATAGATTGTCACCTTATACACCAACCACATTATCCGATATTGTTATGATTCCCGTGTTAAGCGTTCTTGTTTTTGTCCACAGCTTCCTTCTGCAGTTCCGCGTCGCATTTGAGTGCCATTTGTTAAGAACCAATGAGATGAAGAGGTGTCTCGGTGACTGGTCAATTGAAACCCTCTCTTTCTGGGAGGCGGGACTTATGCCAAACACTAGGCTTTTGTGCTTTTTGGGAAAGCCACTGTCTGTTTCCATTCAATTGATTTCCGAGGATAAAATAACCTAACATGTCACAATGTGTTTTATAAAGCATCGATATCTTTATTTCTTTCTTTCTTTTTTTTTTTTTTTTTTCATTTAATATATTCTGAATTTTACCCCTCATTGGAAACGTAACAAAAACTTGTCCTTTGCAAACTATAAGAACAAAACAAAACCTGGAAAATATCACACTCAGATTAAAGTCCACAATGTCCCAGTGGCGTAACATCTGTGCCAATCCACCAATCAGAGCGTAGAATAAAACGGACTGACCAATCAAAAGTAGCGAAATAATTCTTTGCACTTTTGTGAGATTTTGGACACGTTAACGACAAACGAAGACAGTGGTAAGCAGGTTATAAGACCTCATTACGTTATATTTTATTTAAAATATGGCTGCTGCTGGTTGTACCCAACAACTGCCTACGTGGGAAAGGAAAGCACGTTTAATACTTTGCGTTCTGGGTCTCGTTTTGTCCCTTTACGCTCTCCACGTCGAACTGTCCCGGGAAAGTAATCCGGACTATAGGGCGATGTGTGATTTAGGGCAGTATGTGAGCTGCTCCAAAGTTTTTACTTCCAGGTAAATCGAACTTTGATTTCTATTATAATAAGTTTTAGGTTTGGCCTTTGTCATTAATCATAATTCATACTGTTGATTAGAAAAAAATTGATTCACTAGAATGCCACTTTGGATGCTGAAGCGAGTGTGATCAGCAAAATGCAAACAATCTGAGTGCATGAATAATTTACATACCAATTTATATTGAAAATAATTTGGAAATTTAAAAACACAATTGTTCTTAAAAAGCCAAGCTCTTATTTTAATGCATTTAACCTAATGTAGCTCAAGTAATAAATATGATTTTGTAACTGCAGTGTGCATTTTTGTTCAATTTTCAGATGGGGACGTGGTTTTGGATTGGTCCAGATCTTTGTGGGCCAAGAAAGCCTTCTGAATCAGCCCAACAGTGTGCTTGGCATCATATTCTACTCTTTACAGATGGGACTGGGTTAGTCTGTCATTCTGCAAATTACAGTGTTGTGTTCAAAGCAAAAATGCAAATGGAGGCAATGTTCTGGCCTAAAGCAAAAAAAAATCTACCAATATATGAATATCAAACTGGTTGTCTAAAATATTTGTTTTGTTTTTTCAGGGTTGTCATTCTCTCAGAGAGCTGCAGTCTTCTTGGTCTTGGCATCTTGGGTGTCAGTGGCGGGGTCACTCTATTTAGCGTCTATTTTGCTCTTTGTTCTGGGTGATTTCTGCATGGTTTGTGTGTCCACTTATGTTATAAACTTTGCATTACTTTTCATCAATTTAAAGAGAAGAGAAGCGCTGAACGGCAAAGAGAAGGACCAATAAAACAAGTGACCTCTACCAATTATGAAACAATACAAAGACTGGACCAAGAAAGATCACAGGACTCTGAGTGCCTGATGGGATTTAATAATGTCTGACATGATTGTTTGCTGCAGGAGACATTTTTTAAGCTGTCACAATAAATGACAACATAGCTGAAAAGTACAATACATCAATCTTTCAATGAATTTACAACTCAGCTTTCAGTGATGAACCTATTACAGTTTTACCAGTAGATGGAGCCAAACACCAATAGTATGCTCTCAACTATGCTCACAACTCTTAGTCCCTGTAATGGCCTGTAATATATTTTTTTAACTGTCTAATTAAATACTTTTAGAATTTTGTTTGTGTTCTTTTTATAGAAATATAGTTTATTGTTGAAGGGTGAAACATGTCAAATTGTAATAAAGCACAAAATTTAGATTTCATTTTTAATAACAAGAAATAAAGTAAATTTTTTTCAAACACAATTTAATTCAAACACATTTTATTTTTTAGTATTTTCAATTATGCATACATTTCTGTTCTAGGCACTATTAGAACTGTACTAGTTTAAAAAGTTAAAGTGCTTTTCTCAAACGAGTACATTATCAATATGAGTTAAACAGTTATGTGAATACTACTTAATGGAGACCTTTTGTGATTTTTCCATATTTTTAGGTAGAAACTACAGCGTAGTTCAATAATTTATATTTTGTTCATTGCAAAACACAAAAATTTGTTAAAACAGCTTTAAAATAGAAACGAGTCTATTGACTTCCAGTTAAAAACTGCAGAACTAGTAAGCCCCGCCTCTTTATTGTAAAACTTTTATAAGCCACAGAACCTTCCATGTTTTACTCACAATCCTAAGCACAGTAGCACCAGCTGCAAGACAATGCAAGATTACTTAAACATGCATGAATCAATCCAAATACAACTTTGGGTGAACTAATGATGAGAGAACAATGCTGTAATATGTAACACTTAGAAAAGTAGATTTTACATAATAGGTCCCCAATAGTTCAAACAACATAATTTCACACTGTCTTTACAGCTTTTCTTTGTCAGTTGTGATGGGAAAATGGACTGATGCCTCACCCAGTTATGCAAATACCTCTGACCATACCAGACTATACCTTATGCTGCATTGGACACTGCAAGACTTCTAATAATATAGTTCTACATTCTAGAAAGGCATTTCATTTGTGGGTTAATTATTGCACAATTGTATATTTAAAAAAAAACTTTATTTATAAAGTTGACTAATGTAGGTGTAATTTAACTTTCCTGTGACTGATGCATGTGTCACACACGTCAAAACAGTCACACAAAAATGCACCAGGCAAAAACTACATTGTCTATTGTTTTTACTTGGGCCATGTTACATAATAGCTGTCACCAGCTTTTCACCCCAGCATATTTTGAAATAATGTTTAGTATTTAGTTGTTACAAAAAACACATTAAATTAAAACGTTTATGGTGTATAGTGCACATTGTTTTTTGGGGACTTTATTTTCAGCTGATAAGTGTCCTAAAATACTCTTGCAATAGCTAGGCACTAATCACTACTAATGATTAAAATCCAGCATTACGTCTATATTTTTCTGACAGCACTCCTGCTAAATCAAAAAAACTTAAAGGAAACACTGCACTACTGGCATGCTATTAATCTGTTGTATAACATTATTCACGACATGATATGAAATACACCAATTAGGAACATATTTTATACAAACTACTATACAAAACAATGCACACAGATAGCAGGAAGCTGAAATCCATAAACTGATCTTTTTGACAAGAAGTACGCACAAAGGATGAAGACACGTTTTTGCCATGGTTCACTTGAACCTGTTTGCTTTAGTTTTTCCACTCTTGCACAGTCACTCATAATTGTCTTTATGCAATTCTTCATACCATCACTCTAACAATAGTTTTTTTTTAGGTGCGTGTGTTATGTCACCTTTCACGTAGCAATGTAATGTGTTTTTTTCTTTAATGTATGTTTCTATAAGAGTAAAAATTTAAGTATAAGAAATAGTCTATCAAGTTTATACTATCTTGATTAATATTTAGATCAAAATGTAACGCTTTCCAGTCTTTACAGAAACAAGGAAATGACACAAATATTCTTATATGTGTTGGGCTGTAAAGGAGGGACGAGGGAGAAAGACACCTCCCTACAGGTAACTGCTCAAACCTATATAAACCTATGGGACCAAAAACCATCACACAATGGCTTTGAACAGGTGGATCTGCATATTGCTGCTAGTATGCTTCCTGGGTACAGGTAAATTTCTAATAATAATAATAGTATTATTTAAAAAAAATAATAATAACAAAAACGAAAATAACAAAAACATACAAACATATTGGTGTTAGTTGTATTAAATTACTATCTGGTTTATGATTAATATTTTTTTATTATTTATTTGCAGAATCAGACGCTCAACTTAATGGTAAGTAATAATTTGAAATGCTATCTGATAACTTTAAGTAAGCAATTAATTAAACATGTTAATGCAAAAAAACAATACAGTATATACTAATTTAATCAAATTCACTTTGCCAAAAATAATTTCTCTTTGTGATGCTCGTAATAGAATTTAATCCATAGGGATCTGTATAGTAAGAAAGCACTGAAAGGTGAGTTTTTTGGTTCTGTCACATTCAGGGGCTCATTTTATAGCACTAGCAAGGACATCAGTATTTTATCAAATTTTAGGTAACAATATGAATGTCGTTTTAAAAATATTTTAATTTTAACTATCAACAAAAGCATTTATAGTTAAAATACAATAGCAAAGTGGAAAATGTGAGGCTGCAAACTTTCAAAAATAGGTGTTAATTCTCTTTCTTTCTTTCTGTTTGTCTATCTGTCTACCTATCTATCTGTAGATAGACATGTAAATATATATGTATATATATACATATATATATATATATATATATATATATATATATATATATTATATATATATATATATATATATATATAATATATATATAATATATATATATATATATAATATATATAAGTAATAAGTAAGTAAGTAAGTAATTTATTTTCTTTTGTGTCATACACCAAAGGTGCCCAGCCCTCATGGGCTTATAAGACACAATAATAATATTCACAGATGTAGACAGAGATTACACAAATTCAAACATAAAGTGTCCTCTTTCGAAGATTCCAAGCCTTCACTATAAACTGAGCCAAGTGGAACACCTTAGTCTTAAACAAAAACTCCAGTTTATCTTCATCTGACATTTCAAACAAATCAGGACAAGCATCAAGCACTTTGCCATAAAGATCATTCCTTAAATCATCATACCTGGTACAATAAAACAAAAAGTGCAGTTCATTTTCAATTTCATTAAGATCACAGAGACAACATTTCTGCTCCTCCTCAGGGACAGAGTAAAATCGTCCAGTTTCTAGCGCTAAAGGTAAAGTCCCAGATCTGAGCTGAGCACACACTGACCTCTGTGCTCTGGTTAGGTTATGTGTCACATAGAAGTCTGGATCATATTCATGTTTAATTAAGATATATGTCCTTAATTTTGGTTTACTCACAATATCTCTTGTCCATTTACATTTATAAGCTTCAAAAAAAGATAATTTAATTTGTTGAATATTACATCTCAGCTTATTTCTGTAAATGTACTGGAGATCAGCTTTCTCAAATATCTGTTCCATGTGTCTGCTCCAGGTGTATCTATTACACAGATCCCAGTTGAAGATGTATTTGGTTAATCTAGAGTCTGACATATTAATAAACCTATTCCACAATCTCACCATGTCTCCAATATATCTGACCTCACACGGTTCCCATCCCATGTCTCCATATAAAGCCAGTTGGGAGTGTTTCTGCGCACGCCTAGAAAATATCGCAAGGCTCTGCATGAACTTTCTCACTATAGGGCTGTGTACAGTAACCCCAGACCCCTGCTGCATAGTCTAGGACAGGGCAGACACAGGCTCTGTACAGTTCAGTGTATGTATTGTAGCCCAGATCACGACAAGACTTCACTTTATTTATGACAGCACCTAATGCTCTACCTGCTGACTCTGATAGGACTTTTATTCCTTCTTCAAAAGTAAGATGTTCATCCAGAATAAATCCTAAATATTTATATTGTTTAGTTAAAGACAGGTTAATAGATCCAAAGCAAATTGTAGATGTTGTCAGGTGTGACTTGACTTTCTAAAATGAATAATTTCAGTTTTATCACAGTTAATCTTTAGCCTCATTTTGATACACCAGGAATAAACAATATTTATCAATTTCTGAAGATCATATACATATATACATACATACATTACATACATTCTTTTCATTCATTTCTCAAATTCAAACTTTTCAATTTACAAAATTCAATCACATTTTTTTTTTTTTTCAGTATTTAGCATGACTTTTTTCTCTCTAGTTTGTGGAACAGCTCCTCTGAACACCAGGATAGTTGGAGGTGAAGATGCTCCAGCTGGAAGTTGGCCCTGGCAGGTCAGTCTGAGAAGGTTTGGACGACATATTTGTGGTGGATCTCTCATCAACCGAGAATGGATACTGACAGCTGCGCACTGTTTTCCAAAGTAAGAAAAGCAACACGTTCAGATGATTTTTTTGTTTGTTTGTTTGTTTGTTTTGTTTTGTTTCACGTTTTATTGATAAATTAGGGTTTCCCTTTATGTCAAAACATACCATTAAAAAAATAATTTAAAAAAATGCAATTTAGCTGAAAAAGCATTCATTTCGTCTCTATGAATCAACATAGACCTAGGTTTATTAAAAATTACTACACCATGCAGAAATCAAAATTTATGGAGTAAAAAATAAACAATGTAGACAAACATAGTCTCCTCTCCTTCGGCCTTTAAAAACTTATTTTATTGGTTTGTGAGTTCAGCCTTTTTGTTAATATTATAATGTTGTTCAGCACCAACAGACGAAAATGGAGAGTTTCACTTGGTCGTGAAAACCTACGTGGATATAATCCTAATGAGATCACAAAGGCTGTGAGAAGAATCAGGATCCATCCAAATTATGACAGCTTTACCAGCGACAATGACATTGCTCTGCTCAGACTGTCCTCAGCTGTCACTTTCACAGACTACATCAGGCCGGTGTGTCTGGCAGCAACTGACAGTGTGTTCAACAGTGGCACTGATAGTTGGGTCACTGGCTGGGGTGCGATCAGAGAGGGAGGTCAGTGTGATGCACCACACACCCTTTACCCTGCAGTATTCCACTTTTCATTATGTGAATGTATTGGGTGACCAACTGTGTTTTTCTCTCAGAGCCGCTCCCGTTCCCCGAAACTTTACAGGAAGTGGAGGTGCCTGTAGTGGGAAATCGTCAGTGTAACTGTCTGAACGGAGTGGGGACAATCACAGACAACATGATCTGTGCTGGTCTTCTGGCTGGAGGAAAGGATTCCTGTCAGGTATTGTGTTGGTCTTATTGGACCAACATGTCGTCAGCAGAACACACACTCTCACACACATGTGCTGTTATGTTTTAGGGCGACTCTGGAGGTCCCATGGTCAGTAAGCAGGGCTCTGTCTGGGTCCAGTCAGGTATTGTGAGCTTTGGTTTTGGCTGCGCTCGACCCAACCTGCCAGGAGTCTACTCCAGAGTGTCCATCTACCAATCCTGGATCAACTCCCACATCAGCTCAGATCAGCCCGGCTTTGTCCAGTTTGTGTCCACTGGACCAGATTCTGACACTAGCACCACCTGTCCTGGTCTGCCACCTCCTCTTGTCATTACAACTGCTCCACCACAGGAAATGACCACAGCCCCAGAGCCAGAGCCCACAGAGGAAGAACTGCTGGAGCCTAGTGCAGAGTGTGAGTGTTCTTTCCTCTACCGCTTTTACAACCATCAGTTTTATCTACGACTGAACAAACTGCTTGACAGAAAAAGCATTGATATTTGTACATTTGGAAGCTTTGAAACTCAAAAGATCCTGGAAAACTGGTTCCTGAAAGAGATAGAACTGTAATTGCGTTTTATGTTCTTTTAGCAAAATCAAAGTGCATGTAAAGTGAGGGGGAGACAGTGAAGTCCAGAGAGTTCTTACCAGCAGTGTTGATTGATCTCATTTAGTTTAATTAAGGTTCCTTGGAAAATGGGAGTTGTGTTTGAGGAGAGGTAAAAAGTGGTTTGTAAGTATTCAGTTTGGCGTAGAGATAAGGCACTTGAACTGAACTTGCACATTTGTGTTGCAGTATGTGGCATCACTCCTCTGAACACCAGGATAGTTGGAGGTGAAGATGCTTCAGCTGGAAGTTGGCCCTGGCAGGTCAGTCTGAGAAGGTTTGGCCAGCACATCTGTGGTGGATCTCTCATCAACCGAGAATGGATCATGTCCGCTGCCCACTGTTTCTCCAGGTTAGTGAGAGATTAAAAACACTGGAGATGGTCTCCCTCTTCAGGAGAGGTTATTCTTGTTTCAGTACATAATAGTAAATGTAGCGTCATTTACACTCTTAAAAAATATTGTTTCAGCACGAGTACCTTTGGATGGCAGATTTCTCTTGGTCGAGAAAATCAACAAGGCACAAACCCAAATGAAGTTTCCAAATCAGTGTCAACAATCATTTTACATCCAAATTATGACAGCTTTACCAGCGACAATGACATTGCTCTGCTCAGACTGTCCTCAGCTGTCACTTTCACAGACTACATCAGGCCGGTGTGTCTGGCAGCAACTGACAGTGTGTTCAACAGTGGCACTGATAGTTGGGTCACTGGCTGGGGTGCGATCAGAGAGGGAGGTCAGTGTGATGCACCACACACCCTTTACCCTGCAGCATTCCACTTTTCATTATGTGAATGTATTGGGTGACCAACTGTGTTTTTCCTCTCAGAGCCGCTCCCGTTCCCCGAAACTTTACAGGAAGTGGAGGTGCCTGTAGTGGGAAATCGTCAGTGTAACTGTCTGAACGGAGTGGGGACAATCACAGACAACATGATCTGTGCTGGTCTTCTGGCTGGAGGAAAGGATTCCTGTCAGGTATTGTGTTGGTCTTATTGGACCAACATGTCGTCAGCAGAACACACACTCTCACACACATGTGCTGTTATGTTTTAGGGCGACTCTGGAGGTCCCATGGTCAGTAAGCAGGGCTCTGTCTGGGTCCAGTCTGGTATTGTGAGCTTTGGTTTTGGCTGCGCTCGACCCAACCTGCCAGGAGTCTACTCCAGAGTGTCCATCTACCAATCCTGGATCAACTCCCACATCAGCTCAGATCAGCCCGGCTTTGTCCAGTTTGTGTCCACTGGACCAGATTCTGACACTAGCACCACCTGTCCTGGTCTGCCACCTCCTCTTGTCGTTACAACTGCTCCACCACAGGAAATGACCACAGCCCCAGAGCCTGAGCCCACAGAGGAAGAACTGCTGGAGCCTAGTGCAGAGTGTGAGTGTTCTTTCCTCTACCGCTTTTACAACCATCAGTTTTATCTACGACTGAACAAACTGCTTGACAGAAAAAGCATTGATATTTGTACATTTGGAAGCTTTGAAACACAAAAGATCCTGGAAAACTGGTTTCTGAAAGAGATAGAACTGTAATTGCGTATTATGTTCTTTTAGCAAAATCAAAGTGCATGTAAAGTGAGGGGGAGACAGTGAAGTCCAGAGAGTTCTTACCAGCAGTGTTGATTGATCTCATTTAGTTTAATTAAGGTTCCTTGGAAAATGGGAGTTGTGTTTGAGGAGAGGTAAAAAGTGGTTTGTAAGTATTCAGTTTGGCGTAGAGATAAGGCACTTGAACTGAACTTGCACATTTGTGTTGCAGTATGTGGCATCACTCCTCTGAACACCAGGATAGTTGGAGGTGAAGATGCTCCAGCTGGAAGTTGGCCCTGGCAGGTCAGTCTGAGAAGGTTTGGCCAGCACATCTGTGGTGGATCTCTCATCAACCGAGAATGGATCATGTCCGCTGCCCACTGTTTCTCCAGGTTAGTGAGAGATTAAAAACACTGGAGATGGTCTCCCTCTTCAGGAGAGGTTATGTTTGTTTCAGTACATAATTGTAAATGTAGCGTCATTTACACTCCTAAAAAATATTGTTTCAGCACGAGTACCTTTGGATGGCAGATTTCTCTTGGTCGAGAAAATCAACAAGGCACAAACCCAAATGAAGTTTCCAAATCAGTGTCAACAATCATTTTACATCCAAATTATGACAGCTTTACCAGCGACAATGACATTGCTCTGCTCAGACTGTCCTCAGCCGTCACTTTCACAGACTACATCAGGCCGGTGTGTCTGGCAGCAACTGACAGTGTGTTCAACAGTGGCACTGATAGTTGGGTCACTGGCTGGGGTGCGATCAGAGAGGGAGGTCAGTGTGATGCACCACACACCCTTTACCCTGCAGCATTCCACTTTTCATTATGTGAATGTATTGGGTGACCAACTGTGTTTTTCCTCTCAGAGCCGCTCCCGTTCCCCGAAACTTTACAGGAAGTGGAGGTGCCTGTAGTGGGAAATCGTCAGTGTAACTGTCTGAACGGAGTGGGGACAATCACAGACAACATGATCTGTGCTGGTCTTCTGGCTGGAGGAAAGGATTCCTGTCAGGTATTGTGTTGGTCTTATTGGACCAACATGTCGTCAGCAGAACACACACTCTCACACACATGTGCTGTTATGTTTTAGGGCGACTCTGGAGGTCCCATGGTCAGTAAGCAGGGCTCTGTCTGGGTCCAGTCAGGTATTGTGAGCTTTGGTTTTGGCTGCGCTCGACCCAACCTGCCAGGAGTCTACTCCAGAGTGTCCATCTACCAATCCTGGATCAACTCCCACATCAGCTCAGATCAGCCCGGCTTTGTCCAGTTTGTGTCCACTGGACCAGATTCTGACACTAGCACCACCTGTCCTGGTCTGCCACCTCCTCTTGTCATTACAACTGCTCCACCACAGGAAATGACCACAGCCCCAGAGCCAGAGCCCACAGAGGAAGAACTGCTGGAGCCTAGTGCAGAGTGTGAGTGTTCTTTCCTCTACCGCTTTTACAACCATCAGTTTTATCTACGACTGAACAAACTGCTTGACAGAAAAAGCATTGATATTTGTACATTTGGAAGCTTTGAAACTCAAAAGATCCTGGAAAACTGGTTCCTGAAAGAGATAGAACTGTAATTGCGTATTATGTTCTTTTAGCAAAATCAAAGTGCATGTAAAGTGAGGGGAGACAGTGAAGTCCAGAGAGTTCTTACCAGCAGTGTTGATTGATCTCATTTAGTTTAATTAAGGTTCCTTGGAAAATGGGAGTTGTGTTTGAGGAGAGGTAAAAAGTGGTTTGTAAGTATTCAGTTTGGCGTAGAGATAAGGCACTTGAACTGAACTTGCACATTTGTGTTGCAGTATGTGGCATCACTCCTCTGAACACCAGGATAGTTGGAGGTGAAGATGCTCCAGCTGGAAGTTGGCCCTGGCAGGTCAGTCTGAGAAGGTTTGGCCAGCACATCTGTGGTGGATCTCTCATCAACCGAGAATGGATCATGTCCGCTGCCCACTGTTTCTCCAGGTTAGTGAGAGATTACAAACACTGGAGATGGTCTCCCTCTTCAGGAGAGGTTATATCTTGTTTCAGTACATAATAGTAAATGTAGCGTCATTTACACTCTTAAAAATATTGTTTCAGCACGAGTACCTTTGGATGGCAGATTTCTCTTGGTCGAGAAAATCAACAAGGCACAAACCCAAATGAAGTTTCCAAATCAGTGTCAACAATCATTTTACATCCAAATTATGACAGCTTTACCAGCGACAATGACATTGCTCTGCTCAGACTGTCCTCAGCTGTCACTTTCACAGACTACATCAGGCCGGTGTGTCTGGCAGCAACTGACAGTGTGTTCAACAGTGGCACTGATAGTTGGGTCACTGGCTGGGGTGCGATCAGAGAGGGAGGTCAGTGTGATGCACCACACACCCTTTACCCTGCAGCATTCCACTTTTCATTATGTGAATGTATTGGGTGACCAACTGTGTTTTTCCTCTCAGAGCCGCTCCCGTTCCCCGAAACTTTAC
The DNA here is from genome assembly GCA_038363315.1 of Mugilogobius chulae. Lineage (NCBI taxonomy): Eukaryota > Metazoa > Chordata > Actinopteri > Gobiiformes > Gobiidae > Mugilogobius > Mugilogobius chulae. Next base: position 33,938,044 of record CM076401.1, on the reverse strand, counting down.
AGGAAGTGGAGGTGCCTGTAGTGGGAAATCGTCAGTGTAACTGTCTGAACGGAGTGGGGACAATCACAGACAACATGATCTGTGCTGGTCTTCTGGCTGGAGGAAAGGATTCCTGTCAGGTATTGTGTTGGTCTTATTGGACCAACATGTCGTCAGCAGAACACACACTCTCACACACATGTGCTGTTATGTTTTAGGGCGACTCTGGAGGTCCCATGGTCAGTAAGCAGGGCTCTGTCTGGGTCCAGTCTGGTATTGTGAGCTTTGGTTTTGGCTGCGCTCGACCCAACCTGCCAGGAGTCTACTCCAGAGTGTCCATCTACCAATCCTGGATCAACTCCCACATCAGCTCAGATCAGCCCGGCTTTGTCCAGTTTGTGTCCACTGGACCAGATTCTGACACTAGCACCACCTGTCCTGGTCTGCCACCTCCTCTTGTCGTTACAACTGCTCCACCACAGGAAATGACCACAGCCCCAGAGCCAGAGCCCACAGAGGAAGAACTGCTGGAGCCTAGTGCAGAGTGTGAGTGTTCTTTCCTCTACCGCTTTTACAACCATCAGTTTTATCTACGACTGAACAAACTGCTTGACAGAAAAAGCATTGATATTTGTACATTTGGAAGCTTTGAAACACAAAAGATCCTGGAAAACTGGTTTCTGAAAGAGATAGAACTGTAATTGCGTATTATGTTCTTTTAGCAAAATCAAAGTGCATGTAAAGTGAGGGGGAGACAGTGAAGTCCAGAGAGTTCTTACCAGCAGTGTTGATTGATCTCATTTAGTTTAATTAAGGTTCCTTGGAAAATGGGAGTTGTGTTTGAGGAGAGGTAAAAAGTGGTTTGTAAGTATTCAGTTTGGCGTAGAGATAAGGCACTTGAACTGAACTTGCACATTTGTGTTGCAGTATGTGGCATCACTCCTCTGAACACCAGGATAGTTGGAGGTGAAGATGCTTCAGCTGGAAGTTGGCCCTGGCAGGTCAGTCTGAGAAGGTTTGGCCAGCACATCTGTGGTGGATCTCTCATCAACCGAGAATGGATCATGTCCGCTGCCCACTGTTTCTCCAGGTTAGTGAGAGATTACAAACACTGGAGATGGTCTCCCTCTTCAGGAGAGGTTATATCTTGTTTCAGTACATAATAGTAAATGTAGCGTCATTTACACTCTTAAAAAATATTGTTTCAGCACGAGTACCTTTGGATGGCAGATTTCTCTTGGTCGAGAAAATCAACAAGGCACAAACCAAATGAAGTTTCCAAATCAGTGTCAACAATCATTTTACATCCAAATTATGACAGCTTTACCAGCGACAATGACATTGCTCTGCTCAGACTGTCCTCAGCTGTCACTTTCACAGACTACATCAGGCCGGTGTGTTGGCAGCAACTGACAGTGTGTTCAACAGTGGCACTGATAGTTGGGTCACTGGCTGGGGTGCGATCAGAGAGGGAGGTCAGTGTGATGCACCACACACCCTTTACCCTGCAGCATTCCACTTTTCATTATGTGAATGTATTGGGTGACCAACTGTGTTTTTCCTCTCAGAGCCGCTCCCGTTCCCCGAAACTTTACAGGAAGTGGAGGTGCCTGTAGTGGGAAATCGTCAGTGTAACTGTCTGAACGGAGTGGGGACAATCACAGACAACATGATCTGTGCTGGTCTTCTGGCTGGAGGAAAGGATTCCTGTCAGGTATTGTGTTGGTCTTATTGGACCAACATGTCGTCAGCAGAACACACACTCTCACACACATGTGCTGTTATGTTTTAGGGCGACTCTGGAGGTCCCATGGTCAGTAAGCAGGGCTCTGTCTGGGTCCAGTCTGGTATTGTGAGCTTTGGTTTTGGCTGCGCTCGACCCAACCTGCCAGGAGTCTACTCCAGAGTGTCCATCTACCAATCCTGGATCAACTCCCACATCAGCTCAGATCAGCCCGGCTTTGTCCAGTTTGTGTCCACTGGACCAGATTCTGACACTAGCACCACCTGTCCTGGTTGCCACCTCCTCTTGTCGTTACAACTGCTCCACCACAGGAAATGACCACAGCCCAGAGCCAGAGCCCACAGAGGAAGAACTGCTGGAGCCTAGTGCAGAGTGTGAGTGTTCTTTCCTCTACCGCTTTTACAACCATCAGTTTTATCTACGACTGAACAAACTGCTTGACAGAAAAAGCATTGATATTTGTACATTTGGAAGCTTTGAACACAAAAGATCCTGGAAACTGGTTTCTGAAAGAGATAGAACTGTAATTGCGTATTATGTTCTTTTAGCAAATCAAAGTGCATGTAAAGTGAGGGGGAGACAGTGAAGTCCAGAGAGTTCTTACCAGCAGTGTTGATTGATCTCATTTAGTTTAATTAAGGTTCCTTGGAAAATGGGAGTTGTGTTTGAGGAGAGGTAAAAAGTGGTTTGTAAGTATTCAGTTTGCGTAGAGATAAGGCACTTGAACTGAACTTGCACATTTGTGTTGCAGTATGTGGCATCACTCCTCTGAACACCAGGATAGTTGGAGGTGAAGATGCTTCAGCTGGAAGTTGGCCCTGGCAGGTCAGTCTGAGAAGGTTTGGCCAGCACATCTGTGGTGGATCTCTCATCAACCGAGAATGGATCATGTCCGCTGCCCACTGTTTCTCCAGGTTAGTGAGAGATTAAAACACTGGAGATGGTCTCCCTCTTCAGGAGAGGTTATATTTGTTTCAGTACATAATAGTAAATGTAGCGTCATTTACACTCTTAAAAAATATTGTTTCAGCACGAGTACCTTTGGATGGCAGATTTCTCTTGGTCGAGAAAATCAACAAGGCACAAACCCAAATGAAGTTTCCAAATCAGTGTCAACAATCATTTTACATCCAAATTATGACAGCTTTACCAGCGACAATGACATTGCTCTGCTCAGACTGTCCTCAGCTGTCACTTTCACAGACTACATCAGGCCGGTGTGTCTGGCAGCAACTGACAGTGTGTTCAACAGTGGCACTGATAGTTGGGTCACTGGCTGGGGTGCGATCAGAGAGGGAGGTCAGTGTGATGCACCACACACCCTTTACCTGCAGCATTCCACTTTTCATTATGTGAATGTATTGGGTGACCAACTGTGTTTTTCCTCTCAGAGCCGCTCCCGTTCCCCGAAACTTTACAGGAAGTGGAGGTGCCTGTAGTGGGAAATCGTCAGTGTAACTGTCTGAACGGAGTGGGGGACAATCACAGACAACATGATCTGTGCTGGTCTTCTGGCTGGAGGAAAGGATTCCTGTCAGGTATTGTGTTGGTCTTATTGGACCAACATGTCGTCAGCAGAACACACACTCTCACACACATGTGCTGTTATGTTTTAGGGCGACTCTGGAGGTCCCATGGGTCAGTAAGCAGGGCTCTGTCTGGGTCCAGTCAGGTATTGTGAGCTTTGGTTTTGGCTGCGCTCGACCCAACCTGCCAGGAGTCTACTCCAGAGTGTCCATCTACCAATCCTGGATCAACTCCCACATCAGCTCAGATCAGCCCGGCTTTGTCCAGTTTGTGTCCACTGGACCAGATTCTGACACTAGCACCACCTGTCCTGGTCTGCCACCTCTTGTCGTTACAACTGCTCCACCAGGAAATGACACAGCCCAGAGCCAGAGCCCACAGAGGAAGAACTGCTGGAGCCTAGTGCAGAGTGTGAGTGTTCTTTCCTCTACCGCTTTTACAACATCAGTTTTATCTACGACTGAACAAACTGCTTGACAGAAAAAGCATTGATATTTGTACATTTGGAAGCTTTGAAACTCAAAGATCCTGGAAAACTGGTTCTGAAAGAGATAGAACTGTAATTGCGTTTTATGTTCTTTTAGCAAAATCAAAGTGCATGTAAAGTGAGGGGGAGACAGTGAAGTCCAGAGAGTTCTTACCAGCAGTGTTGATTGATCTCATTTAGTTTAATTAAGGTTCCTTGGAAATGGGAGTTGTGTTTGAGGAGAGGTAAAAAGTGGTTTGTAAGTATTCCAGTTTGGCGTAGAGATAAGGCACTTGAACTGAACTTGCACATTTGTGTTGCAGTATGTGGCATCACTCCTCTGAACACCAGGATAGTTGGAGGTGAAGATGCTTCAGCTGGAAGTTGGGCCTGGCAGGTCCAGTCTGGAAGGTTTGGCCAGCACATCTGTGGTGGATCTCTCATCAACCCGAGAATGGATCATGTCCGCTGCCCACTGTTTCTCCAGGTTAGTGAGGAGATTACAAAACTGGAGAATGGTCTCTCCTTTCAGGAGAGGTTATATCTTGTTTCAGTACATATAGTAAAATGTAGCGTCATTTACATCTCTTAAAAAATATTGTTTCAGCACGAGTACCTTTGGATGGCAGATTTCTCTTGGTCGAGAAAATCAACAAGGCACAAACCCAAATGAAGTTTCCAAATCAGTGTCAACAATCATTTTACATCCAAATTATGACAGCTTTACCAGCGACAATGACATTGCTCTGCTCAGACTGTCCTCAGCTGTCACTTTCACAGACTACATCAGGCCGGTGTGTCTGGCAGCAACTGACAGTGTGTTCAACAGTGGCACTGATAGTTGGGTCACTGGCTGGGGTGCGATCAGAGAGGGAGGTCAGTGTGATGCACCACACACCCTTTACCCTGCAGCATTCCACTTTTCATTATGTGAATGTATTGGGTGACCAACTGTGTTTTTCCTCTCAGAGCCGCTCCCGTTCCCCGAAACTTTACAGGAAGTGGAGGTGCCTGTAGTGGGAAATCGTCAGTGTAACTGTCTGAACGGAGTGGGGACAATCACAGACAACATGATCTGTGCTGGTCTTCTGGCTGGAGGAAAGGATTCCTGTCAGGTATTGTGTTGGTCTTATTGGACCAACATGTCGTCAGCAGAACACACACTCTCACACACATGTGCTGTTATGTTTTAGGGCGACTCTGGAGGTCCCATGGTCAGTAAGCAGGGCTCTGTCTGGGTCCAGTCTGGTATTGTGAGCTTTGGTTTTGGCTGCGCTCGACCCAACCTGCCAGGAGTCTACTCCAGAGTGTCCATCTACCAATCCTGGATCAACTCCCACATCAGCTCAGATCAGCCCGGCTTTGTCCAGTTTGTGTCCACTGGACCAGATTCTGACACTAGCACCACCTGTCCTGGTCTGCCACCTCCTCTTGTCGTTACAACTGCTCCACCACAGGAAATGACCACAGCCCCAGAGCCAGAGCCCACAGAGGAAGAACTGCTGGAGCCTAGTGCAGAGTGTGAGTGTTCTTTCCTCTACCGCTTTTACAACCATCAGTTTTATCTACGACTGAACAAACTGCTTGACAGAAAAAGCATTGATATTTGTACATTTGGAAGCTTTGAAACACAAAAGATCCTGGAAAACTGGTTTCTGAAAGAGATAGAACTGTAATTGCGTATTATGTTCTTTTAGCAAAATCAAAGTGCATGTAAAGTGAGGGGGAGACAGTGAAGTCCAGAGAGTTCTTACCAGCAGTGTTGATTGATCTCATTTAGTTTAATTAAGGTTCCTTGGAAAATGGGAGTTGTGTTTGAGGAGAGGTAAAAAGTGGTTTGTAAGTATTCAGTTTGGCGTAGAGATAAGGCACTTGAACTGAACTTGCACATTTGTGTTGCAGTATGTGGCATCACTCCTCTGAACACCAGGATAGTTGGAGGTGAAGATGCTTCAGCTGGAAGTTGGCCCTGGCAGGTCAGTCTGAGAAGGTTTGGCCAGCACATCTGTGGTGGATCTCTCATCAACCGAGAATGGATCATGTCCGCTGCCCACTGTTTCTCCAGGTTAGTGAGAGATTACAAACACTGGAGATGGTCTCCCTCTTCAGGAGAGGTTATATCTTGTTTCAGTACATAATAGTAAATGTAGCGTCATTTACACTCTTAAAAATATTGTTTCAGCACGAGTACCTTTGGATGGCAGATTTCTCTTGGTCGAGAAAATCAACAAGGCACAAACCCAAATGAAGTTTCCAAATCAGTGTCAACAATCATTTTACATCCAAATTATGACAGCTTTACCAGCGACAATGACATTGCTCTGCTCAGACTGTCCTCAGCTGTCACTTTCACAGACTACATCAGGCCGGTGTGTCTGGCAGCAACTGACAGTGTGTTCAACAGTGGCACTGATAGTTGGGTCACTGGCTGGGGTGCGATCAGAGAGGGAGGTCAGTGTGATGCACCACACACCCTTTACCCTGCAGCATTCCACTTTTCATTATGTGAATGTATTGGGTGACCAACTGTGTTTTTCCTCTCAGAGCCGCTCCCGTTCCCCGAAACTTTACAGGAAGTGGAGGTGCCTGTAGTGGGAAATCGTCAGTGTAACTGTCTGAACGGAGTGGGGACAATCACAGACAACATGATCTGTGCTGGTCTTCTGGCTGGAGGAAAGGATTCCTGTCAGGTATTGTGTTGGTCTTATTGGACCAACATGTCGTCAGCAGAACACACACTCTCACACACATGTGCTGTTATGTTTTAGGGCGACTCTGGAGGTCCCATGGTCAGTAAGCAGGGCTCTGTCTGGGTCCAGTCTGGTATTGTGAGCTTTGGTTTTGGCTGCGCTCGACCCAACCTGCCAGGAGTCTACTCCAGAGTGTCCATCTACCAATCCTGGATCAACTCCCACATCAGCTCAGATCAGCCCGGCTTTGTCCAGTTTGTGTCCACTGGACCAGATTCTGACACTAGCACCACCTGTCCTGGTCTGCCACCTCCTCTTGTCGTTACAACTGCTCCACACAGGAAATGACCACAGCCCAGAGCCAGAGCACCACGAGGAAGAACTGCTGGAGCCTAGTGCAGAGTGTGAGTGTTCTTTCCTCTCACCGCTTTTACAACATCAGTTTTTATCTACGACTGAACAAACTGCTTGACAGAAAAAGCATTGATATTTGTACATTTGGAAGCTTTGAAACCAAAAGATCCTGGAAAACTGGTTTCTGAAAGAGATAGAACTGTAATTGCGTTTATGTTTTTTAGCAAAATCAAAGTGCATGTAAAGTGAGGGGGAGACAGGAAGTCCAGAGAGTTCTTACCAGCAGTGTTGATTGATCTCATTTAGTTTAATTAAGGTTCCTTGGAAATGGGAGTTGTGTTTGAGGAGAGGTAAAAGTGGTTTGTAAGTATTCAGTTTGGCGTAGAGATAAGGCACTTGAACTGAACTTGCACATTTGTGTTGCAGTATGTGGCATCACTCCTCTGAACACCAGGATAGTTGGAGGTGAAGATGCTTCAGCTGGAAGTTGGCCCTGGCAGGTCAGTCTGAGAAGGTTTGGCCAGCACATCTGTGGTGGATCTCTCATCAACGAGAATGGATCATGTCCGCTGCCCACTGTTTCTCCAGGTTAGTGAGAGATTACAAACACTGGAGATGGTCTCCCTCTTCAGGAGAGGTTATATCTTGTTTCAGTACATAATAGTAAATGTAGCGTCATTTACACTCTTAAAAAATATTGTTTCAGCACGAGTACCTTTGGATGGCAGATTTCTCTTGGTCGAGAAAATCAACAAGGCACAAACCCAAATGAAGTTTCCAAATCAGTGTCAACAATCATTTTACATCCAAATTATGACAGCTTTACCAGCGACAATGACATTGCTCTGCTCAGACTGTCCTCAGCTGTCACTTCACAGACTACATCAGGCCGGTGTGTCTGGCAGCAACTGACAGTGTGTTCAACAGTGGCACTGATAGTTGGGTCACTGGCTGGGGTGCGATCAGAGAGGGAGGTCAGTGTGATGCACCACACACCCTTTACCTGCAGCATTCCACTTTTCATTATGTGAATGTATTGGGTGACCACTGTGTTTTTCCTCTCAGAGCCGCTCCCGTTCCCCGAAACTTTACAGGAAGTGGAGGTGCCTGTAGTGGGAAATCGTCAGTGTAACTGTCTGAACGGAGTGGGGACAATCACAGACAACATGATCTGTGCTGGTCTTCTGGCTGGAGGAAAGGATTCCTGTCAGGTATTGTGTTGGTCTTATTGGACCAACATGTCGTCAGCAGAACACACACTCTCACACACATGTGCTGTTATGTTTTAGGGCGACTCTGGAGGTCCCATGGTCAGTAAGCAGGGCTCTGTCTGGGTCCAGTCTGGTATTGTGAGCTTGGTTTTGGCTGCGCTCGACCCCAACCTGCCAGGAGTCTACTCCAGAGTGTCCATCTACCAATCCTGGATCAACTCCCACATCAGCTCAGATCAGCCCGGCTTTGTCCAGTTTGTGTCCACTGGACCAGATTCTGACACTAGCACCACCTGTCCTGGTCTGCCACCTCCTCTTGTCGTTACAACTGCTCCACCACAGGAAATGACACAGCCCCAGAGCCAGAGCCCACAGAGGAAGAACTGCTGGAGCCTAGTGCAGAGTGTGAGTGTTCTTTCCTCTACCGCTTTTACAACATCAGTTTTATCTACGACTGAACAAACTGCTTGACAGAAAAAGCATTGATATTTGTACATTTGGAAGCTTTGAAACACAAAAGATCCTGGAAAACTGGTTTCTGAAAGAGATAGAACTGTAATTGCGTATTATGTTCTTTTAGCAAAATCAAAGTGCATGGTAAAGTGAGGGGGAGACAGTGAAGTCCAGAGAGTTCTTACCAGCAGTGTTGATGTGATCTCATTTAGTTTAATTAAGGTTCCTTGGAAAATGGGAGTTGTGTTTGAGGAGAGGTAAAAAGTGGTTTGTAAGTATTCAGTTTGCGTAGAGATAAGGCACTTGAACTGAACTTGCACATTTGTGTTGCAGTATGTGGCATCACTCCTCTGAACACCAGGATAGTTGGAGGTGAAGATGCTCCAGCTGGAAGTTGGCCCTGGCAGGTCAGTCTGAGAAGGTTTGGCCAGCACATCTGTGGTGGATCTCTCATCAACCGAGAATGGATCATGTCCGCTGCCCACTGTTTCTCCAGGTTAGTGAGGGATTAAAAACACTGGAGATGGTCTCCTCTTCAGGAGAGGTTATGTCTTGTTTCAGTACATAATTAGTAAATGTAGCGTCATTTACACTCTTAAAAAATATTGTTTCAGCACGAGTACCTTTGGATGGCAGATTTCTCTTGGTCGAGAAATCAACAAGGCACAAACCCAAATGAAGTTTCCAAATCAGTGTCAACAATCATTTTACATCCAAATTATGACAGCTTTACCCAGCGACAATGACATTGCTCTGCTCCAGACTGTCCTCAGCGTCACTTTCACAGACTACATCAGGCCGGTGTGTCTGGCAGCAACTGACAGTGTGTTCAACAGTGGCACTGATAGTTGGGTACTGGCTGGGGGTGCGATCAGAGAGGGAGGTCAGTGTGATGCACCACACACCCTTTACCCTGCAGCATTCCACTTTTCATTATGTGAATGTATTGGGTGACCAACTGTGTTTTTCCTCTCAGAGCCGCTCCCGTTCCCCGAAACTTTACAGGAAGTGGAGGTGCCTGTAGTGGGAAATCGTCAGTGTAACTGTCTGAACGGAGTGGGGACAATCACAGACAACATGATCTGTGCTGGTCTTCTGGCTGGAGGAAAGGATTCCTGTCAGGTATTGTGTTGGTCTTATTGGACCACATGTCGTCAGCAGAACACACACTCTCACACACATGTGCTGTTATGTTTTAGGGCGACTCTGGAGGTCCCATGGTCAGTAAGCAGGGCTCTGTCTGGGTCCAGTCAGGTATTGTGAGCTTTGGTTTTGGCTGCGCTCGACCCAACCTGCCAGGAGTCTACTCCAGAGTGTCCATCTACCAATCCTGGATCAACTCCCACATCAGCTCAGATCAGCCCGGCTTTGTCCAGTTTGTGTCCACTGGACCAGATTCTGACACTAGCACCACCTGTCCTGGTCTGCCACCTCCTCTTGTCGTTACAAACTGCTCCACCACAGGAAATGACCACAGCCCCAGAGCCAGAGCCCACAGAGGAAGAACTGCTGGAGCCTAGTGCAGAGTGTGAGTGTTCTTTCCTCTACCGCTTTTACAACCATCAGTTTTTATCTACGACTGAACAAACTGCTTGACAGAAAAGCATTGATATTTGTACATTTGGAAGCTTTGAAACTCAAAAGATCCTGGAAAACTGGTTCTGAAAGAGATAGAACTGTAATTGCGTATTATGTTTTTTTAGCAAAATCAAAGTGCATGTAAAGTGAGGGGGGAGACAGTGAAGTCCAGAGAGTTCTTACCAGCAGTGTTGATTGATCTCATTTAGTTTAATTAAGGTCCTTGGAAAATGGGAGTTGTGTTTGAGGAGAGGTAAAAAGTGGTTTGTAAGTATTCAGTTTGGCGTAGAGATAAGGCACTTGAACTGAACTTGCACATTTGTGTTGCAGTATGTGGCATCACTCCTCTGAACACCAGGATAGTTGGAGGTGAAGATGCTTCAGCTGGAAGTTGGGCCCTGGCAGGTCAGTCTGAGAAGGTTTGGCCAGCACATCTGTGGTGGATCTCTCATCAACCGAGAATGGATCATGTCCGCTGCCCACTGTTTCTCCAGGTTAGTGAGAGATTAAAACACTGGAGATGGTCTCCCTCTTCAGGAGAGGTTATATCTTGTTTCAGTACATAATAGTAAATGTAGCGTCATTTACACTCTTAAAAAATATTGTTTCAGCACGAGTACCTTTGGATGGCAGATTTCTCTTGGTCGAGAAAATCAACAAGGCACAAACAAATGAAGTTTCCAAATCAGTGTCAACAATCATTTTACATCCAAATTATGACAGCTTTACCAGCGACAATGACATTGCTCTGCTCAGACTGTCCTCAGCTGTCACTTTCACAGACTACATCAGGCCGGTGTGTCTGGCAGCAACTGACAGTGTGTTCAACAGTGGCACTGATAGTTGGGTCACTGGCTGGGGTGCGATCAGAGAGGGAGGTCAGTGTGATGCACCACACCCCTTTACCCTGCAGCATTCCACTTTTCATTATGTGAATGTATTGGGTGACCAACTGTGTTTTTCCTCTCAGAGCCGCTCCCGTTCCCCGAAACTTTACAGGAAGTGGAGGTGCCTGTAGTGGGAAATCGTCAGTGTAACTGTCTGAACGGAGTGGTGGACAATCACGAGACCACGTGATCTGTGCTTGGTC